>CM068315.1:44766661-45399161 GCA_034766995.1 Acanthacorydalis orientalis | reverse complement strand
TTATATATCAAGTTGATCTCTGAGAATTGAACATTGTTTTCGAAACTTTTATGCCACTATTAAGATATAAATCTTGTGTTGTTTGACAGATAAATGTTGACATTTTAAAACAAATAGTAGTTCGGTTAAGATTTTCGTACGATATCTGAACACTGTGAACTAGTTTAATTATAATCAATGATATTTTAACTTTAATAATTATTTGAATTATCTTCCATTTTGACGTACTAATTACAGATAAGATAATGTAAATTTCTTTAATAGAAATTCTTGAATTGATTGGATACTTTTCTTAATCTTTCTGCGTTTAAAAATAAATATTTCATTCCAGAATATCTGAAAATATTTTTTATAAAATACTAATAGTCATGAATACTTCTTATTTTTTCTGTAATACAAGTTTGTTGAAAGTTTTGACAGACTTAACCAAACAAATTTTTTAAAAAAATAAAAAAAAAACTAAATGAGAGTAAATTCGGAATTTCTTCTTTCAGATACTATTTTATTTTTCAAAAGAATCGTCTCATATTTTAATATGTTTCTTTCAGTGTAGATATATTTTTTTCATTCGATCAACGAGGAATTTTGTATCTTTTTTAAATCCCTTTTCAGAATAATTTGTATTTTTTAGTGCTTTACAATAACGTTTATTGAAAAAATACTTTAATATCTTAAATGGCAAAAAATAGATATTATCAAAATAACTGTTTTTTTTATTAAATGTTAAAAATTCTAATCGAAATTAGATCACATTTTTAACGAAATAATAATTTCTTACCAAATAATTTCAGATAAAAAGATTATCATTATTTTACTCTCAATCTTCTTTTCATCCAACTGTACAGCAATCAATTTAATAAAAATATAAAATTACCTTGAAATTGTTTCTCAAAGTTCTAATTTATTTCAATTAGATTGTAAATTCATCTTGTGCGTTTTAATAAATATATATGAGTTATTTAGGATTTTTTATATAGTTTCTTTATGTATGATGTATTGTTTTCTTGAAATAAATACACTTGTTGAAGTCAATTTATTCAAATATTATACGTTTAGTTAAAAATATAATCGCCGATCTGTGGGAAATGATCGCAGTTATGACTCTGACACGTTAATTTTATCTGATATGGTTTTTAAATCGTATAAAAAAATTATAAGTTTGTAGAATGATATAAATCGTTCTTAATAACATTTTTATACTTTTTAAAAGATCTATTCTGATTTAAACTAGAAATGTAATAATATAAGTGTATGAGTTACTTTTAATACATATTTATAAATTATAAAATTAATGTCAGTATAGAATTTAAATTCATTTAATTAATATTAATTTAAAATTTAAATTAGAAATATTGAATTTCATCAAATGTGAAGATATTTGATGGAATTATCACTCTTTGGGTTACTAATACTATATTTCACAATGATCTGTTTCTGTATTGATGCCATATTCAGGTAGTTTAATAATAGAGTATGAAGAGCTATCTAAAAGTGACTTAATTGCCGAATTCAGTTGTAGTAAAATGCAATGTCAATAACTCAACGATGACTACTTGAAATCATACAATAGGTACAAAAGTGTAAAAAAAAACGTTTTAATTTTAATAATACATTCTTTTACTTATAGTCGAAAAACTTACCATACGAATTACTTTTTAAGTTGTAGACCACAATGTCAATCAACGAACAAATATTGAAGAAAATATTGCACAATAGGTTACAAAGATATGAAAAGAAAAAAAATTCGACAAAATATAATGTTCGAACATTTCTCCCCAAGACGTTTATTATTATTCAACATTTTTTTTTTAAATTCGTATATAAAAATCCGATCAATAAAGTAAATCTTTTATATTTATTATTATTGTAGAGACACTTTCATTCAACTCTATTTCACTGTTACATAGAAATATGTTACTTTTAATGATAAAATTTCCAAGTATCTCTACAAATAAAATTATAAATATCTTAGAAATTTAATTATCACTTCACAAATCATATACTTTTTCTGATCAAAAATATTTAAAAATTGAATGTTTATTTTCCTCTTAAAAATGGAACTGTCGTTTGAAATTTCTATATTTTCGATATTTTTCTTTGCGAATTTTACTTCCTCTATCAATAAGTGAATCATTACTCTTCAAACTAACTCTTTCTTTAAAAAAAGCAGATAAGTTAAAAATTCAAAAATAGCTCTTCCTGATTTTAACTTCTTGGTAATCAATCTTTTATATTTTTCATCAATTCCATGCATAATTTCAATGATTCTTTTATAATATTCCCAAATTATAGTTGTTGAAATCATCTCGATGTATGCAATATCAACTGGAAAGACACATACATGCCAGGAGTGATCAAAAAGTACGAAGAATTATCGAATGAAGAAAATATTATTGAGGTAAAATACAAATTGCAATTATTTCACACAAAATCCCCATCCCATTCAATTACTACGCACTTATTCCAAAGTTCTTGTCCTTTTTCAAAACAGTATTGAAAGTTCTTTTTCATGAGTGCCTTTAATTACACTGTTGTGAGTGCTTCGATTTTCGGCATTGTCTGAAAACGTTTCACTAATATTTTCACTTTGGAGAAGAGCCAGAAGTAACAAGGTGCCAAATATGGTGAATGCGGTGTATGGGAACATTCCCTAATTGTTTTTTTGACAAAAATTACTGCATTAGAATCGATCTGTTGAAGGGAGCGTTGTCATAGTGTAGGATAAAACCGTTTGTTCTTTCTCTCGTCTTTTTCTGTTCACATCGTAAACTCGAACACTATAAGGGCGTAATATGCCATTACAGTTTTCAGTGTTCACAGTTGTGCCTTTAGGTACAAACTTCGCTCGCACAATTCCTTCCAGATCGAAAAAAAAACAATCACCTTGATGTTGGATCTCGATTGACGAGCTTTTTACTTACGGGAAGAATCGGGTGATTTCCAATTAGAACTCGGAACCTTAGTTTCAGGATCATAACCGTATATCCAAGACTTATACCCAGTGATGGCATTTCTCAAAAAATCTGAATCTAAAGCGGAACGATTAGCTCCGAACGAAATTGACAAACGCTGTTCCTTTTGTATGGGCGTCAAAACGTATGGAATTTATTTTTTTCATGTTCAAATTTATCGTTAGAATGATTTAAACGGAACCTTAAGAGGTGTTCAGATCATCAGAAATAAATGTTCGAATAATCAATTTCCTATTTGATCGAACCATTGCACTAACTGTTTCAACGTTTTCGTCTGTTTTTAATATCGAAGGGCGCCGCGATCTTTCCACATCCTCAACCGATTCACAATCATCCCGAAATCGCTCGAATCATTCGCGAACCGTCTTAAAAGACACTGCAGCATTTCAATGAACTAATAATACTAACATTTCGTGAGTTTCTTTGGGACTTTTATGTAGTTTGAAACAAAAATTAATATTTACACTTGGATTTTATGCATTACTTTAATACTAATTGTGTGAACAAATTTAAACAAATTGAAACTTGTTAAATATTGTAAGGAGGGTTCAACGATTAAATTACAGTATGGAAGTTCCAACTTTTTCCATTAAATGGCGAGATATGTGGCGGTATTCGACGTACTTTATGATCATTCCTTGTACATACACTTTTATATGTATATATTTATATACATATATATATATATATATGTATATGTATGTATATATATATATGTATATATATATATATATATACACACTACGGGGCTTCGTCCCCTGCTCCCTGAGCTCACCATCCCCCGCTTGCTGCGTTCGCACACATAACAATATGAAACAATAAACATATTTTTTAAAACTCATTTATGTCTATATACTCATTATCGCAGATAGATTGGAATTTTGCTGTTTTATATATGAGATAAACATAGTTCAGTACCGTAAAACCCGACGTCGTGAGGGTCATAAATAAATAAATCGACGTCATCGGATTTTTTGTAGACAATTTTGGTTATATATATATATATATATATATATATATATATATATATATATATGATAAATTTCATTCATAAATTAATTATAGTGGGTTGGTTATCAATTATACATTGTTTAGCTTATAAATTGACTCGAAACAAAAATAGAATGTAATTTTCGAATAAATATATTATTAAATAACATCATTGAAGAGTGGAACGACAGAATTCAGTTATAAAATATAAGAGACTACATAAATAAAATATCTGTACGTATTTACTTAATAAATTACATTTAATTCTCGTTTCTTATGCAAACCTTCAGATAATCTAAATTTTGTTCAAATAATAAGATTATGTCATCCAATTTCGTCTCAAGGCCTCTTCTTTGAATGTAGAGAACACGGTATGATCTTACAACAATTACATCCTAGCGTATATAAATAGTTGTCATTTGCATACACCCGCCAATCTCAATTACAACGAAAGCAAAAAATGAAGTACATACAGTTTGAATATTTAACCTCGTCCTAGTTGTGTCACACGAATTAAAATCATCACTAATTTAAAAACGATTTATGTTCGAAAAAGTATTTTTTAATACAAAAAAAACGCAACCGTCAAACCATATCAAACTAGTTGCTAAATAATTTTTATTGTAAAAATCATAACAATGAGATGATTTGAAACTAAACTGTTTATAATTATAACTTATTACTGAATATTACCTGATATGATATCAAAAAACTTGCTGTAATATAGGTAATAAATTAAGGTATTATATCGAAATATAATAGTAAAATTAATATAAAAAGTGATCATGAGAAATTGTTATATCACTTTTATTTGAATCACATACAAAAATTATAAACTTACTATAGAGGTCACTCTATTATTATTAGTTGATTGTCATAATTTTTAATTCTTCTATTATTCAATTGCTGGGTTTTATTTAATAATACAAAGACGTAAAATCATAAAAAATCGATTTTGTATATAATCTTGATTTTCAAAAATATTTTAGGTTTTTTCGAATAAAAAATGTCCTATTTGAACGTATTTTCTATGTATTTATAGCACTTTATGAATATAAATGTGCAATAATGTACAATGAATCATCTAAAAAAAAGATATACACAAAAATAATATTTTGATAAAATTTTAGTTACATTTACTGACTGAAACATATTATTATAACCTTTTTCAATTCTCAGCATCTCATAACCATAAATCACTTATTCGAGACTCAATTCATATTTTTATTGTAATATTTTTTTGGTGTTAATTATTATCAGCGTTAGGATTAGAGTAGAACTGGTTTAGTTGTTTGTCAAATATATTCAAATAATTCCTTTGGATATTTACCTTTAGGTCTTTTTTAATAACATAGTTTAGGTATTTAGAGTGGATATCAAAAATTAACTTTGGGTGCGAATAAATAATGAATGCAGAACCATTAGAAGAAGAACAAGATTCTTTCAAACAATAAGAAATATGTATTATAGAAGTAGAAAGACATTTTTAACAACTACAGTAAACGTACCTAAAGCTTTACATTCTTTAATAAAAAAAAAATAAACACTAAATCATTCAAATTAGACGACAGAGGCAGGATGTAAGAGCAAATCAATTTTATTTCATTTGAGGATTGAAATGTGTTCCATTAATATTGTCTTTCTATAAAAAAAGGCGTCGAATTAATTTATACACCTACTAAATGATTTGTTCTGAGTATGTCTTGACTTTGTATATCATAGATATAATTCTTGTTTGAAGTAATTTCTAAATATGTATATTTCTGAACATTTTTAAACTAGTTTAGACTAGGCTTGTGAAAAATGAATATATGTGTGTATCTAAATGTATGTATTTGTATTAAATTGTATTAGAAAAAAATACATTACTGAACACAATTGCGATCCATGTATGTTTCATTAGAACGTAGTGAATTGTGAGTGATCTCATTTACAATCAGTGTAATAATTGCTTTTGTTATTGTATCAACAAAATGTTATTTTTTACTATTGTACTATAAGACACTACACAATTGTGTCAACAAGGTCATGGCTTCTATTATATTCTGTGATTCGCATTAGTACAATGCGAGAAGCCGACGCCACGATGATGAAACTGAATTGTATGTACTCTATAAATTATCAAACATGCGAAAACGTAGTCTCGCAGCTCGTAAAGATCACTTTTATAACATGCCGTTGAATGGCAGTTAAGAAAATGTTTATGCAACGAGTTTTGTCATCCGTTTCTGTGTACAACTAATCATTATTGTACCGTTACTCCTATTCGAATTTTTTTCAACAATGCGTATTCAAAACGTCCGTTTGACTCTTAACTGTTCTCTAAATAAATGTTTTATTGCATTTCTTTTTCTAAATCGTTTTATTTCTTTTACTAGATATCAGTTGGGTAATATAAGGATTAACATACAATTGATACAGCATACATAACACATTTTCTTTTTGTATAATTAATAAACTTACTTCAATATCAATGCTTAAAACTTGTGAAAAAATTACATTATACTACTAATTAATATTCAGTCTGATTTTTCGCATATTTTCCCACAGATTTATTGTTCATATTTTTATTTTTGCGTTATATATTATAGTATTACTACTTTGAAAAATTTTCATATCAATGTCAATCAAATGTTCAATAACAAATTATAAAAAAAAATCTGATGAAAAATGTCAAAAAAGTGGTATAACGTAGGAATTAAAATATTTCACAAACAACGGAACTGTAGTATAGAAATCGGGCTTTACATCGGCAATTTTGACGTTAGGTTGGTAGGAAAATAATTGGATTTTTTTTCTAAACTCTAACCTTATTTTTTTTAAATAAACGTGTCATTTCATCGTGTTCAAGTAAATATTATTTGAATGTATATTTTTCGGTCTGTATTTTGGTAACATCGACTTTGATTTTATTATTAATTTTGCTTCGAATTGGGTTATTGAATTAAAGATGAAAAAGAAGCAAATAAGATCATTTTTTGTATGAGTTCAAAACGGGTGGTAAAGCAACAGAAACTGTTCGTTAACTAAACGATGCTTTTAGTGTGGGTACTGTTAAATAATGTACGCTGTTAGTGGTGGTTTCAAAAATTTCATGTTGGAGACGAAAGTCTTCAAGATGAAAAAGGTCGCGGGCGTCCTTCTTCAGTTCATAACGACCAACTGAAGGCATTAGTTGTATCAGAACCACGCAAAATAATTCGAGAGCTTGCAGAAAAGTTAGACGTTAGTCATCCAACAGTTCTGGACCACTTAAAGCTACTTAAATTAAAAAATGTATATGAATTTGAAGATCATAAACTGCAATATATTTTTCCACCAACCTAATATTTATTATATTTGATGATGATTTCTGCATTTTGATGGAATTTATATCCACATGATGTTCATTTCAATATGATCAATGCAAAAGCACATTTTTTTATCAAATACAGTGCAAAACGCAATCAAATATTTATTGATGTAGATACAGATTTATTAATCATTAAGAATTATTTTTCAAAAATTAATAACTTCTTTCACAACCAGTTATTTGTCTGTCATTATCTTTTTATAATTAATTTTCGATTTATGTTCACTAAACTACAGTATTTCAATATTAAATGTTTTATATTATATAAGATTTGATCAAAAGTTCTGAGATTTATATATATATATATATATATATATATATATATATATATATATATATATATATATAGGAAATAAACATTGAAAGTTGTTGAATACATGCTATAATGTTGAGTAAATCAACAGAAAAAATTACAAATGCAATTTACATATTTGTATTCGATTTATATAACGTTGCAGATATGCCGTTGGTGATTTATTTATTAATTGGTGTCTGCAAAACTTGTCCTCAATACTAAAGTTGAATATTATTCCAACAACTTATTTTTGTTACATGGCACACACCCATTTAAACAGTTTTCACTTTGACATTTAATCTTATCCTATAAACAATATAATAATTACTTGTCTTTGTATACGTGTGTCATCATTTTTCTTAAAGTTCATTACACTCTATTTAGTTGCATACAAATATTTGTATTTATCTATAGCAACAAATGTATACATTATAAAAAAAAAAGTTTCAAAAAGAATATTGTAAATTCTAATTATAGCCTTTTAATAGAAATAGGTGCAGATCTTTCTCTAGAGACCTGTTTGTAAAACTGTGTATTGTATATTGTCATAGTTATGAAATAAGTACAATGTTTCCTTTTATAACGTACATGTTTGTTGCCAAGAGGGAGTATTTATTTTTGTTTTTTTTTTCATAAAAAATATATTTATTACGTCAATGAATTGGCAGTATTTTTAAAATACTATTAACAGAAATGAGTAATTCTCAAGAATGAAGCAATTTTAATCATTTTTATTGAATGTCCGATTCGCAATGGCATATCAGAAAATTAGTATTTATTTTAATGAAAAGTATAATATGATACACACACTGGGTAAAAATAGTATGAGAGTTTGTAATCGACATATTAATTATTTTATTTATTCAATTTTATCTTTCATTCAAATGTATTATCAAAGACACAATTTCTAAAATTTTTCAAAGAGATCAGATGGGTGTAAAGGTTAAATAATATTTTACTTATAAACAGTGTTTATCAATTAATACTGAAATATATATTCTTTCCATGCACTTAAATCATATGAAGGTTATTTATATGTTTTTGAATATTTTCAGAATTCAGAATATTTATCAAAATTAAATTTGAATCAAACATTGATACTTGTCAAAAATTGGCATTAATGATTAATCAATAATGAGTAGCATTAAAATATTAGGTGTACAAATTTTATAGAAAATGATTTTTTTACAGAAAAATGGAATACATTTCAATCCTCAAAATAGCCACCATTATTTTATATAACTTTGCTTCATCTGTCAGGTACGCAACACCTTCCTTAAGGTTGAACAAATCATTCTAGTGATTTCGGAAGCATTTTTTTCAAGTGGAATGTGGAAAAATGTCTAATATGCTACTATTCGGACGTCATTGTGTTCACTTCTGTTTTATCAGGTTATGCCAACTGCTTAACCAAGATATATAGCAACGGTGGGCAAACTGCGGCTCCCAAAGCGACTCTGTGCGGTTCCCGAGACAATATTGGGTTCCATTGTCATTTTTCATAAACTGTTATATCAATAATCTTTAGTAGTAATCTATAGCCAGATTTTAAACTATTAACTGTAAAAATGAAGACTCAATCAAAGTCTTCAACGAGTAGATTAAACATATTCTGCTTTGGTGAGTGGGAGTACTATATAGTTGTATTTTTTATTATTTATAAATACAATTTTAAAATAATATTTTCTGCGGCACTTGAATATTAAAAAATAAATGAAAAATATTATATGTGGCTCTTATTATTGAAGAAGTTGCCCACACTTGATGTACAGTGTTTTCAAACGATAAAGTTGGCACTTCAAAATCCTAAAATGGCAAGAAAATATTTTAATTGAAAACAGAATTATGATTTATTCAATTTAAAGGCATCAAATTAATTTTTACTCCTAATAAATCATAGATTAATAAAATAGTTTTTAATTGTTAATGCAAAGAAGTCAACAGATAATATAAAAATTTGCGACCAGTTTTTATTTCAGACTCAGACAAATATATTTTTGTGTAAATCACAAATATTTTTTCAAACTAACGTCATTACAACAGGAAATTCCATGTTATTCGAAAGTACATCTTGTATTTAAATCTATTTGAAATATTACAATCATTTTATATTCAGTCTATGTTATTAATGGAAGATGCATAATTTAATTAGTAAACCGTTTGTGTGAACTTATTTAAAAATACATACATATATATATATATATATATATATATATATACATTCGATTAAATAGAAAGTTATAATTGATTTAATTTTCCTCAATTTACTTTAATACTATCTTATTATCTTTTAATTAAGATGCAAATCTGAATAAAGCGATTATTATTTATTTTTCAAACGATATACTACAGCTGTAATTTAATTCTGTATCTAAAAATCTCTCTTCTCAAATAATGTAATCTTAAATTTCAATAAATATTGTTTTATTTACTTTAGAATATTTTATTCGAAGTAAAATTACATTGAAGATCAGTAATTTGAATCAGTGAGTTATGTGTTTTATAAAAGTTGAACTGTATGTACAGATTCTCTTTACATAAATATTATTGTTTCAGTTTTTATAACGGATGAAGATTTGTATATGAATTCATATCCGTTTTCTTGAACCTGTTTAAATAATACTTGAAATTTAGTCAGTATACTGAAACATTGAATAAAATTAAGTAATTGGGTTTTTAAATTCTACAAAGTCATTAAAATAATTAAGGTTATTGTATATGATTGTGTGTGTGTGTATATATACATATATATATGTACACATATGAGCACAGACTTTTATATAGATGTGTGAAACATACCGGATATCTGTTACTTCTTTTTTATTATGATTTTTATTTGTGAGCGGTCAACGCATTTGAGAGGTCTCATAACCAACAAGATTCATCGTTTTTTCCTGTTCTTTCTCTAATGAAAGCAACTTTCGATTCTCTGACCCATTGGTCACTAGTTCGACGTGCCGAGCACTTTAATACAGTCATTCGACACTGACATATTTCAACATAATTACAGATCGAATTATTCTCACACTGAATATAAATTCAAAAAGAATGTTCGATTTCGATGAAAGTCGTTTTTTCTACTACTTGTGATTGAAAAAAATAAGATTAATATTCATTAGAAATATTTCTTTAAGAAAAATAAATATGAATGTGTAATTTTCATTTTCTAGTTTGCTTTTGGTCTTCATTCTTATTCCAAACTTTTTTTTGAAAATGTTTCCTTTAAAAAAAAACATTCTTCTTTTCATTCTGATCCTTTTCCCGCCTTAATGTGTATTATTTTGGAATTACTTTTTCCCTGAAAAACTCCATAAATCTTAGATATCTATTCTCAATGGATTTTCTTATCCTCTTTCTATTTTTTGAGACTCTTTTTGTATACTCTGTCTAGAGATCATTTGAGAGTGTAACTCCTTAATCACTTCTTTCTTGTATTCTCCGTTTTTCTGCTTCTACTTGCATGATTCTCTCTTTATTTGATTATTTTATATTTTTGTTTTACTCATACGTATGTGTATAAATAATTTATTTATATAAGAAATGTTTCATATACCTCTTAATAAAAACTTATCATCCTGATTAATTGTGTGAATCTAAAATCTTTTCCATGTAATAATTCTTAAAAGTCGACAGGGAAAATATAATTTGATTGAACTATCAATTATGAAATAAGATTATCAACTTATTATTAATAATTATATATAAAAAATAAACAAAAAAAATTTTTATCTCAATAAATGTATTTTATTTATAATTTATTAATTGTAAAACTATTAAAATCGTTCACGAATCTGAACAAATATGATTGAAAAAAGACTATAAAAAAAGTCATTAAACCCAAACAAAAAACGTTTGTCTTTTATAAATTATTTTTACCTTAACATTGACATCTATCTATCTAAAACGTGTCTTCATTAAAGAAACATAATGCTTGATGATACAAATGCAGCTATAATTATTATCAAGGTATTAACTAATGAATAGAAAAAACTTGTAGCGGCTAGTTTAAGTTTCTTGCTACAATATTATTGCATTGACGGTCTTTGAATATTATATTTAATAAGTACCTTGAGGGAACAAACGAAAATTTGACTGTCTTAGTTATACAATCAATGTAACACTGAACTAGTAATCAAAATGCCAGAGTTTGAATACAGGTCAAAGTGAATAGTAGTAATGACCATCATTCTTTTGTTATATATATATATATATATATATATATATATATGTACAATATGTAAATAGTAAAATATTTTAATCTATAATAAAATATTAAATTAGGTAATTTTATCTGAAATTTTGAAGTGCATATAGGTCAATACTTAATTTTTATAATTAATATGTTTTTGAGTACAAAAACATGAAATATTTAGACTTTATAGTAATAATTTTCGTATATCTATTTAAGGATTCAATAAAACTGAAAATTATTACAAAAAATACTAACAAAGATATCAGATTAATATTTTCTTTGAGATAAATAAATAAACATAAAAGATAATAAAGAACAGTTAATGTTTTTTAAAAACTGGTATACAATTTTAGGTATATAGTTTCTAAATATTTACTTTCTTGTATCGATGTATTTCTATAAATTACATATAAGTATATCTCTAGAAAAAAAAATCGTATAAAAAGTAGGCAAACGGTACATCGCTGATACACAGATGATCCGTATTCGAATAACGGTCTTTCGCACAATGTATCCTCGTGTATTGTCTAATGTGTCGATTATAAATCTAGACTGAGACCTCAACATACCTGACGATAGCTGATTCGACGATATCAAATCCTCTGGTTGCATCTTGACTTCCATTTCACGCAGTCGCATGTTGAGATCACGCGTGTGTAAGAATAGGAAGAACGTTATCGATAATGCCATCAAGGCGACTAGTTCACTGGTTCTAGAAAATAGACAAAATAAAAATTGTATTTCAACATTATTTCTTTATTATATTTGAATCATAAATAAACAACTGATTATTTTAATTTTTTAATACTAAATGAATAACAAAATATCCACTTGTTAAATATTTATTTTATAAATATTAATTTTATATAAAGTAATTACTTGAAATAAAAATAACCTAAGAACATATACATGCATGTAAATATATATATTTACTTATCTTAATTTTATAAAAATATATACATCCCATGAGCAATTAGCAAAAGTTTACAGCTAATTATCATAAGTTTTTATACAGTAAATTTTGCATGAAACGATTCGCTGCATTTACATGCAATTATATACTTTTCGTGTTAATTACATCAAGTTTAGTGGAAGTGTTTTTTTAATATATAAATTGGGTTTTGAATTAGTTCCTTGACATGCTACATACATATAGAAATATTTTCAATATATTTAATTAATGAATATATATATATATATATATATATATATATATATATATAAGGCGTAAAATGAATTCGGTGCCTTTAAACTGAATCAATCATAATTCTGATTTAAGTTAAAATATTTTCCCGTCGTTTCAGGATTTTGAAGTGCCAAATTTACAATTTAAAAACACTATATACTAGAGACGAGTGATAAGTATTCGTATTTGACAAAAAGACACAATTTTTTTGAGCAAATTCTTTTTTATTCTTTAAGATAATCTCCTTTTAGCTCTATAAACTTAGTCTAATGCATTTCCAATTTTTATCCCTTCCGATGACTACGGTTTGTTAAACTCCTCAAAATAAGTATTTACAATAACGATGATTTCCGAGTTTGATGCAAATCTTTTATCTCCGAGCCATTTCTTCAATTTAAGAAACAAGAAAAAGTCGCACGGTGCGAAATTTGAAGAATATGGTGTATGTGGAAGCAATTCGTAGTAACCATGCAATTTTGCCATTACAATTGTTGATTTGTATGTCGGTGCATTGTCGTAATGGAAGAGTACATTTTTCTTTGCCAGAGGACGTTTTTTCTTGATTTCATCATTCAGCTGGTCCAATAATGATGCATAGCAGGCTCCTGTTATTGTTTTTCCTTTTTCAAGATAGTCGATTAGCAATATTCCATGAGCATCCCAGAAAACGTCGCCATAACATTGCCAGCTGATGCAATGACTTTTACCTTCTTTAGTGCTTGTTCACCATGAGAACGTCCATTATTTTAACTGCTCTTTCGTTCGGGTGTATGGTAATGAACCCATGCTTCATCAACGGTTATGTATTGACGCAAAAATTCATGTCGATTACGTTTCAACATCCTTAAACACTCCTTTGAAATGTTCCTTCGAATGCGTTTTTGGTCAAACGTGAGCAAACGCGGAACCCATCAGGCAGATAGCTTTTCACATGCAAATGTTCCTGTAAGATGTTCCATACACTTTCATTTGAGATACCTACTATCTCAACTATCTCATGCACTTTGATTCTATGACCATTAAACCAGTGTCATGGATTTTTCCAATCATTTCTTCAGTAGTGACATCAGTTGGAAAACCTGGACCTTCTTCATCACAAACGCTTGTATAACCACGTTTAAATTCATTGAACCAATATCTGATGGTTGCCATCGAAGGTGCAGAGTCCCCGTAGACAGCCTGGAACTTTTCTTTAATTTTTCCACACATTTTCCCATCCGAAAACAGTCCCATTTTTCCATCTAATCACTGACCGATACTGATTTTTTCTATAGTTAAAAAAGAGAAATAGTTGTTTATTTTGAATGAATGTCGAAACTAAGCTAATTAACATATTGTGCTCAAACTTTGACAACAGTAGTTTGAAAGATAATGCTGTTAAAATATATTGCAGTTTGATATCAGTGGTGCTATTTCTTGTGAAACACGGGTAATTTCACTCTACTGTCGTATCGTGGCTAAGAAGTTGGTATAACTTCACAAAACAATAGTGGACATAGTGACGTTCATAACTCAGCATATTAGAGATATTGCATACTTTCGCATTCCACTTAAAAAAAATGATGCCGAAGTCAGGTCATAACGACCAACTGAAGGCGTTACTTGAATTAGAGAGCTTGCACAAAAGTAAGACATTAGTCATCCAACAGTTCTGGATCACAAATGGAAAATGTATATGAATTTGAAGGTCATAAACCGCAATTATTTTTCTACCAACCTTATATATTATATATTATATATATATATATATATATATATATATATATATAAGGCTAATTTAAATATAAAATAGTAATGAATATATTTTTTCTGTATGCATTTTCTATCGAACATAAAAGATCTTTCACGTATTACCTACTGAACGTTTTCTTGCTGTATAAATAAATTTATGTTAATTGTCCAAATAGAAAGGTTCAAAAATACTTTTTTGTGTATATAATGTTTTCATTTTATTTACTTTTTTTATTTATGTACAGTAGTCTCATGAAATTTTATTTTATTAATTTGTTTCGTAAAGTGACGTTTTTAATACACCTTTTCTAAAAAAAATGTTTCTAAGTAATTGTTACTATATTAAATACATGAATATTTGTATTTGTCCGTTTATGTTTTAATATATTATATAAGGTCAGTGTTTTCTAAAATATGATACGCGTACCCACGGCGATACATGAAATGAATACAGTGTATGAGGTAGAAGTTTTTAATTTTTTACCTGTCAGTTTTTATCGTTAAATTCATTAAAATTTAATATAAGAATGTGACATAGAAATACACTATAAATTATTATATTTAGAGAAAAATAAATGACATAATCTAGAATAAATAGACAACATTAATTTTCTTTCAATGCGTTTTTTGCGAAATAAAAAACAATAATATTTCATATCTCAAAATAGATTCTTAAATTATTTTGATTTAAAAAGATTCAACTCTTTCACAAATAGATTTTTCACTCACTCCACAAACCACAATATTTCTAATCAAAAATGTTCAATAATTGATTATTGATCATTTTTCATTATTACTTATGTATCATATTTAGTTACTGAAAAATTATGAAAAATTCTCATAAGTAACTACCAAAATTGATCATTAATCAATTATTTAATATGTTTTATTAAAAAAATATTTATGACTTGTGAAATAAGTAAAATATTCATTTGTGGATGTGAGTTTAGAAATTTATGAAGATTGAACTCTTTATTCAATGTTTGAGAAAAACTGACTAAGATGATTAAAAACTAAATTACAGCACTATAAATATTTTAAAAACTTGTTTGAATTACGAATGTACTGTTCTTAAAATAAATATTCAATTAAAATACACCTTTCGTTGAACAAAAAAAGTAATTGATCTTATTTAAACTCTTGACCTATTGAATAAGAATTTTGCAAAGAATTATTACAGTACAATCACTTTATTAGATTTATTGTCGATTTCATTCTCTTAATTACAGGTACATAACATAAATATTAAAGTATTAGGCACTATTATTTTTTATATTATTATTTTAATTAGAATCAATTGTGATCACGATTTCATATGACCTTATATTCGATTATTTTTTTTAATATAAATGTAAGGTATTTTTTTTAGAAATATTGTCTCTCATATAAACGAAATATTAATTTTTACAAAAATTAAATAATATAGATTAATTATGAATGTTTATATTCGTTTTTTTTTTTTTTTTTTTTTGTTGGGAGGGTATATAATTAAAAAGTGTTCGTTATTATATCTACGATTCCATTAGGGTATTGCGGTCTTGATTCTTGTAAATCACTGAATGTTTAATGCCATGATTAGATTCGGTTTTTGAATTATCCTTATGTAGGTATTTAGAACCAACGCATGGATGATGCAAAAGCCGAAACTAATCGTGGTAGATAAAAATACGTATATTTCTCAAGGATAAGACCATCAGGACAATATAGTATCACATATCTTAAGAATGTCGTGATGAAAAAAACGAACATCCAAGTTTAAATTATTTTTCACTACCTTAATTGAATCTCAGCCTTGAACAATGTGAATTCAGAAAATATTTTCTCGTGACTGTAAACTTTTAAAGTATTAATGTTTCAATGTGCCGAGTTTCGACAGGCAACATTTAAGTTAACATTTCTTAAAGATATACTTAAATCATTATTCTTGTTTAAGAAAAAACGATTTGAAAGATGTTTTCAAACTTTAATTCTGCAATTCTGTTTATTTTTTTGTATAAAATTTTAATATATTTAAAATATACATTTCTATCTATATAGAGATCAGATTTTGTAAATCTGTTTTCTATGGACTAGAATAACATAAGATATCTAAGAGGTTCGTCAACAATCCTTATTTAAAGATATGCAGATGCTAATTTTCAAGATATTTGTAATCTTGATTGAAAGAGTTGAAATTTTAAATAATATTCAATAACAACTAAAAAACGAATACAATTTTTAAGTAGTTTAGTAAAATTTTCTAACTAGGTTCTATTATTTACTATTTCCGTTAACGTATCCATTTAAATTGTTTAATTGTACCAATAGAAAGTGATTTTTAAAATGAGATTTAAATCAGATTAAACACATTTTCACAAATTTCCAATAACATGACCATTTAACTCTCTATCAATTTACTAATTAACACATTCAGGATGTTATCTACCGCATGCGACTTCCTTATAAGAGAATATACGATTGTTTTGTTTAAATCGTTGTAAACGAGGTTGATTTGTAACTCGATAATTTAACTCTAGAGAAACAAAATTTACTTTCACACGATTCAAACAACATTTCTAAAGAGTGATGCTACTGTCAAACATAGTTAAATGTATAGAAAAAAGTAGTTAATGATTTAAATATGATCCGAAACAAAGAAACATTGACAAATAATAGCATTAAAGTGGCGTACGTACATAAAGTATAGCAAACATTATAGAAATAATGCTTATTCTGTACTTAATTGGTAAGATTTGGGTATAAAGATTATAGTAAATGGTTTTAATTTGTTTATTTTCTGGGAATTTTTATCTCTGTATATTTTTTTTAAAAAAAACACATTTTAATTTCAATTTCAATTGTCCTACTTTTATTTCAGTACAGGGAAAATATTTAAATGTTAAATTAAGGTAAAAGTGAAATAAAAAAAATTGATGTCGTGTGATATACAATTTAATACTTGTTAATTTAGCGCGTTAAACTTAACAGGTTTAAATACTAACAATATACCAAATTAAAATAAAAAAGCGAATTCAAATGATTCAAAATTATTATTATTCGTGTTATTGATTATCGAAATTGTTTTCTATCGGGTAATTTAATTTAGCCTTCTACACGAAAGTATTAAAAAAAAAACTTAAAAATTAAAAAAAAAACTATGTTATCTCTCATTTAGTATTTTAGTTCAATTATATTTTAGTGTAGAAATGAACTAAAATACTAAATAAAAAATAACGTGACTTTTCTTAACCTTTGCAACTTCTTTTAATATTTCCTTGTGGAAGCCTAAATTGAATCATCCTATAGATCATAGCACTCTGAGGATGAAGAGAATCGTCATCAAAATGCATATAATGAACAATCTAAAATGTACAACAATCAATTATTGAACACTTGTAATTAAAAGAACAATTATGGTTCGTGGAAGAATAAAAAAATCATGTATTAGGTCTACAAATTAATTCGGTACCTTCTTTATAGAAAATGAATGTTTGAGGAAAAATGAAATACATTTTTTAATTTAACAATACATAAATAATCGTACATAAATGAAGAAATAATGATTCATACATTCTGTTCATTTCTATGTTAACCATTCAAATGTCAACCGAAAAAAAAAGAAATCATAACGCATCTGTATGTCCTAGTTAATCGTTACACTCGCTCACATTTATATTTTCCGCAATAAATCTTGCAATTATATTCACATTCTACGCGTATCAAACTTCTGGACAACGATTAAACAATTAGACCAGAACGCACGAATTTTTCCAGCCACGTCGTAATCGCATTTAATTCTTAATGAGGATTTTTTTTAGTAATTTCGTAGTGAATACAGTATGAAAAATAAATTAAAAAGAATATATTTTGTGAACAATTATTTGTGACTAGAACTATATAAAAATGACACGAGATGAATTAAGTTAAATACAGTAATAAGCTTATATGACTTTCTAGTCATTTTTATTAATTAAACATTATTACATACAGACATGCATGTATTATGTATATATATATATATATATATATATATATATATATATATATATGGCTGTGTTTATTGAATAAACTTCAATATTACAAAATATTTAAATATATCAAAATAAAAAGTCGCACTTAATTTTCAATTTTTACTCATTATTTTAAAAATCTAATGGAAATCAAATTAGTTAAAGAACATATACCAGTAAAAAGTAACTTTAAAAAACTTTGACATGTAAAAGGTTCTTGAAAATTTTAAATTTAAATCAGATATTTAAAATTTTTATTTTAGAGAAGAGGAAGGTACTGGGAAAAATCATGAACTACAACTAAATGAACTAAAATGAACTATAATTCAAACCACATTGTTAACATCTTTTAATTAAATCTTCTCTGTTAATTAAAAAGAAATATTAATTTTGAATTTATGTAAAATATGAGCCATTATTATAGTAAATTGTAGTAATAAAACGTGTTAAGTAATATATCAGTTCAAGTATCTGCTATTAATTTGAAAGAACATCTTTTCAGTTATAAAAGGTATATAAAAATAAAAGTAGAATGGTGGCAGGTGAAAGTAAAAAAACTATAATTTGGATTTATAAAGCACATAACAGTGAACCATAAATGTCACAGCTGCAAAAATTAGAGAGGCAAAAACGAGAAAAACGGAGAATTGCAGTAAATCAATTTGCCGATTATTAACTAAAATAAAGAAAATATGTACATGTCTATTTAAAATTCAAGAATTTTATTGTCATGTCTATTATTTTTCTATATTTTCGTATCGATTCTATGTGGTTGATAGAAAAATAGTTACGGTTTTTGACCTTCGAATTCGTATACATTTTTTAATTTAAGTGATTTTAAGTGATCCAAAACTGTTGGATGACTAACACCTAACGTTTGTGCAAGCTCCTGAATTGTTGTGCGTGGTTCTGATTCAACTAACGCCTTCAATTGGTCGTTAAAAACTGAAAAAGGACATCCGTGGCATTCTTCATTTTAAAGGCTGTCATTTTTAGAACCACCATTGTACCGTACGTTCGTTGACAATACCCACACTAAAAGCATCGTTTAGTTTACGACCAGTTCCTGCTGCTTTACAACCCATTTTGAACTCATACAAAAAAGTGCTTTTATTTGCTTCTTTTTCATCTTTAATTCATAGTCCGATTTGAAGCAATATTAATAATAAAATCAATGAAAATGTTATCAAAATACAGACCGAAATATGCACTTTAAAATGATATTAACATAAGCACGATGAAATGACACTTTCATTGAAAAAAAAATTAATGTTAAAATTCAGAAAGTAAAGTCCGCAATTAATTTCCTATCAACCTAATAGTAATCTACTGTCTTTTGTGTTACTCGTAATGCTTCCTTTTCTTTATCTTTCACTTATTCTCTCTCTCTCTTTATATATATATATATATATATATATATATATATATATATATACATATAATCAGTAAATGTGATATTTAAAATGATCGTGAATAATTGATAATCCAAAATCTACAATTAAGTTGAGTGCAATTTAGAAATTGTAAACTCTATAAATAATTATGGAATTATGCATGCTTGGTTTTACACAAAGATACAGGAAAACGTATATTTAATAAGAGAATAATACGAGTATCTACAATGTCATCGGAATGGTAAAGAAACTTAGATGTTAATGAAGTCATTGATTATTGTTGTAGAGATATGGAACAATTAGACACACTACCGAGAAATAAAACATAGAAAGAAACAGATAATGAATAGTCCTGACGCATTTTCAATATGAAATTCTCAGTAAACGAAAATATAAACGAACAGAAGTAAATAAAATAAGAACGAAAGGTTTAATTTGAATTTCGTTTTGTTTGTGTTGATTAAAATACTTTCGATTATAATGATTAATTTGATTTGAAGAAAATCTCTGTTGGATTAAAATTATTATAATTGTTATTTTATTTAATAGAAAGAAAATTTCTATCTTCTTTATAGGTTTTCTTTAAAATTTTTATTTAATATAAAGGAAATCTCTTAGATAAACTGTATTAGAATTGTTATTTTATTTAATAGAAATTTTCACATATATTAAATATGTGAATTTAGAAAATGTTGATAATAAATAAAAATGATTTAATATTTACTAAACACATATTAGAAACGGAACATTATATTAAAGATATAAATTATACAAAGTAAATGATAAAATTGAAAATAAAGATATCAAATTAAAAAAGTTTTGAAAACCTAGAACTGACTAAAAATAAAAAAAAACGATATTAAACGGAGAAATAAATAAAAACAGTGATGTGATATTTTATACTTGAAAATTTTAAAGAAACTCTCAACTGAAATATTCACAAACTGATCTTAAACATGTTTAAAATTATCTAAACCTATTTTAAGAACACATGTTGAAACTAGTAATCGAAGGCAACAACTCAATTAATCTAAAAGTACAAAGAATACTAGTATAATTTAACATTTATAAGAAAAATCAGATTTATTTTATTGACATACTCTAATTATTAGAGTATGTAATACTATATACTATATAGTAAAATATAGTATATAGTATTGCTATATAGTATACTGAATAGTACTACATAAAATTCTTTCTAATAACAGAAATGATTATTAAGTATACTAAAATTTAGATAAAAAACAGCATTATTTTGGAAATTTTTAAATATATGAATGATTCATTTATTCATTCTATAAATCAGCAACGTTTAAATTTTTCAATTTAATGACCCTTTTTTATAGCTTAAAAATATATAAATACATACATACGTACACTTACATACATACATATATATATATATATATATATATATATATATATATATATATATATATATATATGGCCATTTAAATAATTAAATACTAAAAAAAAGTAAAACGGCATATGACATGAATATATACTTTGATTACAAAGAGCCATTGTACTTAATAGTGATTATTTTATATAAAAATAGATTTCTACACAACCGATAATTTTCGAATTGTACAAAAAAATATAATATAAAAAATGTACGCAAACTAAAAAAATGTAAGAACAATATCTTCAGAAAAAGTTCTGATACTTTTTAGAAAAAGTGTAGGTCAGTAAACCAACAATAAATTTGATGTAATTTCATAGATTAAAAAATTATACCAACAAAAAATTGACTTAATAAACGGTTTAAGATATTATCTTAGAATAAGTAAAATAAGATAAAATAACAAGAATAGCTCTAAGGTATTTCTTAAAATGAAAAATAAAATATTCTGAATTATCATCATGTTGTTTAGTTCAAGACCTCTTTTTAACCCACTTATATGCATTTCGTCAAAATTAAATCGTTTTTATTATATTTCGTACCTTTTTTAAATTTATTTTTCTTTAAATATACTGGCATCAATATTTAGCATATTAAATTATATACGTTGTTTAGATCTCAGTAATACAACGGTGAATACCTCAGAAAGTATTCATTCTAACACTGGCTAAATTCACTTCCATAAATCAATCATTTTTTCATCCCACAAAGCACGAAAAATTGTCTAATTAATAAGTGAATATTGACCATTGTTGATTGATCATTCCTAAAGCATAAAAGTACAGAAAATATTAGATTTTTAACATTTGAAGCAAAAGTATAGTATGACCAATACTACCTTATGCATGTGAAACTAAAGTGCCGAGACAAGCAAAATTAAGCAAAGATTCAGAATAATCGAGATGATGGTGCTAAGTCGATTGCAGGAAAAACTCACTACGACAGGATACCCAGTCGAGAAATTAGAAATACATACATGTAAGACAATAAATTTCAGTAGGACCAGAAGGAGAGGAATGCACAGGCCGATCGCATGAATCAAAATCGTCGACCAAAAATTGCGAGAGATGGAATACCCTAACGAAGACTTCCAGGAAGACCTGAATATTTTTTATGTTCGTGATAGAATTCTATAAATCCACATATATATCAACTAAAAGTAGATAAAAAGTATCATTTTTTAATTAAAACTGTTCCAAATACTAAATTACAGTTGGAAAGATTGCTCAGTTATTTTCAGAAAAATTAAAAATTATTAGGTTGATAGGAAAATAATTGCGGTTTTTGTTTTATGAATTTCAACCTTAATATTTTTCAATTAAAATATCATTTCGTCGTATTTATATTTATATCATTTTAAAGTGCATTTTTCGTTCTGTATTTTGGTAACATCGACTTTGGTTTTATTATTAATTTTGTTTCAAGTTCAGCTATTGAATTAAAGACGGAAAAAAATCAATTTGTTGTATGAGTTCAAAACAGATAATAAGCAGTAGAAACTACTCGCAAACTAAACGATGATTTTGGTGTAGTCGCTGTTAAGGAATGTACGGTGCAATGGAAGTTCCAAAATTTTCATTCTAGGGACGAGATATTTGAAAATGGAGAAGGTAGCGGGCGCCCTTTTTCAGCTCATAACGACCAACTGAAAGCTTTAGTTAAATCAGAACCACACATAACAATTCGAGAGCTTGCACAAAAGTTATGCGTTAGACATCCACCAGTTCTGAACCACTCATATAAAATATATATATGAATTTGAAGGTCATAAACCGCAATTTTTTTTCTACCAACTTAATATATTAAGATATTACATCAACGTCAGTCTGTAATTGAATTATTTCTCTGTAAAGTTTTTTAATTATTTAATTGGTATAAAATATATACATTAAAAAACATAATTATATATATATATATATATACATATATATATATATATATATATATATATACACATTATATATATATATATATATATATATATATATATATATAAAAGTAGCCCGTGAGGTTAAGGTTATGTAAATAATTCAGGTAAGATTTCAAGATGCGTTTCTAACCTTTGACGGATCAATTTATCTTATTTGACGTGGCTTATCCGAAAGATGTACAAGATTAACACGAAAAAGTAATATAAGTATCTAGTTAGTAATATAAACCGGAAAGAATGTGTACGGCTTTGATTTTACAGCTTCTGATGTAAAATGACTGTACTTACACTCGCACCATTATCAACAACAGTATAATTAGTTAATATAAAACAAACAAGTAGACACACATCGGTATTTCTGCCAGTTCTGACAACTCAAGCGTTACTTTCTTTTTTCACAAAAAACTGCTAATACCCAGTTATTATTTTTTTTGATAAGAACAGGCAAAGGTGTCAATAATCAAATGTTTTATATACACAAATATATATATATATATATATATATATATATATATATATATATATATATATATATATATATAGGTAACAATAGGGCAATCAAGCCATAACAATACTATTTAGCGTTAAAATATTTGCATACATTTATGTTTACTTTAATTGTCTGTCAGCAAGTAAAGAAAACGTTGTTTTCTGTTACAACATCTGTTAATAGTTGATCCGTATGATTTTCGCATTAAAAAATAGAAAGCGAGAAAAATGAAGAGTTTATGTTATACATTTATTTACAAAGACATATGGAATAAAGAAATACTTTAATTATCACATAAATGTTAATAAATATGTCTTGCACATTGAATATGGAATTCGCAATGCCTGTCTGAAATTTACTACTGTCCATGATTTATTGCACGTTTAAATTGGAATAATGGGTTTCTTTATACTTCGAGTCGTAAACTTTTTGATTTATTGTAAAGCAAAAGTATTTTATGATAGAATTTTCTTATATTAGGTTGGTAGGAAAATAATCGTGGTTTTTGTTTTCTGAATTCTAATCTTACTTTCTTTCAGCGAATGTTCATGTTAATATCATTTTAAAATGTATTTTTCGGTCTGTGTTGTGGTAACATCGACTATGGTTTTATTATTAATTTTGCTTCAAATTGGTTTATTGAATTAGAGATGAAAAAGAAGCAAATAGGAGCATTTTTTGTTCAAAACGGATGATAAAGCAACAGAAACTGCTCGTAAACTAAACGATTCTTTTGGTGTGGGTACTGTTAAGGAACATATAGTGCAATGGTGGTTCCAAAAAATTTTTTGCTAAAAATGAGAGCCTTGGAGATAAAGAATGAGAGCCTTTAAAAGTAAGTTGAATCAAAACCACAGCAATTAGAGAGCTTGTACAAAAATTAAGCGTTAGTCATCTAGCAGTTCTGGACCACTTAAAACAACTATGAAAATCAAAAAAGCTTGTCAAATGGGTACATAAATCGCAATTATTTTTCTACCAACCAAATAATAAAATTTCAATTACGTGAAATCAAGATTGATGTAAGAGACATTTTAAGTTTGAGTAAAATTTCATACTGATTTTATATCACAAGAACGTGTTTTTCCAATATTTTATTGAAAAGTTATATATCGAATCGAATAAAACTAACCTGAAATTTATTACTAATCGTTGAAATTCTCTACATATCTTTCGATTGCCTAGCATGCAGTCGACTTGTCTTCAATATTCGACATTTCTGAAGTTAGTGGCACAATAGTTATTAATCAAAACACGTACGCCGTTCGTAATGTTTCTATCAGACACATCTCGATATTTCCAATATTGTATTAACTAATTCAAGCTATACATTCTAATTCATATATGGTATAAAATAAAACTGGTTCAAATTATGAAATATTTTCTACTTTTAAGAAACTACTTTTTATAATAAAAACAGTACATTTAGTGAACTATTAGCGTTTATTTGTGATTATATTATGAAATTGGTTAATATTTTACAATAATATAGTAAAAATGTACCCAGATGTAACAAATGGTAATTGAAAAGCTGCAGTTGTAATTGGTGATTAATATGCCACGAAATTCAAGTTATTATTTAAAAGGAATAATATTTTTTGTTAAAATTTGAAAGTACAAAGAGTAGATCTTGCTGATTATTATATATATATATATAGCTATATATATATATATATTAATTTCATCATGTAGTATTCTGTTTTTTGATAAATAATTGAATACAACAGTGAGCTTATAATAAGAGTGATGTCGTGAAAATAACACATATGACTAGATAAACCCGAATCTAGAATTCATAAATTTCTTTTTAACTATTATAAAATTTGCACACCGCATATTGAAAGTTTGGATATAGCTGTATGCTAATACCTTACATTTAAATAAATTAAAATTAATCCGGGAATTTTCTTATACAAACAGGCTCTTTTTTACTCTTCACATACTGTCGAGACTTTCAAGTCCCATAAACAGAAACTGATATTGAATAATCAATGATTCGTCATTTACTTCATGGAATTTCTAGTCCAAAATAAAACAAACTGTTTCAAAATTTACATTTTTTTAAGAAAATGTATTCCATTTTTGTCTGTCAAATTTTATTCCTTTTCATTATAATAAATACATTGTTTCATTTTTATATTTTAATTAATTCAGTAAACAAAGGGTTAAGAAGTATATTCAAAATGGACATTTGACATTTTTAAAGTTACTTCTGTTTAAAATAAGTATCATATTATAATCAATGTATCAAAGATGCGAAACAGTTGTATATCTCTTGGAAACACTGCCTAAAAAAGTGGTTTTTAATGATGGTGATATTGTTCTCCAGGGGACGATTTGAAAATGTTAGGGGATGTTTGGTCTATTGTATTGTTTAATGAATATTGGCGGGTGCTGATGGTAAGAGGACATTAAGATAATTTCGTAACGAATAATTTTTATTTTAATAAATTTGGTGCCGAATATTATTAAAAGTTACAAGATGTGTACTGAATCAGAATATAATCCAAAGTATCTTTAAAATAATAATTCAAAAATAGATTTTCTCAAACGAATTATATTCTGAACTGACAAAATACAAAGAAACTCCTCAAAAATGTTCAATAAACGATTATGCCTATTCCGATGGCAATATTATCATGAAGGGTTGGAAAATAAATTATTTGTGAAAGTGAATTCAGCTACAGTATCAGAACTATATTGTAGTAAAAAATATACTTTGATTTTAAGATAAAAATATGAAAGATTTTTTTATATACGTTTTATAATAACTCACATGTACCTAAATAAATCAAACGGATAGTTTTTGAGAAGATAAAGTAAAAATTAATGTTTAGATGTTTATATATATATATATATATATATATATATGTGTGTGTGTGTGTGTGTGTAATAAAAATAAATAATATAATCCTCACTTTTTACATATACACCAAGTGAAAGCATCTTCAAAAATTGTCGACATTTCAAATTACATGAGCATTTTATATCTTCACTTTTCCAAATATACATACATTCATTTGTATATCTATATATATATATATATATTTATATATATATATATATATAATATACATATATATATATATATATATATATATATATATATAATATACATATATTATTTTTAATATTATCCCCTTTAATGAAAACCTCCAGTTATAATAAATTATATACATTATTTAGTAATCAGTTAACTAATCTTCTGAAACAATATATATATATATATATATATATATATACACATACACTTATGTAATACGTAACAATAATAAAATATCTTATATGAAATTATACCTAACAGCACAAACATTAGTATGAAAAAAATAATGATTTTCACTGAAATATATAAATATACTTTCATTTTCACATACATTTTTTATGTAAACACACACACACATATATATATATATATATATATATATATATATATATATATATATATATATCCATTATATTTGTATATTAATATGTGAGTTAAATATTTGTGTCAAGATTAAAAACATTGTAATATGAAACAAAAAAAATATTATATCCAAAGTAAATGTCCACATAACAAAAGTGAATTAAACACCACTCTATATATATATATATATATATATATATATATATATATATATATATATATATATAATCAATTAAATTATACGGTCATGAGTAAGGTAGGTATATATTTCCTCACCGTATATATATATATATATATATACACATACATATAGGTATAGTTGTGGTGAATTAATTTCACCAAAAAATACTGAATGTAAAATGAACCATACGTCGCTGCGAAATAATATATCAAAATTATTTTATCGCATGTATTATCATCGTAACAAAATAATTTCATATATTATTATACTTTCGAAACGAGTGTGCAAGTATGCACATTCGAATATGTTCTCTGTATTATTTAAACCGTTTCTCAGTTTGTGAATATTAAATGAATCGGTCGTTAATTTAATTACTGTTCTGATTCGAAAAACGAAAAACAACTCACCTACAATTATATTATAATCTGCGTATAATTAATCGTGTGAGAATATTAAATTGGGACAGATAGACGTTTAAATATTTCGTGTGACTATTGTTTAAATGTTTTTAGTATGGAAATGATCTTGGTACGAGTTATTTCCATAATGAAATGTAACACTTAGATGGTACGGATTTCCTTTGCTGCGAATGAAATACATCGGTGATAACTTTATTTATAATTTAAATAAAAACAGATGTGATTTATTGATATGTTTTAAAATATTTCAGCTACATTCTATGAATGATAGTAGTATATTTTCTTCAGTTCACTTTTTAATATAGTACTAAATTTGTAACTTAAAAATATTACTAATATATTTACTAGTGTAAGAAAAAATGCTTCAGAATTGACTGAAAATTATATAAAAATATTTTCTGTTCTACTTATCACAAAATTATGTATATTTATTTTCTATTAATATTAATGTTTAAGTCATACTTTCAATTTTCAAAAAATGGAGATAATTTGATTTTTAATGTTGATCGTCAACTCGTAGTTTACAAACTCACGTATTTTTTATTTACTATCAAAATTTAATAGGTGCAAAAACGATAAAATAATATAATGAAAAATATAAGGTCATTTTTATACACTTTGTACACTTCTAACTTAATTGGAATTGTTCATTAGCAATACAAGAATTAGATTCTGATTTTATACTACACAGAAAAATTACAGACATTGTAAATTACACATACAGAATATATATATATATATATATATATATATATATATATATATATATATAAAGATCACTCAATAAATTATATAATATTTATTGTTAACATCGGATTTTCTCAATTAAATAGAAGATAACAATATTTAATATTTAACCCTTTCGTCCCAAGTACAAAAAGCTACTGCTTTGTGGACGTAATTGTTTTCAGTACAGTTTTGTAAAGTTATGGCAACTGTAGAGTCAAAATATATAGTGTTTTTAAATATTAAGGTTGAAATTTAAAACATTTTAAATAAGAAGAAAATACTTTAATTTAAAACAGAAATATGATTGATTCAATTTAAAGACAGAAAATTTATTTTTATACCTAATAAATAAATTAATAGATATCTTTAATAGATTTATTACATCATTTTAATAAATTCATTTATGCATCAAAATTTTAAAGATTTTTTTAATATTTAGAACTGAAATTCACTGTAACAAAAATATACACTAATTATCAATCATTTTTGTTTATTACTTTTACACAGTTCGATTGTAATACCATCATCTTTGTGGCTCTAAAGTACAGAAAATGTGGTTAGTAGGAAACTGAAAATTTTATTTATAAAAGTCAATTTAGCCAAATTATTGAAAAATGTTCAAATTTGTAAAAAATAAAAGATCAATTAAGGTTTTTTAAAAAAAGATATTTTTTAGCCCTTTCAAATCCACTAAAATAGAAAAAACAAAATTTATGATTTAAGATATAATTTCACGACGATAATTATATATATATATATATAATTTTTTAACGTTATATCTAAATATATACATGTGTGTATTACAAAAAATTATAACGTACGTGTTGCCATTACCAGACAATAAATAACATGATTCTTTCTTGTAGAGAAATGCAAGTAAGTGCAGCAAAAATAATAAAGAGTACATGATCACTTCCTTCCTAACGGGTATTGTGAACTGAACATGTAAAATTTACTATGAGAATTGACCATTAATGATGAACATTGACCTACAAAAAGTATAAGCAAGACTGACCGGTTTCTGTAACATCGTATAAAATCTGTTTGCTTCTAATTGGTGTGTTTAGTTTATTATTAAGCGTACATCACGGACATTTTTACTCGGAATGTAAGAAAAATATAATATGAATTATTAAAATAGTAATTACTATGTAAAATAATTTTTGTAAAATTATGAAAAATATTTATCAACAAATACAAATATTTTAATAGTAGTTAAACTGCTGAAAGTTGGAAACTACAATCTTTTTACAAGTTTGCGGTTTTAAATATTAATTAAATTTTGAGATTTTCATCGATATTTTTGTTTTTAATTTGTAAGTATAAAAACATACAAAGAAGATAAAATTTTATTTCAATGTAGTTTTCGTTTTTAAATAAGAAATCACACTGATAATTCATTAAGAAAAACAGCTATTTTTCGAAGTAATAAAAATTAAAAATATATAGACGGATCTTAGATATGGAAAATATTAAAATCGAAAGTTAAAAATGTGTCAGTTGAGCTCAGTAATTTCTGAGAAAAAAAAAACTAGTACAACTGTATTCATTATGGCAGTCATTTTACGCTTGAAACATTTAAATTATTGGTTTACATTGTTTTTTAACTTTCGAGATGAGTAAAAAGACAAAGTAGAAATTTCAATTTCATACTTTAACATGATTATGTTATTATTTAAAATTGAAATCATATATTGAAAAAAATGAGACATATCATTTAAATATTATATTTTTTCAAATATTTTATTATATTAATATATTCAGATTTTGTTATTCTTAATAACAGCCATAAAAAAAACATAAAGAGTGACTAAATTTTTTGTACAGGAACTAACAATTCTTTAATGGTTGTAATAGTTACATCAGTGTAGAAATTAGGTGTTTGTTTCTTCAACACATTTTTCACATAGCCATTAACTTGACCGTAAACAAACTGTGTTTCGTCTTGACAATACGAGATCACACGCTTCAACACACATATAATATTTGAATCGGAGCAAAATGTGATGTTATTTTATACCTTGTTTACAACCCAGATCTCACACAATGCGACTATTTTATTCCCAGTATGAAAATATAATCACAGAATATGAAATTTTGATTTTAAGGACTGTAACTTACTAAGATTACTGAAGTATAAGGATGGTGCGAGGAAGCATTTAATTTGTTCTAATTCGGAATACATGAGTGAGTTTGGAAGTATGTGATCTCATATTGTCATAAGAAAAGTACAGTAAAGATAAATCAAATGTTCCATGCGGAATTTTCTGAAAGACCAGATTTGTTCACTGATGGAACGAATAAACTTGGTGTAGACTGGCAAAAATTTCTTAAAAATTGTGTTAAGTTAAAAAATAAGTAGATCATTCCAAAGACTATATTCTAGGATTTCTTTTTATTTTATTTTTTTTTTGGTTTCGTCTCAATATTTAAAACCACTTAAGAGTTATTAATTCTTATGTAAAACTTTTTAGCAGCTACTTGCAAATTAGAATACAGTTTCGGTACTGTGGATAAATTTTCAAACATGAATCTTTTATTTAACATAAATAACAACAAGCAATTATTGAGCATTATTCATTCTAAAAACATATAACTTGTGGGAAGTAAAAAATATTTATGAAAATAATTATAATCTTCAATAATAAAAAAAGAGTCTTAAGCGAAAAATAAATAAATATTCAATTTATTTATTTAAATATGAGATTTCTTACTTTATAGAATCCTTTTTTAAACTATACCCTCATTGAATTTAACACTTTTTTTTTAAAAAAAAACAATACATACTTAAACAATAAACCTAATAGAGAAAATAACACAATAAAATAATCTCTGCTCAACTCGAAAAGTTTCTCTGAACAAATTCTAACATTCAAATTAAATCAATTTAAGAGAAATACCTACATATCACACTTGACATTAAAAAAAACACCAACAAGTGAACAATGTGTCATATAAATTTCTTTAAAAATAAATCACAGATACCTTTTGTTAATAAAAAAAGTATATTTATGGTATATTACCTCCATTATCTTGATTTTTATTATAAATGTTTATGTGAAAGTTGCCAAAAAAGATCACCTGAATTGAATTAACGTAAATTATAACCAGGAATCAAATAAATTATTTCCCTTGTGCGTTGCTTTCTATGTGAATTTTAAATCGATTTTCTAAAATGTAAATTAGCGCATAAAACATACATAATTGCTTTTAAATCTTATCAAATCGTTGTTGTGTTGGTAATAAACTGCAAACGTTCATGAACTTTTATTAACATTTTTAAATCTAGTATTATGTTGTTTTGAAGGTTAAGTTAAAGTACTATAAGGTTATTAAACTTCAAAGCGAGACTATTTTTTATTAAGTTCAACATAAATAAAATATAATAATCATAAAATATATTTAATGATTCACTTGAATAAAATGATCTCTTGGATATGTTTTCTTTGAAGGACGAATGTAAATATGTAGATATTAATAAGTACAAAAGCGTTAAATGTTATCTCATTACAGACAGAATCGCCGATATTTTATGATAATTATTATCATAAAAATTTTTGACTTCAAAAATTTTGTTAAAATATTTTAAAAAACGATATGGATCTCTGCTTAAATATTAGGTTGGTAAGAAAATAATTGCGGTTTTTGTTTTCTGAATTCTAACATACTTTTTTTCAATGAAAGTGTTATTTCATCATGCATTTTTCAGTCTGTATTTTGGTAACATCGATTTTGGTTTCATTATTCTTTTTGTTTCAAATTGGACTATTGAATTAAAGATGAAAAAGAAGCAATTAAGTGCAATTTGTGTACGAGAGTTTAAGACGGGTGGTAAAGCAACAGAAACTATTCGTAAACTAAACGATACTTTTGGTGTAGGTATTGTTAAGGAAAGTACGGTGCAATTGTGGTTCAAAGAGTTTCGTGCTGGGGACGAGAGTCTTGAAGATGAAGAAGGTCCCGGGCATCCTTCTTTCGTTCATAAGGACGAACTGAAGGTCTTATTTGATCAGGACCATGCACAACAATTCGAGAGTTTGTACAAAAGTTAGGCGATACTCATTCAACAGTTATAGACCATTTAAAACCACTTAAATTAAAAAATATATATGAATTAAAGGTCATAAACCGCAATTATTTTTCTACCAACCTAATATATATTACACAAATTTGAAAAGAGTTGTTGATTTATGAAACAAAACACTATTTTTATAAAGTGATGAAACATAAAGATTTTTTCAAGTTATCTAAATCCTTAATAAATGCAAATATCGACTGCTCTGTCAAAATATCTAGCAAATTGATCGGATCTGTGCTAATATCCTCCAAGAAATCATTTTATAGCGACTGAGTTTCAACATTGCAATAAAAAAATGTGATAATTAGACTTAAATGTCATTTTATTGGATGTATTAATATTTCTCATTCGAATAAAAAATATATGTATGCATATTTGTTAACTATTTCATAATAGACGCGTTATAAGTTTATAATAACGTATATTCGATGTACAATTTAATAAATTTCTTTTTTGTATAAAATAAATGTTTACGGAAAAATAGAATACATTTCAATCGTCAAAATATACCTCATTATTTTATATAACTTTGCTTCATTTGTCGGGTAACTGACGAATCACTTGTCGAAAAAAGATGGCAGATTTAATCCTTTAGAGGGGAGAGGGTGATCAACTTTTTTACTAAATATGATTCGATTAATTGGATATTATTTTAACGTAAATAAAATAAAAATTGAAAATTTGTCGATTATAAGAAAAAATATATTAATTCAAATTAGCTATTAGAAATTTCACATCTGTCTGATATATCGTGGAAAATCGTTGATAATATTCAGGAAAACATAAATCTCTTGATTGAAAATATATAATTAGAAGCGGGAAAATTGATTACAATTGAAAATTTGCAGAAATAACATTACTGTTGAGTGTGAAAAATTTTGAAACGAACAAGTTTACACAAAATGGTTTCACATTGGTCACATCTTGTACCTGGATGTCGGTCTGTTCCATTTGCTTTACAAACTACACACTGTGCTCGTTGATCATTATCTAACGGTGTTCTCTCTGGAAAATGAGGCATCGATTGGTGTCGATTTGAATATCTCGTGGAAGATGCATTTGGAGCAACTTTTTGAACAATTTGTGAAGCCAATATGAGTTTGTAGTCAGAAAAACTCATTCCTTTACGATTCACACGGCAGTAAATAATATATGTGTTGTAGATTATAAGATCGAAAATATGGATGAAAAGTTTTTTGTATCATTTACTATTTTTCATGTTATTTTTTGACAGGAAAAAACTAATTTCTCAATGAATCTAAAAATATCACTTCACTCAGGATTTTAATTTTTTGCGACGCACATGAAGAACGTAGAATCGAAAATTTTTGTACGCTTACTTTCAATGATGAAATTTTGGAGAAAAAAATATTATTCAACTCAATTCTTAAGTTCATAATTTTTATAGGGTTTCAAATGAAAAAAACGCGATTTTTCTGATTTTTGGAAGACCGTCACTTTTTTTCTAATGAAAGAAAGAGTTGTAAATTTAGTCTCATCAGAAATAGATTAATGATCTTTAAATATATCATTCAAAAGATAGCGCTTCGAGATCATAGTTTCTTTGAAAAACATCAATGAATTCCTAGATCCACGCGCGGCTTCAAAGAGTTAACCCAATGAAGTCGTAATGCATTTTTGGTTCTCTTCCATTGATTGAGCAAATTTGCATGTTTTATGATTCACAATACCTTCCCTAAAAGCCGAAAAAATCATTCCCTCGGCTTCGGAAGCATTTATTTTCAACTAAAATGCGAAAAGTATGCAACGTGTAATATGCAGCTTTTCAGACGCCATCATTTTAATTACTGTTTTGTGAGGTTATACCAACTAGTTGACCAAGATATATAGAATTTTTAAATGTTAAGATTAGCACTCAAAAATTCTAAAATGACGGAAAAATATTTTAATTTAAAACAGCGTAATGGCGTTCAATTTAAAGGCACAGAATTAATTTTTACACCTCATAAATTCGTAAACTTTTCTATAAATCATGATTCAAACATATCGACGAGTATGTAATATTATCTGATGAACAACAGTATAATTTTTTACATAATAGATACAGGAAAGTATATACATTTTAATTGTAATTACTGTTAATTAAAAAGTTTGTTTTGATTGATGAGTATTGTAATGTAATTGACTTAACCTAGAAAGAGAAGATATTGTATTAAATTCTAGAACATTTAAATCAATATCATCTCATAGGAAGTTTTAAATTATTTATAAACAGTAATAAGCGATACTGTTTGTACACCTATCAAAACATAAAAAAAAACTTTATTATTGATACACATTAATTAAACACGAAACGATTTTATATTTAATTTTTACATGCAATACTGTATTATTGTCTGTTTTGGTGGGGTAGTACATATTTGAATATCAATGCCAACAACTTGGAAACAAGCATTGAAAATCAATTTAAATCAAAAGACTGTGCTATGAAGATTAATACTCAAAAAGAATAATTAATACTCAAGAAGAAGATGTTGACGTTATGATAGAAAGTAAAAACGTATCAAAATAGATAAAATTATCGGAAATTTTGAGATAATAATTCGCGAGTGAACGATTTTCAAACTGGTGTTGAAAAAGTAATGGAAACGATTGATTTTTTTTATAAAAAATAAAGTTATTGTTTCCTTGCATGATCAAAAAAATTTGTATTTATTTTACTCTCAAAATATTTAAATCGAATACGCACAATCTGAATAATTATCAAACTGAATAACAAACAAGTAACTAAAAAAGATTATATGTTATTACAATGTCTAGTTTATTGACATTAACAAACGCAAATATCCTCATCGCTTCCATTAACATAAAAATCAATGTGTCGTTGACATCCGTATCCGATTTGAAAAAAAATTGATAATGGTGCGTGGTACAAATAATACCCTAATTATCATCAAGCCGAATGGCCAGAGTTAAATCTGCTTTTGATCTCATTGTGTTTCCGTTTAAAAAGCGAATCGCAATTAGAGTACCGATACTATTTGAAAAAAAAACACTCTAAATCGGAGGAAGTGTGTAAATGGCATTCACCTTTTAATTTATTTCACCACGGTCACGGAAACATTACAACATTCGACGCGGCCAACGTTTTACACCTAACAGTATGCAACAGTCACGCTCTTTGATTTAGGTTATATAACGTAACGTTCGTTTCTGCAGAATTTCTGCATCTGTGTGCAACGGTGTTTGTAATAATCACTGATTAGACTGCGTGTTTATATGAATGTAAAGCGAAATGAATGCTTTAAACGAACGATTTAGTTCTTTTTTTAATTACGGAAATAATACACTGGACGCATGTTTTAACGTTAGGCTTGTACGGTAATTACAACGGAAAACGTATCAAATAATAGTAGATGCTCTATTAAAAGCAATGTCGTGACAAAGGAGAGATCAACGGAAGCTTATATCTAGGGTGCAGTGTTTAAAAGGATTTGCCGCAATTTAAAACTATAAATTGTTTGTTTATCAGATGTCCTATTTAAAAAAAATACACATTTTATGTTTGAAGATCGCACATAAAATGGGAACAATTGTTTTATATTTCTAATTTAATAAAACTAAATGAAAATAATATATCAGTTTGGTAGGAAAATAATTGCGGTTTTCGTTTTCTGAATTTTAATCCCAATTCTTTTCATTGAAAATGTCATTTCATGCTGTTTAGGTTAATATTATTTTGAAGTCCATTTTCCGGTCTGTATTTTACTAACATCTACTTTCATTTTATTATTAATTTTGCTTTAAATAGAGATATTGAATTAAAGAAGGAATAAAAGCGAATAATTTTTTGTATTAGTTCAACACGGACGGTAAAGCAACAAAAACTGCTTGTAAACTAAACGATGCTTTTGGTGTGAGTTCTGTTAAGAAACGTACGGTACAATGGTGGTTTTAACAGTTTCGTGCTAGAGACGAGAGCCTTGAAGATGAAGAAGAGCACGGACGTCCTTCTTCAGTTTACACCGATCAACTGAAAGCATTAGTTGAATCATAACTATGCGCAACAATTTAAGAGCATGCATAAAAGTTAGGCGTTAGTCATCCAACAGTTCTAGACCAATTAAAACAGCTAGGAAAATCAAAAAAGGGAAAATGTATATAGATTTTAAGGTCATTACCCGGAATTATTTTTCTACCAACATAACATTTTTCTACTTACATTTTGATAAATAAAATATAGCAAATTGCATCTAAAAATCTCATTAAAAATGTTTTTGTAATAACAAAAGAATTAATAAAATCTATTAGCATAAAAATAATTAATATGTAATGAATTCATTTTGAACTTTGACTCGCTAGAAGATCATTAAATGCGATAGATAATTAGTACTTGTTTTTTTTTGTCAAACATCTCACTAAAAAGTTCAAATTCATTGAATTGAGTGCTGAAACAAGTTGAGTTTACAACAGTATGATTATTCAGTTCATTGTTGTAAAACGGTCTCTGACCTCCAATTAAATTAAATTGACAATCTCGAATGGATTTTTTATACATACTTACAAGAATTTCATTTTCTTGTACATCGCTATTGATGTTTGCGTTGTTAATTACTTTCATTTTTCTTTCATTAAACTTTATTTACAAAAAATATACATTCAATGCTTTTTATAAAGTATCATTCAAGTATCATTTATGTACTAGAAATGTTTACAAACCATTAAACACTTCAAAACAGTTTACTGAATGCAATAATACTGTTTTATTAAATATACATTTTTATTCCAACCTAGAAAATTAAGACACATTTTTATTTCTATTTAAGTTTATTTTTTAAAAAAAAGGTTTTAATAGTACCTTCTATATAACCCTTCATACAAAACGCATCGAACCAGATGTGTTTTTAAATTCAGAATGTTTCAGATATCAAAACGGTATTATATGTTTTAGTTTACATGAGAATAATTTAATAAAAATATATTGGAATATATATATATATATATATATAAATTACAATCTAGTGAAGTTTATTTATTAGAAAGATATTCGAGAAATTTGATAAAATTTCATAAATATAAACTAAAATATAAGGTTGGTAAAAAATAATTTATAACCTTCAAATTTTAAATGTTTTAAGTAGTTCAGAATTGTTGGACGACTACGCCTAATTTTTGTGCAAGCTTTTGAATTGTCGTGTGCGGTTCTGATTCAACTAACGTCTTCAGTTGGTCGTTATGAACTGAAGAAAGACGTCCGCGACATTCTGCATCTTCAAGGCTCTTGTCCTCAGCACAAAATTTCTGAAACCACCATTGCACCGTACGTTCCTTAACAATATCCACACCAAAAGCATCGTTTAGTTTACAAACAGTTTCTGTTACTTTACCACCCGTTTCGAACTCATACAAAAAATGATCTTATTTGCTTCTTTTCTATTTTTAATTCAATAACCCAATTCTAAGCAAAATTAATAATACAGCCAATTTCGATGTTACCAAAATACAGACTGAAAAATGTACTTTAAAATGATATTAATATGAGCACGACGAAATGACACTTTCATAAAAAAAAATAATGTTAGAATTCAGAAAACAAAAACCGTAATTATTTACCTACCAACTTAATATTTCACTTAAGAACCAGACCTTAATTGGTATTATCCAATTTTAGATTTTTAGACAAAGTTTAGACAAAGTTTGTTAAATAATTCTTTAATTTTTTAATTATTTATTTTTATTTTTAAAAGAGATGAATACGTTTTTTATAAATTTGTGTTTTTATATTTATTACAAACTAATTCGAAATTTTTATAAATTTTTTTATAGCTTCTTTTAAAATTCATTATTAAAATTAATATATATATATATATATATATATATATGTTAATGAAACAATTTAAAAATATAATAATTATGTTATATTATCATAATAGCATTTTTATATAATTCTAATAATATTAATTTATAAAACATTAATTATATTTTCATATGGAGCCGAATAATATTTACACAGATATCGTACATAAAATGATACATGAATTATAATAAATTCTAAATAAATAATTATGATAATAGAAACAATTAAAATTTCGCCACTGACAGGATATGAATAAACGAAATCATATTTGTATAATTGATGTAAGAGCCAGTTTCTAATTTTATACGAAAGCATGAAATCGAAAGTATCTCTGATATCCTTGATGATTAGACGTTAAATGTTGTAAAAAGTTTGCAGTTAATGATTTAAGCATCATTAATTATTCATTTATTATATTATATATATAGAAAAAAATCAACACATATTTTCAGTATATCAATTATAAATTAGCAACGGTGCGTTATTTATTGTTGTGATTATAGCGGATATATGTACTGTGTTATCCTTTTTTATTTATGAATGAAAGTGAATTTCTGACCGGTGTGAACGAAAATGAAATTGAATTCAAGTCAAGCGTAAAAATATGTAATTTTATCCTGTATATTAATCGAAGAAAGTGAATTTTTGTTTTGTAATAAATAAATTATATTGCATTTAATTATGTAAACATGTATATATATATATATATATATATATATATATATATATATATATATATATGATGTATAAATTAATTTGGTATCCTTTTTTATAGAAAATGAATTTTTACTAAAAAATGGAATACATTTCAATCCTCGAAACATCCTCCATTATTTTGTATAATATCTGCTAGGTAACTGACGAATAGGAGAATATTAAAATTTTCATAGAATATTTCGGCAACAAATTCATATTTGTTATTAATATTTATTTAGAAAAAATTAATCTCTGCTTGTTAAGTATGCAAGCGCCATCAGTAAGAGCTTTCAAGCCTATATTTAAAAGAAGAAACAATAAACTAGATATTCTTTGTCTCTTTTTAAAATCTCTATCACCGAATTAGCTTTCCTAAACAGTGTTGTTACTATTATTATTTGTGAGCACTGGTAGATGTGAAAATAAAAGTATTATACATAGAGTGATTCAATTTAGGCATCCACATGGAAGTAATAAAAGAGGGCGCAGAGGTTAAGGAAAGTGATGTTTTTTATTTGGTATTGTAGTTCAATTCAGTACTAAAATACAATTGAACTAAAATACTAATTGTGGGATAACGTTTTTTCTTAATTTTTGCCTTTTTGTTAATACTTTTGTGTGGAAGTCTAGGTTGAATCATCCTATATAAATTATAATTCAAATACACCTGTTTTTTGAGAATTAATTTTAAATTTTATTTTATGAAAACGTCTCGCTTTAAGAAATTTAAAAATAGATGAATGCTCATAATCTAGAAATACAAAAACGATGCGACAATTTAATTTATGAAAGTTAATTAAGTTCTCAAACATTAAAATATTAATTTTTTTATATGTTTTGATTTCGAAATAGATGTAAAAATATAAAGATAAGGTTATCGCAATTAGATATTGACACATTGTTAGAAAAAAAATGAAGTTATTTGAAGCAAAAAATATTAAAATAAAAAATACGGAAGTAGTTCAAAACAATACAATAAAAATTGCTAAAATAGGCGTCATCCAAATAATTAAAAACAATTGTCTTCCTCGCCAAATATTATTTTCACTTCCACCTAACTGAATACGACCAGATAGAAACTTCATTTCCTATAATTAGTACACATGTTTTCGGTAATAACACACATATCGACGTTAAACAAATAAAGTTCCGAAACTAATTAATATTCAGTCATGAAAACAATTTCACTCGGCCGATACAACACGAATCTTTCCATGTTTTGTATGTATGATATCTTGAGTAAATGCAATTGACCAAGATATGTACAAACGGTGAACAATATGGTTTTGTTTCGAAATTAAATAACTTCGGTTCGTTTTTTTTCCATTTTAAGACTTGATATTATCGCTATACAAAATATAACGGAACACCAATTAATTGTTTGTTTCTACAACGTGTTCAGTTTCTTTTTTAACTAGACTATCCATTGTTAAGACGGATAATGAATTTATAATTTCAATGTGTGATGAATATTGTGTCTAGTACCAGTCATAAAACTTATTAATTTATTCTGATTAATAGTATTTTAAGCGACGATGCTATTTTGTGATAAGCCTTTTTATTTTATTCACAACATTCATCATTTTAATTAACAAAAAAATGGTCTTGCTTCTCAGAGAAAAGTAATTGATCGTTTTTTAAATACTATATTATAATTTGTTCATAAAACATCTTGAAACAATTAATCTAGAATAAAAAATCACGGCTGGAAGAAGAATCTATTTTGTAATAAACATTTCATCCGACCTGTAAACATTCTTTACTATAAACGTAACTTTCAATTTATGTTGAAGTTATCGTCAGTTCACAGTAAATAAAAAATAGATTGAAATTTGAAACATCTTCAGAAATGATGCAGTGAACAAGAAACACGTCTTGTTCGTCACATCAAAGTGGTAATTTTCTACATCAGTAGTCGCATTTGTGCGAACTGATGCTTCAATGAACAGTAATTGAAAACACCTGCATAAACTGGAATTTACATGACATAAATGTGCTTGTAGTTTGTACAGAAACGGAGTTCATTGTGCGTATGGCACTATTAATGATTATCATTTCTTTCTTACCTGTTTTACTTATTTCTAGGACAATATGTGATGATAACAAATTATACATATCGTGGTCAGTTTTCTTATATACTGTTTTTATACTTCAATAGTTATTTATTTCAAAACGTTTTTAATAATTATACATATCCTAAATCACTTAAATATATACTTACAGTAATATATTAGGTTTCTAGAAAAATAATTGCTGTTTATGACTTGAAAATTCATATGCATTTTTTTCTCTATTTGATTTTCATGTCTGTTTTAAATGATCATAAGTTAGGATTGACACTTCAAAATACTAAAATGACGAGTAAATATTGTAATTTAAAACAGGGTTATGATTGATTCAATTTAAAGACAGAATTAATTTGCACACCTATTACATACAGACAAACATCATAAGCATTACCCCAATTAACACTATTGCTATACAGGTGCTCTATAACTTTTCAAACCTAGAAACTAATAAAACATAAAAACGATTATTTGGAATTTTTGATACATACTGTTAAGATTTTCATATTCATGTAACAAATTAACTGATTTTACAAATAAAAAATACGATTTTCAAATAAACGAATAATTGTAGTACACCAATAACCTTTTATTTTAAAGTTCATTAACGTTATATCCAAATTTCTATGCCTGTTCTGTATGAAATATGTGATATATTAAAGAAGACCTCGTTTAATACTGTTTTATTTAACACTAAGATTTCAGAAACGCATCCTAAGAACTAATAGAGGCTTGTCTCTCTTTCTATATATATATATATATATACATTGAAAAATGTGATTCGAACGCGAGTACACAAACGGAGTGTTTTTTATTTTGTATTTGTGCTCGGGCGTTAATGACCTTAGGTATCGACGTGCCCTAAAAACCCCAAATAATCAATCAATCATATATTTAAAAATAACAAAACTCGAATTAAGTCAGTCTTCTATGAAAGAGATTATAATTAAAGAGTATGAAGGAAGTTTTATCAGCTTGGCAAAATGTGCTCATCTGTCAATACTAAAATGGAGGATATTTGTCAACGAATTATTGTAAACATCTACACCCTGTAGTGATGTCGATTTTCTATTTAATTCATATACATTTTTAAACTGTTGTTTATTGTTAATATTAATATTTTTAATTTGATTCGTTCCTGTGTATCTGGATTTGAAGTTATGTTTCTTGTCTTTGAGGTCATTATTCTTTAGTTTTTTCCACTGTTGGTTTTTTTTCGACACCTTCATGTGAATACTATTCACCTGATGAATACTATTCACTGGTAGTATTCACTTGAAAATGTCGGAAGACGAAACAGTCAGTGAAAAAAAAAGAAAAAATAAGGATTGCAAAGACAAGAAACATAAATTTAATATTTAATTCACGTATTACTTATTTGATTATAATGACATTTTTTAACTAAATTCCAAAAAATGTATTTGAAAATAATAACAAAAAATAGTTTATTAAAATATCAAAAGATTTCACTAAAAATGTTAACATGCTTAAATTGATTGTTTTATTAAAATGTATTAACATTAAATATTTATATACTTCTGAAGGTAATATACATTTCGTTTCTTTTTAATACTGCATTTATTTGCTGTTGAAAGGAGTATATCGAATTCCTTACTATTCTTAGTTATTTGATGGTTATTGACTTGATGGACTTAGTCATATGATTGGAAATAAGATTTTTTTTAAGTTACTGATTTCAATTACAATTCAATCAATGAATTAATCATTCATTAACTATTAAATTATTCGATTGAATTTTGTTACAGGAAATTATGAATAATTCAATTGGTTTATCAATTCTAATCATATAGCAATGAAATAACAATACACACAACATACACGCACATATATACATACATACATACATACATACATACATATATATATATATATATATATATATATATATATGTATATATGTATATAAGGGTACATTTCCGTTTAGGAATTCCAGTAATGTATCTGAAAAAAATATATCGTCTTTATCGTCATCAGTCGGTGATGGCCGAAGCGTTGATAATTTCTAATTTCACTTATTTTATATTCAGACGCCGGCACCGTTTGTAGAAACCCAGATCGGTTCTATTCGTGGTAAATCAATAAAATAACAACTGTTAGAACTTATTTAATATTTTAAATTAGTTCTATTTAGTTAGATTTCCTTACTAATTAGATGCACGTGCAGGAGTTTTTTTCACTTTCATCGGTTAAATAATTAGAAACGATTAAAAATAAAATGTTTCTTTTTTTGGCTTCTTTTTATATGAATACATGTATGTGTGTGTATATATATATATATATATATATATATATATATATATATATATATATATATATCACATATTGTATAATATAGAATTATAGAATGGAATATAGAAATAAAAATAATTGTTATTATATTAGGTTGTTTGAAAATAGATTATAGATTAACTTCTATTTGTAAGATCATATTTTTTTAAATAAAAACCACTCAATTATTTAATATATTGGTTAATAAATATGCGGTACCGCACTTAAAAAGAAGATTTAAAGTTACTAAAGTATTTAACCTATCATATCGTTTAGGCTTTTTCATTTGTGGGCTTTTGTTGTCTCGTGAGTGCTACTAACCTACTTTTTAACTATTAGGTATAAAAATTAATTCGGTGCCTTTGAATTGAATCAAACATAATTCGGTTTTAAATTGTAATATTTTCTCGTCGTTTTAGTATTTTGAGTGTCAACGTTAACATTTATGAACAGTATATATCTTGGCCAAACAGTTGATATAACCACATAAAATAGTAGTGAACACAATGGCGTCCGAAAAGCAGCATATAGGGATTGCATACTTTTCGCATTCCAGTTGAAAAAAATGCTGCCGGAGCAGCGAGAATGATTGGTTCAGCTTTGGATGAAAGTGTTGTGATTCAAAAAATGTTAAAAGAGTGGAAGAGGTCCGAAAATGCATTACAACTTCATCGACTCAAATCCGCCAACTTTTCTTCGACAATGGATTCGTCACCCGACCGATGGAGCGAATTTTTACAAAATAATGGGAGGGGGGATTCTGAGGATTGAAATGGATTCCATTTTTCAGTAAAAAATCATTTTCTATAAAAAAGGTGCCGAATTAATTTGTACACCTAATATATTATTTTTAAGTTTCATTATATAACGTAAATATAAATACAGCCACACTACAATATTCAAATAAAGAAGATTATAAATGGACAATACACCAAATGGACAATTCATAAATATGAAAACAAACTGTTATAACTATAAAAAATTCTTTATATATTTTCTTTAAATTTAATAGTGTAATCAAACAATCCTATTAAATACTTGTTATAATATTTTAGAATTTTAATTAAAATTTTATAACTGGACAAGGCAATTGACAATTTAAATGGCGTGCGTGCATTACTATAAAACAGAAATATATGTTCATCATAATTATTATGGATACTCATAAAGCAGCACGCGTGTACGTTTAAGAGCAAACAATGATTCATACCATACAACATGACAAAACGACAATCATACTGTCAAGACAGGTATCTATTCATACAGTAGTACGTACTCGTCTATTCATAACAAGCAAACAATCGCAGAAGAATACTTTCTAAAAACATGTCGTTTTTTTAGTTCGTTCTATAAATGTTATCAATACAATAACTTGCGAGTATGTTGATTTATTATCAGGCGTCTATAATCCGCTTGTTTATGATAACGATATCGTTTTACCTTACTTTCGTTTTTCTTACAAATCATTTTATTACTTTTGAAAACGTTTCTGTTTTTAATTGATTGCGTTCAGTGTTATGTGGTTTATTATTGCAATAGATTTGTAACTAGAAAAAAAAAACTGATATTATATTTAATTACAAGTGCTGTTTTTTGATCAAAACAACATTTCAGTACTTTTAAATTATATTAGTAAATAAAACTATATTATAGATGCACGAGTATCTATCACTATGAGCAATAAAAAATTCTAATAAAAAATATTGAATGCTTGATTATTGATCATTTTGATTGTTACTTATACACATTTTGATGACGATTACATTATGTTCAAAGAAGTGAGATTTAGAAAAATATCTCTTAGAAATAATCTAAATATTAAAGTATAGAAAAATATTTTATCTTGATGATTTTCGTCTTTTTTGATCAGATAAATGTCTGTTTTCCACTATAAATTTCAGCACGTGTCCTATTCTTAACTAGATATTAAATAATAATTTTAAATCCGATCTATATCCTATAAATATATATTTTTAAACAAGGTGTAGTTTTTTAATTTTAGGGTATAAAATAATGAGTAACTATTTTTATTTAGTTGTCCACTGCATATATTATTTTTTATTTATTTCTAGGTTTTCAAAAATAATTGATTTTATTCCTCTATTCACAAATTTTATTATTTTTATGTATTATTCATGTATTGAATGTCATGTCTCGTTTATAAAATATGTGTAGTGAGTATTGATTCGGTTTTATTACATTTGATACAACTATTAGGCTGGTAGAAAAATAATTGCTGTTTATGATCTTCAAATTCATATACATTTTCTCTTTTTGATTTTCCTCGCTGTTTTAAGTGGTCTGGAACTGTTATATGACTAACGTCTAACTTTTGAGCAAGCTCTCGAATTATGCGTGGTTCTGATTCAACTAATACCTTCAGTTAGTCGTTATGAACTGAAGAAGGACGCCAGCGACCTTCTTCATCTTCAATGCTGTCGTCCCCAGCACGAAAATTTTGGAATCACCATTACACTGTACTTTCTTTAACAGTTCTCACACCAAAAGCATCGTTTAGATTGCGAGCAATTTCTGTTGCTTTATCATCGGTTTTGAACTTGTACTAAAAATTGCTCTCTTTGCTTCTTTTCAATCTTTAATTCAATAGACGAATTTGACCCAAAATTAATAATGCATTCAAAGTCGATGTTACCAAAATATAGATCGAAAAATGTACTTTAAAATGATACTAACATTAACATGATGAAATGACATTTTCATTGAAAAAAACTTAAGGTAAGAATTCAGATTAAAGAACGTAATTATTTTTCTACCAATTTAATAATATATTTTCATACCTGTCTGAAATATATTTTTTATATCTAAAGAGATTTTTTCTATAGGACAATTAGTTTTAATATTTTTTAATAGGTTATTTTAATGTTTATTATTTCTATATTAATTTATTCATTCTTAATGAAAAAAATATTCATGTTTTATTTGACATTAAATGATGATGAATTACAAAATTATTTACAACTGATATCAATTTTTGTAAAACTACGTGTTTTAACACAATATACATCTCAGTGGCTCACCCAGGAAGGGTACTAAGGTGGCCTGCCACTTCCTCCCAAAAAAAGGAAAAAAACATTAGAAAACAAAACAGAATCATCACTGAAAATGCTCCTATATACACAGAGATAATATAACCACGACTGAAGTAATTCAAAAGCTCTATGAAAAGAAAAGTAAATTGGTTTTATTCTTTAAATAATTTTTTATAATCACCTATTGAACTTGACTGAATTCACATTAAAAAAAAATATCCGTTCAAATCGCCCCCCACCAAGATTAATTCCTGAGTGCGCCACTGATGCTTTTAATACTGTAGCTCTAAATTCACTTTTATAAATTAATTCTTTTCTGATCAAAAATGTTCAATAACCCATTATTAATCATTTTTAATTGTTGCTCATACAAATTTAAATAGTGTACCATCATTCTTATAGCATCAAGATACAAAAAAGTCTATTTTTTTAAAAAATGTTTGTTGTTTTCAGGTTGACAAAAATCAATATGTGAAAAGGATTTTTTAATTTTTTTCCATTAATAAAAAAAATATAGTTTTAAATTTGTACGTTTTTTTATAAAAAAATCTAATAAATGTTTAGATTCTTGATGTACATGTCATCAAGTGACTCATTTGAAATATACTTAAAATTATTCATGAAGTCACGAAAGGTGCATGATTGTCAGTGTTATTCTGCATGTTATATTTTTTTCTGAAAACAAACAATGAATAATAATTTAATTCACGGACAATTTATGTTCAACAAAAACTAACAAAAATACAAACAGAATAGTTAAAATCTTGTCAAAATTATTATCGAAATAATTGTACATTTTCATAATCGTGACAGTCAATCGGAAATAATTTCCAAACTGACTACATGTCTACAGACAATTCTATTTGTGCATTGATGTGTACTTAAATACATATTTAATTTACACATTTTATTTCATTTGTAATAAAAAGAATGTTTTATGACCTATTATTATGTTACAAATTCAATAAAATTTAAATCTCCAATAGTTTTAACCACAATTAAAAATTATTAATAGTTAATTATTCAATAATTTTGATCAGACTCTTTTTATAATTTGTGAAATAACTGAAAAAGTTATTTGTGAAATTGAATTTAATCACAGCACCAAAAGTGTATTATCCATTGCTTATTAATATTCTCGTAAGAAAAAAATTATAATACCAAAATTTGGTGCTGCACTATTTTATTTAATTGAAACATTTTTCATATTTTCTACATTTTTTAATAATTTTAATTTTATTCTAGTGTTCTTCTTCACTTTGGATCTCTCAAGTTACTGTTTTTACGTGTAAAACAGAAACTCAAATGATCCACAAGGATAAGGCTTCCAAGACAACTCAACAGGATCACAGGTATATAAATACAATCAAAATTCTAATTTTGTTAATATCATTTTTAGAGAATTAATTATATTAGACAATAATCTATAAACCCAGTTCTTAACTTAAAGACTACCAATAATTTTAAAAATTGTTCAATAAATTACATCTTATACATGAAAACTTTGATTCGATAAGTTAGAAAACTATTATAAAAAAAATATTACAATAAACCACAGTTCATATCAGTAAGTTTTTTATTATTAATTTGGAAGAAAAAATCTCTGCAGATTTAACACAAACAGAAATGTTCTTTTCATGTAACTATAATTTTATTAACAACTTTTTGTTATTAACCATTATTCATATTTGTTTATATTTCATATATTTAACTATTTAAAGTACTTCGGATTTTCGATTTTGGTTATTGGCGTTTTAGGAATCTTCAACAGACAGATTTTCTAGGAATATTTGAAAATTAAAACTATTATAACTTGGATGTATTATAAAGTGTTTAAATATATGTAAGATAATTAAAATAAGAATCAAAATTGATAAGTAAATTTGCAAAACGTCATGGCTTTGAAATGGTTTAAGTTAGAAGAAAAAAATCAAGTATTCACGAATCTAAATTTGGGTCGTTTCACAAAATAAACTATGTATAAAAAATTACCGGTCTAAATGTTATGATTATGGAGTTATAGGTGCTACAGATCTAAATTTTTTCATTTATTTATAAGATCTCATTAATTGAATAAGGTGAGATAGGATATTTGGGATTTATGGGCGCATTGAGAGCTAAAGTTTATTAATTGGAAAAAAGTATATTTTAATAAGCAGTAAATAATTAAAATGTCTCTTATTTATTCAAACATTTTAAATTTACTCACTGCTTATTAACTTTAATACTATCGAAATAGTATTATAATTTATCAAATAAATTATTTCTAAAGTAGAACATTACTAATATTTACTGTTGACAAAAAAAATTACAAATTATTTATTAATACATATTTTTATCACAAATACTTATTTTCTCTGCCTGTACATACATTAAATATCATTATTATTAATGAACTAAGAAGCTCATTTTGAATGAATATTGTTTCTAATTATATATTATTACTAATATTTGTTTATATTAATTAGTGAATAATAGAAAAGTAAATATTTATCATATTACTGAAACACCAATAATTATTATCATTAATAAATTATGATTGATTCGGTATAATAATTTAAAATCAATTCTAATATGAAAATGAAATGAAAACTAAAAATACCTTTTAAGCATTGTTAGGCGTCTCTGCTTCATAATAGTAATTTTTTTTGAACAAATATATTGTTCACGTATCACAATCACAGAAAAACTATTATCACTTAAATTTTGTTGTTTTTTTTTTTAAAAAAAATACACACTAAATTACTCCATATTTTGAAAAGTTTTATTCTGTTTAATAATATTAATTACACAATTTCATGTATTTATTAAATTTATACGATTTGATTCTTTTGAAAATCATTAATGTTTTTAAAACCGTCGATTTTTAAAACTGACGATTTTTCTAATCTATATCAGTTCTATTTCAATATTATCAGTCCAATAACTTGTTTAATAGATAATGTTATTTCGTATGATTTTTTTTCGACTGAACCGCACTTAAAACCGGATCGTTTCGTTATGATCGCCGCTACTACGGAACTAAACTGAAATGTATGTTGTAGTGTCAAAGAACGTATCCAACAATGAAACTATAAACAACCAACTGATCAGTAAATGCATACCTCTACGGAGAATATTCCCTCCTACTCTTTTACATTCTGCTATGTATTGGAGCTTCCTCCATGTATGTAACTGTGTGACCCACTAAAAAGCGTCAGGCTAGACTCAACACGTGGTTTTGTTATAAACCGGTATGGTTGTATCTATTTCTTATGTTTTTTGGAACAAATCATCCGTGAACGGTCAAGTTTCGCATAAGAATGATATATTTTTTTAAAACGATGTGAAAATTAGCAGAGTTCAGTGTTTCGTTTAAATGCTTTTATAATTGAAAAATGAACTTCGGATTGTTTTAAAAGTCGAAGATCAAATACTGTCACCAGATGTACGAGGGAAATTTCAAATAAAAAATACAAACACTACAGATTCTTGTGAATGTTTACAGTCACTGTTACTATAATAGATGCATCTGCTCTTCAAAAATATACAGGTCGTCGAAAAAAAATTTTAATGGATTTTATATTTTGTTAATATGAAATATTTTTGTATAATTGTGTTTAAAACTGTTTTTTACGATTCACTGATTAAATATATATATATATATATAATCAGCGGAAAAAAGAGGTATTCAATCATAAAAAATGGAAAATCATGAAAGAGGCCTTCATCCAGTAGTGGATTGACAGAGATTGATGATAATACGTATTATAAACATTTTAAAACTTAAATAAATGCAGATAAATTATTATACTACTAAATTATAAATATAATATTGACAATTAAAATTTGAAGCGTAGGAACATTATTTTTGAAAAACTCAATGAATGTTAACTTTAACGAAATTCCAAAGTTAATTAAATAAAAATCGCATCTAGTCATTAATTATGAAAAATAAGAAAATCAAAAATTAGTCTTTTTATAACACTTAATTATTTTCATTTTATAAGAAAACGGTTCTTCTTGCGTGTAAATATTTATTTATTGATAAAAAAATTAATAGAAATCATTTTAAGTTATCTTCATAAATATACATAACGCTTTTAAAACTTTTGACACCTTTTATAATTAAAATGTACAAGAATTATATTTTGAAAAAAAGTGATTTTATTTTTTTGGCCTTTTTATAATTCAATGTTTGTTATTTATTCTTGATTTCAATAACATAAGAATTAAAGTATAATATTTTATACATCTATATGTCACATACTTAAGAAAAGACGTAGTTTAATGAAAATATTTATTCAAACAAAAAGAAGACATTAACAAACTTTTTTGTCTGCGGCCCGCAGACTCTCTTAAACTGAATTTGCTGGCCCGTGTTTTTGACACCATTGGTCTACACTAAGGTCTTACAAAAATACATAAATTTACTACCGTTACAGTTCAAATTTTCTAATTTCGTATCAGCTTTTTAACAAAAAAAAAAAACAGACACATGAATAGAAACCTATTAATAATCATCCATTTTTATAAATCCAGTACTGGTGAATCGAAAGCTACTAAATCTCTTTTACATCCTCTATTAAATACCTTTTAAACAAGAAACAAATTTTGCGATAACTGTGTGTATATAATCGCTTCAAGTTTATTTAATGTGTATCAATGAGAAAGTTTTTTTTGTGTTTTGATAGGTGTGCAAACACTATCGTTTATTACTGTTTATAAATCATTTAAAACTTCCTATGAGATGATATCGATTTAAATGCTCTTGAATTTAATACAATATCTTCTCTTTCTAGGTTAAGTCAATTAAATTACAATACTCATCAATCAAAATATAAACTTTTTAATTAACAGTAATTACAGCTAAAATTTATACAATTTCCTGTATCCGTTACGTAAAAATTTTTACTTTTGTTCATCAGATAATCGTTAATTTTATATACTTGTCGATATGTTTGAATCATGATAATTTATAGAAAAGTGTACGAATTTATTACTTGTCAAATTAATTCTGTGCCTTTAAATTGAATCGGTCATAACTCTATTTTAAATTAAAAAAATTCTCGCCGTCTTAGGATTTTGAAGTACCAACTTCAACATTGAAAAACACTATATATCTTGGCCAATCAGTTGACCTAACTTCACAAAAGAGTAGTAAACAAAATGGCGTTCCAAAAGAAGCATACTAAATATTGCATACTTTTCTAATTTCAGTTTTCCCACATATTCCACGAATCAGGATCTGTATTCATACACTGACAATACACAATAAAAGGACAGAGTTTAGCAACGGGGAAATTCCATCCCTGAGGAACGACCAGACATAACAAGGCACTAACACGATAACATGATTCACAGTTTCACAAAATTCGTGGAAAAAACTCGCATTTCAGTTGAAAAAATTTCGAAAATATTACAACAGTGAAAGAGTTCCGAAAATGCATTTCGATTTCATTGATTCAAAGCTACTATTTTTTTCGATAAGGGATTCGTCAGTTACCCGAAAGATGTAGCTGTAAACTCCTTATATTCATCTCATTATATCCGAGTTCTACCATATTTAAAACAGTTTTTATATAAAATTTAAACTGTATTTCAGCAGTGTAGACCATTAAAATTAAGTAACGTATTTTAACAAATTAAATGATTTTCTTACTGATCTAAATTAATGTCAAAATAGAATTTTAACATATATTTAATATTACAAGAAGTATACTTAAAACTAACTAATACTTCAATTAATACAATCTAAAAATGTGTTCTTACAATCACATTCAAGCACATCTCCTATACAAGAATAATAAAAATTAAACCTCGTCGATACGTCTCAACATTTTTTTCTTCGAAACTTTCATTCTCGAAACTAGTGAAGTCAATGTACAAATAAATATTTATATTTTTCCCACATTCTGTGTACAACTGCATAGCAGAGAAAAATGTTTATCAGTTTAATTTACTGACAGCTACAACAATGACGTAAAATAACTGGTTGCGGTATCTCTAACAGTTATAATACAATAATAATAATACTTTTGTCACGGCAGAAGTAATTTTAGTTATGAAGGTCATTCACAAATAATGACTAAAAAAAGACTGTATGCAAAATTACATAAAAAAAAGAATAATAATTATTACTAACCACAAAATAATTAATATGCATATTCAATGCTCATTAAGAAACAGATGTAGTAACAAAGAAAAAAATACAAAGCCGATGCTTAATTTTTAATTAAGTTACATTCAGTATATAAGAAATATATTTATTATTATATTTAAATTTCATCGATCGGATATGTTTGTCTTGCGTCCTTCTTTTTTCCAAACGTTATTAGAAAGGTACAAATTTATAAACGATCCATCTGAAGAGATTGTACGTTCATATAGTTCATAAAGTATTTTTTTATACGTTTGTAATATTATTCTACACAGAATATCTGATTCAGGTCAAATACCTTTTACTAAAAGGAAAATCGATTTTTTTCTGAAAAAGTTCCAATTAAGTAATTAAGTATTTAGTAGAAGGTGTTCTTACTGTTTGATATATGTGATGATCATGACCGATTTGTTATTAAATGTTAAACTTTTACATGAACTTATAAAAATGGTTTGTATTTCATAAATTATTTGTCAATCGAAGCACCAGTCTGTATTAATATTTAGATAAATACATTCATCCTCTCTTTCGTTTTTAAATACCAGTTCATGTCTGTAGAAAAACAATAAAACAGTTCCATTTCAAAAAAAAAAACATCACTCACATTAGTCAACATTCGAAAATGTTTCAAATAACGTTACATATACCTTTTAATATTTCAGTAACGGCACTCGGAATGTCATACTTAAAAAAGCTCATTAAACAACGTTCCTTAATGCTTATGCTCAATGTTACACACTAAATTAATTTTATAATAACGTGTACTGTTGTAATTTCTCCAAGTAAATCGACCAAAGTACACGTAATTTTTATTTCTCAATTAAATGTTCAATTTGGCATTAATACTCTTTTATATGGTACTTAATCTGCAAATTGGCTACAATACAATGAATTGTACAATTAAACAATTTCAAACAAAATAAATATATTTACTATCAAAAAGTGTAATGTAATTTATAAGCTATGTTTAAAATTACACTGAAAAACTTTGTTCTATCACTTGAAATAGATATACAACACACATAAAATTGACATTTGGTATTAAACAATATTTTATTGATACATAATTAGACATGTACAATAAATGATTTCTGAAAGTTGAAAATAACGATGTCATTTTTTTGTTTTTTGTAGATAAAAAATTTAAATCTTTATCCAGCGAAATATTATATGATATTAATTTAAATGTAGCTGCTGTTTACTTCCTGCTGTATCTTGCCTATAAAACGTCTCTCTTCAGTATCTATCAATCGCTTAGATAATTCAGTTAGCTTGTATACTTCTTTTGGTAGCGATATTCTATAATAAAAATATTTTAATAGAAGCATTCTTCATATTCATCACAGATCCTGTCTAAGGTTTCCAGAAAAAAGTTCAAATTTGAATTCAAAAAATGACATCACTCCATATTTTTAAGTCTTTATGACATTAGTAACTTTTACTAAACAATTTTTGCTCTTCAGTTTCCCAAAAACGACAATATGTTTTTAGTACTATGACTAAATTTTCTTTTAGAAATGAATTTTTCACTCACCCAAAATTCTAATCAAACATGTTCAATAAATATTTATTAATCATTTTTAAATTAGGTTTCGAATTGATTCCTCGTCCACCTTATTCTCCGGATTTCATCCCGTATGACTTATTTCTCTTCCCAATCTTGAAAATTTGTCTCGTTGGGAAGAAATTCCGCCGAATGAAGATGTCATCGCCGGCGTTATTGTGTATTTTGCAGACTCGCTGGACCAAATGTATAGCTCTCATTAGAGACTATGTTGAAAAGTCAACTCAATTTTTTACAAAAAACTATGTTAACTTGCTTTTTTACCATACTTATAAAACGATCCACGTATAAGCAACAAGCTTAATATAACCAAACTATGAAACTAAATAAAAGAGCAATCACTTTTAAATCATTACAGATATTCCAAGACTTCTTTTCATACTGAATACTAGTCTTCTGTAATTTTATATATTCATACACTCTCTTCTTGTATATATCATGTATTAACTACCTTAATGGGAATTTATTTCCGATATGGAGTATCATGTCTTTTAATCCCAATTTTGTAGAATCTAATCGAACATCCATCATTCATCTTGTGATTTTATCAAAAAGCTTTGATCAAAGAAGATTAAATTATTACAAAAGTCTAAATTGTTTCTTTAAGAAAATAGACGCATAAATTTTTCTTCTTAGTAACAATAAAGAAACTAGATATGGCAGATAGAGGGATTATGATCGACTTTCTGAACTGTATGTCTAAAAATATATAAAAGTTTTATAGATTTTTCGGGTGACAAAATGCCTGTTGGACAGTGTTATTTTTTTACTTCTGTTATCTATACATGAATAATCCTCATTATTTATTAAATAAAATTATAATATAAAATTGAAATTACCTTAACATTAAAAAAAAACATGTTAAAAAACAACTCTGATATTCATATTATACTATTAATTTTTATTACATTTTTAGTGTTTATAATGAAATTTTATTATTCTTATTCTAACAAAATTACTTTCTATTCCATTTTAGTGCATAAATTTAGATAGATTATACAAATATTTAACGCATATAAGTCAAATTTCCATTTATATATATATATATATATATATATATATATATATATATATAAAGAAAGAAAGAGATATAGTCTTAATCTAATGATAATGATTTTATTTGAATAAATAAACTTAATTATAATTAAGTTTCTTCTTCTTAAGATTAAAATTAATTATTAAATAAATTCATAAACAGATATTCACGTATCATTCACATGCATCATCGTTTATTTGAATCTCTTTGTTTTTTTTTTTTTTTTTATTTCGGAACTACTAGGTTTAAATCAGTATCGTTATTTTCACTTTTCGATACGCTTGCGATACTTTTACTTGCAGTGTACGCTTCTTAAAACAAGTATATAATAACGTACATAATCGTATCAGAATAATTTCCTTTCATGTACGAAATAAGTCTACATATAAACTGTACTTACGTACATACATGTTGTTATGTAGGCGTGTGTTCGTGTGTGGTTTAGTTGTACAAAGATTTACAGGATCGTATTTTTCAATTTTAATATGTAAAAAAAATGAATGAAAAATCGAGTACTAATTGAATAACTGGAAACATTTTAGGTTAATAATCTGAGAAATAAATTTTAAAGAATGCTCATATCGTCGCATAAGTGTTTCTTTATCTAATATCGACCTTATTGTGAATTTTATAATAAATTAGAAATAACTGGACACAACTGAACACATTTACTATATGTGTGTTAATCTTTTGTGTTTAAATTTATTTCCATACTATAGAATATTTTAAACAAGCAGATAGTTTACTAAATCTAATTAATGTTGTTTAAAATTATAAACACGTATAATCTTTGATAATATACTGGTTTTGTGAATAGTTGAATGTAACAGAGAGATGTCTTTGGTGATTAGATATGTGAAAAGTTCAGATAGGATTTCAAACAGATAAAATCAGTTTATTCGTCTTGGCAGCCGACAATTTAAAGAATATTCTAAATAAAACAAATCCAATAATTGATTTATGTTTTTTTTATGTGAAGGTAACTGAAAAATGCTAACAAATTAATATTTTTTTTGAGTTGTAATTTGCTTGTTTATAGAGCTTTGTTAAAATTTTAAATCGATTCTCTGCACCATTTAAGAGAAGTTATTTTTAAATTTTTCAGTTTTTTACATATAATATTATAGGAAAATATCACACAGTCGAATATAATAGTAAAAAAGATTAAAAAAAAACTGAGAATTGTTTCCAGTTTTTTTCCGTGTGTAGATTGTAAACCGATGAAAGTGTGTGTAACATTTTATTAAGGTTCCCTGAACAGTTTCAAAGAAATTAATTACAATTAATCATAACTCAGCTTTTTTTACAGTTTACTAATTGTTAAGATGTGAAAATATACCTGTATCAAAGATAGCTCTGATTACAGAAACATTAAATATTTCAATATTTAAACAAACGAATGCAGATTTTTACAAAACATGTAACTCAGTTTTTCTCTCTCACAATCTTTGTGTATTTTATCTTCTAACTCATTTTTCTGTAATACTCAAAACTGTTAATTTACAAATCATGACAATATTACTTTAGTGTTGGCACTTTTAACACTCGGAAAAATATACTGAAAATTGTTACTGATAAGGCTAAAAAATTCTAATTTTCATACATATTTACGTTCTTCTTTTATTTATATTTAAATAGCATATATTCATTTTTATCAATAAGTAACATCACATAAGTTTATTATTTTTTATTTATCAAATTGAAATCAGGACATTTTTACATTCGAATCTACAGTCAATAATAGCAATAGATTTTAATGAAACAAAAAAATAATTTCTAAATTCAAGTCTCGACCTCCGTATATAATTTATGTCGCTTACAATTTCTTTTAAATTTACAAAGATAAGATATTTTTGAATTTCGAAACTTGAGTACTTTTATCTGATGTATACTCCATACATACATAACTTTTGTTAAATTACATTTAATAAAAAGTTGAAAAAATATCATTATAAAATAAAAATTATCATAATTGAAAACGTATTTAAACGAATCACTGAAACCTATCATTTCAACTGTTGAAGATTCATTCTCTCTGTATTTGAAGGTCAATATGCACTCTTTATGTACGGGTCAACTTTTCTTTAATATATTCATGTCTGCAGTAAAAACGCATTATAATAATAGACTATTGTTTATTGAACTTTCATATTAAAGCAATTACCGTATACAGATTCTAATCTTCGTATATACGGTATGGTTCTAAACATTTATGACATTATCAATAAAACTTTCAGAAGCATTACAAGTAGAAAATCAACAAAAAATGAATATAACCTTACATTAATAGTGATTTTATAACACATTGTTACAGCAATATCTTATAAAATAAAATCATAATGATGATAGTTATATAACTATAAAGGCATGAATATTGTTTGTAGAACATAAATGAGGCACAAATTAAGATTTAAATTTGATATTTTTAAACATCTGACAAAAGACTAGTTGCAAGGATAAAACTGTTTCAAATCTAAATTTTTAATTTTGATGTTTCCGATAAATTTCTTATAATTAAAAAATGAACTTTAAACACTTAAAATGCATTTAAAATGTAACTAAATGAGTGATTATTGTGTTAGAAATGATTAAAATATGTATATACTTATTCTCTGAAATATGAATATAAAAATAAAAAATACTAGAGTAATAAATAGCAAGTATATAAAGAGGTTCAATGATGTTGCATTCTATTAATATTCATAAATTATTTCACACAAACGTTTCTAAATTAAAAAAAATTAAACATTTCCGTTTTGTTCTACGTTTTTTAAATACATTATGTAAAAAAATAACGCACTGAACAATTAAATCGATACATTGTAGCTATTTTTTCTTTCCGCTCCAAATCTTCAATGTAATAGATCAATGCAGATTTGAATATAATTAAATTTAATTATGTGGGTTGCAAATTTCTATTGTATATCATTTTATATGTACATCATCTTTAACCGTTTAGAACCCATATTTAGATAAATACCTATTCTAAAGTTTTTCAATTTCAAGGACCCTGTGCCTGTTTTCTTTTATAAATCTCTGATATATCTACCTTATTCATTCAGTTATTTGAACCTCTATACATTTATTAATTGCTTTTTAATAACACTATTCTTGTTTCCAGTTGTTTCAACTTTATGTAGTATTGTCTAGCAATTTTGATAGTTTTTATCTTTCATATACATTTTTTTAAATAAATTGAAAAAAATTCGAAAATTAAAGAATTTTGAACTAAAATTGGAATTTTAAAAATTAAAAGAATGATTACAAATCATATATTTTGATAATTAGTTAGAATTATATATATATATATATATATATATATATATATGTGTGCGTGTGTGTGTGTGTTTCATTGATCTTTTGGATCCTAGAGGTAAATGTATGAAAAATCATACATTTACCTCGTAGAAGAAATAAACATTTCTTCTACGACCAATTTATATTTCGAAATCTGTAGATAGATTTTGAACTACAGCGCTGTAATTTTCAAATTTCTTGATTAAGTTTGTTATTTCTTTAAATAATCGTTATTGTATTGTTATCCTGCGTATCCTTTATTATTTAATTGTTCTGTGCAAATCATAAATGCCATGTACGAGTTCATTTCTTCTACAATCGATTCAACTTTTGTCATCTTTAAGTAGATTTTACACGACTAATAATTACCTAAGTAAATTTCAACTATCTTTTTAAATTATAAATGGTTTTTTTATAAATTTGTGAGAACGAATCTTTCGCAGTATCACTCGATGTATGAACTAAAGATAACCAACCATTATATATTCATTTCATCTATCCACTTGCCTCATCTTTATCTCTTAAAAGTAATGGTGACGTGAGATGTTCTATCTATTATTTTGTTTGTTATTAGACATGAATTTTGCGAAAATTTAAATGAGAAAAAAAATATGTATTAACCGTGTAAAAATGTGTATTTTTCTGCAATATCTACTGTAATATTTTTATAGTTAGAATGTTTATTCTTGCTTAGTTTATTGAAAACAGCGTAAACTTCTTTTTATGAACAAGTTCTATTTTTATCATATATAAAGTCTTTCATTAAATTTCTGATTTGAAACCCATCAAATATATCTCTCTTTATTTTTACTTTAGATAATCTAGGAAAAAATAAAATTAAATACTGAAGTTAATTACTGTTTTTATTCAGAGATTTAACAAGTCGTTTCATGACATCAGTTTTGATATAAAAATGGTGGTAGAAAGATTTTTTGTGGCACAATCAGGTTTTTATTCTTTAAATTTTAATTCTGACGGCTGAGTTTTATCAGAGAAGTTTGAATTTTTATCCAGTAATATTTTCTATCTCGTATGTTTTATTATGTATGTGATGTTTCCTATTTCTCAATTATAAATGAAATATGGAAACTCGTTGCACTCTATTGATTTAGTAAAATACCGGCAAAATTCAAGTTTTCACGTAATAATCATTCATTTTCATTATATTTTAATATATTTAAAAGCTTATTATACTCCTTAAAAGCTCTCAAAAAAAATACTTCAACAAATCTAAGGACATTTTTAGTAACTTCACAAGAAAGATTCTCAAATTTTCAATACGAATAAATTTTACAATGAATAATTAAAGAATTCTAAATAATAAAATCTAGTTTATTTATTTAAATTCACGAGTTATTTATTCATACAACGCCTAAATAAATATAAAATTAAAACAGTTATAGTCATAGTCCAGTGATTAAAATGGACACTCTATTTGCGAATGAATTCACATTCAAAACAAATTAGTAATATACATAATTATTTATGGATAAAATATATTTCGATTTTTAGGATTTGAAGAATAGATAAATGTTTTTTCTAAAAATAAAAAATGAGTTTTTCTTACAGACGTTACAAAAATACCATTAACTATTTATATAAATCCTCCAAGATTTTTTTATATAACCATTTTAATCGGATTAATTAAAAATATAAATAATATATTTGCAACTTTCTAAAGACAATACACATAAAAGGGTGTGTCCTGAATAATTTAGAAAGTCTTCTTTTCCTATCATAAAATACATTAATGCAGTATTTTATAATACAAATCGACATATTTGTAGCCTGCAATATAAAATATCTAATGTAGATCTTTCAAAGTTTTTGAACTTTTACATCAATATCATTATATGTATATATATATATATAATTTTCAAAATAATATTTAAAAATTATTCCTATTAATTAGTATAAAAATGTATAAACATAGTTATTCATAAAATATAAAGTTCAGTTTCTGAAACATTTTTTCAAATTATGATTATAAGTGGATTACAAATTTCAAGTCGTTATATAATTACTCACTCCATATGACCGTTTTAACAAAAAAAAAGTGTATACGGTTCTGCACATAAACTCGTTCATTAGGCCAGTGGGGCTGTGGTCGGGCGCGTCTGATGAACAAACGAATGACCAACATGCCGGGTCAATCCACTGAAACACCTTTCACTCTGTCGAGGTGCAATATCGAGAAATTCATGTACGTGCCAGAGTGAATATTTTAATGAGATGGACGTTAAAGATATGTTTGAATAAACAGCTGTTGATGTCACTGTAATATTTACATATTTTTTTAATACAAGTACTGATATATACATAATATGTAATTTTTACATGTCAGTTCAATCTGCTTGTTATTCGAACATTAATCTGGCTTTTTTATTATATATATATATATATATATATATATAACAAACAATTTTATTAACATTACTTTTTGCATTGATTGTTCTTTTTTACAATCACAATTCAGTCCAATTCAATTGTTTACAATTCATAAGAACTTAATAATATAACAATTTGTAACAGAATTCTTACTGCTTAACAAATTCTTTGATTTATAAAGATTATATATTTTTGTTGAAGTTTATTCTTGTAGAAGTTGAGACAATTCCTTTCCTAGTGAAAGGTGATAGATCTTGTAAGATCAGATTCGAAATCATAAAACATCGAAGTCATTAAATTTCCTACTACCTGTTTGTAGACATAGTCGACATATTTGTTATCGTGTAGAAACGATTCCATTATTCAAATGTACATAATTATATTTTTAATTCGTTTAAATATTTACGTTTAGTAAGTGAAAATATCTGGTATATCTAGTTAATAAAAAAAAAAAAAACGTTTAATACCGTTCAAGAGAAATATGAAATGTTATATCAATGAATACAAGATTTTTTTATCTAGAGTATGTATGCTCATAGTATATTGGAACCAAGTTTAAAATATCAATATATCAGTTCTTAAGACATCAGACCTAGTAATAGAGGTTTTATAAGAAATGAAGCTTTAATTTTTATTGCCCCTCCTCCACAATTTATTTTTAAATACTTTCATTGAACCAACATTAATATCACAATGATCCTCTTCTTCATACATTTCCTGATATTTTTTCTATATATTCATTGGTCTAATTTTCTTCGCCTTTTATATTTCTATACAATTTCTTACTTTTCAGTAATTCTGTTTTCACACATTTATTTTAATAAAATAAACTTATAGTTGTAATAGTTATTTTTTTTAAAAAATATCTCATTTTTTAAATAACGCCGGTATTAATATCTAAAAAAATAATATTTTAATTTTAAAAATATTTTCCAATCAAAAATTCAAGTAATTGAATTAAAAAATGGCCAGAAAATATAAATAAGTTTTCATTATATTTAATTATAAATAACATAGATCTATATTTAACTAAAAAATTAGATTTTCAGACAATAAAATATTTTTTAACAAATATATTTCACATATTCAATAAATTTTAGAAAAGAATTTGTAATTAGTAATTTCATATTTTAAGAGAATTTTTAATACCATCTTATTGTAGTTATAAATGTGTCAATTAACAAAAAATTAATAATATAAATTAAAAAAATTGAAATGTTTTAAAATTTTAAAAAGTAACAATTTACTATACACGTCTGTTCTATGACCATTTGAAATTAAAAGATATTCTTTGTTTAAAACTACTGTTTTTTATTAATACCAAAAAAAAACTCTAAAAACGTACTAATAAAATTTTACAGTGATGTTTCTGAAAATTTCAAACAATCAATCATGAACTTATCATTCATTAGTCATTGATTAAAAATGTCTCTTCTACTACGACTTTCTTAAAAATGTATAGAATAAATTATAGAACAGAGAACATTTTTTACAAAAAGTAAAGAAATACTAAACGTATATATATGCATACAATGGTTGTATATTTTTATACTAAAATATTTTTAAAATTCACAAGATTGATTTTAAGTATAAATCATGATCTAATTAAAAAATAATATTTTATAATAATAAATAACAGACAACAAAATATTTTTATTTTTTTGTTTGTTCTGTTATTTACTTTTTATTTGTTGCATAAAAAGACTTTCAGATATAAAAATATAGAATATATATATATATATATATATATATATATATATATATATATAAATATATATATATATAAACAGATCAATAGATAAAATAATTCAGGTCAATAAAAAATACATACTAAAATAATAATTCATTCAACTAAAAAAAGAGAAAAACGATCATTATATAATATGAAAGAATAAAATAATCTATAAGAAAACAATACAAAATAACGAATCCGATTCACTTTCATAAAAAAAAATGAAAACTGGTTTAAAATTCCATACGGTAACTGGGGTTTTTTGTTGTTATAATGGTACCATTGCTTAATTTTTGTGTAAGGTGCACCACATACGCAACGTTTATCGAATGACCGACAAGATTATTTGAATGTCCGTCCATCCACCTCTTGCATCGTCCAGTTGCTCCACATTCTATCAATTATAAATAGTCAATTATGTGTCTATTTCATCATATGAAAAAAACGATACAAAAAGTTAAGATTTGTAATAGCAAAGAGAGGAAAAAAGTTGCCATCTTGATGTCAATGTGAACTAGATTTCTAAATTGATGCAAAACGAATGTATTTCAGAACTGGTTATAAGATGAGGTTATGGGTTCGCTTAATTTATAAAGTTGATGCACTTAAATTCGTAATTGAATTGATATGCTGGCAGACCATGTGTTAGTTTAATTCTACTTCTTGTTTGTATATATTAGTTATATACTTGTTTATAACTTGTTTAAATTATATATATATATATATATATATATATATATATATATATATATATATATATATAATATCATACATAACGAGTTTACTTAATTTGATTATGGATAACATAATAATTTCGCATCAATTATTAGAAAACTTGGTGTAATACTTTGCAAGTATAAGTACATGAATATATAATGTTATTACAGTATTTACAGAATTTGTGTGGAAAAACAAGTCTTCATATACTTAGAACATTTCAATGTACTTATTGCAAATGAAACCCTACTAACAAATTTCATTATTTTATTGTGGAACAAAGTTACTGATATACAAAAAATAGAAACAATAATTCAATTCTGCCAGAAAAGAAAAAAAAATGACATCAAACTTTATTTGGACAAACTACAGAAACAATTCAATTATTTTAAAAATGTTGTATTTTCTGTGTTAGTTTTAAAAATTTTCAAATATTTATTTTTAAACACAACAGAATTTTGGTACTATGAATAAATTCATTTTGAAACACAAACGACTATAAAAAGGTTTTTCATCAAAAATGTTCAATTAATGATTATTAATCATTTTTGTGTACTGTTTATGCGTATTTTATTAAGTCGGTAGGAAAATAATTACGGTTTTTGTTTTCTGAATTATAAACTTATTTTTTTTTCAATGAAAGTGTCATTTCATCGCGTTCATGTTAATATCATTTTAAAGTGCATTTTTCGGTTTATATTTTGATAACATCGACTTTGTTTTTATTATTAATTTTGCTTCAAATTGAGTTATTGAATTAAAGATGGAAAAGAACCAAATAAGAGTATTTTTGTATGAGTCCAAAACGAGTGATAAAGCAGCAAAAATTGCTTGTAAACTAAACGGAGGTTTTGGTATGGGTACTGTTAAGTAACGTATCGTACAATAGTGGTTCCAAAAATTTCGTACCGGGAACAAGAGCATTGAAGATGAAGAAGGTCGCGTTCGTCCTTCTTCAGTTTATAACGACCAACTGAAAGCGTTAGTTGAATCAGAACCATTACAGTTGAGAGTTATTGTCAAAAAATCGTCAAATTCACCAAGAACTGCAACGTCTGGTCCACAGATTGGTCAATAGAAAAGGTCTAATCCTGCTGCACCACAATGGACGACCACACGTCGCACGATTGACCCTCCAAAAGTTGACTGAATTGGGCTATGAAACATTGCCTCATCCACCATACTCAACAGACATCTCGCTAACAGATTATCACTTGTTTAAGCATTTCGACAACTTCTTACAGGGTAAGGTTTTCAACAACCAAGCTGCTTCCGAAAGTTCATTTCGAGACGTTATAAACTCCAGAACTTTTGAATTTTATACCACCGAAATAAATAAACTTGTAATTAATTGGCAAAAATATGTTGATTCTAATGACGCTTACTTCGATTAATAAAGTTAATTATTAGTTGAGAAAAATGCATATGAATTTGAAGGTTACAAACCGTAATTATTTTTCTACCAACCTAATAATAACGATCTCAACATCTTCAGATCATCAAGATATAGGAAAATCTTTTTTTCCTCCACATTGATGCTTTAATGATGAATGAATTGCAATCGAAATGCGTATAAACAATAAAATTATTTATTGAACATTTTTGGTAAGAAAAATTCTTGCAGTATATGGAGCAAAAGAAAAATTAATTTGTAAAAATGAATTTGGACAGAGTGCCAGAATTGTATTGTGAGTTCAGAGATTGTCAGTATGTGGAAAATTTCGAAACTAACTGAAAATATATATTTTTCAAAGAAACTGTTTTGAGTAATAAATAAATATTATTGGCAACATTTTCAGAATTTTTGTAATCTTTCTTATTTAGTATTTTTTTGAAATAAAACTTGTTACTTATAATAATCATTACACAAATATTAATTGGACATTTTACGACAGTCATTATGACAAATTATTTAATATGAATAAAATACTGAAATTTCAGCTATTTAGGTAAATTTTGTATTAAAAAAATAAAATAAGTTATATCGCAAAGTAAAAAAATATTACTGCGAATTAAATTTAATAAATTTGTTTTAGGTTTTTGTTCATAACGGCCATATTTTCTATGTTTACTTTATATTATATTTATTACAATGATTAAAAATAGTAATTTTTGATTAGAAAATCTTAATAAAAATTATTAAATTTAAATATCTTTTTACATAAATATATTTTACAAGACAGATTATTACAACAAAATGAGGTTAATTATCAAATGTGGTAGTAATTTGCAAGTTATGCATTTTTTTCGAAATTTAATGTTGCAAAAGTATCATATATATATATATATATGTTAATATATTTTATAATCCCAATTGATCATTTAAAATATTTTAATTTCTTTTTTAGTTTGAAAACACAAAATTCGGTTGTCAATTAACAAAGTTCATTTATAATTGAAGAAAACATATTTAAAATATAATATAAAATCTCGATAAGATTTAAAAATGAGTAAAACTCAACAGAATCATTTATAAAAAAGTTATTTTTATAAAGATGGGAGCGGTGACAAAATGAAAGTCACAGAAGATATTCTTAGTCATGACTTGTGAATTCGGCCTTGTGTACCAAATTTCTTTTAAGACGTTTTTCTGATTTAAAAAAATCTGATCATGTTATATTCTTGTTTATATTTGCTACTCGGTATGAATTTTTCCTCCTTAAAGCTACTGTTGAGTTCTATTCACTGCAATTGATTTCAATATAAGATAAACAATAACATTATTGACAGATCAACAATTATCATGTCTTCATTTAGTTAAAAATTAGTTATCTTTGTATTTTTATACATCAAAATCTGTTTTTATATATCTATATCTAAATCCTGTAATGCTTAATCAATGTATAAAATTTGAAAAGATGTTTTCGCTTTTGAATCGCTACAATGAATAAATTCGGTAATATTTAGATACTTTGTAATTTTTAAGTAATTGAAAATAAGCAAATAACTGCAGCTATGCTATAATACTACTATTTACTTTGAATTAAATTCAAATATATCATTCAATCAGTTTTTTTTATTTGAAGAGTTGTGTATTTACTTTAACACTGGAATTTTTTATTCTACCACGAAGTACACAAATTTTTCGTTACAAAAATATTCAATAATGAATTATTGAGCATTTTTATTGCTACTTACAATTAGGTGTATTTCGATACCAATGTCATCATTGTTAGAGCGTTAATATAGAATAGCTTTTTTAACACTCTGAAAGTAATTGAAATACATCTAAGAAACAATTAAAATCATCAATAATCGATTATTGAATATTTTTGATCAGAAACAAATGTGTGATTTACAGAAAAAGAATAACTCTGTGTTGAAATTAAATTTAATTGCATAACCAAATATTTCTGTATATTTATTTATGATTTTGAGTGTTTTTATAAGATTTTTAAGGGTTTTGAATATCTGTGTTAATTTATTAACTTATGAGAAATAAACAAATACTCAAATTGTACATAAAAACTATCCAGGAAATGTAGGTTAAAGTAATGTAACGCTTTGTTGAAGAAAGATATGCATTTAAGTTAATTGCTTTATATATATATATACGTTTTTTATTTTTAATTTTTTACAAAAAATAAGGTAACAGATACATTTTGTAGTCATGAATGGCATTCAAAATGTTACAAACGATATGAGTAACTTGAACCGAGTACGAACGTCTGGAAAGTATGACAGTGGGTGAAACAGCGAACCGGTTTGATGATAATTTTTATATATATAATCGAAAAATAAAACATAAAAAAAGAGAGTGCACATGTTATATAGAATTTAAGTATGATCTGCGATACTGGCGACTTTCACTGTGAATCCAGTTTGTTACTTTTATTTTTCTGTATCATAACTGTCTGTGGATAACGTCCAGTTACATCTCGATGAATCGTTTAACATGTTCGAGTCGTTTTGAAAATAATCTGCCCTCTGGGAGCAAATCGATCACATCTTTCCATGAAAATATGTAACGAGATCTCTTTTTATTCGAATACTGTAGGTTTTTATTGAATATAACATATAATATCGATTCGGTCGAATATATAATTATGTAGAAATTGGTTTTTGAAATTTATACTGGGTACATCTTACGTGAAGTATTATAACATTTCACACTGGATGGAATTCATGATTGGCTTTCTAAATTTCAACTGTTGGTGACAGTTTTCTAGTTAAAATGTTTTAAATTCAAGTTTTGTTAGAACATTTTTCGGTTATATCGCCCATTGAATGGTCGATTCTTTTAAAATTTCAACAGAAAAAGTGACAAAATGTATGTATAGCATTATATAGATATAAAAAATAGTTCATAGTTGACACAAAACAAATTACCTGTCATATAATAAAATTAATTACTTTATAATAACAAATCTAATTAATATATGGCCCACCAAAGACTAAATATTTTGTGTTATCGACATAGATAAAAAATATAAACCGATTTTACTCTAAAAAGTCTTGAAAGAAGATTCGTCCCATTAATTACATCTTTATTATATATTTCAGTTTCAAAATTTTCTATGCACTTGTTTTGTAAATCCGTTTTAGTTTTATATTTTCTTGCATGTAGAAAAAGAATATAAGTAAAAATTGATACACAACTATGGATTTACGATTTTTTTCGTATCAAAGTGCTTCTTAAAAACGTATTTTAAGACACATAGATATATGATATACAATACTATAAACTCAATAAATATATTTTTTCTTATAGATTTATCTCTTTTAGAATATGGACAAGTAAAATAATCTTGGAAATACAACATATAATGTTTATAAATTATTAAGTATACTCGTATTTATCAGAAGTTTATTGAAAAATATAGTTGGTAAATGCAATATAGACAGGGACAGATTAAATATCCTTTAATGTGTTAAAATAGTTACAAAATACAAGTGTGTCAGACAAAGAATACATTTTGTGTTGTTGAGCGAGATGACGATTTGATGTTTCATTGAAAATCAAATCTCTTTTTCTGTCTTAAATAAACAATTTGTAACGATGCATTTATTCGATTGTCTTTTTATAAAAATATCACACACATATTATATTAATGAAGATAAAACTGTACTTAATAACTGACACCAATAAAGATATTCTTTAAAATTAATTATTTACGTATATATATATATATATATATTAACAGCCTTTTACACTCTATATACAGGACAAAATATATTTTGCTTTTTCTTGAGCTTCCGTTTGGAAAAAAAAATATATGAACTATATATGGTATTATCAGCAGTTTCACCCAGGGGAGACATAAGGGAACCTGCCCCCCTCAATAAAAAGGGAAAAAACAGTAGAAATCAAAACAAAATCATCCCGTGAAAATGATCTTATATGCACAGAGAGATTAATGTAATCCTCTATCACTATCCACTATATATACACAGAGAGGTTAATGTAACCACGGCTGAAGTAATTCAAGAGCTTTGAAAAAAAAATGGATTTTATTCCTTAAATAAAGTTTTATAATCACCTAATGATTTTTATTGAATTCACTGATTTTTATTTATCTATTCAACTTAACCCTCTCCCAAGATTAAATCCTGAATACGCCACTGATTATCAGTATGTTTGTTACATTTGTGATTAAAGATAAATAAGAATTTTTTTAGATTATAGACTTGATCTTTTTATACAATAGAATCTCGCAAATACAAACTAATAATTGTAAAGCTAGTTCATTGGTTTGTAGGATTTATCTACCTGTATGTTAACAGATGAAAGAACTTTGTATCATTTTTTTTAAATTCGTTGCAAAAAAATAATTACATATTTTTAATTGATACATTTTTTTGCTTTAAAATTAATTGCTTTTAATATAATAGCAACTTATCTTAATTATCTGACGATAGCCATATTTTAAAATCTTTAGTTACATATATATATATATATATATATATATATATATATATATATATATATATATATATGACCTAAATAAACAAAATTTATTAAATTTTTAAAGACTTTCACCACTTAAAACAATTATAAATTACAGTATTGTTTTTCAAATGATATTCATCTGTGAGATGCTTTTACATACATGGAGGTATTTAAATTCGTTCTTTTATAGAATGAACTCAAAAAAATATACTTGTAAACTTCAAATGCTTTTTAACTGCATCTTTTTTATTTATTTGTTTTGCGATGTAGAATAATAAATTACACTTGACCTCTATCTGCAATAATGCTCTATGATCTAATATGACGTCATTGACCTAAGATCTAATCATTTTCGTTCGTTGATAAATTTAAAAAATTAAAAACTTAAAGAGGATACATTTATTTATGTCTAACATATTAACCTTTTTATAAACTTTATGTTTCTTATAGTTAGATTGTGTTTGATAATAAAATATTAATAATAGATGTTTATTTATATCAATAAGTATTATTTTTAACTAAATAAAAATGAGAAATAAACAGGCTCAGTAGTATATATATATATATATATATATATATATATATATATATATATATATATATATATATATATATATATATATAGTGGCGCACTAAGGGTAAAGAGCGGCAAGGGGCCATGGCACCCTCAAAGGAGAGGGGAAAACATAACAAAACAAAATCATCGCATGAAATTGCTCCTCTATGATGCTCCTATAAAATGCTCTCTATATACACAGAGAGATTAATGTAACCACGACTAGAGTAATTTAAGAGCTTTGTAAAAAGAAAAGAAAACTGGATTTTATTCTTTAAATATTTTTTTATAATCATCTAATGAATTTTATTGAATTTACATTAAATATTTTTTTTTCCTTTCAACTCTCCCCTTCCTCAAGATTAAATCCTAAGTGCGCCACTGTAGACACACTATATATATATATATATATATATATATATATATATATATATATATATATATATATATATATATATAATGTGTGTCTATGTATGTATGTGATGAATATGTCATACGAGAAAAAAAAGAGTCACAGGTACGGCAAAGTTGGCTATGGAAAAAATGACTGTCGGTAAACAAATACAGTACAATCGTTTAAAACGGAGGGTAAAGTGGCAAATGACATAATGTGATTGTTGAGAATAAATTAAACTGTGATTTATTTAGTGAATGTAGAGAAATATAGTTTAGTTATAATGAACGTGCGAGGTAGTGGTTATTTTGTGGTTACGAACTTGCTACCTAAAGGTAATAATAATAGTAATTTATATATATATATATATATATATATATATATATATATATATATATATATGTATATATATATATATATACACACACTACATATTAGTCTATATTTATTAACTCTGTATCTATAATTAATTGAATAGGTGAAATTATTTTTCTGTTTAATATAACTATATATTTTGGTATTTAAAAACTTATACACATGAAGTATTTATTAACTCAATATATTTAAGTTCATACAGTAGATTTATTTAAATACATAGTGAAATATTTCAATTTGAATACTAGATTCGTATTATCTCAAATTAATTTAAACATCCATTGTTGAAATGTTATAAACGACGCTATAAATAATAAACATTGTTTAAAACTGTATTAATTCCATAAATAATCATTTTTCTGGAACAATAAAACTCGAACATAGAGAAGAGAACGTATACTACTTCATATATGTATATAAATTACAACTCAACTATAATTAATCTGCATGAAGGTACGATTTATATTAAATTTAATAGAACATTTCAGTCACCATTCTCCTCGTACACACACACACACAATAATGAATCCAATGCTACCAGAGAAAGTAATAATACACTATTACATTATTATTAGTAAATGGCCTATGTTTGTTGGTTTGTTTTTGTTCGTTTTTGAAGTCAGATGCCGCCTTCTCGACATCTGTGTTCAATTGTATATAAAATACTATTACAACAATTATGAAATGAACAATAAAAGACAGATATGCATACGTTCTCTTTTAATAGTGAAAATTATACTTTATGAATAGTATATAAATTATGGTAATGAAATTGTCTTAAGTGAATGAGTGAAAACAAGTAAATAAAAGTTTAATTAAGATTTTTAAATACTTTTTTTCATGATTTGTTTTCATCTTTAGACAAACTACACAATTTGTACATCAGTTTTTTTATCTTATTTAATCCATTTTACATTTTTAATAACAAGTAGAAAAATCTATTGAGAACAAATAAGTAATAATGTCTTTAAATTCCTATAATTAATAATTAAATTATTATATTACTCGTTGAAAAACTATTTTATTGCTGATAATTACCTTTTAATGAATATTTTAATTCAGCCAAGCTTTAAATTAAAAAAATGTAGCTTTTATTCGTTTTTTATTGATTTTATATGCACTTGATTATCATTAAGACAAGTCAAATTTCAGAAATAAAAACTAAAAAATGAAGCTTTAATCATACTTCACTTGAAAGTGTATTTTTTTTGATAATTGATATTTTTTAATTTTATGACTAGTCGTCAATAAGTCGTTTTAGATAAAAAAAATTAAAAGTTGACAACAAGAAGACAGTACACATATGTTCTTTAGTGATCATTGATTATTTTTATGAATAAAAGTATTGCTTTTCATTATTCATCATTTTTTCGTCAAAAATTAAAAATTGGAAAAAATGATTTTTATAGAAAATCGGTTACATAATATAAAAATATGATTCCTATTACAAATATGTATATCAAAAGATTTTTTGTATGCCTTATGAAAAGAGTTATATTTCATAATCTAAAATAATGTTCAAAGCAAAGAAAATATTTTTTGTTAGGCTTGAATTGGAAAACACTTTTTTATTCGCTTTTAAAAATTCTTTCTCATACAAAATTCATTCAAAATTTTGAACAATTCTTCGACTAGGAAAAAATACATATGCCATTTTATAGCAGAAAAGTACTTTTTAAAAATATTTAAAAAGTCGTAATTGTTCATTCAAATATTTATACTTTATTTTTTAGATTAAAAACTGAAAACTAAAATAATTTCTTGAAGTAAAAGTGTTATTTTTAATAATTTTCTTCAAAACTGAATCGATTTCTATATAAAATACATATATTTTAATTCATAACTAAGGCTTTCATATAAATTAATGTTCAAAAATGAATATTTTTGAACAAAAAATGTTTTTCTTTGATTTACAACACTAATAAATAATAAAAGTATACAAAGAAACGAAATCGTTTTAATTAATTACTAAAATAAATTTCCTACCTTAACATATGCAATACAAACAACACTCACACTACATATAACTATTTTTCTTTACATATTATTCACTAGTTCATCTTTCTTTCATACACAATCCAATTCAAATATTCTGAAAATTATAAATGAAACCGAGCTCATCTTTATACATAATACTAAACTACATGCGATATCTTCATTTCTTTTTATGCTATAAGATACTTACATACTTTTATAAGTTATATAAATATATAGATTATATTTCAGTAAATACATTGCCTCACTAGTTTTAATATTATATCATTCGAATTATCTTGATTTAATAATCATTTAAATATATGAGAGAATATGCTATAATAAAACATATATTAAAATATTTCTCTATTATTTATTTTTAGATTGTATATCTCTGTTGTTATTATTTACTGTATTAAATCTCTGTTATCTTAATAATTATTAGAACATTAACACCGATGAAACGGTAAATGATATATCTGTAAATATATATATATATATATATACATGTATATATATATATATATATATATACATGTATATATATATATATATATATATATATATATATATACATGTATATATATATATTATAACTCATTGTAAAAATCAGTGAAAAATAAATCGCATGACCAAAGCATGATTTTTTCTACATTTTAATTACTTCTGTAATTATTAAACTTACAAATTAATACGGTTCTTCTTTTTTATAAAATGAGTGTTAACAAAAAAATGGAATACATTTCAACCCTCAAAATATTCTCCATTATTTTGTATCTTTGCTCCAACTGTTGAGTAACTGACGAATCCCTTATCGAAAAAAAATAACGGCTTTGAGTCGATTAATTTATAATGTATTTTTTTACTTTTTCCACTGTTTTCGTATTTTTTGCATAATCTCTGGGGTCAGGGTAAGAACTTAAAAAAATAATACATTTTTTCAGTTGTAAATAACCTGTAGTTTAGAAATAATAATAAATAATTACAAACAGTTTTGTACAAAATATCTATACATTAGAAAATATATAAATATATCAAGACCTTCAGACATGTTACATACTTCAAAGGAAAATAATTTAAAAATTGGTTATAAAACCAGTATATGTGCATAAAATAATTTATCATTAAGAATAATTTATTTTAGACGGAACAAATATATAATTCTGACTATCTGTGCCTATATTGAAATATTTTAGGTTATCTTTATATAATAAAAATAATATATATTCAGTTTAAAAATACATTTATTGGTAGCATAAACAATAAGGTGTTAATAAACAGAAATATCTAAAGAAAAGTATTAAAAAAGTATAAAATTATAATTGTTTTCTAAAATTTCGGTATTGCCAATCGAAAGACATAAGAAATTGATTTATGTAAAATAAAGAAGATAAAAAATTAACTAGGAAAAATCTTAAACATATTGACATTTGTATTTAGATTAATAAAACTCACTTATTCGGATAATAAATGTATAATTATATTTTTATTATAATTTACATTGATTAAAATATTACAAAACATTAAAATATGTGTATAAAATACATACCAATCACCGATAATAATAAAATATAGATTAAAAATATCTTTATTATATTTATTAACGTTAACATATATTATTTTATTGCTGAAATACTCTAGAAATAAAATTACAGTATTGATATCAACTTTCTAGATTTTATTTAAACTATTATCACAAATAATATCATCATAAAACTATATAATTTTTTTAAACAAATATTTAATAATATATTTCTTACTGGAAAATAAAGTTTTTCGTAAGTTAAATCGTTTATTTCCAAATAAAATTGTATGTCAAATATATTTTTATTATTTATCTTTAAATTCGTTCATAAAACCCAATAATACTTCCTGTATAATTATTAGGAGTTTATATATGTTAATATTAAAAAAAAATAGTATCGTAAGAAGTTATTTGTTTGTAAAATATTAAAAATAAACATAAACCAAATAAAATTTCGATGATTGGTAAACTATTCTATAAAGCTAAATATCAGAGATGGAGATTTCTCAACACTAATAATTCAAAATTTTAGTTTGCTTTTTTGTACTAACGTACTACTAAAGACTTTTTAATGAATTATTTTAAACTTTATTTTCAATTTTTACGTATATTCTATGTAGTATTGAAAAATATAAGAAGTATTTTAATTTTACAACATGATGATTGAATTTCAGAACCATTGATTGTTGAACATCTTTTGCAATATTGCTTTCTATATTATTATTTTTATGAAATTTATTTTCCACGACACATGTAAAAACAATCATTATTTTAGTTTTGTAAATAGTAAAATCTGAATATTTATTTAATTATTTATTGTCACTGAAGACAAATATAATTATTGACTTCATTATCGTGTATTTCTATAAATCTCAAAATAAAAATAATATTTACCCTTACTGTTTAAGGAAGAAGATCAAACATAATATTTTACATTTTTTATGTTTTATTTTTTCTTGAACATGATTTCATAAAAACATTTATTTTTTAACATTCTATATATATTTTGATTCCTCTCTTTAATATTAATTTTAAATCTAAATAGTTCTGTATTATAAATATTACATATTGCATTTTCTTATTAACTATACAAAAATGATTTTAACTGCCGTGATTTTTATTTTAAATCGGCCTGGAGTTCTTTCTATAGGGTCAGCTGTAAGTCTATTCTCCATGACCGGTTTCGGAACGTGTGCCATCTTCAGATAGATTTTGAAGATTAAATTTATTTTAGGTTATGCTCTATTTGTATTCATATTATGGGGCGTAATTAATATTTTATATTTTTTCAGTATAGAAAACGTGTCACTGTTGGTACTTATTTGTTCACTTAATAATTATGTTCATTTTTATAGACTTTCGAGAATATTTAATTTTATATGTCCCATTTCTAGTATGTGTTGAGCAAATATTTGATTATATTTAATGCAGTTAATATCTTCATTATACCTGTCTTTAAATAATCTGTCTGTTTGGTCGATATATTCTTTATTGCATGAGTTACATTTCAATTTAAATTATAAAAATTAATGTTTTCGATATGAGGTTTAAGATGTTTTTAACGTTTTTTTGTTTTAAAATTTATAATAATAACACTAAATAATAGATTCAATCCAAACTTAATGAACTTTAAAACGATATAAAGAAAAAAGATCTAATAAAATAAACAAAATAAAATCGACAAAAACACTAAATAGCCAAAGTACATATAGAAAATAACTAAACTTTTTTCAAAATAGGTCATAAAATTAGCTTTTAGGACAAAAAACAACGTTAAAAACCATCTTAAACCCCAAATCAAAAACATTATCTTTTAGAATTTAAACCGAGCATATAAATTAAAAGTTAATACATGCAATAAAGAATACAAACGGCAAACAAACAGATGATTTAAATGCAGGTATAAAGATATTAACTGCATCAAAAATTACCAAACCGATTCAATATTTGCTAATCACGTCCTAGAAAAGAAACAACATTGACATAGATAATACAATGTAAATAATAAAAATACAAAACAAAGGTGTAAAATCCAATATTTTCGAAAATCTACAAATGTCTAAAAATAAATATAATATATTAACGAACGAATAAACACCAATACATCTTTATTTTATGTTTCAAAACTATAAAATAGAAACCACGTCACCTGATATTAATAAAATAAAATGTAACCTTAAATAAATTTAGTTTTCAAAATCCACATGAAGATTACACACATGCCGAAATCGGTCGCGGCGAATAGACTTACAAATGATCCCACAGGAAGACCTCCAGGACAACTAACGGGATGACTGGTATACAATATTACATTTATAATTATTATTTTACATCTGTAAGCATGTGCAAGAGCTATTTAAAATCTTATTTATTTGATTATTTGTACGCCAAAAACCCTGATTATTTATGTATACAAGAAAAATACAATATATTAAAAAAAGAGAAAAAGTTTTTGTGCATATTTTGCTAAGTTTATATATTTATAAATATGTCACTATTGACATAGGTATTCTTAATTTTCTTATTCTTATTTTAATTTTCTTAAATTGGAATTAAAATAAATCAATTTTATAAAAATACTATGTATTTGGGTTGATAATTGTCTAAAATCAAAATGTAGTTCATATTTAGGTTAAATACATAAAAAATTAAACCTTCTGATGGATACTTTGTATCACATCTTTTTGATTATCGGTATTTTTTAAAAAAAAATATTTTAAGTATAATTAGTTAAAATATTATTTAAACATAGGACATTTTTTCAAGGTTACCGTTGAATTTAACCTTAACAGAGATGTTTAGAAATGTTCAAAGGCAGCTGAAGTAAATCTAGGCGCCTGGATCATTGTGACCCACCATTATTACCCAGAATAAGAAAGAAACTTTTTAAAAAACAAGAGTATTTGCAAAAATCGAACTTTTCTGATTATTTCAATATTGTTTAATAAATAAGAAAGTATTTTTCAAAATTAATATGTAAGTTTTTTTACAAATTACGTACAAATATGAAAGTATGAAGCAACTTTACAAGCTGGAAGCATAAATTTAAAAGCAGTATATACAATATTTTATTTATTTGCTGATTCGTTATAAATTTCTGAAAAGTAATTTATTATATATTTTGATTAATAGACATTGACATTACCTGAAACAGTGTTTGTAATAATCATGAAAACAATTTTTGGACGTATCTTAGTTCATACTTTTATTTGAAAAAAAGTAGATCACTTTTGATGAAAAACATTGAACACGGTTTTTCTGAACTTATTTATTATTTAAATATAAATTTTTTGAACGATTTTTCCTTTAGGTATTTGTATGACGGTTTGTACTTTTTGGCCCCACTACTGTATAATAAATCAATCAAATTTCACTCTGCAAATTTCTTAAATAAATCTCCATCTCTGTCAACAACACATACAGATAGATAAAATTGTTTTCTTTTTGTTTTATAATTCATAATATCGAGCATGGTTTCTATAATAAATAAGGCTGATGTCATTTTGAAAAAATACACTACTTTTTGTTAAAAATTGTTACTTGTGTCTAGGGAAAAATATTTATTTTGCAATAACATGTTTTTCAAAAATATCTATTCGCTACAGTTGATTCATAAAACTGAATTTAGTTTAATTATAAACACAAACATAGTTTTAATAAAGAAACTGTTTTTTTTTTTAAAAAAAATATTATTTATAGAAGAATAAAACTAAACTCCCTTTATTAAAATTTTTGAATAATATATATATATATATATATATATATATATATATATATATATATATATATATATATATACATATGTAATAATATAATTTAAATTGACATAAAAAAGTATACCTATATTAGTGTTTTAAAAATATAATTAATTATGGAAAGCTCAATGAAATATACTTCATTAAAATAGATTTTAAAAAAAGTAATTAAAGTCAATATTACTCTAATATTGAATAAAATATTAAAAATATTATCAGTTAGTAATATTATAAACTAATTAGAAACAACAAAACTTAATTAATCAGTTCCCATTAACAAACATGAAAAATGATTTTATGTGCTGATAAAAGATTTCCATTTGGATCTTTGTGTAAAAAACAGTATTATTTTTCTCAAATTCTAAGCAAAACAAAGCGACTCATAATACATTAACTGAAATAAAATAACAATCTAACAAAAATGAAGACCTGATCTATAATTAATGTACAATGACTACAAATTTAATAGTAAACTAGCATTTAATAGTTTTGCTGGTTGATTTATAAAAATAAAATTTCATGTTATTCCTCTTAAACTGACTAGAAAAACTAATGTGTTTTATCGTACGAGTTCCTATTCTGATAACCGCTAACATATCCTGATGAATCTGCGATATCCTTACGGCCAGATATTCCTTTACCCTTTCCTGATTCATCGAATCGTTGTTTATGAGAGCCAGTGTATTTGGTCACATCGGTCAATCGTTCTACAGTTGTTGTCGCTTTGGAAACCTAAAAAAAGCAAAAACAATAGATTCCGAAAAGTTTAAAAATTAAACGTTTTAATAGAATAAATATCGTTTCGTTTGAATTTATTCAATTTTTATAAACTGAAGTTTTGAATACAAATAAAAATCCTACCCCAAGGCCATGAAAACCAGGAGCACCGCAATGCGTGAGTTTATTCTTAATTTCATCAACTTCGACCTTCTTATTCTTCGCTAAATCATCGAGAAACTTTTTATAATCCTCAATCGACACTTTCTGAATCTTCAACTTCTTAAAGTAGATACCAGTATCCGTTGTCGTGATTTTTTTTCCGTCAATCACTTTAGCCTGTTTCATCCATTTGTCACTCTGCGATAAAGTTATATGCTTTCCGTCAGATTTCGTATCACCGAACTTACTGAATGCTTTAAATTGTTCTCTAAACGATACTCCTGAGCCACAGTTTGGAGAATTCGATCCATCTCCAGGAGCAGGTGAAGAACCAGGTGAGATTCCATTACCTCCATTTTCGATTTTTAGATTCGCTAGTTTTTCACATGGTGGAGATTGATTGTTAGTGACGTCGCCGTTTTCAGACATTGAAACTGAAAAAAAAAATTAAATCAATATTTCAAATAACAATTTCATATATATATATATATATATATATATATATATATATATATATATATATATATATATATATATATAAACCTATTATTTACATCCTAAATTTGGAAATATAATTAATTTTAAATTTAGAAATTCCGATATACCTAAAAATTATTGAAATTTTAAATATTGCGTATTAATCAGGACCGTAACGAGGTTCTGTAAAACAATAATAGTTGTTACAGATATCAAAAAATTAGACCTTTTAAATTCTATAATAAGTCATTCAGTAGCACAAATTTAATGCTTGGTATAAATTGTATCGCTGAAAACTAGTGCAATTTTCACAAATAAATTCTTTCTTCATTTCACAAACCACAAATAAATTTTCTAAACAAAAATGTTAAATAAATGATTATTGGTCATTTTTGATCGTTGCTTATGTGCATTCAGATAGCGATGCCATATGTTCAAAGCGTCAAAGTACATAAATTAAATACATGTTGCATCATACAACAAAAAAATTTTTATAAGGTTGTAGAAAGATAGAAATTTCGATACAAAATAACTTTACACGATTCAAGGTATCGTTCAATACACAAAAAATTTCTCCGAATTAAAAACAAAAACAGTTATTACAGTTCTGTTTGATTTAATCAAAAAATACAAACTGTATCGTCAAAATTCTATTTTAGAGCAATATACTGAGGACGTATCGGGGGATAAAAAGTCAAAATATTAAAAATATTCGGTACATTAATAAACTGATTCTAATCGTTCTATTTTCGAATTTAAAATAAATTTAAAAGGAAATGAATGCCATATAAATTATTCAATTGTTATTTATATATAGTAGTACTTTTTAATTATATACATATGTATATTTATATATATATATATATATATATATATATATATATATATATATATATATATATGTATATATATATATAAAATATGATATGATATAACGAAACACAATACCTTTAACGAAATGAGGACATCACTAAAAATAGCAACCCCGTAATAGAATCTATATTTTATATGGTACTAATGTAAAGGTGTGTCAACGCATATATGTTATGTATATTACATACTATTACATCGTATCTGATAACAGAATACAAACTATTTACTGATATTGATAAATTACCAGTGAAGTGTATGTGTATATGTGCTTGATGTACTCTTCTGTGATTGAAATCGTTATTATATAAAAACTGCATTAAAACAGAGTTAATGGATGTAGAAGATATATAACTTGATATCATTTTTTTATATATATTTTTATTTAAGCTTTAAACTGATTAAAAGTTGTACAGAAGAAGAAACGTAGTATGTAAAAGAATAATAAAATATAATATTAAACTACAATCAAGATCGGATTTACACTAGGTGTCGCCCTTGGCCCGCCAATCAAATGCTGCCCCTCCCTCCCCTAAATTTTGTCCAAATGAATTAAGAGAAATCCGTGACTGCTGGTAGTTTTGAGAGCATTTCAACAGAAAAAAATTAATAACCACTAAAAAAATCTGTATCACTTTCCATTCATTTAATTTATTTAAAAAATGAAAATTATGAAGTTTTGTAACATAAACTTCAAAAATAAAATTTTAATTACAAAAGTTTTTAGATTTAATTTTTCATTTCACATTTGGGTTACCTGTGAATCGAAATTATAATTGGTTGTGATAATTAAAAAAATGAGGAAACTAATCAACATTGAGCTATTTGTTATTATATCTATCACAAATCATTTTCGACAATTAAAATACAACCAATCATTTTCATGAATATTTTTTTCATTCACTAATAGCCGCAAATTAGAAAGTAATTCTGATCAAAAATGTTTAATCATTGATTATTGATTATTTTTAATTACTGCTTATCTGAATTTTGATTTCAGAGAACCAAGAAAATTTTGAAAATCTCTGTATTGCTATCAAAATGCGCATAATCAATAAGCAAAATTGATAATTAATTAATTATTGAATATTTTTTTAAAATAATTTTTATGGCTTGTGAGGTGGGTGAATAAATACTCAAACTGAATTTGACTGCAGTGCCAGTACTATATATTGTGAGTATATATAAATTAAAATAAACATTTAACAGTAATATTGATTAGTGGTGCATTTTTCAGTGCACCACATTCTGTTATTTTCTACATTAAATACTGAACTTTCTAAATTAATTTTGTACTTAACAACATTGTTATCTTTAGAAAAACGAACGAACGAAACAGTAGGTTGTCCTAAATGCAAACTTAGCGTGCTGTCAGTTAATTTACCTGCAGTAAAATGCAAATGAGAATTTGGCTGCTATTTATAGCACCTTGTGTTCGTCCAAAGAATTTATTTTACTTATAAAGTTAAACATGTTTCGATGTTTACTTATAAAGTGTAATTTAGTTGTGTCAAAGTCTCTTAACCCTTTATCCAAAACTTTGATAACAAGCACAATGTGTTATTACTAAAATCAGATTGAAGCAAATATGAATTTCTTAAAAAGTTTTTTTTTTAGTTTTCAATATATACAATTTATTATATACTACATGTTTAAATAAATCTTTATACTTTTAATCTGTGGCCTAAATCGGTACTTATCTATAATAAAATACATATCACTACTCGTTTCTGTATTCAGTTAGTTTAAGAAATACAGCACGCGGCCTTGTATCCTAAAACTACAATACAAAGTATAATTAAAAAGAAATGGGCACCGAATTATATAATATTACAATAATTATCATTCCTTCTATTCAAAGAAAGAATTTATTTCTATTTGTTTAACTCAAATTAAACATACATATACCCATATTTGATAAATAGATCAATTTATCATCGGAATCACTACACAAATAATCCCATTCTAAACAATCAGACGGCTCAATAATTTATAATTATGAAATTTTAATAAAAACTAGAGAATAATAATTTACAGATAATAATATAGTTCTGGTACTGTGTCAAAATTCACTTTAACTAACAAATTTTTCGATAATCTGAATGTATGTTCTCCACAACTAGTTTCAGCAAGTATATCGTTTTCTGATGTGTGAGAAACACATTAACGCGATTATAAAAATATAAAAATATACAATTATAATTTTAAAACCATTCGTCGTACAAACCGCACAAAAATTCAGATCAACAATAGTCAATAACTGATTATTACTAAAACGCAGTTCAATGGAAATTTCACCATCCTCAGAATAATAAGGCGCAAAAAATTTATAGGAAACTGTAATAAACTTTCTTGTACTTTGATTCGTTGAGTATGAGAGAGCATCGCCATCGAAATGTGCATAAGCTCAGCCATAAAAAAAATCAATTATCTGAAAGTTAAACATAAATTATATCTGCAAATATATTTTTTCAAATTTGATAGAACTACTAAATCAACAATGTAAAAATTACTTTTATCAAAATTGAGAAATTGTAATAATTGTGTGTTGCAAGAACTGAGATCAACTGTAGCTTAGATCGAAAGAATTTTCAAAATTGTTAAAATATGTTTTTTAAGTTTAAATTATTTTTTCAACTGCAAACATAGTAAAAAAACGGTGTAATTTTTGGTCCAAAAACATCAATAAACTTTAACGAAAGATGGTATATACTCCACGAAGGAATCATTGAATAATTAAGAAGAATTTTCCAATTACACATAAATAATTTAATATTTATAGTTTTCCTATGCACCTGTTGTATACATTGTTCTTTATGATTCCTGTAGGTTATATACGAATTCGTTTCTTCTACGATTGGTTTTAACTTTCATCTTTAGTTAGACCTTCAAACTGTATAAGATCTGTCTGAAAATTACGAAAGTTGAAACCAGTCGTTGAAATTCGACCTACAACTATTCACATAGAATAATAAAGACTGTTAAAACTTCCTAGTTAAATCAAGATTTTAACTACTCACTAATACAATATTATATCATAACTTCCTTAATAACAATCACAAGTTACACCAATTTTAAGATCAACTTAATATGTTTTTATACTGATTTTTATAAAACTTGCTGCATCCAACCACATTTTCAAATTAAATTATTCAACAGACTTCAGACCAAAAAAGGGCAAAAATTGAAATTAAACTGACATATTTATTGATTATTCAGAAATCTGATTAATGGCTCATCCAAAAATTATTTGTTTTCAAGTACTATTTTTCTATTGAAGAAATTAAACGAGTGAATTAATACTACTTGAGTTTAAATTAATATTACATCATATTAATACATGTATATTATCTTCAATATGAATCATGATTTCAATTATTAATTTGTATTCTTTGTATGTTCAACACGTGTTATCGTACAGTTAGACGATACACACTCAATATTAATTAATAAATATAGAAAAAAATATTTGATCAAATGTCTTCATAAATAGGTACCATTATAAATAAAAACATTATTGTGAAAACCTGCGCTTAATAACTTATTAAGTATAGATTTTATTAATTAACAGAGAAACATACGAACTTTATCTAACACATTATCTTATTTTTACAGGTAGAATAAATAAAGATTATAATTTAATTAAAATCTATTTACTTTATGGTTTAATGTCCAATTAAAAATTTAACTTATAATTAAAATATCTTATTTAAAATTTACACGAATTTAAATAATACACGCAACTTTGTAGAACATAATTATTATACAGTTGTTTATAATTGTAATTATACATTATATATATATATATATATATATATATATATATTTTTATACTTATAAGACCTGTTTGATAAATTGATGTTTTTAATGCACATAATTATCGTTAGATTTAAAACGTACTTTATTTGTAATAAAAGTATACAATTTTATGTTAAATGTATACAATATGCAATGAGCAAATAAAACATGCTAATTTTTGAAAATGTTATTTTTAAAATCTTATGTTTTATTAAAAAGAAAAAAGTTCTAACAAGCAAAAAATTCATTTTGCAAAAACAATATGAAAAATATAAAAGCACTTATGCATTCAAATATGTTTCATATTAAAATATGAATCCATTTCTTGCAGATTTATTACATTTATGTCCACATTATGTTACCTAACGTAATATTTATTTATGGAATAAACTTATTTTCGCTATTGACTAACTGAACGTTTTTTTTAAAGATAACCTTGGTCTTCAGTAAACATTTTATATGCGAATGTATGACATCACTCTAAAGAATAGTTCATATATTTATTTATATTGTTTTGTATAATAACCGGTTAAAGATGATAAAAAGGTGGAAATTTCTTTGATATTATTTCATAGTTTCGAATCTAACGATTAGATCGCTAGGATTTTTAATATATCTTAGTTACACTTAGTTTTCGTTCGAATGACATTAATTTGTCAATTAGTGACTGTAATTTCATAGTTTAGATGTCGAGTACTTCCTACTTATTAATTAAATCGATTAATTGAATGTCTTCATTGAAATTTTTAATGTCTGTTAAAATATAAACAATTTTTAGAATGTTTTATACAACGCTTTTATAATACAATATCACGTTTATGCATTTGACAGTAATGTTTATATTAATTAATTTTTTCATAGATGTATTTTTCTTATGTTAGATTTTTATATTACTGTTTTTTCACTTTTATTACTTTGCATTTAAAAATATAAAAGAGTAACATTAATATTCACGGCCCAGTTTGAAATGTAAATAAACAAATAAGATTTTACTATTTTTCTACATAACCCTCTTTGACTTCAATACATTTTTTCAGGACTTAATAATTCTACACCCTTATAAAAATAATCTTTTGTCTTTGCATTAAAGTGCTCAGTTACCGCTGTTTTCAGCTTATTGTTATCATTAAATCGGTGTCCACGTCAACCTTTTTTCAAATTATCGAAAAAGTAATAAACGCTAGGGGCCACGTCTGTGTTAGGCCGAGAATATATGGCGCTACCATTGTAATTATTTCATACTGATCGTTTTCGTACTTATAGATTATCTGAATATGTTTTTACTACTATTTGCTGTATTAAGATAGATTTTAGATAATCCACTGGTCTACAAGGCCAGTCTCTAAAATGCTAAATGTAACTGAATATCAAGCACAGAAAAAGATATTCAGATTGAATAATTACATTCTAAAATCAAGAGACGAGGTAGAAAATAGTATTTTATTTGGAAACTTAAAATTAAATTTATCAGAAAAATGTATAATAAATATATTGTAAAATAAGTGTAGTAGGGATAAAGTCGTATTAGCATACGTCCGCCTTAATAATAAATATTTCAAAATAAATTTTCAAAATTAGAAATCGTTTTTTGTTCTGTAACCAATTTCTTATCTCTGTAAGCATATAAAATATTTAATATGATAAGATCAATTTTTAAACATTCTGTTTGTATTACAACAAAATATTTGTTAAAAGAATGTCAAAACATTTTTAGTCTGTATTGTTACTTCAACAAGATAGTGAAACATTTTTTTTATGCATATATTTTTATCTGGGTGTGGACTACTTGATAAAATTGTATCATGAATTCTAAAAAAATCACGTTTTTTAGATATCTTTGCTATTCACGTCACGAACAAGTAAACAAATACAACACAATGCAATATTTACGATTTAAAAAGCAGCGACATTCTGCAAACGTTAAGGAACTCTAAATAACTGTAACGAGGTAACGTTTGCACACTAATAAATATCTGTAGATTTTTATATTTTGGACGCCAGAAATGAAATGAATAATATTCATTTATAATAAAAAAAAAACTAATGTAAATATATTTTCAAATCATTTATATATACTGAATCTTAAATTTCGATTTCATCATTTCGTCAATTTATTACTTCTATATCAATCGTCAATCACATTTCACTGTTATTAATAGCTTTGAGAAATGATCAATATTTGTGTTACATGATTTTTTTCAAGTAAACATTTGATATGCTCTTTTAATATATGCATGTCTATTTTATTAATCTTGTCAAACTGCGAATGCGAAGGACATGCATGATGTGTTATTCCATCATTTGATAAACTGGCATTAAGTGAGAATTAGATACGCTAATTGCGTGCAATATAAAATGTGAAGGTTTTCTTTCAACGTATTATACAGAGTATCTAATTAGAACGACGTGTAAATTGATTTGGGCGTGAAAGAATAATCAATATTTCATATAAACATACTTTTTGCGCTGAAGTAAATTTTCTACCGTACATAGCTTTTATTGAAAACTAAATTAAAACTTCTGTTTAAACACGTATATTATTTTATAATTGTTTTTTTTTTTCATGATTATAAATGATTTTTTATGAATAAAAATGGTTAATGGATAGAAATTATTTTATAATGAAAAAAGAAACCTTTATTTAGTGTGAATTTTCCGAGAAAAACTCAGAAGCAGTATTAGAGTCTTTATATAAATTGTTAAAATATTTCTATTAAATAAGTTTCAGAAAAAGTCAAATATTATTTTATAAATATAAAAGTTTGAAGTTTTTAAAACTAGAATTAAAGTATGAAAATACTTTTTAACAAAAAATCTGAAAAATATGTTCTTATTTACACAAATGAATTTTCACTTGTCCACAAACCACAAGATTTTTCTGGTCAAAAATAGTCAATAATTGGTTATTGATTATATTTTATGTATCGTATGATCTGAGGATGATGGTATGCTATCAAACAAGTATAAACAACAATCAAAAATGATCGATAGTCGACTATTGAACGTTTTTGATTAGAAAAATGTATGGTTTGTAGAGTGAGTGGAAAATTATATGTAAAAGTGATTTTAACCAATGACAACACTACTGTATTAGTTCTGACACTGGTTAAATCTGTACAATATAAGATTAATAACAATGAAGGTAAAAAAAAACAATTATCTAATTATCGAATCGTGAGGGAATTTTAATGACATCCTAGTATTTTTTTAAAAATTTAAAGTATTTTATAAAAACTTATTTATGGAATTGATGATCCATATTCTCTATATCCTGCCAACATTTAAATACACAATTTTGCTCTTTGAAATAGATGATTTCTGCAGTACTCATGTACACTATCAGTGGCTATAATTTTAATCACAGTACAGTTTTATCAATGCGGCTAAATTCATTTTCACAGATGCAGGAATATTCTCTCACTTTACAAGCAAAAAATATTCCATAAAAAAATGTGCTAGAAATTGTTAATCATTTTTTAACATTTTTGACGGATAAAATTTGGTGGTTTGTAGATTGAGAGTAATTCAGTGAAATGTAACTTTGATCTTTTTTTTAGTAACCATTTTTATAACATTTTGGATATTTTAATCAAGACTTGTATTTTTGCGGATATTTCGCGGTTTTTGTAACTCTTTCGGTATCAATTATGAACCTATGTTAATTTTGTCTCTTTTACGATATAGAACATGAAATTACGCATCGAACAGTATGAAATAGTTGCTAGTTTTATAACATTTTGCATATTTTATGAAGGAATAACGGAAATTTTTGCAGATATTTTGCGGTTTTTTTGATATTTCCGACATTTATTATGGACCGATGATAATTTTGTCTAGAAATATACATAAAGCCTTAAAAGACGAATCGACCAGTATTAACTAGTTACCACAAATCCTACATATCAACAAAATAAACCATATCCGCAATATCCGCCATATCCTCAATATCCGTCATATCCGCAATGTATAAAATATCCAAATTGTTTAAAAATGGCAACTATTTCATACCGGTCGATGCGTATATAATTGTTCTATATGATATCTTATTTAAAATTAATATCAGTCCATAAAAAATGTAGGAAATATCAAAAAAACTGCAAAAAATCACATTTTTTTTGATATTGCGGTTATTGCGGATAATGCGGACATTTCGTATAAGGTGGATATTACGGATATTGCTTATTTTGTGGATATGTAGGATAATTTGGCAACTAATTAATACTGGTCGATTCGTCTTTTAATGCTTTATGTATATTTCTAGACAAAATTAATATCTGTCCGTAATAAATGCCGGAAATATTAAAAAAACCGCAAAAAAGCCGCAAAAATTACAGTTTTTCCTTCATAAAATACCCAAAATTTTATAAAACTAGCAACTATTTCATACTGTTCTACTCGTTATTTAATGTTCTATTTCATACTTGAGTCAAAATTGACATCGGTTTATAATAGATACCGAAAAAGTCACAAAAACCGCGAAAAATTCGCGAAATTAAAGGTTTTTCATGCCTAAAATATCCAAAATGTTAAAAAAGTGGCAACTATTTCATACTATCCGATGCCTATTTTAATGTTCTATATCATAAATGAGACAAAAATAACATCGGTTCACAATGGATACCGAAAAAGTTACAAAAACCGCAAAATATCCGCAAAATATCCGCAAAAAAAAACGTTTTTCTTGCTTAAAATATCCAAAATGTAAAAAAAATGACAAAAATTTCATACTGTTCGATGCGTATTCTCATGTTCTATATCATAAGATAATAATAAATACCAAAAATAACTCAAAAACCCCCAAAAATCGTATTTTTTTGGATTTTGCGGATATGCGGATATGGCGGATACGCAAAAATAAACGTTTTTCTTGCTTAAAATAACCAAAATGTAAAAAAAATTACAAAAATTTCATACTGTTCGATGCGTATTCTCATGTTCTATATCATAAGATAATAATAAATACCAAAAATAACTCAAAAACCCCCAAAAATCGCATTTTTTTGGATTTTGCGGATATGCGGATATGGCGGATACGCAAAAATAAACGTTTTTCTTGCATAAAATAACCAAAATGTAAAAAAAATGACAAAAATTTCATACTGTTCGATGCGTATTCTCATGTTCTATATCATAAGATAATAATAAATACCAAAAATAACTCAAAAACCCCCAAAAATCGCATTTTTTTGGATTTTGCGGATATGCGGATATGGCGGATACGCAAAAATAAACGTTTTTCTTGCTTAAAATAACCAAAATGTAAAAAAAATGACAAAAATTTCATACTGTTCGACGCGTATTCTCATGTTCTATATCATAAGATAATAATAAATACCAAAAATAACTCAAAAACCACCAAAAATCGCATTTTTTTGGATTTTGCGGATATGCGGATATGGCGGATACGCGGATATTGCGGATATGGCGGATACGGCGGATATCATATCCGCGGCGGATATCATATCCGCGGCGGATATCATATCCGCCATATACGCAATATCCGCCATATCCGCGTATCCGCCATATCCGCATATCCGCAAAATCCAAAAAAATGCGATTTTTGGGGGTTTTTGAGTTATTTTTGGTAATTATTATTATCTTATGATATAGAACATGAGAATACGCATCGAACAGTATGAAATTTTTGTCATTTTTTTTACATTTTGGATATTTTAAGCAAGAGAAACGTTTATTTTTGCGGATGTTTTGCGGATATTTCGCGGTTATTGTCACTTTTTCGGTATCAATTATGAACCTATGTTAATTTTGTCTCTTTTACGATATAGAACATGAGAATACGCATCGAACGGTATGAAATAGTTGCTAGTTTTATAACATTTTGCATATTTTATGAAGGAATAACGGAAATTTTTGCAGATATTTTGCGGTTTTTTTGATATTTCCGACATTTATTATGGACCGATGTTAATTTTGTCTAGAAATATACATAAAGCATTAAAAGACGAATCGACCAGTATTAACTAGTTACCAAAATATCCTACATATCAACAAAATAAACCATATCCGCCATATCCTCAATATCCGCAATATATAAAATATCCAAATTGTTTTAAAAATGGCAACTATTTCATACCGGTCGATGCGTATATAATTGTTCTATATCATATCTTATTTAAAATTAATATCAATCCATAAAATATGTAGGAAATATCAAATAAACTGCAAAAAATCACATTTTTTTGATATTGCGGATAATGCGGATATTTCGTATATGGTGGATATTACGGATATTGCTTATTTTGTGGATATGTAGGATAATTTGGCAACTAATTAATACTGGTCGATTTGTCTTTTAATGCTTTATGTATATTTCTAGACTAAATTAATATCTGTCCGTAATAAATGTCGGAAATATCATAAAAACTGCAAAAAATCAGCAAAAATTACAGTTTTTCCTTCATAAAATACCCAAAATTTTATAAAACTAGCAACTATTTCATACTGTTCTACTCGTTATTTAATGTTCTATTTCATACTTGAGTCAAAATTGACATCGGTTTATAATAGATACCGTAAAAGTCACAAAAACCGCGAAAAATTCGCGAAATTAAAGGTTTTTCATGCCTAAAATATCCAAAATGTTAAAAAAGTGGCAACTATTTCATACTATCCGATGCCTATTTTAATGTTCTATATCATAAATGAGACAAAAATAACATCGGTTCACAATGGATACCGAAAAAGTTACAAAAACCGCAAAATATCCGCAAAATATCCGCAAAAAAAAAACGTTTTTCTTGCTTAAAATATCCAAAATGTAAAAAAAATTACAAAAATTTCATACTGTTCGATGCGTATTCTCATGTTCTATATCATAAGATAATAATAAATACCAAAAATAACTCAAAAACCCCCAAAAATCGCATTTTTTTGGATTTTGCGGATATGCGGATATGGCGGATACGCAAAAATAAACGTTTTTCTTGCTTAAAATAGCCAAAATGTAAAAAAAATGACAAAAATTTCATACTGTTCGATGCGTATTCTCATGTTCTATATCATAAGATAATAATAATTACCAAAAATAACTCAAAAACCCCCAAAAATCGCATTTTTTTGGATTTTGCGGATATGCGGATATGGCGGATACGCGGATATTGCGGATATGGCGGATACGGCGGATATCATATCCGCGGCGGATATCATATCCGCCATATCCGCAATATCCGCCATATCCGCGTATCCGCCATATCCGCATATCCGCAAAATCCAAAAAAATGCGATTTTTGGGGTTTTTTTTGTTATTTTTTGTTATTTATTATTATCTTATGATATAGAACATTAAAATACGCATCGAACAGTATGAAATTTTTGTAATTTTTTTTACATTTTGGATATTTTAAGCAAGAAAAACGTTTATTTTTGCGTATCCGCCATATCCGCATATCCGCAAAATCCAAAAAAATGCGATTTTTGGGGGTTTTTGAGTTATTTTTGGTAATTATTATTATCTTATGATATAGAACATGAGAATACGCATCGAACAGTATGAAATTTTTGTCATTTTTTTTACATTTTGGCTATTTTAAGCAAGAAAAACGTGTATTTTTGCGTATCCGCCATATCCGCATATCCGCAAAATCCAAAAAAATACGATTTTTGGGGTTTTTTGAGTTATTTTTGGTAATTATTATTATCTTATGATATAGAACATGAGAATACGCATCGAACAGTATGAAATTTTTGTAATTTTTTTTACATTTTGGATATTTTAAGCAAGAAAAACGTGTATTTTTGCGTATCCGCCATATCCGCATATCCGCAAAATCCAAAAAAATGCGATTTTTGGGGGTTTTTGAGTTATTTTTGGTAATTATTATTATCTTATGATATAGAACATGAGAATACGCATCGAACAGTATGAAATTTTTGTCATTTTTGTTACATTTTGGCTATTTTAAGCAAGAAAAACGTGTATTTTTGCGTATCCGCCATATCCGCATATCCGCAAAATCCAAAAAAATGCGATTTTTGGGGGTTTTTGAGTTATTTTTGGTAATTATTATTATCTTATGATATAGAACATGAGAATACGCATCGAACAGTATGAAATTTTTGTAATTTTTTTTACATTTTGGATATTTTAAGCAAGAAAAACGTGTATTTTTGCGTATCCGCCATATCCGCATATCCGCAAAATCCAAAAAAATGCGATTTTTGGGGGTTTTTGAGTTATTTTTGGTAATTATTATTATCTTATGATATAGAACATGAGAATACGCATCGAACAGTATGAAATTTTTGTAATTTTTTTTACATTTTGGCTATTTTAAGCAAGAAAAACGTTTATTTTTGCGGATTTTTTGCGGATATTTCGCGGTTTTTGTCACTTTTTCGGTATCAATTATGAACCTATGTTAATTTTGTCTCTTTTACGATATAGAACATGAGAATACGCATCGAACGGTATGAAATAGTTGCTAGTTTTATAACATTTTGCATATTTTATGAAGGAATAACGGAAATTTTTGCAGATATTTTGCGGTTTTTTTGATATTTCCGACATTTATTATGGACCGATGTTAATTTTGTCTAGAAATATACATAAAGCATTAAAAGACGAATCGACCAGTATTAACTAGTTACCAAAATATCCTACATATCAACAAAATAAACCATATCCGCCATATCCTCAATATCCGCAATATATAAAATATCCAAATTGTTTTAAAAATGGCAACTATTTCATACCGGTCGATGCGTATATAATTGTTCTATATCATATCTTATTTAAAATTAATATCAATCCATAAAATATGTAGGAAATATCAAATAAACTGCAAAAAATCACATTTTTTTGATATTGCGGATAATGCGGATATTTCGTATATGGTGGATATTACGGATATTGCTTATTTTGTGGATATGTAGGATAATTTGGCAACTAATTAATACTGGTCGATTTGTCTTTTAATGCTTTATGTATATTTCTAGACTAAATTAATATCTGTCCGTAATAAATGTCGGAAATATCATAAAAACTGCAAAAAATCAGCAAAAATTACAGTTTTTCCTTCATAAAATACCCAAAATTTTATAAAACTAGCAACTATTTCATACTGTTCTACTCGTTATTTAATGTTCTATTTCATACTTGAGTCAAAATTGACATCGGTTTATAATAGATACCGTAAAAGTCACAAAAACCGCGAAAAATTCGCGAAATTAAAGGTTTTTCATGCCTAAAATATCCAAAATGTTAAAAAAGTGGCAACTATTTCATACTATCCGATGCCTATTTTAATGTTCTATATCATAAATGAGACAAAAATAACATCGGTTCACAATGGATACCGAAAAAGTTACAAAAACCGCAAAATATCCGCAAAATATCCGCAAAAAAAAACGTTTTCCTTGCTTAAAATATCCAAAATGTAAAAAAAATGACAAAAATTTCATACTGTTCGATGCGTATTCTCATGTTCTATATCATAAGATAATAATAAATACCAAAAATAACTCAAAAACCCCCAAAAATCGTATTTTTTTGGATTTTGCGGATATGCGGATATGGCGGATACGCAAAAATAAACGTTTTTCTTGCTTAAAATAACCAAAATGTAAAAAAAATTACAAAAATTTCATACTGTTCGATGCGTATTCTCATGTTCTATATCATAAGATAATAATAAATACCAAAAATAACTCAAAAACCCCCAAAAATCGCATTTTTTTGGATTTTGCGGATATGCGGATATGGCGGATACGCAAAAATAAACGTTTTTCTTGCTTAAAATAGCCAAAATGTAAAAAAAATGACAAAAATTTCATACTGTTCGATGCGTATTCTCATGTTCTATATCATAAGATAATAATAATTACCAAAAATAACTCAAAAACCCCCAAAAATCGCATTTTTTTGGATTTTGCGGATATGCGGATATGGCGGATACGCGGATATTGCGGATATGGCGGATACGGCGGATATCATATCCGCGGCGGATATCATATCCGCCATATCCGCAATATCCGCCATATCCGCGTATCCGCCATATCCGCATATCCGCAAAATCCAAAAAAATGCGATTTTTGGGGGTTTTTTGTTATTTTTTGTTATTTATTATTATCTTATGATATAGAACATTAAAATACGCATCGAACAGTATGAAATTTTTGTAATTTTTTTTACATTTTGGATATTTTAAGCAAGAAAAACGTTTATTTTTGCGTATCCGCCATATCCGCATATCCGCAAAATCCAAAAAAATGCGATTTTTGGGGGTTTTTGAGTTATTTTTGGTAATTATTATTATCTTATGATATAGAACATGAGAATACGCATCGAACAGTATGAAATTTTTGTCATTTTTTTTACATTTTGGCTATTTTAAGCAAGAAAAACGTGTATTTTTGCGTATCCGCCATATCCGCATATCCGCAAAATCCAAAAAAATACGATTTTTGGGGTTTTTTGAGTTATTTTTGGTAATTATTATTATCTTATGATATAGAACATGAGAATACGCATCGAACAGTATGAAATTTTTGTAATTTTTTTTACATTTTGGATATTTTAAGCAAGAAAAACGTGTATTTTTGCGTATCCGCCATATCCGCATATCCGCAAAATTTAAAAAAAATGCGATTTTTGGGGGTTTTTGAGTTATTTTTGGTAATTATTATTATCTTATGATATAGAACATGAGAATACGCATCGAACAGTATGAAATTTTTGTCATTTTTGTTACATTTTGGCTATTTTAAGCAAGAAAAACGTGTATTTTTGCGTATCCGCCATATCCGCATATCCGCAAAATCCAAAAAAATGCGATTTTTGGGGGTTTTTGAGTTATTTTTGGTAATTATTATTATCTTATGATATAGAACATGAGAATACGCATCGAACAGTATGAAATTTTTGTAATTTTTTTTACATTTTGGATATTTTAAGCAAGAAAAACGTGTATTTTTGCGTATCCGCCATATCCGCATATCCGCAAAATCCAAAAAAATGCGATTTTTGGGGGTTTTTGAGTTATTTTTGGTAATTATTATTATCTTATGATATAGAACATGAGAATACGCATCGAACAGTATGAAATTTTTGTAATTTTTTTTACATTTTGGCTATTTTAAGCAAGAAAAACGTTTATTTTTGCGGATTTTTTGCGGATATTTCGCGGTTTTTGTCACTTTTTCGGTATCAATTATGAACCTATGTTAATTTTGTCTCTTTTACGATATAGAACATGAGAATACGCATCGAACGGTATGAAATAGTTGCTAGTTTTATAACATTTTGCATATTTTATGAAGGAATAACGGAAAATTTTGCAGATATTTTGCGGTTTTTTTGATATTTCCGACATTTATTATGGACCGATGTTAATTTTGTCTAGAAATATACATAAAGCATTAAAAGACGAATCGACCAGTATTAACTAGTTACCAAAATATCCTACATATCAACAAAATAAACCATATCCGCCATATCCTCAATATCCGCCATATCCGCAATATATAAAATATCCAAATTGTTTTAAAAATGGCAACTATTTCATACCGGTCGATGCGTATATAATTGTTCTATATCATATCTTATTTAAAATTAATATCAATCCATAAAATATGTAGGAAATATCAAATAAACTGCAAAAAATCACATTTTTTTGATATTGCGGAAAATGCGGATATTTTGTATATGGTGGATATTACGGATATTGCTTATTTTGTGGATATGTAGGATAATTTGGCAACTTATTAATACTGGTCGATTTGTCTTTTAATGCTTTATGTATATTTCTAGACTAAATTAATATCTGTCCGTAATAAATGTCGGAAATATCATAAAAACTGCAAAAAATCAGCAAAAATTACAGTTTTTCCTTCATAAAATACCCAAAATTTTATAAAACTAGCAACTATTTGATACTGTTCTACTCGTTATTTAATGTTCTATTTCATACTTGAGTCAAAATTGACATCGGTTTATAATAGATAACGAAAAAGTCACAAAAACCGCGAAAAATTCGCGAAATTAAAGGTTTTTCATGCCTAAAATATCCAAAATGTTAAATAAGTGGCAACTATTTCATACTATCCGATGCCTATTTTAATGTTCTATATCATAAATGAGACAAAAATAACATCGGTTCACTATGGATACCGAAAAAGTTACAAAAACCGCAAAATATCCGCAAAAAAAAACGTTTTTCTTGCTTAAAATAGCCAAAATGTAAAAAAAATGACAAAAATTTCATACTGTTCGATGCGTATTCTCATGTTCTATATCATAAGATAATAATAAATACCAAAAATAACTCAAAAACCCCCAAAAATCGCATTTTTTTGGATTTTGCGGATATGCGGATATGGCGGATACGCAAAAATAAACGTTTTTCTTGCTTAAAATAGCCAAAATGTAAAAAAAATGACAAAAATTTCATACTATTCGATGCGTATTCTCATGTTCTATATCATAAGATAATAATAATTACCAAAAATAACTCAAAAACCCCCAAAAATCGCATTTTTTTGGATTTTGCGGATATGCGGATATGGCGGATACGCGGATATTGCGGATATGGCGGATACGGCGGATATCATATCCGCGGCGGATATCATATCCGCGGCGGATATCATATCCGCGGCGGATATCATATCCGCGGCGGATATCATATCCGCCATATCCGCAATATCCGCCATATCCGCGTATCCGCCATATCCGCATATCCGCAAAATCCAAAAAAATGCGATTTTTGGGGGTTTTTTGTTATTTTTTGTTATTTATTATTATCTTATGATATAGAACATTAAAATACGCATCGAACAGTATGAAATTTTTGTAATTTTTTTTACATTTTGGATATTTTAAGCAAGAAAAACGTTTATTTTTGCGTATCCGCCATATCCGCATATCCGCAAAATCCAAAAAAATGCGATTTTTGGGGGTTTTTGAGTTATTTTTGGTAATTATTATTATCTTATGATATAGAACATGAGAATACGCATCGAACAGTATGAAATTTTTGTAATTTTTTTTACATTTTGGCTATTTTAAGCAAAAAAAACGTGTATTTTTGCGTATCCGCCATATCCGCATATCCGCAAAATCCAAAAAAATGCGATTTTTGGGGGTTTTTGAGTTATTTTTGGTAATTATTATTATCTTATGATATAGAACATGAGAATACGCATCGAACAGTATGAAATTTTTGTAATTTTTTTTACATTTTGGCTATTTTAAGCAAGAAAAACGTGTATTTTTGCGTATCCGCCATATCCGCATATCCGCAAAATCCAAAAAAATGCGATTTTTGGGGGTTTTTGAGTTATTTTTGGTAATTATTATTATCTTATGATATAGAACATGAGAATACGCATCGAACAGTATGAAATTTTTGTCATTTTTGTTACATTTTGGCTATTTTAAGCAAGAAAAACGTTTATTTTTGCGGATTTTTTGCGGATATTTCGCGGTTTTTGTCACTTTTTCGGTATCAATTATGAACCTATGTTAATTTTGTCTCTTTTACGATATAGAACATGAGAATACGCATCGAACGGTATGAAATAGTTGCTAGTTTTATAACATTTTGCATATTTTATGAAGGAATAACGGAAATTTTTGCAGATATTTTGCGGTTTTTTTGATATTTCCGACATTTATTATGGACCGATGTTAATTTTGTCTAGAAATATACATAAAGCATTAAAAGACGAATCGACCAGTATTAACTAGTTACCAAAATATCCTACATATCAACAAAATAAACCATATCCGCCATATCCTCAATATCCGCCATATCCGCAATATATAAAATATCCAAATTGTTTTAAAAATGGCAACTATTTCATACCGGTCGATGCGTATATAATTGTTCTATATCATATCTTATTTAAAATTAATATCAATCCATAAAATATGTAGGAAATATCAAATAAACTGCAAAAAATCACATTTTTTTGATATTGCGGATAATGCGGATATTTCGTATATGGTGGATATTACGGATATTGCTTATTTTGTGGATATGTAGGATAATTTGGCAACTAATTAATACTGGTCGATTTGTCTTTTAATGCTTTATGTATATTTCTAGACTAAATTAATATCTGTCCGTAATAAATGTCGGAAATATCATAAAAACTGCAAAAAATCAGCAAAAATTACAGTTTTTCCTTCATAAAATACCCAAAATTTTATAAAACTAGCAACTATTTCATACTGTTCTACTCGTTATTTAATGTTCTATTTCATACTTGAGTCAAAATTGACATCGGTTTATAATAGATACCGAAAAAGTCACAAAAACCGCGAAAAATTCGCGAAATTAAAGGTTTTTCATGCCTAAAATATCCAAAATGTTAAAAAAGTGGCAACTATTTCATACTATCCGATGCCTATTTTAATGTTCTATATCATAAATGAGACAAAAATAACATCGGTTCACAATGGATACCGAAAAAGTTACAAAAACCGCAAAATATCCGCAAAAAAAAACGTTTTTCTTGCTTAAAATAGCCAAAATGTAAAAAAAATGACAAAAATTTCATACTGTTCGATGCGTATTCTCATGTTCTATATCATAAGATAATAATAAATACCAAAAATAACTCAAAAACCCCCAAAAATCGTATTTTTTTGGATTTTGCGGATATGCGGATATGGCGGATACGCAAAAATAAACGTTTTTCTTGCTTAAAATAGCCAAAATGTAAAAAAAATGACAAAAATTTCATACTGTTCGATGCGTATTCTCATGTTCTATATCATAAGATAATAATAATTACCAAAAATAACTCAAAAACCCCCAAAAATCGTATTTTTTTGGATTTTGCGGATATGCGGATATGGCGGATACGCAAAAATAAACGTTTTTCTTGCTTAAAATAGCCAAAATGTAAAAAAAATGACAAAAATTTCATACTGTTCGATGCGTATTCTCATGTTCTATATCATAAGATAATAATAAATACCAAAAATAACTCAAAAACCCCCAAAAATCGCATTTTTTTGGATTTTGCGGATATGCGGATATGGCGGATACGCAAAAATAAACGTTTTTCTTGCTTAAAATAGCCAAAATGTAAAAAAAATGACAAAAATTTCATACTGTTCGATGCGTATTCTCATGTTCTATATCATAAGATAATAATAAATACCAAAAATAACTCAAAAACCCCCAAAAATCGCATTTTTTTGGATTTTGCGGATATGCGGATATGGCGGATACGCGGATATTGCGGATATGGCGGATACGGCGGATATCATATCCGCGGCGGATATCATATCCGCGGCGGATATCATATCCGCCATATCTGCAATATCCGCGTATCCGCCATATCCGCATATCCGCAAAATCCAAAAAAATGCGATTTTTGGGGGTTTTTAGTTATTTTTTGTTATTTATTATTATCTTATGATATAGAACATTAAAATACGCATCGAACAGTATGAAATTTTTGTAATTTTTTTTACATTTTGGATATTTTAAGCAAGAAAAACGTTTATTTTTGCGTATCCGCCATATCCGCATATCCGCAAAATCCAAAAAAATGCGATTTTTGGGGGTTTTTGAGTTATTTTTGGTAATTATTATTATCTTATGATATAGAACATGAGAATACGCATCGAACAGTATGAAATTTTTGTAATTTTTTTTACATTTTGGCTATTTTAAGCAAAAAAAACGTGTATTTTTGCGTATCCGCCATATCCGCATATCCGCAAAATCCAAAAAAATGCGATTTTTGGGGGTTTTTGAGTTATTTTTGGTAATTATTATTATCTTATGATATAGAACATGAGAATACGCATCGAACAGTATGAAATTTTTGTCATTTTTGTTACATTTTGGCTATTTTAAGCAAGAAAAACGTTTATTTTTGCGGATTTTTTGCGGATATTTCGCGGTTTTTGTCACTTTTTCGGTATCAATTATGAACCTATGTTAATTTTGTCTCTTTTACGATATAGAACATGAGAATACGCATCGAACGGTATGAAATAGTTGCTAGTTTTATAACATTTTGCATATTTTATGAAGGAATAACGGAAATTTTTGCAGATATTTTGCGGTTTTTTTGATATTTCCGACATTTATTATGGACCGATGTTAATTTTGTCTAGAAATATACATAAAGCATTAAAAGACGAATCGACCAGTATTAACTAGTTACCAAAATATCCTACATATCAACAAAATAAACCATATCCGCCATATCCTCAATATCCGCCATATCCGCAATATATAAAATATCCAAATTGTTTTAAAAATGGCAACTATTTCATACCGGTCGATGCGTATATAATTGTTCTATATCATATCTTATTTAAAATTAATATCAATCCATAAAATATGTAGGAAATATCAAATAAACTGCAAAAAATCACATTTTTTTGATATTGCGGATAATGCGGATATTTTGTATATGGTGGATATTACGGATATTGCTTATTTTGTGGATATGTAGGATAATTTGGCAACTAATTAATACTGGTCGATTTGTCTTTTAATGCTTTATGTATATTTCTAGACTAAATTAATATCTGTCCGTAATAAATGTCGGAAATATCATAAAAACTGCAAAAAATCAGCAAAAATTACAGTTTTTCCTTCATAAAATACCCAAAATTTTATAAAACTAGCAACTATTTCATACTGTTCTACTCGTTATTTAATGTTCTATTTCATACTTGAGTCAAAATTGACATCGGTTTATAATAGATACCGAAAAAGTCACAAAAACCGCGAAAAATTCGCGAAATTAAAGGTTTTTCATGCCTAAAATATCCAAAATGTTAAAAAAGTGGCAACTATTTCATACTATCCGATGCCTATTTTAATGTTCTATATCATAAATGAGACAAAAATAACATCGGTTCACAATGGATACCGAAAAAGTTACAAAAACCGCAAAATATCCGCAAAAAAAAACGTTTTTCTTGCTTAAAATAGCCAAAATGTAAAAAAAATTACAAAAATTTCATACTGTTCGATGCGTATTCTCATGTTCTATATCATAAGATAATAATAAATACCAAAAATAACTCAAAAACCCCCAAAAATCGTATTTTTTTGGATTTTGCGGATATGCGGATATGGCGGATACGCAAAAATAAACGTTTTTCTTGCTTAAAATAGCCAAAATGTAAAAAAAATGACAAAAATTTCATACTGTTCGATGCGTATTCTCATGTTCTATATCATAAGATAATAATAATTACCAAAAATAACTCAAAAACCCCCAAAAATCGTATTTTTTTGGATTTTGCGGATATGCGGATATGGCGGATACGCAAAAATAAACGTTTTTCTTGCTTAAAATAGCCAAAATGTAAAAAAAATGACAAAAATTTCATACTGTTCGATGCGTATTCTCATGTTCTATATCATAAGATAATAATAATTACCAAAAATAACTCAAAAACCCCCAAAAATCGTATTTTTTTGGATTTTGCGGATATGCGGATATGGCGGATACGCAAAAATAAACGTTTTTCTTGCTTAAAATAGCCAAAATGTAAAAAAAATTACAAAAATTTCATACTGTTCGATGCGTATTCTCATGTTCTATATCATAAGATAATAATAATTACCAAAAATAACTCAAAAACCCCCAAAAATCGTATTTTTTTGGATTTTGCGGATATGCGGATATGGCGGATACGCAAAAATAAACGTTTTTCTTGCTTAAAATAACCAGAATGTAAAAAAAATGACAAAAATTTCATACTGTTCGATGCGTATTCTCATGTTCTATATCATAAGATAATAATAAATACCAAAAATAACTCAAAAACCCCCAAAAATCGCATTTTTTTGGATTTTGCGGATATGCGGATATGGCGGATACGCAAAAATAAACGTTTTTCTTGCTTAAAATAGCCAAAATGTAAAAAAAATGACAAAAATTTCATACTGTTCGATGCGTATTCTCATGTTCTATATCATAAGATAATAATAAATACCAAAAATAACTCAAAAACCCCCAAAAATCGCATTTTTTTGGATTTTGCGGATATGCGGATATGGCGGATACGCGGATATGGCGGATATTGCGGATATGGCGGATATAATATCCGCCGCGGATATGATATCCGCCGCGGATATGACATCCGCCGCGGATATGATATCCGCCGCGGATATGATATCCGCCGTATCCGCCATATCCGCAATATCCGCAATATCCGCGTATCCGCCATATCCGCATATCCGCAAAATCCAAAAAAATGCGATTTTTGGGGGTTTTTGAGTTATTTTTGGTATTTATTATTATCTTATGATATAGAACATGAGAATACGCATCGAACAGTATGAAATTTTTGTCATTTTTTTTACATTTTGGCTATTTTAAGCAAGAAAAACGTTTATTTTTGCGGATGTTTTGCGGATATTTCGCGGTTTTTGTCACTTTTTTGGTATCAATTATGAACCTATGTTAATTTTGTCTCTTTTACGATATAGAACATGAGAATACGCATCGAACGGTATGATATAGTTGCTAGTTTTATAACATTTTGCATATTTTATGAAGGAATAACGGAAATTTTTGCAGATATTTTGCGGTTTTTTTGATATTTCCGACATTTATTATGGACCGATGTTAATTTTGTCTAGAAATATACATAAAGCATTAAAAGACGAATCGACCAGTATTAACTAGTTACCAAAATATCCTACATATCAACAAAATAAACCATATCCGCCATATCCTCAATATCCGCCATATCCGCAATATATAAAATATCCAAATTGTTTTAAAAATGGCAACTATTTCATACCGGTCGATGCGTATATAATTGTTCTATATCATATCTTATTTAAAATTAATATCAGTCCATAAAATATGTAGGAAATATCAAATAAACTGCAAAAAATCACATTTTTTTGATATTGCGGATAATGCGGATATTTCGTATATGGTGGATATTACGGATATTGCTTATTTTGTGGATATGTAGGATAATTTGGCAACTAATTAATACTGGTCGATTTGCCTTTTAATGCTTTATGTATATTTCTAGACTAAATTAATATCTGTCCGTAATAAATGTCGGAAATATCATAAAAACTGCAAAAAATCAGCAAAAATTACAGTTTTTCCTTCATAAAATACCCAAAATGTTATAAAACTAGCAACTATTTCATACTGTTCTATGCGTTATTTAATGTTCTATTTCATACTTGAGTCAAAATTGACATCGGTTTATAATAGATACCGAAAATGTCACAAAAACCGCGAAAAATTCGCGAAATTAAAGGTTTTTCATGCCTAAAATATCCAAAATGTTAAAAAAGTGGCAACTATTTCATACTATCCGATGCCTATTTTAATGTTCTATATCATAAATGAGACAAAAATAACATCGGTTCATAATGGATACCGAAAAAGTTACAAAAACCGCAAAATATCCGCAAAATATCCGCAAAAAAAAAACGTTTTTCTTGCTTAAAATATCCAAAATGTAAAAAAAATTACAAAAATTTCATACTGTTCGATGCGTATTCTCATGTTCTATATCATAAGATAATAATAAATACCAAAAATAACTCAAAAACCCCCAAAAATCGCATTTATTTGGATTTTGCGGATTTGCGGATATGGCGGATACGCAAAAATAAACGTTTTTCTTGCTTAAAATAGCCAAAATGTAAAAAAAATGACAAAAATTTCATACTGTTCGATGCGTATTCTCATGTTCTTTATCATAAGATAATAATAAATACCAAAAATAACTCAAAAACCCCCAAAAATCGCATTTTTTTGGATTTTGCGGATATGCGGATATGACGGATACGCAAAAATAAAGGTTTTTCTTGCTTAAAATAGCCAAAATGTTAAAAAAATGACAAAAATTTCATACTGTTCGATGCGTATTCTCATGTTCTATATCATAAGATAATAATAAATACCAAAAATAACTCAAAAACCCCCAAAAATCGCATTTATTTGGATTTTGCGGATATGCGGATATGGCGGATACGCAAAAATAAACGTTTTTCTTGCTTAAAATAGCCAAAATGTAAAAAAAATGACAAAAATTTCATACTGTTCGATGCGTATTCTCATGTTCTATATCATAAGATAATAATAAATACCAAAAATAACTCAAAAACCCCCAAAAATCACATTTTTTTGGATTTTGCGGATATGCGGATATGGCGGATACGCAAAAATAAACGTTTTTCTTGCTTAAAATAGTCAAAATGTAAAAAAAATGACAAAAATTTCATACTGTTCGATGCGTATTCTCATGTTCTATATCATAAGATAATAATAAATACCAAAAATAACTCAAAAACCCCCAAAAATCGCATTTTTTTGGATTTTGCGGATATGCGGATATGGCGGATACGCAGAAATAAACGTTTTTCTTGCTTAAAATAGCCAAAATGTAAAAAAAATCACAAAAATTTCATACTGTTCGATGCGTATTTTAATGTTCTATATCATAAGATAATAATAAATAACAAAAAATAACAAAAAACCCCCAAAAATCGCATTTTTTTGGATTTTGCGGATATGCGGATATGGCGGATACGCGGATATGGCGGATATTGCGGATATGGCGGATATGATATCCGCCGCGGATATGATATCCGCCGCGGATATGACATCCGCCGCGGATATGATATCCGCCGCGGATATGATATCCGCCGTATCCGCCATATCCGCAATAAACGCGTATCCGCCATATCCGCATATCCGCAAAATCCAAAAAAATGCGATTTTTGGGGGTTTTTGAGTTATTTTTGGTATTTATTATTATCTTATGATATAGAACATGAGAATACGCATCGAACAGTATGAAATTTTTGTCATTTTTTTTACATTTTGGCTATTTTAAGCAAGAAAAACGTTTATTTTTGCGTATCCGCCATATCCGCATATCCGCAAAATCCAAATAAATGCGATTTTTGGGGGTTTTTGAGTTATTTTTGGTATTTATTATTATCTTATGATATAGAACATGAGAATACGCATCGAACAGTATGAATTTTTTGTCATTTTTTTTACATTTTGGCTATTTTAAGCAAGAAAAACGTTTATTTTTGCGTATCCGCCATATCCGCATATCCGCAAAATCCAAATAAATGCGATTTTTGGGGGTTTTTGAGTTAGTTTGGGTATTTATTATTATCTTATGATATAGAACATGAGAATACGCATCGAACAGTATGAAATTTTTGTCATTTTTTTTACATTTTGGCTATTTTAAGCAAGAAAAACATTTATTTTTGCGGATGTTTTGCGGATATTTCGCGGTTTTTGTCACTTTTTTGGTATCAATTATGAACCTATGTTAATTTTGTCTCTTTTACGATATAGAACATGAGAATACGCATCGAACGGTATGAAATAGTTGCTAGTTTTATAACATTTTGCATATTTTATGAAGGAATAACGGAAATTTTTGCAGATATTTTGCGGTTTTTTTGATATTTCCGACATTTATTATGGACCGATGTTAATTTTGTCTAGAAATATACATAAAGCATTAAAAGACGAATCGACCAGTATTAACTAGTTACCAAAATATCCTACATATCAACAAAATAAACCATATCCGCCATATCCTCAATATCCGCCATATCCGCAATATATAAAATATCCAAATTGTTTTAAAAATGGCAACTATTTCATACCGGTCGATGCGTATATAATTGTTCTATATCATATCTTATTTAAAATTAATATCAGTCCATAAAATATGTAGGAAATATCAAATAAACTGCAAAAAATCACATTTTTTTGATATTGCGGATAATGCGGATATTTCGTATATGGTGGATATTACGGATATTGCTTATTTTGTGGATATGTAGGATAATTTGGCAACTAATTAATACTGGTCGATTTGCCTTTTAATGCTTTATGTATATTTCTAGACTAAATTAATATCTGTCCGTAATAAATGTCGGAAATATCATAAAAACTGCAAAAAATCAGCAAAAATTACAGTTTTTCCTTCATAAAATACCCAAAATGTTATAAAACTAGCAACTATTTCATACTGTTCTATGCGTTATTTAATGTTCTATTTCATACTTGAGTCAAAATTGACATCGGTTTATAATAGATACCGAAAATGTCACAAAAACCGCGAAAAATTCGCGAAATTAAAGGTTTTTCATGCCTAAAATATCCAAAATGTTAAAAAAGTGGCAACTATTTCATACTATCCGATGCCTATTTTAATGTTCTATATCATAAATGAGACAAAAATAACATCGGTTCATAATGGATACCGAAAAAGTTACAAAAACCGCAAAATATCCGCAAAATATCCGCAAAAAAAAACGTTTTTCTTGCTTAAAATATCCAAAATGTAAAAAAAATTACAAAAATTTCATACTGTTCGATGCGTATTCTCATGTTCTATATCATAAGATAATAATAAATACCAAAAATAACTCAAAAACCCCCAAAAATCGCATTTATTTGGATTTTGCGGATATGCGGATATGGCGGATACGCAAAAATAAACGTTTTTCTTGCTTAAAATAGCCAAAATGTAAAAAAAATGACAAAAATTTCATACTGTTCGATGCGTATTCTCATGTTCTTTATCATAAGATAATAATAAATACCAAAAATAACTCAAAAACCCCCAAAAATCGCATTTTTTTGGATTTTGCGGATATGCGGATATGGCGGATACGCAAAAATAAACGTTTTTCTTGCTTAAAATAGCCAAAATGTTAAAAAAATGACAAAAATTTCATACTGTTCGATGCGTATTCTCATGTTCTATATCATAAGATAATAATAAATACCAAAAATAACTCAAAAACCCCCAAAAATCACATTTTTTTGGATTTTGCGGATATGCGGATATGGCGGATACGCAAAAATAAACGTTTTTCTTGCTTAAAATAGTCAAAATGTAAAAAAAATGACAAAAATTTCATACTGTTCGATGCGTATTCTCATGTTCTATATCATAAGATAATAATAAATACCAAAAATAACTCAAAAACCCCCAAAAATCGCTTTATTTGGATTTTGCGGATATGCGGATATGGCGGATACGCAAAAATAAACGTTTTTCTTGCTTAAAATAGCCAAAATGTTAAAAAAATGACAAAAATTTCATACTGTTCGATGCGTATTCTCATGTTCTATATCATAAGATAATAATAAATACCAAAAATAACTCAAAAACCCCCAAAAATCGCATTTATTTGGATTTTGCGGATATGCGGATATGGCGGATACGCAAAAATAAACGTTTTTCTTGCTTAAAATAGCCAAAATGTAAAAAAAATGACAAAAATTTCATACTGTTCGATGCGTATTCTCATTTTCTATATCATAAGATAATAATAAATACCAAAAATAACTCAAAAACCCCCAAAAATCACATTTTTTTGGATTTTGCGGATATGCGGATATGGCGGATACGCAAAAATAAACGTTTTTCTTGCTTAAAATAGCCAAAATGTAAAAAAAATCACAAAAATTTCATACTGTTCGATGCGTATTTTAATGTTCTATATCATAAGATAATAATAAATAACAAAAAATAACAAAAAAAACCCCAAAAATCGCATTTTTTTGGATTTTGCGGATATGCGGATATGGCGGATACGCGGATATGGCGGATATTGCGGATATGATATCCGCCGCGGATATGACATCCGCCGCGGATATGACATCCGCCGCGGATATGATATCCGCCGCGGATATGATATCCGCCGTATCCGCCATATCCGCAATATCCGCAATATCCGCGTATCCGCCATATCCGCATATCCGCAAAATCCAAAAAAATGCGATTTTTGGGGGTTTTTGAGTTATTTTTGGTATTTATTATTATCTTATGATATAGAACATGAGAATACGCATCGAACAGTATGAAATTTTTGTCATTTTTTTTACATTTTGGCTATTTTAAGCAAGAAAAACGTTTATTTTTGCGTATCCGCCATATCCGCATATCCGCAAAATCCAAATAAATGCGATTTTTGGGGGTTTTTGAGTTATTTTTGGTATTTATTATTATCTTATGATATAGAACATGAGAATACGCATCGAACAGTATGAAATTTTTGTCATTTTTTTTACATTTTGGCTATTTTAAGCAAGAAAAACGTTTATTTTTGCGTATCCGCCATATCCGCATATCCGCAAAATCCAAAAAAATGCGATTTTTGGGGGTTTTTGAGTTATTTTTGGTATTTATTATTATCTTATGATATAGAACATGAGAATACGCATCGAACAGTATGAAATTTTTGTCATTTTTTTTTACATTTTGGCTATTTTAAGCAAGAAAAACGTTTATTTTTGCGGATGTTTTGCGGATATTTCGCGGTTTTTGTCACTTTTTTGGTATCAATTATGAACCTATGTTAATTTTGTCTCTTTTACGATATAGAACATGAGAATACGCATCGAACGGTATGATATAGTTGCTAGTTTTATAACATTTTGCATATTTTATGAAGGAATAACGGAAATTTTTGCAGATATTTTGCGGTTTTTTTGATATTTCCGACATTTATTATGGACCGATGTTAATTTTGTCTAGAAATATACATAAAGCATTAAAAGACGAATCGACCAGTATTAACTAGTTACCAAAATATCCTACATATCAACAAAATAAACCATATCCGCCATATCCTCAATATCCGCCATATCCGCAATATATAAAATATCCAAATTGTTTTAAAAATGGCAACTATTTCATACCGGTCGATGCGTATATAATTGTTCTATATCATATCTTATTTAAAATTAATATCAGTCCATAAAATATGTAGGAAATATCAAATAAACTGCAAAAAATCACATTTTTTTGATATTGCGGATAATGCGGATATTTCGTATATGGTGGATATTACGGATATTGCTTATTTTGTGGATATGTAGGATAATTTGGCAACTAATTAATACTGGTCGATTTGCCTTTTACTGCTTTATGTATATTTCTAGACTAAATTAATATCTGTCCGTAATAAATGTCGGAAATATCATAAAAACTGCAAAAAATCAGCAAAAATTACAGTTTTTCCTTCATAAAATACCCAAAATGTTATAAAACTAGCAACTATTTCATACTGTTCTATGCGTTATTTAATGTTCTATTTCATACTTGAGTCAAAATTGACATCGGTTTATAATAGATACCGAAAATGTCACAAAAACCGCGAAAAATTCGCGAAATTAAAGGTTTTTCATGCCTAAAATATCCAAAATGTTAAAAAAGTGGCAACTATTTCATACTATCCGATGCCTATTTTAATGTTCTATATCATAAATGAGACAAAAATAACATCGGTTCATAATGGATACCGAAAAAGTTACAAAAACCGCAAAATATCCGCAAAATATCCGCAAAAAAAAACGTTTTTCTTGCTTAAAATATCCAAAATGTAAAAAAAATTACAAAAATTTCATACTGTTCGATGCGTATTCTCATGTTCTATATCATAAGATAATAATAAATACCAAAAATAACTCAAAAACCCCCAAAAATCGCATTTATTTGGATTTTGCGGATATGCGGATATGGCGGATACGCAAAAATAAACGTTTTTCTTGCTTAAAATAGCCAAAATGTAAAAAAAATGACAAAAATTTCATACTGTTCGATGCGTATTCTCATGTTCTTTATCATAAGATAATAATAAATACCAAAAATAACTCAAAAACCCCCAAAAATCGCATTTTTTTGGATTTTGCGGATATGCGGATATGGCGGATACGCAAAAATAAACGTTTTTCTTGCTTAAAATAGCCAAAATGTTAAAAAAATGACAAAAATTTCATACTGTTCGATGCGTATTCTCATGTTCTATATCATAAGATAATAATAAATACCAAAAATAACTCAAAAACCCCCAAAAATCACATTTTTTTGGATTTTGCGGATATGCGGATATGGCGGATACGCAAAAATAAACGTTTTTCTTGCTTAAAATAGTCAAAATGTAAAAAAAATGACAAAAATTTCATACTGTTCGATGCGTATTCTCATGTTCTATATCATAAGATAATAATAAATACCAAAAATAACTCAAAAACCCCCAAAAATCGTTTTATTTGGATTTTGCGGATATGCGGATATGGCGGATACGCAAAAATAAACGTTTTTCTTGCTTAAAATAGCCAAAATGTTAAAAAAATGACAAAAATTTCATACTGTTCGATGCGTATTCTCATGTTCTATATCATAAGATAATAATAAATACCAAAAATAACTCAAAAACCCCCAAAAATCGCATTTATTTGGATTTTGCGGATATGCGGATATGGCGGATACGCAAAAATAAACGTTTTTCTTGCTTAAAATAGCCAAAATGTAAAAAAAATGACAAAAATTTCATACTGTTCGATGCGTATTCTCATTTTCTATATCATAAGATAATAATAAATACCAAAAATAACTCAAAAACCCCCAAAAATCACATTTTTTTGGATTTTGCGGATATGCGGATATGGCGGATACGCAAAAATAAACGTTTTTCTTGCTTAAAATAGCCAAAATGTAAAAAAAATCACAAAAATTTCATACTGTTCGATGCGTATTTTAATGTTCTATATCATAAGATAATAATAAATAACAAAAAATAACAAAAAACCCCCAAAAATCGCATTTTTTTGGATTTTGCGGATATGCGGATATGGCGGATACGCGGATATGGCGGATATTGCGGATATGGCGGATATAATATCCGCCGCGGATATGATATCCGCCGCGGATATGACATCCGCCGCGGATATGATATCCGCCGCGGATATGATATCCGCCGTATCCGCCATATCCGCAATATCCGCAATATCCGCGTATCCGCCATATCCGCATATCCGCAAAATCCAAAAAAATGCGATTTTTGGGGGTTTTTGAGTTATTTTTGGTATTTATTATTATCTTATGATATAGAACATGAGAATACGCATCGAACAGTATGAAATTTTTGTCATTTTTTTTACATTTTGGCTATTTTAAGCAAGAAAAACGTTTATTTTTGCGTATCCGCCATATCCGCATATCCGCAAAATCCAAATAAATGCGATTTTTGGGGGTTTTTGAGTTATTTTTGGTATTTATTATTATCTTATGATATAGAACATGAGAATACGCATCGAACAGTATGAAATTTTTGTCATTTTTGTTACATTTTGGCTATTTTAAGCAAGAAAAACGTTTATTTTTGCGGATATTTCGCGGTTTTTGTCACTTTTTCGGTATCAATTATGAACCTATGTTAATTTTGTCTCTTTTACGATATAGAACATGAGAATACGCATCGAACGGTATGATATAGTTGCTAGTTTTATAACATTTTGCATATTTTATGAAGGAATAACGGAAATTTTTGCAGATATTTTGCGGTTTTTTTGATATTTCCGACATTTATTATGGACCGATGTTAATTTTGTCTAGAAATATACATAAAGCATTAAAAGACGAATCGACCAGTATTAACTAGTTACCAAAATATCCTACATATCAACAAAATAAACCATATCCGCCATATCCTCAATATCCGCCATATCCGCAATATATAAAATATCCAAATTGTTTTAAAAATGGCAACTATTTCATACCGGTCGATGCGTATATAATTGTTCTATATCATATCTTATTTAAAATTAATATCAGTCCATAAAATATGTAGGAAATATCAAATAAACTGCAAAAAATCACATTTTTTTGATATTGCGGATAATGCGGATATTTCGTATATGGTGGATATTACGGATATTGCTTATTTTGTGGATATGTAGGATAATTTGGCAACTAATTAATACTGGTCGATTTGCCTTTTACTGCTTTATGTATATTTCTAGACTAAATTAATATCTGTCCGTAATAAATGTCGGAAATATCATAAAAACTGCAAAAAATCAGCAAAAATTACAGTTTTTCCTTCATAAAATACCCAAAATGTTATAAAACTAGCAACTATTTCATACTGTTCTATGCGTTATTTAATGTTCTATTTCATACTTGAGTCAAAATTGACATCGGTTTATAATAGATACCGAAAATGTCACAAAAACCGCGAAAAATTCGCGAAATTAAAGGTTTTTCATGCCTAAAATATCCAAAATGTTAAAAAAGTGGCAACTATTTCATACTATCCGATGCCTATTTTAATGTTCTATATCATAAATGTGACAAAAATAACATCGGTTCATAATGGATACCGAAAAAGTTACAAAAACCGCAAAATATCCGCAAAAAAAAACGTTTTTCTTGCTTAAAATATCCAAAATGTAAAAAAAATTACAAAAATTTCATACTGTTCGATGCGTATTCTCATGTTCTATATCATAAGATAATAATAAATACCAAAAATAACTCAAAAACCCCCAAAAATCGCATTTATTTGGATTTTGCGGATATGCGGATATGGCGGATACGCAAAAATAAACGTTTTTCTTGCTTAAAATAGCCAAAATGTAAAAAAAATGACAAAAATTTCATACTGTTCGGTGCGTATTCTCATGTTCTATATCATAAGATAATAATAAATACCAAAAATAACTCAAAAACCTCCAAAAATCGCATTTATTTGGATTTTGCGGATATGCGGATATGGCGGATACGCAAAAATAAACGTTTTTCTTGCTTAAAATAGCCAAAATGTTAAAAAAATGACAAAAATTTCATACTGTTCGATGCGTATTCTCATGTTCTATATCATAAGATAATAATAAATACCAAAAATAACTCAAAAACCCCCAAAAATCGCATTTTTTTGGATTTTGCGGATATGCGGATATGGCGGATACGCGGATATGGCGGATATGGCGGATATGATATCCGCCGCGGATATGATATCCGCCGCGGATATGACATCCGCCGCGGATATGATATCCGCCGCGGATATGATATCCGCCGCGGATATAATATCCGCCGTATCCGCCATATCCGCAATATCCGCGTATCCGCCATATCCGCATATCCTCAAAATCCAAAAAAATGCGATTTTTGGGGGTTTTTGAGTTATTTTTGGTATTTATTATTATCTTATGATATAGAACATGAGAATACGCATCGAACAGTATGAAATTTTTGTCATTTTTTTTACATTTTGGCTATTTTAAGCAAGAAAAACGTTTATTTTTGCGTATCCGCCATATCCGCATATCCGCAAAATCCAAATAAATGCGATTTTTGGGGGTTTTTGAGTTATTTTTGGTATTTATTATTATCTTATGATATAGAACATGAGAATACGCATCGAACAGTATGAAATTTTTGTCATTTTTTTTACATTTTGGCTATTTTAAGCAAGAAAAACGTTTATTTTTGCGTATCCGCCATATCCGCATATCCGCAAAATCCAAAAAAATGCGATTTTTGGGGGTTTTTGAGTTATTTTTGGTATTTATTATTATCTTATGATATAGAACATGAGAATACGCATCGAACAGTATGAAATTTTTGTCATTTTTTTTACATTTTGGCTATTTTAAGCAAGAAAAACGTTTATTTTTGCGTATCCGCCATATCCGCAAAATCCAAATAAATGCGATTTTTGGGGGTTTTTGAGTTATTTTTGGTATTTATTATTATCTTATGATATAGAACATGAGAATACGCATCGAACAGTATGAAATTTTTGTCATTTTTTTTACATTTTGGCTATTTTAAGCAAGAAAAACGTTTATTTTTGCGGATGTTTTGCGGATATTTCGCGGTTTTTGTCACTTTTTTGGTATCAATTATGAACCTATGTTAATTTTGTCTCTTTTACGATATAGAACATGAGAATACGCATCGAACGGTATGAAATAGTTGCTAGTTTTATAACATTTTGCATATTTTATGAAGGAATAACGGAAATTTTTGCAGATATTTTACGGTTTTTTTGATATTTCCGACATTTATTATGGACCGATGTTAATTTTGTCTAGAAATATACATAAAGCATTAAAAGACGAATCGACCAGTATTAACTAGTTACCAAAATATCCTACATATCAACAAAATAAACCATATCCTCAATATCCGCCATATCCGCAATATATAAAATATCCAAATTGTTTTAAAAATGGCAACTATTTCATACCGGTCGATGCGTATATAATTGTTCTATATCATATCTTATTTAAAATTAATATCAGTCCATAAAATATGTAGGAAATATCAAATAAACTGCAAAAAATCACATTTTTTTGATATTGCGGATAATGCGGATATTTCGTATATGGTGGATATTACGGATATTGCTTATTTTGTGGATATGTAGGATAATTTGGCAACTAATTAATACTGGTCGATTTGCCTTTTAATGCTTTATGTATATTTCTAGACTAAATTAATATCTGTCCGTAATAAATGTCGGAAATATCATAAAAACTGCAAAAAATCAGCAAAAATTACAGTTTTTCCTTCATAAAATACCCAAAATGTTATAAAACTAGCAACTATTTCATACTGTTCTATGCGTTATTTAATGTTCTATTTCATACTTGAGTCAAAATTGACATCGGTTTATAATAGATACCGAAAATGTCACAAAAACCGCGAAAAATTCGCGAAATTAAAGGTTTTTCCTGCCTAAAATACCCAAAATGTTAAAAAAGTGGCAACTATTTCATACTATCCGATGCCTATTTTAATGTTCTATATCATAAATGAGACAAAAATAACATCGGTTCATAATGGATACCGAAAAAGTTACAAAAACCGCAAAATATCCGCAAAATATCCGCAAAAAACAACGTTTTTCTTGCTTAAAATATCCAAAATGTAAAAAAAATTACAAAAATTTCATACTGTTCGATGCGTATTCTCATGTTCTATATCATAAGATAATAATAAATACCAAAAATAACTCAAAAACCCCCAAAAATCGCATTTATTTGGATTTTGCGGATATGCGGATATGGCGGATACGCAAAAATAAACGTTTTTCTTGCTTAAAATAGCCAAAATGTAAAAAAAATGACAAAAATTTCATACTGTTCGATGCGTATTCTCATGTTCTATATCATAAGATAATAATAAATAACAAAAAATAACAAAATACCCCCAAAAATCGCATTTTTTTGGATTTTGCGGATATGCGGATATGGCGGATACTCGGATATGGCGGATATTGCGGATATGGCGGATATGATATCCGCCGCGGATATGATATCCGCCGCGGATATGATATCCGCCGTATCCGCCATATCCGCAATATCCGCGTATCCGCCATATCCGCATATCCGCAAAATCCAAAAAAATGCGATTTTTGGGGTTTTTTTGTTATTTTTTGTTATTTATTATTATCTTATGATATAGAACATTAAAATACGCATCGAACAGTATGAAATTTTTGTAATTTTTTTTACATTTTGGATATTTTAAGCAAGAAAAACGTTTATTTTTGCGTATCCGCCATATCCGCATATCCGCAAAATCCAAAAAAATGCGATTTTTGGGGTTTTTGAGTTATTTTTGGTATTTATTATTATCTTATGATATAGAACATGAGAATACGCATCGAACAGTATGAAATTTTTGTCATTTTTTTTACATTTTGGATATTTTAAGCAAGAAAAACGTTTATTTTTGCGGATATTTTGCGGATATTTCGCGGTTTTTGTGACTCTTTCGGTATCAATTATGAACCTATGTTAATTTTGTCTCTTTTAGGATATAGAACATGAAATTACGCATCGAACAGTATGAAATAGTTGCTAGTTTTATAACATTTTGCATATTTTATAAAGGAATAACGGAAATTTTTGCAGATATTTTGCGGTTTTTTTGATATTTCTGACATTTATTATGGACCGATGTTAATTTTGTCTAGAAATATACATAAAGCCTTAAAAGACGAATCGACCAGTCTTAACTAGTTACCACAATATCCTACATATCAACAAAATAAACCATATTCGCAATATCCGCCATATCCTCAATATCCGCCATATCCGCAATATATAAAATATCCAAATTGTTTTAAAAATGGCAACTATTTCATACCGGTCGATGCGTATATAATTGTTCTATATGATATCTTATTTAAAATTAATATCAGTCCATAAAAAATGTAGGAAATATCAAAAAAACAGCAAAAAATCACATTTTTTTTGATATTGCGGTTATTGCGGATAATGCGGACATTTCGTATAAGGTGGATATTACGGATATTGCTTATTTTGTGGATATGTAGGATAATTTGGCAACTAATTAATACTGGTCGATTCGTCTTCTAATGCTTTATGTATATTTCTAGACAAAATTAATATCTGTCCGTAATAAATGCAGGAAATATTAAAAAAACCGCAAAAAAGCCGCAAAAATTACCGTTTTTCCTTCATAAAATATCCAAAATGTTATAAAACTAGCAACTATTTCATACTCTTCTATGCGTTATTTAATGTTCTATTTCATACTTGAGTCAAAATTGACATCGGTTTATAATAGATACCGAAAAAGTCACAAAAACCGCGAAAAATTAACAAAAATAAAGGTTTTTCATGCCTAAAATATCCAAAATGTTATAAAAATGGCAACTATTTCATACTATCCGATGCGTATTTTAATGTACTATATCATATATGAGTCAAAATTAACATCGGTTAACATTTCTTAATTTTGGAAATATGAAAAATTTAATAATTAAAATTCGTTTACTTTAACTAAGCTACAATTTCATTCTTACAAAGGACATATCATTGCTAAACACACACATTTAAAAATGATATTTTGTTAATAATATCTTATTCTTCTCTAATTTCAATTATATTTAACAAAGTATATTCTTCACTTTACATTTTTCGGAAAAAGTATATTTCATATATTGTGAAACATAAAAAATTATTATAACACCACAAAGACACTATATATAATCTACTCTTATAAATATGAAAGGACTGATAAAATGATTTATTTATTCTAGATATCTTAGAAGTATTCGCTCTTCTGGATCACTTGAGTTTCTGTTTTCCACTACTAGTTTCAGTACGTGTGCAATCTTCAAATATATTTTAGATTGTATTTATTTTTTGCCTTTGTTGAATGAATAAATTGAAATAAAATTATCTAAAATTTACTTAAAAATTGTACACGTGCTGAAAGTGGTAGTGGTAAAAAAGAACTCCTTTAATTCGAAAGGACGAAAAGCGGTAAGTCAACGTATCAACTGGATCACACAGGTATGTGGATATATTTATATATATATATATATATATATATATATATATATATATATATATATATATATATATATATATATATATATATATATATATGTATACATAACTTGCACAATTGAATTCTTTTGAGTCTACAAATCACAAAAAATATTTTCTACTGAAAAACAGAGAATCAATAATGATTTTTACACATTTTTGATAAGAAAAAAATTGTGATTTATAGAATTCAAAAAGAATTCATTTGTGAAAGTGATAACCGAAGAATCAGAAATGTATTGATGTAAATATAATTTTCATTTATTTATGACTTAACAATATACATTTTTCTATATTATTTATTTAATAGTAGTAAAAAAATGCAATTATACCGGGCTACTTGAATAACAAAAAAAATTCTAACGTGTATGAGTATTAAAAAATATCTTAAAATCAGATATAAAATAAACAAACAAATATTCATAATGTACTATGTACACATTAAAAAAATACATGTAAGAATGTAAATAAAAAATTGACGGCATCCATATGCGTGTAAAATGAAAATATAAAAAAAAATGTAGACGTGTTCCGGTTTCTTATGTGATTCTATTTATGTCAGATGTGTTAAAAGAAGTAGACTATAAATAAAAATGATATATACTTTTCATTCATACACAGACACAATACTTTAAAATATTTCTGATAAATTTTATATTTCTATTTGATTTTATTGAAATATGCACTGAATGACCGTGAAAAAATTTAATAATGAAAATGACTGATGAATAAACATGACTGTAAAAATAAATGCATTATTCATTATCAAACAAAATATGCTTATATTAACTGTTACCGTTGTTCATTTATCCTTTCAGAAATTTTTATAATCACATTTTTTAAGTCGTGATCGCGGACAATCAGTTTAAATAAATAAACAGTTTACATTCTATTTTATTAGTTAATTTTATGATCGTGTTAAAAATATTTAACCTGATTTCAATTTCGTTTATTACAGAAGTATACTAGCTGCCAATTTCTCGTGAATTTTATAATCTGTAAAATAGTGTAGGAGTAAATATTTGTCTTCAATTAAGGATACTTTGTGAATTACACATAAAACAAAAAAATTAAAGAAACTGACAAATCTTTTGTCAATAAAATGATGACTGTTTTGAGCCGATGAAAGCGTAATACATTTTCGGACTATTCCACTACATTTCCAATACATTTTCCACTGTTTTAGCATTTTTTTTGCATGTATTATAAGTTACAACACTTTCCCCAAAACTGAACAAATCATTCCTGTGGTTTTGCTATTTATTTCAACTGGAATGCGAAAAGTTTGCAATGTTTAATATGCTACTTTTCGGAGGCCATCGTCCCCACTTATTTTGTGAAGTGCTAACTACTTGGCCATGATATTATAGTGTTTTAAGTGTTAAGGTTGACATTTCAAAATCCTAAAATGATGAGAAAATATTGTAATTTAAAACAGATTTATGACTGATTCAATGTAAAGGCACTAAATTAATTTTTACACCTAATATATATATATATATATATATATATATATATATATATATATATATATATATATTTATATATATTGTAATATCAAAATTTAAATAATAAAAACATTCTTTATCAAATTGTGTATGTTTATTACACATTCCTGTAGAAAGGGATTGTCATCAAACATTTGGCACGAGTTCATACATTAAATTTAAACTTCCATGAATGTAATAAATATAATCAATGATGTAATAACTTTAATTTAGGTAATGACGTACGAACACACATGTATGTGTACCCATGTTATAAATATCGTTCGAGTCCGATAATAACAATTTAAGAATTATTGTAATGGATGACATGTATTCGATCGTCGCCTACTACGACACTTATTAAGAATAGAATCTACATTTGACAGTTGACTTAAAAAGAAATTGAAAAAAAAACTACAAGTATTTCTTAGTTAACAGACGTGGCTATTTATTACCGTTTAACTTTTGATTGAAATCAAAGGCGTCACATGATTTCCAGATAAATTGATTTCCTGATTGTTTATTCCAAAAATTCTTCATTTCAAATTTAGAATATGAAAAAAATATGTTTGATTTATGAACGGTGTGGAATTGTATACGAATTGACACGGAATTATAAGTTGATAAAAAATAAATAAAACATACAATAATTAATTATGTTGCTCAATGATTTACCCAATCGAATATTTAACATTAAAAAAATGTCTGAAGTGTTTTAACCGATTGATTTACTTGTTGTAACCTCTACTAATAAAAAAATTACTTTCTGCCCACAGTGGCACCAAATGTACAGGGACTCCATTGCTCATTATAAATAAATACATAATTTAATAACACATTAACACTACAAGATGTAATACACGTTTCCTTTGTACAATGATGTTAAGTTCTTTATATCTTGACATTTGACGAATGTTTTCTTTGCTTTTTATTAGTATACTTTCAATTCACACGGTTATTTAGTTAACTACATAAGATACATTATACACATGATGTGTGTGTGTGTGTGTATATATATATAATGTTGTTACTATAACCTTAAAAAATAACATTAGATCTTAATGTCAATGTAATTAATTAGTATCATTTATTTTAAATAAGTTTATCATTTAATTAAATAACACACTACTATTTTTTAAATTACGTTTTACTAGTTGAAAATCTATTTTCACTGTCAAAACTTCTTACAATTTTACGTAGGTTTTTGGTATGTATGTACGTGTTTTCATAAATCTGTGGTATTGCAAACAATTTTTGTAATCAAAATTTCAAGTTTTTTTTTTAAGTACGCGAACAGATTGAATATTTTTTATAAAATGTGTGAAAGCTATTATTTGACTTTCTTAAAAAGATTTTTTCCGCTTGCCAGAAATAAATCCTTATTTATTGGAATATATATATATATATATATATATATATATATATATATAAATATATATATATATATATATATATAAATATATATATATATATATATATATATATATATATATATATATACATTTATACACATTTAGGTCTTTTTTGCATGGTGGACGCACACCGTGTAAAAAAGTGTTAAAAGTCGTAAAAAAATGTATAGTATATTTAAGAAAAAGGATTTAAGAATTTGAAATATTCGTACAGCATACTCATGATTTTCTTGACATTTTCTGTGAACCCGTGTAAAAGTAAGTAAAATGTATAAAAAAAACGTGTAAAGATGAATATAGTGTTAAAAAATCTTGTAACTCTGAATAAATCGTGTTAAAAAACCGTGTAACTGTAAATCGTATAAAAATATCGTGTAAAAAGAGACCCAAGTATATATATATATGAATTAAAAAAAGTTGTAAATAGAAATAAAACAGGGAAAACGAATAAAAAGACATTCACTCTATTAAATGGAGACATTTTCATGCTACTAAGTCTTAAGTGTTTACCAGAAAGAGTTTAAAATAAAAAACCTAAAATTAAAATATTATACATTTATATATAAACATTATTAGTATGCTTACTAGTAGATAGAATATTAGACAAAATCCAAAACAGAGAAACTTGTAAACAATTCATCAAACTTGAACTTCCTTCATAATTTCTACTTTTAAATAAAGTAACTTGTTGTTTTATTCCCGTCTCAACATCAATTCTTCATCTTTGTCTAAATCAATTTAGACAAAGATGATACTCTTGTAATTCCTGCACTGCGCAGTGTTACAGACATTGGGACTTGCGACTCAGTTTCAGAAATGAATTTCCACTCTCTGCAGTCACAAACAAATGTCTTCTCGAAATGTTCAGTAACTAATTATCGATCATTTTGATAATAGCTTACGTACATTTCGATGGAGATGCGAACAATGAACCTGAATGCTCTGCAGATGATGTCACATCATATATTCAGAGCATTCAAGTTCGACTTTAAATTACGTATAAGCTATTATCAGAATGTGAATAAATTATTAAGCATTTTAAACATCAATTTTCTGCGACTGTAAAGATTTAAAATTCATCAGTGAAAATTTCGTTATTTTTTGTATAGTATGTATTTTAAGTTGTAACAAAGTAAAACAGGATATTTTTTATTCTCCTATACAATTCAAAAATGTCGTTTATTATCTACTTTGTTGGTCCATTCGTTTATTTCATTTTTTTGTCAAATCGTTTTACCAATTATTTTCTTTAGACCAGAAACTGACTACTGAAAAAAGGAAACTGGGAATGATGTTTCAAAACTGATTCATATATTATAATTAAAATTATTAATCTGCATCTAGAGAAACCAACAGATTTTTTTCGTCTACTTTTATAGATTGTTTTTTTAACTACAGGAAGATATAAAAATAACATTTTTAAAATTGATTTTCTACACTGAAACATTTACGAGCCATCTATGTACACAAATATAATTAAATTAATGAAATGCAGAGACGTGCATGCCAGTTATTAAAATAATGCTTCAGTTCAACTCGAAGTAATTCAGTTAGCATAGTCACGAAACAATTACTGTACGCATATATTATTATGTGACACCAATATTAATAGTGTTCTAGTCAGAAATAAACAAGGAAAACACACAAAACGCATCAATTCACTTAGAGAAGAGTTAAGTATCTCACCGTACATAAGTTAATAAAAGACGGAATCTATTACTGTCACGGATGAGTAATTTCGTGTGAAGTACATTTTTTTTACATTCGGTAGATTAATTTTTTTGAAGGTTACTGGAGCTATATGATACAGAACGGATATATGTATGTCATGTGCAGATAAGTGCTAGTGCTGTATTATGCATACTTTTTTATGAAAAAAGTATGTGTGGGAGAATGTTCAACAATATTCACATAATATACTTCTATGTTCAGTAGTTAAAACTTTCTATAACAATTGATTTAATTTACTATAATGTATATGTATATAAAAATCTAATTCCAAAATTGAATTAGCTATTTTCAAAATTAAAATACTTTATGAATTTTAATATTATAATAAAACACCAATAGAAAATTTAAATCATTAAATTAATTATAGTATAAATTGCACATTTTGTCGATTTGCTGTCGATTGTCAATTTATAAATTGCAAAAAATTTCGATGTAAACTTTAAAAAAACGATATTTAAATAAAAAGCAATACGTTAATTTCAAAAATTATACAGATATGTCAAAAAGAGTGTAAATAGAAGAACGGCTGAAATATTTGTACAGGAGCTCATAACTCTTAAACAGTTTGAGATATTGAGATGAAATAAAAAAAAATAAATCCAAATCTGACACTATTTGATTTCTACTCATTCTCAATATTAAAGTGTGACCACAAAGGAAGAGATTTTAACTATGATGACCAATTAAATCTTCCATGGTGGACGGAATAAATTTAATATTCTCTCACACTCTTCTTACAACCTATATTTGGGTTAATCTGGCTTTCACTTATTCTAAACATAAAAAAAACATTTCGACTTTATCAAGTTAAAATTACTGAGAAGGATTAGCTGAAACAATGTCTTCACTGACACACACAATAAATTTGTTACACATTATTTGAAATGTATTGACAATGTTGGTAATTATTCTAAAAAATAAATGTACTATTTGAATGTTTTTATTTCATTCCAATATCTCAAATCATTCAAGAGTTATGAGCTCCTATACAACAATTTCTAATCCTCAATGGATTTTAATATCAAATTGAAATCATGTAAATATTACCTTTTTGTTCAACAATAAAACATTATTTGTTTTTATCAAAAATATTTTTTGAGCATTTAATAACATTTAAGTTTAATTTAAAATAATCATACACCTTCTGTTTTCATCTGGATTTATAATTATCTTCTTTGCCGTCTCAAGAAGTTTCTACATATTAAGTAGTTTCTCCTACTTACATGACTTCATAGTAGAAAATTCTTTCATTTAGTGGTAATTTAAATTTACAAATTTGCATTTCTTTCAAGTTTTATCACAAAAACTTGCATAATAATTTTGAAAAAATAAAACGGCATATAAAATAAACTGTTATGAAAAATACTTAAAAATATTTTTTTCATAAGTTGTATTTTACACGACTTCAGTCTCATACTATGACGAGGAGATTCAATAAGAGAAACAGAAAAAATATAATGGAAGATAGTTCGCTTTAAACAGAACTCCTGATCCCTAGATCTATCGATAAACTGAGATTCATATTACACAAAAAGTTCGAACTTTTATTTGGTATCTGAATGTTTTATGATATTATAACATGATTGATGTACTCTTTTTTTCTTTTCCGTTGCCTTTCTAATTTCTCTCTCACTCCTCATCTATCAATATATATATATATATATATATATATATATATATATATATATATATATATATATATATTAAATTCAATTAAAATGTTTTAAATTATAGTAGGAGTCGGCACACTTATTATACTACAATGAAATAAATTGTACAGCCCACATATCATCCAGTGACATCACACATCACACTTTATTTCGATATGTAAACATATTAATGAAATTAAGTATCTCTTATATAGAACACTCTCAATAGAAATTCTTTATGAATCCTGAAATAAAATTTAATTCGAAAATAAATACATTTTAAAAAATAAAAATCAAATAATTTATGTATTCTAATCTAAATAAAAAATACAAAAAAGTACATAAACGAATATGTAAATGAAAAAAAAAGTAAAACGAGAAAATCATTATGTCAACATATCAAAGATGACCGTCAAATAAAAAAAACGTCGATAATTAAATGTGCAGACACATAAAAAATATAAACATAACCTTCAAATCGAACACACACTCGTATTCAAGTGTGTATGTGTGTCAATGTGACGTAACTACCCACTCCCACTTATTACATAACGTATAGCAACGTCTCTTTCTAAACAATGTAACTACATGTGTACATTATTAACGTGTGGGGTCGACAGTCATCCAACGTTGCAGATGAAAATAATATCCGCTGTAAACATCACGTACGTATCCGGAAGCTCGAGCTTAATGTTATGACGGTAGCACGCATGCGCAACAATCGATTTTTCTTTTCGCATAACTCAAACGGCGGTCAACAAAGAAATTCTTGATAGTATCTTAGGAACGCGTTTTAGGCACGAATATATGTGTGTTCAGAGATATTTCTAAAGAAATAATGACGTTTTTGACATTTTTACTATACGGGCACAGGTAGTTATGATAAAGGTCAATGCAGATAAAAATAATATAATAGAAATATAAAATAGTTACAAATAGTTACACATATGCTCGTTAAAATTTTACTACAGACAATATAAGTTTTTTAATATCTTAAAATCTTTCCCATTCTATCCGAATGATTATTTGAGATTTTAAAATACGTTATTATTGTCATAACATTTTTTTTATATAAATTTTATATCGATATTGAATTTTAAATATTTTCATATATCAAAAATACTCTGGAGAAAAAGTCATCTGTATACTCAAACGTTTTCTCCTTCATGGCATAATTTGTTTCATATTTATATATTTTAAACCAAATGAATTGTCTATTCTATTTATCATATACTTTATTTTCAAAAAAAATAAAATATATTTTTTATAGTTATAGTTACATTTTTTTCAGAAAAGAGTAAAAGTGTCAGCGTAGGAATGTTAAAACCATTTTTTATTTTTTTTGTAAAACGTTTCGAAATATTTTTGATTTTATTAACAATAAAGGAAGTCAAATACGTTATTAGCATTGTATAAAAATTTAATTAACTTGAACTCAAAATTGACCGCTATATATATTTTTTTACAATCATGTATTTTTGTTTAAAATTGTCTGGCATTGTCAGTAAATGTATGAAAAATTCCACTGGTACTCAAAAGGTTAAAGATAAAATATTCTGGTAAAAAGAGCATCTAGTACGAATGAATTTATGCATGTATCTATGTAAGTATATGTGTGTGTGAATATATATATAATATATATATATATATATATATATATATATAATATATATATATACATATATATATATACATATATATATATACATATATATATATACATATATATATACATATATATATACATATATATATATACATATATATATACATATATATGTATATACATATATGTATATACATATATATATATATACATATATATATACATATATATATACATATATATATACATATATATATATATATATATATACATATATATATATACATATATATATACATATATATATATATATATACATATATATATATACATATATATATATATATATATATATATATATATATATATATATATATAATTGAATGAACAAAGCTCAACGTGGCGCAAGAGAAAAATGGAAGGATTACAGAACCTGTGCAAATCCCTCCTTTGACATTCGCTACAATGAAACTGAAACGAAATTGTGCAGGACATGTCACTAAAGTATAAAGTTAATTTTATGGAGTAACGTAAAAAAATAACAAGACTGAACAAGAACAAAGAAACAGAAATTTCTCAAAATATTTTGTAACATGTTTTAAAAAAATTAGGAAAAATTTAGCGATCGGCAAAAAATCAATATCTCCAAAAAAGTATATGTTTTACATACACATATGCATTATTTAATTCATTATTTAAATACATTCTTAATCGTTGTAACGAAACTAATATGCGAGTTATGTAAGACAGATTTTTCTGTACATTCTGAGAATGATAGCATCGCCATCGAAACGCAGATAAGTGGTGGTGATTAAAAAATTGGTTTATGAAAATAAATAATTATTTTTAATCAACAGTGTTTACATAAATAGAAACTATTTTACTCGAATAAAACTGATAATACTTATTGACACACAATATTATTTAATACGATAGATAATAACAAACAAGGTTTTCTGTTTTCATAAAATTACTCAACAAAATAACTTAATATAAAGTATTCGATAATACAATTGAAAAAATCTTCAATTAATAATTTATTTTTATTCGAATCGGCAATGTTTTGTTATATAAATATATATTATGTGTCATAATTGAAACTATATTTCATTAGTTTCTAAAATTACATATACAGTCAATTATTTTCTCATCGACGATAATTCTTTAAAGATTACTAAGGATTTATGTTAAATATCCCATTTATATCAATCCTTTACGACAATTGTCATTTATAAACTGCTATTTGCTGTTGATTGTGCAATTATTTAATCTATTAGACACATATAGAACTGTTATCTACTACATATTACTGTTAAATACTGCTCATTTTTCATGCTGAAAACGAGATTTAGATACTTGTTAATTGTTGTTTTAATAAAATAAGATGAAAGTTTAATACTTTATATTTTATAAATATATGTGTATATATATATATATACATAATAGGGGGCTCCTTCGTTCATCAAAACCCCCAGGGTCACTGCGCCCGCTAACTTGTCAATTATAAGCATGTACATATAACCGAATGAAACAATAAACATATGTGGATATTATAGAAGCCACGTCTCAAATAAATAAGTCGAGTCATGGATTATATATATATATATATATATATATATATATATATATATATATATATATATATATATATATATATATATATATATATATATATATATATATATAAATATATTTATATATATATATATATATATATATATATATATATTTATATATATATATATATAAATATATATATATATATATTTATATATATTTATATATATATATATATATATTTATATATATTTATATATATATATATATATATATATATAATACATATATAATATATATATATATATATATATATATATATATATATATATATATATATATACTATATAAATGCTGGTATAACTATATAAACATTCTCGCAGATAGGTTATTTTTGCAATGTGTTGGTTTATAAAGTTTCTTTATGTATAATTTTGATTTTATACATATAGGATATATATATATATATATATGTGTGTGTGTATATATATTCTACAAGGAAAGAAAATATTAAAAAAATATTTTTTTCATACTTTTTACTCAAAGGGCTTACAAACACTATATTTTATTAAAGTATAAACTGTATATTTCGGCGTATAGAACGCCCCTACGTATAAGACGCAATTGAATTTAAAAATATTTTTTTCTATTTTTTCTATACTGATGTTGTAAGTATACTGATGTTGTAAGACACATGACAATAATAAAATAATTTTATAATTAAAATAGTTAATTATAATTTAAATAAATGTATGCAATATAAATAAAATGTTAACTTTTCTATTTACCTGGTATTTAAGAGAGACGCTCCTCCTACATCCAGATTTATGAAATCATAATTTTTATCCCTGCTATATAAGACGCACTCAAAAATTACTCAACTATTCTTTTGGTGTTCAAAGTGCGTCTTATATCTCAAGATGTACGGTACTTTTTTTTATTAATAAAAAATGTAGATTTACTCTAAGGACTTTGTTTTACGATTAATGGTTATTGTTAAAGAGTTAAGTTTAAATATTTGTGAAAATATCACATATATATATATATATATTTCTAATAAATGTTCTTTTACTAAATTAAAATATTGTAGTAAATTGAATATAATTACAACATTTTTCCAAACCAAGATATAAAATCTGATAATTGAGGTTTTAGGGTGCTTCGGTAGTTCAGTTCAATAACGTCCGTAAAGACATAAAGAAACGAAGATTATTTAATGAAAAACTAGATATAAAAATTGAAGAATTTGAACGACTAAATCTTATTAAAGTATGTAAAATATTTTTTAACGATTACCATCATAAGTTATTAATTTTAAAAGGATATTTTTATACTGCAAGATTTTATTTAACGATTAATCGATTATTATAATATAAATTATATATAATATATATATATATATATATTGGTAAATAAATATATATATATATATATATATATATATATATATACATACATAAATCGAATTCTATTACAATTTTTTAAAAACAGATATAGAAAACATAGAAATCAGATTTCTTGTAATTATTACTCTAATCATTAATTTGAAAATATGAATTAGCCTTTCAGTTTGGCGTAATGATATTATAATATTACTAAATATATCAAATTAGTGATCAATAATAACTGAAAAAAAATTAAAATAAATAAAACAACAAAACTACTCAGTAACTATTTTACTAATAAAAACTATCAATCGATTCGAAAATTATTATAAATTATATCCGGTTAGATTAATAAATATATCGGAGAAATGAATAATTATTAATAAATATAAAAAAAAAACCTAAACTAGAATTTATATATTAATGTATTTATTCTTGACTAAATACAAAATATTAGATTATACAAGTTTAAATATATATAACTTGAGATATCGTATGAAAGATTAAAAGAGGTATAAAATAAGACATCTAATAAAACAATTTCATTAAGAAAACCCAACCAGTAACTTTACATATTTTATGTGTTTTTTTAAAAAAAGAGAGATTGATATGATTGTACATGAAAATATAAATCTTTTAATTTTTTAATAATAAATATGTTAATTACTAAAATACACACGAAATCTACTTAACACCATTCATAGTTTTTCGTAATATAAAAACAATAACCGGTACACTATTTGTTTTATTTTTCATACATATAGTTAAATAAATATATATATATATATATATATATGTATGTATGTATCATATATATATTTTATTTATTTATATATATATATATATATAAATACAGTAATGAAACGCTTACCTGATTTGATTAAATTCGAAAAAATGAAAACGTTACAAAATCACCAACTCTACAAACAATATGTTGTCTTTTTCAAAAACACTGTACCACTTGTTGAATAGAATTTCAACACAGATCCTTCATCGATTTATGAAATCGTGCACAGAAAACTCTTTTTCGAATAAAGAAACACTGAAAAGACGTAGAAATTAGTGACGCTCTCGTAGATCGATCACGCAATGTGTATTCTCTCTAAAGACTGGCGCTGAACTGACGCTGATAACGCCCACAGTGGAGCCTGCGTGTCCCACCAGCAGTAGCGCGTATCGTAATAAAACAAAGCTTTCGCTAGTTTGGGGGGAAAGCTCTGCTCTTGTACGATTTGTCGAGATGATAGAACAGAATTGCGTTCTTATATGTAGGTAAACTTTAACGATTGTAAAATAAAAGTTTAAAAATCGATAGTTCTGATTTTAATTTTTGAACGATATTAGTAATCGTGAAAACATATAACAAAATATTTTCTTTCTAGCAGAATATACTTAGATAATTTTTGTAAATATTCAAAAAAAAAACAACACACAATATGAAAAATCTATCAGAAATGAATTTTAAATTTTTCAATAATCAAAAATGTTCAGTAAAGTTTATGATAAAAAATGTTTAATAAATTATTATTTGTTGTTGCTTATGCACATTTCAATACTAATTTCATGGTCCTCAGGTCAAAAAAAATCGGATGAATCTCAAATAATAATTTTATCTGCACGTTAGCACTACGAGAATCTGCACTTGACACAAATGAATTTTTTTCTTGTTTTACAAACCACAAAAAAATCTTTAATAAGACCTATTTAATAAATAATTATTGATTATTTTTGAATGTTACTTATATGTATTTCAATGACGATACCATCATTCACAAAACACTAAAGATCAAAAAGAATAATGGATCATTTCAGTACAGTGACAGATAATAATTGAAAATATCTATTATTGAAATATCTATTATTGATAGTAATTTCAATACAAATCACTAACAAATACGCCAGAGATCTGTTTAAAAGCAACCAAAAAAGTGCACTAGCGAAAGGCTCAAATCAAACCAATATTCATTACTTTCTTCAATTCCAAAACTGTCATTCTTAAATAGATGTTCGTAAGAATATAACTACCAATAAAAAATATTACTTAGAAGTTTCAAAGCTTTTAATAGCAAAAATTCGAAGAGTCGAGCAGTATTATCAAGAAAAAGACAATTGATCATTCTTGTATGACAATGTCTCGACTGATAAAGCCATTGTTTGCCAGCTTTTAATATATAAACATGTAGTTCTTAATTATCTCCTTTATTATATTTATTCCCTAAACTAAATTTGAAAGATGTACACTTCAATGACACTGATACTTTCACAAATAAATTCTTTTTCACTCCAAAAATTCCACAAAATATTTTTTTCGTCTCAAAATGTTTAATAAACCTCTATTCATCATTTTTGATTGATGATTTTATTCATTTTGATGGAAATTCTATCTGCAGATCGGCAAGAAACAATAAGTAACAAACTCAATAATCAATAATCAAACATAATAAATAATTATTCGTTGAATATTTTTAATCAGATTTTTTTGTGGTTTGTGAGATGAGAGAAAAATTCATTTGTAAAACGAATATTCGATATTTTCTTAAATAAAAAATATATAAATTAATTTTAACTTCTGAACTAGAGCTTTTGTGAGTATAAATTGAACTAGAGAGATTAGTCAAATTTATAAAATCTATTTCGTTCTATTAGATTTGCTGCTTTAATCAGATTTATTTATATATATTATTCAAAAACATAATAAATTTTTTTAACAAAACAAGTACTAAAATTGAATCACCAATTTAAAAAAGGGTTTATGTAATTTCGAACAATTTTTTTTGATTTATTAAAATTCTATGGAATTTTTTTCAGTTATGTATGTTATTTTCAAAGAATCCATCGTATTAAAAAGTGTCAGTATTTATTTAAACACACTGAATTATTTTCTTATCATCAATAAATACAATAATCTGTACTTCAGTAATTAAAATGCTTATCAATTCGATTAGATAAAAACCAATAAAAAAAGTATTCATTTAATGAAGTGATATTAATTTAAATACATTGTTGTCTTTTTTTAAACAAAAAAATTTGAAAAAACTTGTTATAATTTCTAGATTGAATTAGTTTTTATTTTCTGACTTCTCATCTGAATAACTTTTCCATAATATTGTTTGCTCAATATATAATCTATTTTATATCCGTATCGAATTCACCCTTCTAATTTGTTAAAGAAACACACCTTCCAACAACCTATTTACGAAATATCCATGCGTCATTCATCGATACTAACTGAAATTAATGTTTCCGTACTAGAAAAACTATACACACGCGTACACACATTATAAATAGATAGGATCAACTGTTATGAATAGACAATGGATTTTCACTATTATTCTCTTTAAATCAAATACATGTGTATTCTCGGAGTGTCGCGTGTCATGACCATGGAATCAAATTATTAGCACGGTTATTTAAAGTATCATTTATTAACGCTCTAATGATATACACTTGTGTTGCAATAGCACATAGGTGGATTTTAAATATGTTAAATATCACTTATCTGCATTCCAAAATAAACATTTTAGTTGATTAAATGTGATTATCGTCTGTGACGTACACTGTATGTGATACGATATGAGATGAACACAGGAATGAATTTTTAAAATATTCATCCAGTTTTTTTTGTACATAAGTAACGGCAGTAATCGCTCAGATGTAGGAGTGGAAAATTTCTGGCTGCTTTTGCTTAATGACACCGTTTTAGAATCATCAGTTTGTATTAGAAAAGTATATATATATATATATATATATATATTATTATTATTATTATTATTATTAGGTTATTAAATATGAAATGTCCCATTTCGAATCAAAAGTTTAGTTTATTATACGAGTATCTCAAACAAGCAGCAGTACCATTAATCAAATGAAAGTGACAGTCACTGCAATGGCGCCATTCGTCGTCCCCGAAAACAAAATAGTTTAAGCAATCACTTTCGGTCAGGAAAATCACGGCCACGATTTTCTGAGATAAAAAAAAGGTGTATTACTTGTCGACTTTCTTGAACGTGGATATGTATAATGAATCGATGAGGAAACTTAGACGAACCGTTTAAAATAAAAGACGTCGGTTGCTGGGATCTCCTCTAGGACTGTGCTTTTGCACGATAATGCTCGTTTTCATACCGCAGCTTGAACTGTTCAAATGTTGGAAGACTTTGAATGAGAAATTTTTGACCATCCCCTCTACAGTCTCTATATCGCACCAAACGATTACCACCTGTTCTTACATCTAAAGAAATGACTCAAATTTCAATGCTTTGAAAATGACGAAGAATTGAAGACAGGCGTTATTAATTGATGGATTTCTTCGACTCGAGAATAAGGAAGCTGGTGCTACGATACCAAAAATACGTGGAAGTCAATGATGACTATGTGGTAAAATAGTGTATATGTTAATAAATTACAGGCGCATAAATTAACAGAATAAATTTATCAATATGAACATTTATTAAGAATTTAGCATCAAGAGGCAACGAACAAATCGAGAGAAAACCTCATTCCTGCGAGAAATCGGTCATACTATTTATTTATTAGTAACCGTAGCTAGTAACCAAGTAAAACAAGTGGCAGTGTTACTAACTATGAATCCATACGACAGAAATTTTAAACGTTTTACTGCAACAGTTATATATTTACCTGTAATAAATCATTTTTATCATTAACGGTTTTTTTCTAATTTTTGAACGGACTTTACTTCAAAAACTCGCTTCGTACATTCACAATAATAGAAGCAAGTGATTTGTGTTATTCGTAATATATTTTTAGCACTGGAGCTAAATTAACTTTCATAAATGAATTTATCATTCAACCCACAAACTACATATTCTTTTGTAATAAATTCTGAATAATATTATTTAGTGTGAGTAATAAAATCTAGCTAGATTTCTTTAATTATCATTTGAAAATATATAACAATCATCATTGTCAAACTACATAGCGTTATTTTAAAATAATGGCAATTTATAAAAATTAATTTACAAAGGGAAAATTTCAGTATACACAAAAATGATTCAAGAATTTTATTCGATTATAGTGAGCAACAAAATAACACCATAACAAAAAATAATAAAAACATCAAATTATATTTAGTTTATTTTAGTTATTAATAAAATAGATATATTCAAAAATAATACGTAATTAAATTTACATTTTGTAATCAAAGAAAGATCGTTAACCAAAAACGAAATGCATTTTCATCAATTTTTACATGGAAACACATTGTTTAATTACTTGTTTCAATTTAGTTATAATATTTATATCAGTTTTCTAAATAATAATATAGTATTTACAAGGATTTCACAAAATTTTTATTTATTTTATGAAAAACGTTGGAATATTTGAAATATAATATACTTAAGAAAAATGAATGCCACACTACGAGATCAATTCGCTGTATATTCGAAGTTTGGGGATGCTAAATCGAATGGAACTACTATATCATTATCTCAAAGTGACAGATGGATGAAGCAAGCGAATTTGTTTGACAGATATTTTACAATTACTGATACAGGAAGGGTTTTTAATAAATTCAAGTAATTATGATTTTTATTCAAGCATATAACTATTTTCATTAAAAAAAATCTAAAACTAGAATCTGATATAAATACCTATACAGTTAGTAGTTAAACTAAACAGAAGTCAGTTTTATTTCAAATATTTTAAGCTATTGGTTTTAAGAAGAGATTAGATTACAATTCTGGAACTGTAGCTAATTCTTCATAATATTTCTCTCCTTCCTCCATAAGCCACAAACATTTTTTTAATCAAAAATGTTCAATAATTGCGCATTGATCATTTTGATTCTTACTAATGTGTATTTCAATGATAATGTCATCCAGACTACAGACTTCTAAGGTACAGAAAAACCTGTAAAATAGGAAAAAAAAATTTTTTATGCATAATTACTATCAGGATGATGGAATTGCTCTCGAAATACTCATAAGTAACTGTAAAAAATGATCGATATTAATCTTTTATTGAACATTTTTCATCAATACAATTTATTTTGATCTGTAGAGGAAGCAGAAAATTTATTGTGTAAATATTTTATAAATTATGTTCATCATCTCATTTATAAAAGTGACATTTTTTTGCTTCGCAAAGTTCAAACGCCCACGTTTTAAATATTTATTGTGGTATATGTTCACTTGCAATAATTTTAATTTCATTGACTGATTTAATTATTGTATAAAACCAACTGAAATGAATATTTTTAAGAGTGAAATGAAAATGGTGAATTCATTAATTATGGTATTTCAAATTCTTAAAAAAAATCATAATGAATAGACTAACAATTTTTCGTCGTCTAGAGGTGAATTGTAATTTTTCAGATTACTTTTACATAAAAATAATCATGAAAAATACGTTATTCCTCATTCTGAATTGTATTTGTCCAAATACAATTTTGTCATTAAATCCATTCCAGATGTATGTATTACAGATTCTATTAAACAAATCAAATTTGAAAAATGAAATAAATGTAACAAAAAACATAACACAATACAAGATATTCGAATCTGAAATGTTAATAAAATCATAAAAGATATAAAATGAAATATTAAAAAATAGAAATTAAAATAGATATAAAAAAGATAATTTAATTCTTAAACTGTGGCTACACTCATTTTCACAAATGAATATTTCGTCTATACCACAAATCACACAAATGGATTATGTCATCGATATAAAAATGCGCATAACCAACAGTTGAAAATAATTAATAAACATTTATTGGACATTTTTATCAGAAAAAGGTTTGTGGTTGCTTTAATGAGTGAAAAATTTATTTGTGAGGTTGAATTTCTATATTTTTTTAAAAAAAAACTAAAAGGTTTGTTTTATTAAATAGAAATATTATCAATAAGTTTAAAATATTGACAATTTAAATGGTAATTCAGTTTCACAAATAAATTTGTCTTTCATCACACAAACTACAAAAAAAGTTTTTATCAATTTTTTTTACTAAATGATTACTGATTATATTTTTGATTGTTACTTATGCGCATTTCGATAGAATTATATCGTCCTCAAGACCGTAAGGTACCAAATAAGTGATCAATAATCATTTATTGAACATTTTTGATCCAAAAAATTTTTTTATGCTTTGTGAAATGGTAAAAGAATTCAATTATAAAAAATTCAATGAATGTGTTACAAAAAAACATACACATAAAAATTATTTACATTTTTTTCCTGTACAAATATCTCTAATTCATTTCTAAACCTTTATTTAAATATAATTGAAAACAAAACTATTTTACACGAATAAAAACTCCCTAACAACGGAAATGTTTTGTTTATTTATTTACTAAATATCTTATTGTGTTTGTGACAAATTTTTACATCTAAAATTATTTCGTTCATCTAAATTCCTGTGTAAATTAATCTATTTCGAAATCAAAAATATATAAAAAACGATATTAAGCATGGCTTTAAAAGAACAGTTCACTAAATACGCGAAATTCGGTGATTCGAAATCTGATGGAAGTGTAATCACACTCACTCAAAGTGACAAATGGATGAAACAGGCTAAACTCTTCGACAAGAAATTAACAACGGTTGATACTGGAATAACTTTCAATAAATTCAAGTAATTGTATTATAAATTAATTATTGTGATTTATCTATATTAACCTAAATAGCACGTTATCTAACATTAAAGGTCTTCAACATTGCTATTGATTAATTAAGATGTAATAATCACTTAAAATTATGAAACTTCATTATCATCTGTGCAATGGAATCTTTTCTTACATTATATATATATATACACATATATATATATATATATATATATATATATATATATATATATATATATATATATAATATACAGTGGCACACTCAGGATTTAATCTTTGTGAGGGAAGGCGGCGAGTTGAACGGATAATTTTTTTTTAATTTTAATTCAGTAAAACTCATTAGGTGATAATAAGAAATGTATTTTAACACATAAAATCCAGTTTTATTTTCTTTTTACAGAGCTCTTGAATTACTTCAGTTGTGGTTAATATAATCTCTGTGTAAATAGGAGCATTTGTTTTCTAGTGTTTTTTCACTTTTTCTTTGGGAAGTGCCAGGTCACCTTGCCCCACCCCTGAGTGCACCACTTTATATATATATATATATATATATATATATATATATATATATATATATATATGTATTTTAACTAAAATGTTTCTTATATAAACAAAATTGAATTACAGTTAACAACTTAGACTATTATCTTATTTTCAGTATTTGTTGATTACAAATAACCTAGCTTTGAAACAAATTTAATCTCCAATTTGTTAAATACTTGTTTACCTTCTGTGTCTAAGAAACTGCTAATTAAAAACTATTGACCTTCATAAATTAGACATCATCAAACCTAGATAAACTTTTTCAATATCATCACTTTTCTTAAAAATAAAGAAAAAAACATAAATTTGTCGCATAAAGAGCATACATGGACCGCAACATCATTAAATTATAAGAAAAGACACTAATGAAAAAAATATTTCACATTCTCTTCGATTAATCAATTTTAATACTTGATAATGAATAGTTTCTGAGTCTAAAAATTCTTATAATATTTTTAAACAATTCTTCAGATTATATCAAGTCAAATCAGCTCAGATCTGATATAGTCGGATCAGATCTAAATACAGTTCTGACATTGTGGCTAAGTTTATTTTCACAAATTAGTTCTTTTTCGTTCCACAAACCACAAAAATGTTGTTTGATTAAACATGTTCAATAAATGAAAATATTATTCCTATTTATGGATAAAAAATATAGTAAAATAATATTTTAAATTATATATACTTGTATATAGAGCTTAAAGTATTTTTTTATCAAACTTTATTTTTTAATTGATCACAATTCTTTTATTTATGGATATTTCTATCTTTTTACTCCTGTTCTTACTTTCTTGTTTTTTTATGACTCTTTAAAATTAAATTTATTTTTTGTGACATAATCATGATTCTCATAACATTTGATTTTTCTGTATCTCATTACTCTGATAGTATCATTATCAAAATCAGCGTAAGAATCAATCAAAAACGATAAGTAATCAAGTATTGAACATCTCTGATTAGAAAAGAATTTGTCGTTTGTGAACTAAGTGCAAAATTAATGTTTGAAATTAAATTTATTCACAATGCAAAACTGTATTCTTACATTGCTCCCGAGTGGTCTTCGTCATTTTGAATCATCTGAGTGTTGATTCTTCTAATCTCCAATATATCTTACCTAAATATCGCACACGAGCTGAAACTAATAGTAGAGAACAGACAATCAAATGATTGAAAAAGACGAAAACCGCCAATACAAAGTATCAACAGAATCACGGGATTAAAAATGTAGAATTATCATTTTATATTGTATTAATTTATATTCCTATTAACTATTGATTTATTAGGTTGGTAGGAAAATAATTGCGACTTTTATTTCCTAAATTCTAACTTTAATTTTTTTCAATGAAAGTGTTATTTCATCGTGTTCATATTAATATCATTTTAAAGTATATTTTTCGGTCTGCATTCTGATACGTCGATTTGGTTTCATTATTAATTTTGCTTCAAATTGGGTTATTGAATTAAAGCTAGAAAAGAAGTAAATAAGAGTATTTTTTTCTACGAGTTTAAAACGATTGGTAAAGCAGTAGAAACTGCTCGTAAACTAAACAATGCCTTTGGTGTGGGTACTATTAAGGAAAGTACGGTGCAATGGTGGTTCCAAAAATTTCGTGCTGGGGACGAGAGCCATCAAGATGAAGAAGGTCGCTGGCGTTCTTCTTCAGTTTATAACGACCAACTGAAGACATTAGTTGAATCAAAACCTCCCACAATTCAAGAACTAGCACAAAATTTAGGCATTGTCTTTCAACAGTTCTGGACCACTTAATACCACTTAAATTAAAAAATGTACATGAATTTGAAGGTCATAAACCGCAATTATTTTTCAAACAGCCTAAAATTTAATAAGATAATAATTTCATTAACCCAATTATTTTAAACTTTTGAATTAAAAATAAGAACAGCTTAAGGTTCCGAAAAATGCTAATCTACTAACATTTGCTACATTCTATCATTCTTAAATTCATAAATGATAGGATTAGAATTAAGTATTCAAAAAAGATGCTTTATTCTATAGAAAAACTCGATTGTAATTCTGCATGGAAACAATGAATGTTGTTTTTAAGAAAAAATAAATTAAATAATTTATATATATATATATATATATATAAATATGTATCATAACAACGGAATGAAATTGTTTTTTACACATATGTATTTAGTTTGAAAAATGTATATCTAAATTTCACAGTATTTATTTCTCAATTCTTAAATTTTTGGATATTGTGGCAGTTTATTACAAAATTTACTAGTATAAAATGAATGATGTGCCCACATTTCAAAATCAGTTCACATTATTTGCGAAATTCGGCGAATCCAAATCAGAGGGCAAAGCAATAACGCTTTCACAATCTGACAAATGGATGAAACAAGCAAAAATGTTTAATAAAAATTTCACAGCCGTCGACACGGGAGTTTGTTTTAAAAAGTTTAAGTAATTACATGCTTTTTTGATTTTATTTTCATTGTACTACTATAAAATAACTGATCTGAACACATAATGATAATCTATCCTGTTTTCAAATATTTTATTTCAATGTTAACACTGTTTGACTTTTGAGTGAAATATCAATAATATATTTCGTTCGTATAAAAAAATCATAGAATAAACTTCAAAGAAATCTGAATTTGGAGACAAATCGAATAAAGATTAATTTCAGATCAAGAACAATATCGTACGATGAATTTGAAAAATATTTAGAAGATTTAGCTTCAAGTAAAAAAATGGACGTAGGAGCCATGAAGCAAGCTTTAACTAATTGCGGTATGCCTGGTGTTGCAGGCACTACGGTATGTCAATTAAATATTATACACATTTTTATTTTATTAATCTATCATTTAGCCCTTATCACTTCAAATATTAAAATATATGATAAACAGTCAACTTAAAAACTGATCTTAGAAAAAACGAAATTAAATGTAACCCACAGGATTGTTTGTATAGATTAATGAAAAATAAACACACAGAAAAACAACACAATGATGACTACTAATATATTTAAAAAGTTTGAAGTAAATTTTAAATATATCTGGATTTACAAGGATTAAATAATGAATAAAATAGATCTATGTCTATTTTTTAAATTCCTTTTATTAGGACCGTTAGTTTGCAGACTTGATCCGCCCTTGTTTTAGCACAGTACGAGTATATCTAATATTTCACTATTATAGGAAATTAAAAATTATAAATTGAATATAAATAAAAAAAATAAAAACTGAAACAATAAGAAAATATATATGTATATATATATATATATAAATTCTGTAAACTTTTGTGACAAATATTAGAGTTTACTTATTATTTTATAGTTTTAATTAGTTTATGCTGTAAATAATTGATTTGTTTATTTTTAAGCCAAAACCTGCAACGTAACGCAAAAAAAGAACTAAAAATAAAAATTGAAGTTAAATAATGTGTTGTATATTATATCATTCAAAAATAAATATTTTTTTACAAAGTATTTATTTTAATTTCGACTAAGACTTCTCTTAAGTCAATTAAATTGTCTATGAGCTGTATTTATGATTATAAGATTGATATTTTCTTACACTAATTTTCCACTCATCTCATAAACCACAAAAAAAATAGATCAAAAATGTTCAGTAATTGATTATGAATTATTCTTAACAGTTCCTTGTGCACATTTCGATGGCGATAACACTCACTATCCTTCAAAATACATTTTTTTTTACCGAAACTATGTTTCTAATTGTATAAAGCACATATATGCTTAATATTTTTTTTAAAAAACATAATTAATTGTATATGATATCTATTTACTTTCTTAGACAAGAAGGATATTTAATGGCATAGAGTACATAATTTTTATATTTAAACAACAAAGACCGTGTTTAATGCACATTTTTGTATTTAACTTGTGTAAAATTTAACAGAAATTCTTCACGTTTAAAATATGAGGTGCGTTTTTAAAGTAAGGTCCGTTCAGCAATTAGAAAAAAAAACATCAATTATAAAAATGATTTATTAAGGGTAAAAGACACCTATATATATATATATATATACACATTATTTATCCACATAATCACCATTGACTTCCACGCATTTTTGATATTGTGGCACCTGTTGTGACAGCTACCTTATTCCCGTGTAGAAGATCAAGTAGTAGAGGATGGTGCCATTGCATTTACTGTGTCTTTGATTCGACGTTTGTGTAGGAAATCAAAATCTCATCTCCAGTCACAATATAAAAAATAAGCATAGTGCCTCGCAAACTATAAATTTGACACTATCTATTATAATTAAATTTCAATGTAATAAAACAGTTCAATTAATTTTTGAATCCATTATAACGAGATTTCACATTACAATTCTGACACTGACTAAATTCACATTCATAAATTAATTCTTTTCTCACTCCACAAACCATAAACAAATTTTCTAATCAAAAGTATTCAATAAATGATTATTGATCCAAATGTGCATTGTAACGCCATCGTCTTCAGAACTCCAAGATAGAGAAAATGTGGGTACATTGACTCTCTAGGAATAATGGCATCGCCATCGAAACGCACAACATAAGTAATAATCAAAAATATTCAGTAATTTTTTGTTGAAAACATCTGACCATAAAAAGTATATTTTTGTTTTGAGGAGAGAAAAAATAAATCTTTTGTGAAAGTAAATTTAAATTTAGTACCAGAACAATTGCAATAAGATAGACAATATAATGCCTAAATTAATTATCTATTGTTGGCAATTAAAAATAGATATTTAATATTGATTTAATTTTGATAATTAAATATTTGACAACCGAAATAACTGAAAACTCTTTTTTGTAAGACAATACGAACTATTTTTTTAAATGTGATTTGTACACATTTTTTTAATTTCTAACATTTTAAACATTAGTTAAAAAGAATTAAATATATATTTCTTATATATCAATTTGATATATAAATTGATATTTATATATTAAAACAATATTTTAGAAAAAAGAATTGAGAATTCATTACATAATGGCTCCCAACTCGAGATCGACTGCAGGGTAATTTCTGAATATTATTATTTTTTTCATAATAAATACATATTTTTTAATAAATATAGCAAACATATTCAATGTCAACAATATTTGTTGAACACGTTTTGAAATCTGAAAATGTACTGTTGTTTAAAATTTTGGTAATGAACTACAAAAGTACATTTTAGTTATTTCAATCAATAAAATTTTAAATAATTTTTATCTCTGTGAAAATACTGTTTTTAAATTGGCAGTATTAAAAAAAAAATCAGGAATAAAATATTAAATTTGTCAAATCTGTATAATTTGAACATATTTATTTTTAAAAACGATTATGTATTTTTTTACAAAAATTCTATCAATAGTTCTTCTGTAATCATTTTGATTAAAATCAAATTGTATTTCAGTTCATAAACTGTTAAAAATAAATATTTTTTAGAAAAAAGTACTGATCATTACGTGCATAAATTAATTCGGTGCCTTTTTTATAGAAAATAAATGTTTACAGAAAATCGAATACATTTTAATCCTCAAAATATCCCCATTTATTTTGTATAACTTTGATCCATCTGTTGGGTATCTGTGGAATCCATTGTCGAAAAAATAATGGCAGCTTTGGGTCAATGAAATTGTAATACATTCTCGGACCGCTTGTACTATTTTAACATTTCTTGCATGTTTTATGTATCAACACCTTCCCCTAAAGGTGAACAAATTATTCCCGCGGGTTCGGCAGCATTTTTTCCATCTGGAAAAGTATGTAATGCCTAATATGCTGCTTTTCGAACGGAGTCGTGTTTACAACTGTTTTGTGAGTTTGTCAACTGCTTGGTCAAAATATATAGTGTGTTTAAATATTAAGAATGGAATTTGCAAAACCTAAAATGACAAGAAAATATTTCAATTTAAAACGGGATTATGAGCGATTCAATGAAAGGCACCGATGAATTTTTACACCTAATAATTGATATATTTTATAAATCAATTAAGATTAACGCTTTTCATTCCACAACAAAACATTCAGTTGAATTTTCAAAATATTTACTTTTATACTTGCATATATTCTTCCAAATATCACATTAAGATTCGTTTTAATTTACAGCAAGTGAGTAAAGTCGGTGGTGTGGAACGTTTAACAGACACGTCTCAGTACACTGGAACACATAAGGAACGTTTTGATGAAAGTGGAAAAGGAAAAGGTATTGAAGGACGTGCCGATGTCACTGATCAAAGTGGTTACGTTTCTGGATACAAAAACAAGGATACCTATGCTAAGAAATAATGATTTAAGACATGTATTTAATATATTTTCTATTATTATCTTTTTATTTAGATCTATTTAAAGCAATAACCTATGCATATATTTTTTTCAATATACCATAATCCTCAAATAACACTTTATGTATGTTCATTTTTAGTACACAAATATTAATAATAATTCAGGAGAAAAGTAGAATATAATAATAAATAATATATAAAAGTATAAATTTGTAAATACACGGTTCTCAGGTAATAATTACTGCACGTGTGCCACCTATAGGTAGCTATTGAAGAATCGCTCTTCAACATCTACCTGAGAATAGTACACGTGCTGAATCTAATAATTTGAATATTCTTCACTACTAGTTTTGGTACGTATACTATTTTCAGGTAGATGTTGAGTACTGTCCTTAACATCTACCTAAGGATGGAATACAAAACTAGTAGTGGAGAACTACCACTTAGCCAATCTAAAAGGACGAAGACAATCACAACAACGTATCAACAAAATTACAGGTATAAAAACAAACGATTATAATTTCCATTGATGATATGCTATTTTACATCACCAATCTTGAAAGATGTAATAAATTAATGCTAAAATTAGTACTTACTGAGAAATATCAGCACGGAAAACATGTAGAAATTCGTTTCACTAACACGACTTTACTAAAAATAAAAATGGAAATAAATAACATTTTAATTAACAGTATATATGATTTATTTGTGTAATACTCATACTGTCATATAAACTACACTTTTCATAGATATATTTGAAAAATCTATTACAACATAATATCATTACGTTATTATTTTATATTACAAATATTAGATCATACTTTCTTTTATATAAAAAAAATATTACGTTTCTTCCACATCAGTAATCAAAGCATTTTATCGATTCACGACTGATACTCAATGAGCACGTTTTCGAAAAGTTGAAACACATCTTTCATCATAAACAGATCGTATAAACATGTAACACTTATTAAATTCGATAGACAGGTTTAAGAGGGTTCAACAACGAACAATTCATATCAAATCCGCCAATGTTTAAAACATACTCGATAGATTCAGTCGTGAATGTATAAAAATATTTACAACATACATAAATCACAAAGTAGTTTAATTAAGAATAGCATTGATTACTGGTTAACATAACCATTTCAAGACAAAATTCACAAAATGATTACAGATCAAATGTTTTGAATTATTATTCTATGAAAGCAGTTAAACGCACGTGATTTTTAAATCTTATTTCAAAGCATGGCGTTTCGTAAAAAAATCAACATATATACCGTCGCATAGAAATAATATGAAATTATTTCCATCATTCTCGCAATGCTTACGTTATGTCTTCACATGCAACAGTTATATGGAATAAGTAGATACTCGACATTTTCTTAAACTAAAAAAATAATATACAAATTCAAACAAACTGTCAAATATTTAATAAAGTAGGACATTAGTGTTAAGCTGATTCAAGAATTGAAAATCAACATTCAATATGAATTTCTGTTCATGTAAAAATATGATAATAGATATTTGTTTTCTTAACATTGAATGTTCAAATTCAGTTTCAGTTTTCATGTATGTACATTATAAATATATTAGATATGACCACGATTTTATTTATTGTGGCTATTAAGGCTTCGAGAGTTTCTATATGCTACGTTATTGAGATGAATAAGATTTTTTAAAAATCAAATCATATTTTTGTTTTGTTAAATAAATATTGGAAATGTACAACTAAAACAATACATATTCAATTTGAATTTTATTAAAATGTATAGTTATAAAATATCGCATTTTAAGCGTGCAAGGTGAATATTATTCATAAGAATTTTTATATAAATTTCTGATAGTCAGTTATTACTCATCATTTTAAATTCATAAATATACGGATTTAATCAAACTAAATGCATTTTATCAATTCATACCAAAAAAATACATTTAAATATTATTTTTAGAAAATGTACTTGTATAACAAATGATTTAATACTTTTCTAATTGAAATAATGATTTTGTATGAAAAATGAGGAGCGTTGAAAATGTATATTAAACAAAATATTCCAATAGTCACAATACAGATCTGCAGGTCCGTAGTCAGTGGTGGGCCAGGGGGCATTGTCCCCCTTGATTGCTCCATGCCCCCCAACAAAATCTGCGATTTTGGGAGATTTGAAAATTATGGAGAATCTTCCTAATGGATTAAAAACGTTTCTATGCACGAAAAAAATGGTTTCTATAAGCGTGTTTCCATCGTAACCCCCACAATTTTGAGAAAAAAAATGCCCCTTCAAAATTGACGGCCTGGCTACGGGTCTGCAGTTCTGACAATGTGACTAAATTCACTTTCACAAATGATATCTTTTTCTAACTCCACAAACCACAAGTTTTTCTCATCAAAAATGTTCAGTAGATCATTACTACCATAAACAACAATCCAAAAATGATTAAAATCAATTTATTGACATTTCTGGACAGAAATATGTTTGGTGGTATGAAAAAAATAATTCATTCGTGAAAATTCGATTAAATTTTAAAAATATGAAAAATATTAGAGCAAACCATTTCCTACATATTTTTAATGACTAAAATGTATATAATACATGTAATTTTTTAATACTATTCATTATATATTGTTTTTAATTGTTGAAGATTCGTTTATTTTGGGTCCGAAACGTGGACGTATTTTCTATTTTTTTTTTATAAAAAAAATTCCTTGAACTGATTGAATACTCTGCATATACATATATGTATATATATATATATATATATATATATATATATATATATATATATATATGGATAATTTTCAATTCTACTTTTATCTAGACCTAAGACCTACCGTTTTTAACCCTACTGGTACTCAGCATATAACTTTTATGCTAAGTACTCAATCCATAACTACTTAAAGCAGAAATTATAAAAAAAAGTAAAAAAACAGGAATATCTAAAACACTAATTAATAAAATACATTTTTCTTAATAATTTAGGTGCTAATTTACAACATTGTCATAAAAAGATACATTACTAAATGAAAAAATATAACCACTATTACAAACATTTCCTACAAAAATATATAAAAATAAACATTTAACATATTTTTTTTAATTACAAATATTCATTCAGTCACAAATCAAAATGCATTTAAAATAATTGAAGTATTACATATTGTTATCCAAGTTTAATGTGTATTAAATTCTCAAAATGAATTAGCTTAATTATAATAGCCTAATTTCATGCCTGTGATCCCCTAGTGAATTACTTGAGTCTATCTGCCATAATCAGTTCCGTCTCTTAAGCCATCTGCAGGTAAATACTAATTTTAATAGTGTTTGAAGTCTGTTTATATTTATTTTTGTTAGTTTCTCTTGTAGATATAAACAAACTTAAAACAAAATCAAAATTAGTTTATTTACAATTCACTGGAAGATGACAAGATCCGAAACTAGTTGTGACAAATAGACTCGAATGATTCATCAGGACAAATACCATAAGGGCAAGAATAATTTAATGTATACATGTAATATTTAAAATTAAAAATGAACCATTATGGACTTCAAAAATTTGAGATTTAATTTTGCGACAAAAACAATTTGAAAAATCTTGAAAATTTCTTCAATTTTATGAAATATTCTTATGTAAACATCGAAATTTCTACAATAGTTTTTGTGTAACAATTTTTTAATGAAATGATCTACTTCAACTCTGTTTACTGCTGAGATTTTCAAATCCTATAAACAAAAACTGATATTAAATTGATCTATTATTCAGCTCACAGAACTTTTATGTTCAAAATAAAAAAACTGTTCTAAAATTTAATTTTTTAAAAAAATGCCCGTTTCCAAATTTTATTATTTTTCATAATGCTTAACTATGAAAAATTATATTGTTCAATTTTTGCACTTTAATTAATTAAACAAAGGATTAAAACGGAAGAAATAAAAATCTACTTTAACACTCAGAAAGTTATTTTACAAATAAGACATGTTATTCCCAAAATCCTGTAAATCATTCAAAAGCATGTATCAGTATAATTGAAGAAAAAAAAGATAATATCGTCTCAAAAAAGGAAAGCCGCACTAGTTTTAAAATATGTTATATTTCATTAATTCACTTCGATTTATTTTACAAATATGGTTACAATAAAAAACTAATATAAAAATATTTCAACTGAAATCAACTAATAGAAAAAAAACTCAACATAAAATATTTTTATTACATAAACCGCACAATGGAAGATGAGCACATACAGATATTGATCATTCCAGAAAATATACGCATATTTACTTTTAACAAACATACAAGATCTCAACATTGTCATCTAGTATTGTGCGTGGTACTTTTCTTGTATTTGGAGTATCATAAAAATCTGTTTACAACCTTAAAAATAAACAATAAAATGTACCTCAATTAAAAAGAAACACACATTACAAAATAACTCCCATATAACTTAAATGGAATGTTATTAGAATGTTTCACATGGGACAAATATATATGAATGAAAAGTAATGCTGAATTGAACATTCAAATCAGTGATTAATTGCATGGAAGTATGATTCATTAAGGTGAATGTAGAACTTCAGTTTTTAAATATGTCAATTTTATTGTCTGTGTTAAGTGTATTATAGAAAGTTTAATAAAAGTGCCTGAATACAAAAATTGGTGCAACTTACACTCTAACAATATATACTTTTTTTTATTATTATAAACTAATATTCAAAGATCATGTTATAAAAAGTGGTTTCTTTCAAAACAGTAAAATGAAAAATTATTTTTTCTATTTTATAACTATAAGAAAAATGTATTATCATATTTTTTAATGAAATATAGTTGCTGTAAAGAATATAAATACAAAATGGTTTGAAGATTTAGTACATCATTCACATTTTTGGACTTAACAAGTTTGATATTCACTTATAAAATTTTTTTTGTAGACAACTATGAGGTAAATTAACTTTGAATTAATAACTTTTTAAAATTAAGAATTTTGTTTTTATAATAGTATTACAATTAAATATTGGATTTTTCAAGCAGAATTAAGCAAAAAACCAGAATTGATATTCAAAAATGAATGTATATTTTAAAGGTCATCAGCTGGAAGATCTATTTAAATCTCATACAAGTTTTTTTCATGCTGGACCACTTTTTTTAAATACCTTATATAAAAGAATTTAAACAAACTGCAATTAATATCTCATTTTAATTATACACTTGGAACAAAATTATTTTCAATTGCTAATACTAACCAAATTTAAAATACCATACTTCAAAAATGAAATTCTATTGAATAACAATTTAAAAACTATTTACTTCAAATATATGGATACTTACTGTTAGAAAGGAAGTCATAATTAAAATGTGTGGAAATGAAAATATCTAACACAGATATTAAATTATAAAACATATTGCCAAATATCCTTTTCATATTAAAAACATGAATTTTCCTTAAATATTGCAATAAAAATGAATTTCAATATTAGAATTTATATTCTTTCTATTAACAAAAAGGTGATTGTAAGATCTAAATATAAACAAACCCATTTGATAGATTAAAATAGAAACAAAATGAAGATACAAAATTAAATGTTTTTTTTTTAAATTTCTAAATAATCATATTTTCAAACAAATAATAAAAATAAATTATTAGACTAATTTGAGGAACTTATACATTTTCTAATTATGTTATTTACTCCACTATATTAAAATGTCTGAAAAAATATACTGACTGCACAATGGAAAGATTGAAAATATGCTGAAAACTTGTTAATTTATCAATAAAAATGTTCATTTACAAAATTGATCAACATAAAATAAATATTTTTTTCTTTTGCATTTAAAAACATTAATTTCAGTATTCTTTCTGATCAAATGTACTTTAAGGGCCAAATAAATTAAACAATGTTTAATGTATAATTATAATACAATTAAAGATAAATAATTATTAAAAAAAATAACAAATAATTTCTTAAAATATACTACTTATCAAATGAGCAATATGCAAAAAATGATTCTCACATAACTTAATTACTAAATATTCCTGTAAGATACAAATAAGTTAAAAGAACTTTCTTCAAATAATCATACCTCCATGAATTCATAAACAAAAGTAAAACATCAGCAAATTAAAAAAGAATATAAATATTCATGTTAGTTTGTAAATAGAGCAAAGAAATTTAATTTCTATCGCTTGTCTGTCTTATAAATGAAATTTATTTATATATATATATATAATTCACGTAAATGAATTTAAAGGAAAGTAAAATTTTGAGAGCCAATTATGTATAATATAATGATATGAATGAAAAACGCTTAAATACCAGTAAAATTTAACATTTACATTCTCTCAAATATACATTAATTACTATTTTGTTTAAAAAATAGCAAAACCATTTCTCAATATCGCCAATTCATAGCAGCATCAAAAATATTCATACTATAAAGTTTATTTATTACTTACCGAGATACATGCAAAATATTTAACAGATATATATCTCAATTAGAACAGCAGTTATGGACTGCATGATTTACTAATTAAAAATAATAACAATTAAAAATTAATCAGTTCAAAAATATCCTGTACATACATCGATTACATATTCTTTACATGGGACCCTCTATGATACTAATTTTCATGGCACAATAATATACACTACGAGCAAACATTAATACGGCTAAGAGAAAAGCGCCTACGTAAGCCACGTATATTCCACCATGACCTTTGATTAGCGCATATGTTCCGACAGTAACCCCGATACCGATCCCTAAAAATATGATCCCTATGATCAAGAATAGGATTCCACGTGCTCGTGCAAAATCTGGTCCTACAGACGACACTTTCCGGCAGTGAGGACAGCGAGCCAGTGCATTGTTCAGAGTGTTGAACTACAATTAAAAAAAAAATCTTTTCGCTTAATGAAATATTATAAAGTAAATATTTTGAAATTAAACACACTTACCAGAAACGTGTCATGACAATGTCCACAAGTAACGCGACACATACCAGGCATCGAAGGTACAGGCGGTGTTACTGGACTAGGCGCTAGATTAATTATGCGCTTACAATTTGGTCGAGGACATGCAATCCTTTGTGATGAACTTTTACATATCAACAAGCAGTTACATGGACAACGAACATATTTTTTACCAGGAGGAGCATTTCTTATCGGCTGAAAATTTTAATATTACCAAGTTTTTTAGAAATATACATTTTATAATATATAATTGATAATATTCAATATATTTTCATTTAAATTAAAACAATAGCTGTATTTTCAAATAAAAAAAATAGTTAAATATGATGCATACCGTGGCTTCATTACACTGACTACATTTCACAACATGTTGCTCACGTTTACCAGATATATCAATCATTGCCTGACATACCCGACAAGTTACCATTGGTACGCCACCAGTTGCTGGATACTGATAGGGTGGAGGTAACTCATCAGGTCCAATAGGTGAAACTGTGGCTTGTTGACCACCTAAGGACAAAAAAAGGGCCATATATATAAAACAATTTAAAATACAATTCGATTCATGCATCTGCGGATAAACGTCTTTAATTTGTGAACTTTTACTGGATAGACCATCTGTTGCTTCTTTAACTGATGAAATAGATCATATTTCTCCAAAAATTCACTAAAGATTTTAATCTCCATTCCTACATCATAATTGTAAATTTAAATAAGTTTATATAAAATTATATATTTGAATAATTAAAGGCTACAATCCAATATAAATAGAAACAGTAAGAATAAAACATATTTTAAAAGTATTATTTGTTAAGTAATATTATTTAATATTCATTCTGGGCTTATCACAAAAATTAAACAAAATAAAATAAATTAACATATAAATAGCCAATGATAAATATGTAAACATGTGTAAAATATAGAAAATATATAATGTTATTTTGTCAGCTCTAGATTAAATAGTCAGGAACTCGTTTTCAAAAATAATTCAAATAATAAATGGAATAATAAATCTGATATGATGGACATGAAAAAAAATATTAATTTATTAAATAAAAAACATTCTTCAAGGTGAAATTAAACAAACAGCAAAAACTATATTTTTAATTTTTTTTTTTAAAAAATTTTCCATATTTTATACGATTTTATATTGAAAAATTCTATATCTCTGCGCTATGAAGATGGCATTGCCATCAACGCCCATAACAATCAAAAATAATTAATAACAATGATTGGCCATTTTTCATCCGACATTTTTTTGCGGTTTGTGAAATGAATAAATAATTTAATATTATTCATTTATGGAAGTAAAATACGTTGAAAAGTAAAATACATTGATATTGCGTTTCATTTGGAAAATTTACAAAATATATGGTCTGTATGATTTTATATGCAAGTAAAATTTTATTCAATTCAGTAGAATCAGGTAATTCTAGTATGATGATAAATCTCATTAATCGGTTGTTTATATTGAAATATTTTAATGATACTTTTCTATAAAAGCCCTGAATACTTTGTACAATATATAATATCAAGAGAAAAATAAGAGAAATGTTCAAAATAATAATGTCAATATAACATTGACAAAGCAATGAATGTAATGTAAATATTATAAATATTTCTTCTTTGATAACATTTGACGATAATTAAGTGTAAATAAAAAAATCAACAGACATAATTGATAAATTTCCAAAAGTAAATATCGTATGCTTTTAACATTACAAAGTAAATATTATAAAAATATTATTAATAACATTAGTATATAAAAGAGAAAAACGAATATTTTCAAAACCTTCAGTTTTTTACATATGTAGGATTTTCAACAAAAATAAACATTAAAATGGAAATCAATATATTTTCAAAACATACAATGATATAGTTGAACAATAAAAGGTACATGTTTTTTTATTCCTGAAAGTTTTTTAATAAGAATCTATGAACATCTCTCGAACTGGAAGATTTTATCAAGAGAAAAACGCTATTTCTATATTTCTGCTATTAAAAACACCAAGTACATAAAATTAATGGTAAATATAATTGTACATTTTTATACCAGTGATCCCGTTAATACGTTGTCATGTCGATCATCGTCTTTTCGGATCAGCTGTCTGTTCTCAACTACCAGTTTCGGCATAAGTGCCATCCTCAGGTAGATGTCAAAGACTAGAGTCTCGAAACATCTACTTGAGGATGAGTTTCGAACCTAAACTAGTAGTGAGCAGATACATAATTGATCCAAAATAAAGAAAACAGGCAGAGCAATTTAAAACTAGTGGGCTTCGATAAATCTTGCATGTGTTTTAATTAAAATCATTGCAAAGGTGCTACCTGTCATTTTTATTACGTTTAACGATAATCAAAACTAAAGATCATTTTTTATACTTCTGCAATAACAATAATAATTATGTATCAACAAGGATCTAAAAATAACCTCGTTCTAGTAAGATGATTTAAATATGTGTCATTTAAGCATGATTATAATGCTTATCACAGTAATAACGAATCTTGTTTATAAAAAAAACATGCAGAATATTTTATCAAATATAACAAAAATATTTACAAGATCAAAGCTACAACAAATATTTTTTTTATTTTAAACAATTTTTATCTATAAAATTTCAATATAATACCAATGCACAATCAATTCGAAAAGAAACATTATAGTGGAAATTAATTATGAATATTTGCACATTCGCCATTGCTAGTTGGCACATTTTTTTTCTTAAAAAAATATTCGTATAAAATTATATTTATAAAATTGTTAAAAATGCATAATATTAGTTATAATAACATCTACGTCTACTCTTATGAATATTTTGTTAAAAAAAACAGGTATGATGAATAAAACATTTAAACATGTTTCCAAATAAGCAATTCCCAGCAATCATAAACAAATGATCGATAAAAATAAACTATTTTTGATTTAATACATTTATATATCTTATCAGATGATGTAAATATACTATATAAAAAATAAATTACATAAATAAACTAATTCGTTTAAAAATGTAATAATCCGATAAGATCATACTAGGTATTATATACCTCAATCTACGAATTTCGGCAAAATCATACATTTTATATTAGAGTAAACCGAAAACAAAAACGGAAGTATTTTAATCAGCTGTCGCTATATGACTCATCACTTGTCAACAAAAGATCTACATTGTCAAAAAAATATGATGAAAAAATATACAAATACGAAATATCAATACCTTGAGGATAATCAATTGCATTTTGTCCTGCATACGTAGAATTCCCTTCGTTATTTTGTAATAGAGGTTGTTTTTCACCTACTTTGCCGTCACCCATGTTGACAGATAGGTTCTTAGTTGGAGACAAATTACAAACGCGCACAAAGGAATTGAGTCCTGTTCAAAGTACTTAATTCATATCTAATTTTTATTCACATTTATTATCGTCTGAATTTAATATAAAACAAAGCCAGAACGTAGTAATAGCGTACTTTTCGTCACGAAAGTAAATATATTACAAACGTTCCCACATTCAACCCCTACTCACTTGAATGTAGTTACATAACTAATGTCAAAGTAGGGTTTTAATTTTTACAGAAACGTAAATTGTAAACGAACGCTATTATAATTTCATACACGTACGATTATTTAATTAAAATTATCATATTAGTCTTACGACTAATCCTGTAATATTATTAATTAACTAACTTCTCGAATACTAATAATGGCTACTTTGGAAGATAAAATATTAGGAGAAAAATTGCATAATTATTGTAGCAGTAGTGAAAGTGATGACAACGATTCTGATGAATCTGGGGATGAATACAAAGATGCACAAAGTGACCCTCCACCGCAACCAGAAGTTAATAAATGGGAAGGAACGTCCACAAATACTGGTCCGAAGGGTGTTATTAAGGACTGGCAACGTTTCAAGCAACTTGAAACCGAACAGAGATTTGAGCAAGAAAAAGAACGAATAGAACTTATTAAGAAACTTAGTTTGACCTGTAGATCAGTGTTAGAGGAAGAACGTGACAAAGCAGCTGAAGAAGATGCTGAATTAGCTGAGCTTTTAAATGATGATTTCTTATTGCATTATCAAAAACAACGTATGCAAGAAATGTTATTACAAGTAGATCGATTACCAACGTTTGGTGAATTAATTACATTGAAGTCAGGTGACGAATTCTTAGATGCCGTCGATAAAGAACATAAGGATGTAAATGTAGTTATTCACATTTATGAAGATCATGTACCGGCGTGTAGAGTAATGAATCAGTGTTTGATTACATTATCTAAAGAGTATCCGACCGTAAAGTTCTGTAAAATCATTGGTTCGACCGCTGGAATGAGCAGACATTTTAAAGTATCTGGTGTACCTGCAATATTGGTATATAAATCTGGTCAAATTGTAGGTAATTTTGTACGAGTCTCAGATGAGCTTGGAGATGATTTTTATCCAGAAGAAGTTCAGTCGTTTCTAACTGAACATGGTATGCTTCAAGATAAATCATGTATACCGCAAATCGTTACACAGAATGAAAATGAGGATAGCGATTAAGTATGAATTTTATAATATACGTACATTTATACATAAGCATATAAATCAGTTTTAGAGCAAAACATGTATGCTTTTTAATATTAATTTCCATTATTATTTGTTACTTATTTAGTTTCTAAATATCAATAAAATTGATCTTATTCAAATACTGATTTTGAACGCATGTTATAAGTGTTTGAATGTAAAAACTGTCCATTTCAACTTAATTTTTCGAGTATGTATTTCCTAGTAAATATATAACGATTTGATATTAATATATTGGAAAATATTTTGCTGTTAATAGTTTTTTCTTTAACAAAAAAATTGTATACTCTGTATCGTAATATACTAAAATGACTTAATAAATGTACTTCAGTCAATCTTAAAGACAACAGTAGTCAAATTATTGAAATGATATATCAACAGAATAGGCCTATTTTATCTGTTTATAATGTACGTATAAAATTTCAATATATATTTTTCAAAAATGCATGAATTTATATTCCAACATGAAGAACTATATAACTTTTTAAAAAATGAAATCTTTAACAGTATTTTACATAAAACTATCCTAAAATAAGCACAAAGACTGCTTCATATGACCACCGAAATAATAATTAACACTATAAATATTAACAACTAATGATAAATTTTAATTTTATTCAAAAGAAAATTGGAATCAAGATATTTTATTTCTAAGAAGAAAAAGTATTTAAATTCACTTTTATAAAACTAAAATTCACTAACAAAAAATTCTGTTTTATTGCTAAAAAATTATATTTTTCTAATTGTCTGTATTGTATACCAAAATAGTGTTCATTGGATCTAAATTTTGTATATAAAAATGTATAATTGTTGTAACTGAACATTTTAAAGGAAGAAAATTAGCTTTAGTTGCATTTATTTAAAGAATTTTTGTTCACAGGTACTGTTCTATTAATTAAACTGTAATTTTGATACTGTTTTCCATGAAATGTATTAAAATACAAACATTTTTTTATACCTTGGTACATTAAAAATGACTGTATCGCTATCAAAATGCGCATAAGCAACAATTGAATCCTTTTGACTAGAAACATTTTTTGTAGTTTGGGGGTTGAAAAAATATCAAAAAGTCGTCAAAAATTATCAAAAAGTTATTTTTCAAAACTCATATTTTTTTTTGTAATTTATTTGTGGCAGCTATTTTATTAAAAACATTTCTAAAGTTGACATACTTTATGTGAAATTACAAGTTAATTACTTAATATTTGCAAACAGTACCTCACTCGCTTATTCAAGAATATAGATTTTTTTATTATTAATAAAATATTAATATTAAGTTCAAATATTTTTTTTATATTTCTATAAATGCAATGATAGTATTAAGTGTTTATTATATATTTTTTTTAAATTGTAAAATAAAGTCGAATAATTTTTTAAATATTATTTTTTATTGCTGTTCTGTTCATAAACTGTGTTCCTTTTTTAATGTGTAATATATAAAGAAGCACATTTTGTCAGTGTGGAAATTATTTTCTTTTTGTTTTATATACCAATATATTCTTTTTATTATAAAAACATACATCATATAAACTCATTATATAATTATAATAAATATTTGTATTATCTTTTTATATCAAATTATATTAAAAATATAATATATAAAAATTATGATAGTTTTATTTTTACAGAGAAAAACTCTTATTTACTTTTTTAAATACATATGAAGAATTTATGAATTTTTTGATTTGTTTATTTTTATTTACATGTATTTTTTCCTAACATAAATATAACACAAACTGTGTAATCATTTACTGTAATAAATGTTGTTGCACTTTTAAAATATCCAAAATATGCATATATTTTGTAAAAAGAGCAGCAAGTTCTGGATTATTCGACATATTATCGAGGATATCGAGTTCTTTTTGTAATTTTGTAATATCGGCAAATAGGTTCTCTTTTTCTTTTGATAAATCATTTTGTGCAATTTTATATGCATTTTTTGTATGCGGAGTAGAACGAAATATTTGTTCTTTAAACTTGATGTTCACTATTCTAAAATTTACATATGTATGTAGATATATATATATATATATATATATATATATATATATGTGCAATAATAAGAATTACTTACTTTGATTTCAAATCTAAAACTTTTTTACTCGCATTTAAATTTTCATACATTTTTGTAGTGCGTTCATAGAAAGATTTTAAACGGATATCTAAAAGTTCTTGTAAAATATTTGTTAATTTCAACAAATATTCAACATAGACATTTTCTAAAGTATCACACTCTTCTTTTAATTTGAACATATCAAAATCAAAATTGAAAATATTTGTTGTCAATGATTCAACGAAATCCATATTTTTTTCATATTTCTTAAGAACATGCATACAAGATGAATGTTTCTTTTTAATTTTATTATCGAATAATTCTTTTATATATAATCCTTCTTCATATGAAAGTTTTGTAACATTTTCACTTGTTAATCCTTAAATGAAAATATGTTTTAAAATTAAAAATAAACATATATTAATACCCAATTCGAATAATACCTAATAATAATTGCTTTGAATTTGATGTTTCAAGTTTAACAAAACTGTCAATATCACGAAAATTTAATATACGACGAGTTTTTAAAGAAATATCTGTTTTTAATTCGTTTTCTTCGACAATTTCTCTCACAGAATTAATATAAATCTGATTTTTGAAATACTTTAATTGCACTTTTTGCAACTGTATCATTAAACTTTTCAGAGATTCCAGATCAGATAGAGATATTTTTGATTGAGATAAAAATAAATTAATATCTTTTATTGTAACTCTGTTTTCTAGAACTGCAGAAACGTAATCGACACATTCATTTTTATACATTTTAATAAATTAAATTAATATTTTTGTCAAGATATATCACTATACATTTAAACGTAACGACTGTGTATACATAGAATACTCGAGCACAGTTGTCAAATTGTTTACAACTAAAGAAATAATGTGAGGTGTAGATAGGTATATACAAAAATTAAACTGCATATAATTATAAAATGAAACTATATTTAATTCTAATTAATATCAATCATTAATTGACTTTTAATTTTTACTTTTCATATTATATAAACTCGCGTTATATATGGCAACAAGGCATTTCCTTAATAAGAATAAGAATATTTTGAATGTCTAAAAAGAAATTTGACAGTTGTAATTTTGTATTAAACAACTATGGTCTTTAACATTACACATCGTTAATAGTAAAAATCAGCAAATAAACAATGGCATTTTCTTTCTGTGGCAAACGTTTGTTAATAACTAAATCAAATCTTTTTTTACCGGCGAGAAGAAATGGTTATATCGTTTTGTAAGTAAAATTTGATTATATCACGTTTTTGTTCTGTTATTTATTTATTTTTTAGAGTGCCTGAAATAGGTGAAGATTTAGGAGAAAAAAATCCGTTGTTACGAGATGATGGGTTGCCAGAATTCAATAATTTCACAATTGAAAAATGTGTTGCTGCTATCGGTACACAGACGAATGAATTCGAGAAAGAAATTCATGATATTGAAAAGAAATTAGCACAGCAAACTGCGCTAGTTGAAGATGAATTCAAAACTATATTTAATCCCATCGAAAATGTTGGAGTTCCTTTGGATATTACATGGGGACTTGCAAAAACCATGTATTTAAGTAACAGTACTTTAATGCCCACGAAATCATATATGATGATCCATGATAGAGCAAGAAGAGCTCGGAGTACAAAATTCAATAGTGAAGAGATTTACACATCATTGAAAAATTCTATTGAAAAAGATAAAAAGTTTACTGACGAACAGAACCGTATCATACATAAGTTTATTCTTGAGGGAAAACTTAATGGTCTCGAATTAAAAGACATATCAAAAGCACAGTTTCATGAAACAATAAGTAAGCTCAACAAGGAACGTCATCAGTTCAAAAATAAAGTAGAAGAAGCAACAAAAAAGTTTAAACATACTATAGGAGATCTCAGTGTTGTTCGTGATTTTCCTGTCGATTTACTGAAGTTGTTAGCGTCAGATTCTAGTCAACCTAACAAAGGACCGTGGACAGTTACATTACAGCCTCATGTTTATAGTTTTTTTATGGAATATTGTCCTGATAGAGAGTTAAGATGGAACTTATGGCAAGCTAATGTGAGAAAAGCATCTGGATTTGCTGAAAAATCACTTGAAACTTCCACAAATATTGAAAAAATTCGAAGTTATCGTCATGATCAAGCAAAGTTATTAGGTTATGAAACATATAGTCAGATGTCAATGGAAACTAAAATGGCAAGGGATGTTAATAATGTAAATAATGTAATTGTGCAGCTTATGGAACGTGCCAGGCCAGCTCAAGATCAAGAAATAAAATTGTTAGAGCAATTTGCTGCTCAGAGAGGCTTTGAAGGCTCTTTAGAAATATATGATATCCCATACTGGAAACGTAAACAACAAAAATCAGTCTTAAGTTTTGATGAAGAACATATTCGAGAATATTTTCCCTTACAGAATGTTTTAAGCGGATTGTTTCAGTTGTGTAAAAAGTTATTTAATATTGAAATCCGGCAACGAAATGATATAAGTACATGGCATTCTGATGTGAAATTTTTTGATATATTTGAACAAGGAAACAATAGTCCTATAGCTGGATTTTATTTAGATCCTTATTTAAGAAGTGAACAAAAAATTAGATTCAGTGATAGTAGTGGCTCTATGGTCGGAATCATCAATCACAGTCTTCTAGTCGATACAAAACCATTAGCGGCTTTAATATTCAATTTTCAACCACAGTTTCCAGAAAAACAAACACTTTTGAAATTCAAAGATGTTAAGTTATTATTTTACCAATTTGGACAAGCGTTGCAGCATTTATTGACACGAGCAACATATTCAGAAGTTTCAGGTCTTTCAAATGTGGAGTGGGATGCAGTAGGGATTTGTGGTCATGTTATGACTCATTTCCTCTATGATCGTACAATAATGCGGAATTTAAGTTGCCATCATATAAAAAAAGAAAGTTTACCTACAGAACTAATGGCTGGAATTGAAAAAATTAGAACACACATGGCAGGTTTAGAACTATGTGAAGAACTTTATTTTGCAACTCTTGATTTGGAACTGCATTCTTCGAGGGAATTTTGGTTAGATATTGTTAAAAGGATTTGGCCACAGTTTAATTCATTTCCGCTTGATAAACGAGATTCGCATCTGTGCTCGTTTACACCAATATTTTCTGAAGAATGGGGTGCAGCTTATTACAGCCGTTTTTGGTCAAAATTAGTGGCTGCTGATGTATATAGTGCATTTCATGAATCTAAAGGAGATGAACAAAAAATGTCTGATACAGGAAAGCGATTTAGAGATACTTTCTTGGCTTTAGGTGGTTCTTGTCATCCTAGTGAAATATTTAGGCGATTTAGAGGTAGAGATCCATCACCAAAAGCATTATTGAGAACACAGGGGTTAAAGAAAATACAAAGTACTGAGACAGAAACTATTCAAGCGGTTTCTACTTAATTGTTTGATACATTGTTTTATTTTATAAGTTGTTTATGTAAAATATGAATAAATATTTGTTGTTAAATATTTATTTTTTATGTATAAACAGACTTCCTATTCAAGAATACTGTTTTTAATAATTTATTTATAGACAAAAATTTATTGCACATAAAAATGTATGAAGCATTTTCTTATTTCAAACAGGAAATAAATAAGTAATAAAAGCATATGAAATATTAAATGCTGTTCAGTAATTTATTAAAAAATGTTATTCCTGTTTGTAAGTTAAGTTATTATACATATAAAACATGTACATTAAAAAAAATTGTATTTTAATCTAATTTTTAAATATTAGTGATTTTTTAAAAAAGAAAAAACATGTCAGTTTAATGTTTAACAAAAAGTAGCTGTATAAAAAGGGTGGAAAAAGAGAACTAAATGTTTATTTTTAAATTTTAATCACTATCAGATTCTTTATTAGCCTGCTTTCGTGCCAATTCTAAATCTGTTTTGAGAGCCTCATTATTTGGTTCTAATTTTAGTGCAACTTCAAATTCATAGACACCTTTAGATGGAAGACCCAGTTTACACAAAGCAGCGCCTCGTCTAGCATAACATCGCATTCGTGATTTCAAATTAGCCTGTACTGGTGGTACAAGTAATTCTAGAGCAGTTGAGCAATCATCTATTGTTTTATGTAAATTCCCTAATGCCCAATGCGCAGCAGATCTATTAATATATAGAGATACCATTTTGTTACTCAGTTTGATACCATGAGAATATGCAGAAATAGCGGCTAAATAATTTTTTTGTTTGAAAAATGCATCACCTTTCTCTTTTAACCAAATAGGATTTTGTTCTTCTGGAGAAAGATCTTCAGAATTGAAACCTGCACATCGTCTTGCTTCATAATTTTTTTTTAACCATTCTTGTTCTTCTTCAGATCGTGATTCTCGACTCGGTGTTGGGAATACACGCTCTGTAAAAGTTATTTCTATTGTTGTAGACTTCCTAGGTAATGGTATTGGAACTGGTTCATTCAGATCATTGTTACTCATTTTAAGAGATTTATTTTGTTTCCTCACTGTTGGCTTCAATTCTGTATTTTTATTGTATTCTTCACTGGAAGAAAGATTTTTGATATAATCTGGCATATACTTATTTGGCTTTATCATGTTCTTTCTTAACGATTCAAATTGATTCATTGCAATATCTATTTCTTTATTTCGGATCGTTTCAATCTGTTTCTGTCTATGTTCATCTATAGACATTTGTTCTCGAACTGCTTCACGACCATGTTCAGCTTTCTTATCCAATTTTTCTTTATGTTCTTGTTGGAGACGCTTTTGAGTTTCTTCAATGATGTTTTGTTTGATAGAAATCGCATCTTTTTTAGTTATTTTTTCATCATTTAATGTTTCCCATAATATATTTTCAGTTTTAATTAATTCAAAAACCAAATTTTCTTCTAAGAAAATACATTTACTCCTCGATGTATCAATTGTGTTTAAAAGAAATACTTCGAACATAAAAGGATGATAATTTGCTTTGATATATTTCTCAGAAGTAAATATATTTGCTTCTGAATAAGGTACACCTCTTAATGGAACACTTATAATTATATTATATTCTGTTTGTCGCCACGTGTAATTATTAACAAATATTGGCATTTTTGAACTATTTATAATAAATTAATATTTAACAGTGTAATAATATATGAATTATAGATAACGTTATGAAAAATTATTTATAATAGTTGTTTAATCAATTTTATTTCGTTACTATAGTAATTTTTCAAAGTAATTGTTACATGTGCTGTATTAATTAAAAAATAGCATTTATTGTTAAAAATTAAGAAAAAATAATGAAAATTGATTATTCAACAGTGGACACATTATCTAGATGTTTTTAATATTTAAATATGTTACAATAATCATTCAATTAAAAACCATTTTTTTAAATTAATGTATTATTGTTCGGATAACATCGCATGTTTTCGTCACAAACGAACTAAAACTCAGGTCAAGTAAACGTGTTTCCAAAAACTCATTCGCGAGGAAATTATCAAATTAAATATTTCTTTATTTTGTGTAAATTAGAAATAAATCATTATAAGTAACTAAAAATGTATCTCATGTACTATCTTAATGAAAACGGAGACAGAATTTATACTCTTAAGGTATTTATTATATACATTATTTTTGAGGTTAGAAGTTACAATGTGTTTTGTTTTACAGAAAACCGATCCCAGTGGAAAACCATGTTTTTCTGCACATCCTGGTAATTTTTTAGCATTAAGAAATAATAAATTTATATTTAAATGTTAACAGAAAAAGTAGAATATCAGTTAGTTATAAGTTGTTATTGGTACAATAAATTGTATATTATTGTTTTCTACATTAAGTTTTTAAATTTTAAATATCTACAAAACTAGTATGTATTTAAAATAAATCAATACTTACCGTTTTAGCTCGATTTTCACCAGAAGATAAATATTCTCGACATCGAATTATTATAAAACGCCGTTTCAATCTTCTATTAACACAGAAACCGGAACCTGTTTGTTAGATAATTTGTAACATTTATTTTTTTATTTTAAAATTTTATATTTAAGTTTTACAAATACGTGTATTAAATAAACAATTTAACTGTAAAAGATTTATTTATTAACACCATTATAATGAATATATACACTAAATAGTATTGGCTAGGATTATTTCACATTGATTCCACTACAATAGTTACATATCTATTATATAAACTGTACATGGTTTGAAATTATAAAAGTTCAAAATTATATAATCAGTTACAGAATAAATTCTATACAATAATCATATTAGCCTAACTTGGACTGAAGATTGCAGATACATAATTTAATAGAATCTATATTATAGCTTATAGTTTGATTTTAATCATTAAAAAAATATTGTTTGTATTAACAGAAAAGTTTTGGCAGTTGGATTACATTTACAATTTTTTAATCAATCAAAGTTTAATAATTGTGATTTTATTGAATTATGTATCGTTGAAAGTTTGGTTGTAGATTTTAAGTTTAATGATCATTACTTCAGTTTAAATGTTTCAGCTAGATACAATTTTTACAAACTATCACCATAACTAGAAGTCAAAAAATGTAACCTAATGTGTCTTTAGGTGCCTTATTTTTTTATAAATATGTAACACATTCGATGCAGCAGACATTTTAAAATATTTGTTTTTAGTTATGCAGAAAGTTACTCCATAATAAGATTTATTGTAGGTATTAAAATCAAAGGAATATTTTGAAGAAAAATTAGGCCTTTTGCATCATATGTATATTATGATAAAATATTAAATAAAACTTTAGTTTTTAATTATAGAAATATCATGTAATTAAATTATTAAAAATTGAAATAATCCTAATTTAACAAAAAATATTTAAGATTTTTTTTGAGTTTATCAGCAATATTTCAATTTATTATTTTTTAACATAACTGATAAAACATCTCATTAGAAAAACTAAGAAATACGTTCATTAACATGTAAATAAAATCTATTTTTATTATCCTCATTAGTAAAATTGTGCGATAGACATTTATAATTTACTTGGTAATATACAGAAATTGAAAAATGTTTCGAATTGTATTAATACAGTATAATAAAACTATTCTTATCATTTCAATTAGTTATTTGAAAAAAAAATAGGATTTTTCTACTTATAACAATAAAAAGTTAAATCAAGAGAAAAATAACATTGAAAAGTGAAATAAATTAAAGCTAGATTTTTATCAAACATTTGTACCACATTTGAAACTTTTAAATGACAGCCAAGGCACAAAAATTACACATAGACCAATATGATTCCTCAATATAATCGACTAATATATCTAATACTCGTAATAATATTTTGATTTAATATATCAATTTATGAAGCCCCATTTATATACGAACAAAAAGTAATTAAATCAAATTTTTTATAAAAATACAACAATACATATATATATATATATATATATATATATATATATATACATATATATGTAGAGACAATGTTAGTATTTGTACATGTTTTAATTAAATTCATTTCATATATATATATATATATATATATATATATATATATATATATATATGCAAGTACATACAAAAGACATTATACACACACATATACACATAATTTTGTATAGTGTAATGTTTCCCATTTTAAAAATTTAAATAAATTCATTTTGACATTCATATACATATTATTTATTTTCATTATGTGCAAAAACTAGTTATTGTATATATAAAATTACACTACTGTTTCGAATAGTGTAAATTTTATCTCAGTTTACAGAGACAAGAAACATGAATCAATGAACATTTAGGTATCACAATGTGATAAATGGAGATGAAAAAAATGAATGTATGTGTAAATATATGTATATAATGATTAATAATTTTACATTTATATCTTTAATAAATAACCACAGTGAAAAAAGAATGTTGAATGTTGAATTAAAAGAATCAACGAACTATATTTAAAAAGTTACTAAATCGTATATAATGGGTTATAGTTATCAAACGATGACTAAAAATATATTGTTATGTAAATAAAAATTATAAAATTATCAGTCAGGTCGATAAGTAACAAAATAATTATTTTTTGATTAGTACTATGCATACAAACCAAGTCGATGAATTTTTGCAGATAGGAAATTGTGAAGAATAAATACTATAGGTTTTGGACAGCCTTCCATGTCGAGTTCCTAAAAATTAAATATTTAATTATATGTAACTTTTGTTTTATATGAATTTACATACAATTTCTCCATCATCGCTGCCGAAATCCAACCATAAAATTCTGTTACCATCATCTCCTGATGATTTTAGACGATCAAAAGGGTATCTCCATAAACTTCGAGGTCCATTTCTTGATATTGAACTTCCACCTGTACCACTTTCAATAAGATTGAAACCGTTATCGTAATGCAATATTAACTGACAAGGTCTTCCTTTCCAAGTACATCCTAAAAAAAATTACATTAATTTTTTCAAATATTTCTATTGATGTTAAATAGATTATTTCATTGGTTTTTGCACTTACTACACACGAGTTCTCTTTGTGTCTGTGCACACATATGACTTCCATTAACTAGTGCACGCGCCCAGTTTGCGAGGTCTCGATGTGTTTCAGCTCTTAAATGGTGTGTTACGACTCCTTCAGCAGTGCCGCAACGAACACTGAACGTTATCACATCATTTGAACCACCACTTCGGCCAGAAGAGCTAACCAAACGTGTCGATAGAAGTGGACACAGGTCTACTGGTGCTCCCCATGCCTCTAGTGACCACGGAGCAGATTCATAGAGTCGTAATTCTTTATCTGTTACAGCTGCGAAAACCGATTGCCACCGATCGGATTCTTCAGAACTTTCTGAACTAGCAGATCTTCCATTCTGTAAATTTGAAATATTATTGAGAAGTCAAAATGTGTTAAGAATGTAAGTGAAAACAATAAACACAATAGTTAAATAGTTTTTGTGTAAGTCAATAAAACCATTATAAATGCATATTTTTTTTAATAACCAAATGTATCAATCAATATATATTTTTTTATTGAAATTTAAATCTACGTTTTATAAGAACAAAGTTATAAGCAAGTTAATAAAATAACTTGTATTTGTCAGGCGGGGGACTCGAACCCACACTTCTTTTCGAAAAACAGAGCTTAAAGAAGGAGCCTTAAAACACTCAACTAAACTCACTTATCCAGCACTTTTGTAGTTAAGTATATCAGCATGACTATTATAAATAATTTGCAATTTCTCTTTATTGGTATTTCTAGCTATATGTTTTATATTATCAATTATATTATAAACAATTATAATATAAATATATTATGAAATTAACTGTAAAGTACAATATTGTCCTGACACTGACTGACTAACTTTTTTCGTTAAAAATGTTCAATAAATCATTGTTGATTATTTTTTATTGTTGCTCATAGTTACGATTAATTATCAATATAATAATCACAACAATCAAAAATGATCAATATAGATTTACGGTCATTTTGTACCAGATTTTTTTTAAAATAATATTTAATAATAAAACAGTTTTATTATGCTTCATGTTGTATATTCCTGCTTTCATTTTATAGATTGTGGTCAGAATTTTTGAATAAACAATTAAGGACTATGCTAAAAATTCAAATTTTGATTGAGCCATTTAAATATGCGTATATAATTTAAATAAATAAACTTCATAATAATTTTCCTCATAGCAAACTAAGCACAGTTAACATTTTTATTTGTATTGAAATGACAAAAATATTAATTTATATTGAAGAATTTCGAAAGTATGCAGAATACTTCACTGTATTATAGGAATTTAACAAACGTGTTCGGCATTTACTTACTTCAATTAGGTTCGTAACTTTACGGCTAAGCCATCCTATATGAACTAATTGGCCGATCAGTGAAGAAGTGGCAGAGAAAGCGCGGTTTGCTTCTTGTAATGCAGAAAGTGTTAAGGCTGCTAGAGCCGAATGAAGACTATTAAACCAAGCGGCAGCTTCAGCAGGGTCTGCGCCTCGTAGAACACAACTGTGGACACCGTCCGGAGAATGAAGTTCTAGTGTTCGATTTTCTGTAAAAGAGATGTAAATATATATATATATATATATATATATATATATATATATATAAGAGTTGACAAAGTTCACGTTAATAGTCATGATTTTTTAATGTCCGATATTTGCAGTTAACAAGTAAGTGTTCTACAAATATACATTTCCGATTAAATAATGTAATTTGTATATAATTTATGATTTAAAAATAAGCGTTGCATATTTTGTTTACCTAACGAATAATACTAGGAATTATAATTGTGTTTTGAAATCCGTGATTCCGTTGATGCATTGTTCTGATGCTCTTCGTCTTTTTGGATCAACTGAATCTATTCTTCAGTACCAGTTTAGGCATTGTATCATATTCAGGTAGGTTTTGAAGATAGTCTCGCAGTACTATCTAAATATGGCATATGTGTTGAAATTAGTAATGAAAAACAGACTCAGATGACCTAAAAGCATGAAGACTACCAGGAAGAATAATAATTGGATTACAAAAATGGATTTTTTTTATAAAAATATCAGATATAAAAACAATAGAAAAGTATGCCATATTTGTTTGTTTATTTGGTGTCTAAGGACGTGTTAACACTTAAGGCCACTAGAGTATCCGATACTTTCATCATAATAAGAACTGTATGTGAAATTGAAACGTTAAGTTTTTATTAGAATAAAGGTGATTTTTCAGCATGAAATTAAATGTGCATTGAAATAGTACAATTTAAAAAGAGCCGATCAATTGTGATAATTTGGCGTTTTCATTTGAGAACTTTATATATATATATATATATATATATATATATATATATATATATATATATATATATATATATGTTTTATTGAAAATAGAATAAAATATAATTATTCAAGAGTTTTGAAAAATATAAGGATTTTTCCTTGAATATTTTTCGTGTTTATTAAAGATGGTAAGATTTAATAGAAAGAAACGAATATCTTCATGATCAAAACATTTGTAATTTTTTAAAGGTAAAATATGGAATAAAATCGTATGCGATTTAAGTTATCCGATAGTTCAATTTATTGGCAGAACTCGGATATTTCATTATATTCAGCATCGGATGTTTGAAACGATTTAAACTTTATAAATATGGAACCTGCGCGAATATGAAACATCATGTTGTTGTCAATTATGAATGCAATGAAAAAAATCGCTGATAAATATCATACGACCCAGTTTTAAATTATTTTAAAAAGTCAAGAATGACGTAATTTCATTTTAAATTTGTTACCAACATAATATTCAACAGTTGCAAATGACAAATCGTTACGAATTTCAGGTGTACCAACAGACAATGAATGAGCACTAATATAAATTGTAATCCAGTGTACCATTAAAATAATGATTTATCTGATACCAAAACAAATGTAATATGATTTTAACTCATTATTTAATCGAGGGGTTTTTGAAATTATGATTGATTCAACGTTTGTGACGGCAATTTATCATTTTAATCGTCGGTTTAACATTTCGCATCGGGAATATTTCGTGTTAATGTTGGTTTTAACCTATAGCTCATTTTAAATTATGATTATTGGTGCAGATTGTTTTATATTTCAATGTTGAATTGATTTTTTTTCGAAAAAATACAACAAGAATTTCCAGCAGAAATACTCTAGCGAAACGGAATTCTGATGGCACGCGTTTAAATTTAATTATAATTTTAGTAATAATTTTAATATGCATTATTAAGTATGGTACATGAATGATTATTAAATGAATAATTCAGTGGAAATAAATAATTGATTAATATAAATATGTATCGAAAGCGATCGGTGGCGAGTAATGACAGCTGATTTCAGTTTTTGCAATAGTATTATAATTGCAACTAATTTAAAATAACTGATTTCATAAAAAATAATCTAATATTTACATGAAAATAAAACACAAAACATGTATTGAATTTTTTCAAGTCAATTTTGTATAATGCTGAAAATAGCAAACGTGTATTTTGGTGATGTTTGTTGAAACATTTTTATTACAATTTTTGGTATAAGCAATAACAGAGTTAAATGTGCACACATAGGACGATGATTCAATAAAAAAGCATGCTTTAGTAAACGTTATTGGAAATTTCAAATTTCAAATAAATCGTTTATTTTTTATCAAACGTAATTTCCATCTTTTTCGTTGTATGTTTTAAAAGGTCACGGATAACATAGACGAGTGTCACCAAAGTTTGTTTAAATTTTGTTTAAGGAACGAAACTTGACTTCGAATTTCTCAGTATTATCAGAAGAATAAACTGGTCTTCTATCTGTTTTCTTTTCATGGAAAAATCAATCTTGTTTTATAAATCTTAAACGATATAATTTTTATATAAGTGACGAAAGAGACACTCTTTTGAAATGATCTTTGTATATTTAAATATTATTTTTCTTAAATTAACATTACGTTTATAAAATATCCACTTTTATGTCTAACAATTCATTAAATAATTTAGTTTTATTCATTGAAAGTTGTACGAACTGAATGTTACAGAAAAAGTTTCTTTTATTATTATTATTTTAATTATTATAATTATAATGTATATATATATATATATATAAATCTATGACGTCGACTTACTTATTTGATTAGATGTGCATGCTTATATTGACTAGTAGGCGAGCGCAGCGAGTACGGGGATTGATGAATGAATTGAGAAGGGCGAAGCCCTCTAGTTTATATATATATATACATATATATATATATATATATATATATATATATATATATATATATATGTGTGTGTGTGTGTGTGTATAGGTAAATAGATAGATAGGCAGAGAGAAGAGTATAATGAAAGTAGAATATTTATACTTGAATATTTTACAGATGATGTAAGTATTATACAGAACATAAAAATGATCTCTGAAGATCATTTTTCAAGTTCAATCATTTGAATTGTAAAAATAAAATAAAACTATAAAATTCTGATAATTTTAAAATGAAAAAATAAAAAAAATATGTGTACGGACCACAATATAAAATACATAGATAATAAATTGAAAATTTAACATAAAATAAAAAAATATAGAGAGCCCCAAAAAGAAATTCCTATTTTTTCTGCGCACCCTATCTGAAAGTAAACTTAATTTAAACAGTTCTCACTGATATTCAAATTACCAATGAATTATTTAAGGTATAATTACAATAATTTTCTGATAATATATCAGTCGTATTTGGTGGATGGGGTGCTTCCGCAGGAACGAGTATTACGAACACTGCGACTCACGACTCGCGCTATTCCAAACTCTTCTAGGTCTCGTAATTCTGAGATTTTCTCTCAGTAGTGTAACAATTCCCTCTTCCCTGATGGGGCTGAATCTCATAGTTAAAGCAGCGTAGAGCTCTGCAATACCCACGAAAACCTCTTATTAGACTATTATTTTTTTTAAAAGACAATTATAATTGATTAGTTTTCCTTTTATACTTTCCTTGATAAGGCATATTTTATAAATTAAGAAACTCGGTCGTTTAAAGAAGAGTAGAAATAGCACAGATTTTAAATACCAGAAACCTCTAAATATACACAGAATAGAAAAAAATTATCAGTCAGTAGAAAATTCTCTATTCAATATTAAAAAAACATACTTAATATTATCATTACATGCATCAATCAATTTGTAGCAATAAGGTATTAAAAGATTACGAATATAGATCATCAAGAGTCAGAATCTATTTTTATTTCATATTTATTTATTTTACTATTCATTTAGGCATACAACTAGATATTTCTTTTCACTGATAATATTTCATTACATACTGATTCCTGATTGGATATTAAATTCTGTCGAGTGATTGGCTGTACAAACATTTCCTATGTATTAAGGTTTTCTGCATCCCGTCAAAAGCACGTGGACGATAGTAAAATTCATTGAAAAATCCGTGGGGTTCTCGTTAATCGACAGATTTAACTAATTCGTGTTTTTAAGTTTGATTTATTAAATGTTATTCTAATCGTGCGGTGAACACTTTTTGTCGAGTGCTGTGTTTATTTGATCTATTTAAGTGGCTATATATTGGAGCAGGCGAGAAGAAATAAAGGTATGTTTATAATTATAATATTGATATTTTTAATATATTTACACATTTGGTCATATATTATGATTGTACAAGTACATACATACATACGTCAGAACTATTAAACGAAATTAATTATGTCTGAAATATTAATATCGTTTCGTTGTTTTAGAATATTAGAAATATGTAATGTATGTGATAAATTATCAATTTTTTTTTAGTAAAAACTTATTTCTTTTTATCATATTTTATATGATAAAAATGTATATTTAAAATAAAATTTACATAAATGTATTTGTAAATTTTAGAAAATTTCAAAATTAGTTTATAATATAAGCTATTTTTACCTCTTCTTTCGATTGTATTTGTAGTGAACAATTTTTTGTCGAATGGAATGAATCAGGTCTGTAGACTATATGAAAGTAGATACTGTGCCGAACATGTTTATTTTTTTTTATAAGAAGTGACCAATGATATGATGAATACTTCAATAATTGATATTTCCTAGAAAATTTATTTTTTTTCGAATGTATTTTTAGTCAAAAAGAATTTAAAGAATTTCTAGAGAGAAATTAGTTGAATAGATAAAACCTTTTGATTTAATGAAATTAGGATAATATAACTTTCCTGTAAAGAACCGTTCGTTTTTATTTCCTTTTGAATTAATAATACGAAAATAAAGAGAAAAGTTTGTCAAGAATTCAAATTTGTCGATGTTGATTTTGTTCAATACTTTTCGATTATATCTTATTTTCAATTTATAACTTCTTCAAAATATATTTTTATTTCCACATTTATTTACTGACTTCAAAATAATATATTTAAAAGGTGAGAAACAATCTAGTCAAATTTAATATGCTTTATTTTCAATAATGTAATGTTATCAAATTTTTAAATTACAGTTTTATTATAGGTTGTTAAACTGGAACTAAGAAACATTTAGTAATTCGATTTTTTAAAAATTGAACTTTTTTCTGTTGAAATTAATGATCCTTTATAGTAAATTTTAAATTTTTAGCCTATTTGATTGTGTTTAATTATTGTGTTAACTATTATTACTATTATTATTTTTACATTTTTATACAAAATATGACATTTTTTTATGAAAATACTCTTATTACGAACAATAATTAAAAATCGGAGCGAAAATATAAAATAAATTAAATATTTTGTATGACACAATGAATTAATATTTTTAATTAACACTTTTAATTTAATTTTTCAATTTAATTTTCTATCCAGCGTTCTTAAAAGACGGCCTGCGAAATAGATACGTTTATGTATAATAAAATGTCACAGTAATTGTTTACTAGATATTTTCTTATTAAATGCATATATATATATATATATATATATATATATATATATATGCACTTAATATTATTTGATAGTCAGTTATGTTTTAGATTTACTTTACATTGAATGTTATAAAAATCTGTCGTATATTTAAATAATGTTATTTTGTGAAGAAAATATTTCCGATTTACTCTCTATGTAACAAAAAGAAATATTTTCTCCAACTCTGATCTCTCAACGTACAGTAATTAATATTTCACTTATATGAACATGGATGTACATTAATGCATCGCAAATTTCATTTCCTTCCATTTATATTTCCGTGCTTATACGAATGTACATATAAATACATTTATGCACTCACAAGACCACTTTTATCTAATGAATCTAGTTTCAAAAAGAATAAAATTACAATCATTCTTATGTTCAATTACATTAAATGTTATAAAGTGGAGTACGAGTAATTTAAACTTTTATATTCGTAGTATTAAAAAAAACGGTAACCGTATTAAAAAAGAAAAAAAAATGCACAAGGATAATTAACCTTGGAAACGGTCTGAGAAAATAACATTATACGAATGTGAAAATTATACATAAACAACTTGGATACTTCCTGTTTTATACAAATGAATAGTGACGAGAGAAGGTCTCCGGCTATAGTTAATCTGTAATATAATATTGTCGCCTGGGTTCTGTTAAATATGCCAGCTAGTGTAATTATTGTAATGAAAAATTCTTCGCATTGTGTTACATTGATGTGAAATGAGCTGGGGGAATTTATATTTGAATAAGTATTAAAATATATAAAGCGTGTTTATATATAAATACGCACACCCACACACACATATATACATGTCTCTCTCTCTCTCTCTCTCTCTCTCTCTCTCTCTCTCTATATATATATATATATATATATATATATATATATAAATTTATCTTCGAAGAACACTGTCGCTATTTTTGTTAGAATGCGTTTAATTGGTGTAATAAAATATTTTTAAAATGTTATGCTGTCCTAGTCAAAATATATTAAATTCAGTACAAGTATTTTCAAAAATTTGACAATTGAACTCCATTGAAAAATTGAAAACAAAAAATATACAAATAATTGAGTTAAAAATGTAATTAATATGAAAATTTTAACGCACTATTGTATTTAGTTGCAAGTATAATGGCGAAAAAATCTTAAAAGAAATGAGAATTAACAATTAATTTAGTTATCAATATGTTTGTAAGGTTGTATTTCATCAGGAGGCAATGAAAATACATATTTTTATTTTAAGATAGTTGTACTTTTTTATTCCCCATTCTATAGGTTTTATTGTCTATTTTATTTAATTAACATTATGGTTTAAACTAATAAGAGTAGATTTTTTTAATTAGTACACATAATGTGGAATTTAGTATATGTCAGTGATTACTGATGAAAGGGCGTTAAATATTTTTCACAAATGAATTCTTTTTTCCACCCCACAAACCACAAACAACTTTGCTTGTCAAAAATGTTTAATAAATAATTACTGATTATTTTTGAGCATCTTCGTGTATCAAAGTACAGAAAAATGTTGTTTCTTGTTGATGTATCTGCAACTTGTTCATAAATTTTTGCTTATATTTCACAAATGAGTTTGCAAATGAACTAATGAAAAGTGAATTAATTAGTGGAAGTAAATTAAGTTACCCACATAGTCAAAATTGAGGAAGACAAAAATAAGGATTTTCAACTGATTATTGTCTTTCCAAATAAATATCTTTGATTGTTTGAAAGAGACTTGCAAATCTGATCGAAATTTATTAAATTTATGAATGTATTTTTTTTTATTTTAAAAACGTAACTATTTTAATCTTCCTTTATAAAAAATAAATAATAATCAATTGCAATTTTGTAAAAAATTGAAGATTCTACTTTATAGATACTAAAAAGCAAAAAAAAAGTATTCTGAAATTATTATTGAAAATATTTATACAGTAATTGATGGATAACAGAAATTAAAATTATAATTGTTTGTATACCTGTGATTATATAGTGTACTGTCATCTTCAACAAAGACTGCAGCTATCATCTAGCTGCTTGATGTATAATCTAGACTCTCTGTCTTTCTCTCTAGTATAAATTAAAGTACCAGAAAATGTCTCAAGAGATGAATCTAATCGTAACGGAATATTTAAAGAGTGATTAAATGGGATTACGCTGAAGAGGATAATATTACTGAAATTATTGACTGGGTGTAAAGAAATTTAACGAGATTTAGAAAAATGTAAACGAATACGTTTTTTACCTCACAAACATGTTCAATAATAAAAATAGAATTGAATCAGTTAAAATATACATTCAATTTCTCATTGATTTCTGGAAAAATAAAATGGTTCTAAATTTATAAAATTTTTATCTAAAAAATGACTGAACAGTTTTTGGCAGAACATTTTTTTGTACTTTGTGGAGTTAGAAAAGAATTGATTTGTAAAAATAAATTTATCCACGGTGTTGAGAAAGAGAATTAGAAAATGAATGGAAAAGAGAGGTACTGATTTGATTAAACTGAAATAAATTAACATAGGACTGCATTTAGTATCGGGTTGTCAGAGATTAACTATGCTGATGTAAAAAAATCAATTATTCATATCCCTCCCCAAATATATCGTACAAGAGAAGTGACTATATTTAAGGAATAATTAAAATATATTTCATATTTCATACAAAAACAATCACACATCTATTTAAGATGATTGTTTAACTATACACTTATTTATGTTTACAGTTATATACTATACACTCTCTCGTTTATTTCACATCGTTTATAATTCAATGATCTGCACCGAAAGAGGTTGAACAAATACGCAAACAAATAAACTGGCATCAAAAGTGCAAGATAAAATATGTTCCAGTGATTGATAGTGGTGTAATTGTTGTAAGTTCGTGTAATTTATTTTATATTAATTTGTGTCAGCGTACATGATTGATATCATTTTACGACACCTCTGTTAATTAATTTCATTTCGTAGTTATTTTCTTCGTTCGGTTATTTCTGATTGTATAGATTAATATATCATGGAAATGTTTTGTATACTTTGAAATGAAATTGTATATCTTTGACGAATGTCTCGTCCAGTTGAAAAATTAATTGTTTTATCATATATATATATATATATATATATATATATATATATATATATATATATATATGTATACAATAAAAAATAATAGTAATGTATTATGAATAACGATTCTAATCATTTGGTTACTAATGAAAAATTCGATTTTAGGTACATATAATTACGACTATTTATTTATTATATGTATCAAAAATGTATACAGATGTTAAGTCAAAGGAAACGGTAAACACTAAAATAAATATTTTTAAATGGTTAAAACATTCCATTTCTGAAATATATGTCTCGAGTTTGAATTATACTATATATCAGGGGTGGGCAACTTCTTCGATAATAAGAGCCACATATAATACTTTTCATACATTTTTGAATGTTCAAGAGTCACAGAAAATATTATTTTAAAATTGTATTTATTAGGTTGGTAGAAAATGAATTGTGGGTTATGACCTTCAAATTCATAAACAAAACCGCAATTATTTTCCTACCGACCTAATATAAATAATAAAAAATGCAACTATATAGTAGTTCTACCCACCAAAGCAGAATATGTTTAATCTATTCGTTGAAGACTTTGATTGAGTATTCATTTTTGCAGTTAAAAGTTACCGAGACCGTGTTAAAAGTTGCATTTTTAAAGGTATTTTTCTTAAAAATATACACGATAATCCGACCTGAATTTAGTTTTATCTTAAGTCTTAATTAACAAAATTGTTCAGTTTCATATCTTTTTTAAGGATTGTTCTTAACCGTAGAGCCATCTTAAACAACTGTTCGTACACATAATGCTTGTGGATGTTTGAAAAGATAATGTGAATTACCCGTTTATATATAAAATATTATAATATTGATACATACTATACTACTACAGATTATTAATATAAAAGATAAGGAAAAATGGCAATGAAACCCAATAATGTCTCGGGAGCCGCACAAAATAGCTTCGAGAGCCGCAGTTTGCCTTCCCTTACTATACATCATTTAGAAAACGAATGTCTATTGAAAATAAAAATTGTTCAACGAGTTTCAAATCTTGACAGTGCTGAGAGTAATTATAATTTATAATCAGAATACATGGAATACACGCAATGATTAGTGTGGCCGTTGGGATTTCGTGCAAGATAAACGATTATCTGTTGTTTGTGGACTGGTTTAAACATGTGATTTATAAAAAAAGTTTTAATTTTTTATTTATAATTCACATACATTGTGGACCGTGTGTCACTCATCCAATATATATATATATATATACGTTTATGTTTGTATTCAATCAAAACGTGTACACAAAATAAAACAGATAATTATTTAAACACAACAGGTCGATAGTATACGGTCACTAATACATATTTTATTCGGTTTTCATACATGCTTTCAGCAACACAAACACGCCTATACGATTTTCATCAGCTTACGTCGGTCGTGCACATAATAAGCCTCAAAACTGAATCATCAACGACGGCGTTGAAATTACAACCAATCAGGACAAATAACAAGGACGCGTCGCGACGCACGCGACGCCGTCTAAAATTTACACGCAATATGTAAGAATGCGAGCCGTCACGTTAGGAAATTTCAGCGGTTCGACTTATTTTCTAATGGTAGTCTAATGGAAATACCTTAGTTTCTCTCTCTGTAACAATACCTACACAGTGGCGCACTCAAGATTTAATCTGGGGGGGAGGGGATCCGAGTTGAACAGATAAAAAATGTTTTAATGTGAATTCAATAAAATTCATTAGGTTATTGTAAAAAAATATTTAAAGAATAAAATCCAGTTTTCTTTTCTTTTTACAAAGCTCTTGAATTACTTCAGTAGTGGTTATATTGATCTCTCTGTGTGTATATAGCAAACCCTGTCTGTCCAATCGTGATTGTGTCATGGTAGATCTTAAATAGGTTTTTAAAGGGCGTAAGATAGAAAATGATCTTTCACTGACGCATATTGGCATTAATGGCAAACGGTTTTTCAAATTTTTTATACCACAACTTGAATTCGGTTTCAAATTTATCGAATTTGTAGAAGGCAAATCACGGGCACAAGACTTATACAACTGACGAAAATCTTTCATTGCATTTGTTATTGGAGCATCTTTTTCGTTTGGTAGAAGAGTAAAAAGATATTTTAAAATGTGAAACGTTTATGAAGTCTTCACGTTTATAAGTGAGTTTATGAGTCAATTGGCCTATAAGTGGAATGAAAATACTTCTGAAATATTCTTCTACAGAATCGATTAGAACATTGGAGCTTAATGTTTGTTTTGATGCAGTCCTTGGCTTTTTAATGTTAATATTAAAATTATTAGCATCGCATACGACTTATGATTAAGCATCTGTAATGATCGCCAAAACGAAGGTCACTAAGAAAGTTTTGAGAATAACTAGGTTGTAATCGATTGTTTCACTTCCAAGAAATATAAGCAGTAAAGGCATCCTTTCTTATTTACACGTGCAAGTTTCAGCTTGTTTCGATTATCTGTGTATCTGCGAGGGCTTTCATTATCGTGGCCCGCGCAGTACTCAGTCGCCTATAGTAATGGAGTTGAAAAGGGAGAATTTTCGTGTAATGATTTTTGTTTTCTATTGTTTTTTCTCTTTTTCTTGAAGTGGAGGATACCAGGGCTCTTTGGCCTCCTCTTGGGTACACCACTGCATACTTATATACAATATGTATATATATATATATATATATACATACAATATGTATATATATATATATAAACAGATTCATATATATTTCTGAAGTTTTAATAACAAGTTGAATATAACTTTTTAAATTTTATTCCTATATAACAATAACATTTTGCATGTTGACATCAGTGTATATCAAATTTGAGTAATTGAAGAAAAGTCAAAAGTGAAGAACCTTTTTGAAAAAAGCATACTTTCTGCCTGCATGTTTTTTGATCTGTTTTTTGTCAACTTCGACGCACTTTTTTCACTGGTATGATTAAAGCAATTGTATTTTTACTCTTCACGCACTAGAAAAAATATTTTAATCAAAAATACTCAATAACTGATTATCATTCTGATGATATTTTTTAATGATTTGGATGATAATATTGTCATCTGCAAAGTGTTAACATGTATAGTTTTTTTGTGGTTTTCAGCGCTTTAAAAATGATGACATAGTCATCCTAATGAGTATAAAATATTATCAGAATCATCAATCATCAGTTATTAAAGTGTAATTGGATTAGTCAGTAAATTTAAAATTATAAAAAATGTACATCTATTAAGACGATCAACGTAATGAAGGAAATTTTCACCCAGTATATATGAAAAACATACTTTTATTACATCGAATATTTTAAGCTAAACGTTTATAAATTATAATTGTAGTATAATCTCCACATATTTCTTTATACGGATCTAAATATTCCCTTTGCATAATAAGATTATTCTTATTTCTAATGTACACTTCATTTTTGTAATTTATTCATAATTGTAATTTGTATCAGACACGACAGAACGTGTATACCATTTACACATACATTTATATGGATATGGATATTTTGTTATATATATATACATGTGTGTATGTAAGTATGTGTAATTATAAAGAAGAAAAAACTTGATTAATAAGTGCACAACCGAGGAAGAAAGAATACGAAAAGTTTATGTAATCAGTGTATAAATGAAAACCGACTTACAATCGTAAATTTGTTGCTTATATATCAAGATAAAATTTAATAGCAGAAAATAAACATAGTTCACCAACTCATTGTTAACGCTGAATCGAAGCAAAAAAATCCATCGTAAAACGATAACTTTCAACATTAAAACCGTCTAGATGCTTTCATTTGCTCGACTATAAAAGTGCACTATAATTCTTGATACAACATATAGTTGCTTTTATATTACACTACGTGTATATATATATATATATATATATATATATATGTATATATATATATATATATATATGTGTGTGTGTGTGTGTGTGTGCGAGTGTACGTATAAAGTGAAGGAAAGTTCTGCTGTTTTCGTTAAGACTAGAGGAGAGAGCTTATTGTTGCATCAGGTCATGTAACGACGCTCGCAATGTCTTTGCTATAATTATTGGCGGGGAGGGAGACGTTACAGACGTCCACCGCGTGTGTCCAGACCAGAAGTTCTAGTCTCTACGCTATCAACGTCCTATCAAATCAATTCCGCCGACTTGCAGCCTTAATGCTACTTAAGCTGTGCTCTCCAAGAGCTTAGTTGTTGATTAAATTACCGTAGGATTTCTTTTTTCAATTAAAAGATGCGGTAGGGTTTCTTAATGACGACCGAACGGAACGGGGAATGAGAAGAGACGGGTGAAGTTTACTTCTTCTAACGAGAATACTTTTAGCCATTTAAATAATTTGATAGGATTCGAATGCATTCTCTCTCTCTCTCTTTCTATCTCTATATATACAATTATATATATGTGTGTGTAGGTGTGTGTATGAATGTCAGTGTATATAAAATTCAATTTACATAAAAAATCTGTACACTTATTCATTATTAATACTGAGTAAATATCGTTTGACGTAATCTCAGTTAACGCTATTTCGACATTTCTTTATAACTTTTTATATAAAAAATATTTAAAACTAAATATTTCAATCGTTATGGTTTTGTCTCCATATATTCTTGTCATTAGAATAATTTCGAGAGAATCTTTGATGTCATTATTCTCGAATTCTTCTTTTCTACAATGTGAAAAACAAGGTCTTAAGAACAATAGTCTCTGTGACTCCATAAATAAATTTTACATAGGCAAATCTTGTTTAGTGTTAGCTCAACTTACACTGTTATTATAAATCCCTTCATGACTTTACAAAGTTTAATACCTAATGAAATACGGAAACGAATATTATTTGCCTTTTTTTAAAGTACTTCTATATATGAACAAATGTAACTGCATTTTAAAGTTTTATTGAAATTTCTAAATGCGTCACAAAAGAGTTCTGACACAGTGGATAAATTTACTCTCACAAATTATTGTTTTTTTCCACTCCACAAATCGTACAAAACTTTTCCGGTTCAAAATACTTAATAAATTATTGACTACTGCTTAGACGCATTTCGATGGTAAATCCGTCACCCTTATATACAAAAATCTAACATTTTAAAAAAGGGCTTCCCTATATATATATATATATATATATATATATATATATATATATATATATATATATATATCTGCTGCTTACATCTATATGTCCTTTTTTAACACATCTTCAATGTTTGTTTCTTCTTTCTGATTATTTTTCATATTCCTGTTGCAATAATTAACTATTTCGAAGATATGTCTTCTGTGGTGGTCTTGTCAAATGTATTAAGTATGTACAGGGTTTTCCAATAAGGACGTATTTTTTTAATTTGAAATAAGATAGAATTTGCTTATTAGAAGTTAATTAAAATATACATGCGGATTTGAGATATAGTGTTATTGTCGATTTTCATTAAATAATCAAACTAATTCATATATATATATATATATATATACACAATTTTTCAATAAGGATGCAATTTTTTAATTTGAAATAAAACACAGCTTTTGCGCTAAAATTTAAAGTTTCTTTATTCTAATTTTAGATGGGGGTATACCATTTATAAATGAAAAATAATATCGTACAAATGACGACCGCGTATTCTTACAAGTAACCATTCTTTTGTTAAAATTTTCAATAACACCCCTACACAACTGGGGCTATATTTCACCAATTCCTTTTCGGATTTCACCAATTCCTTTTCGGATTTCATCTTTTAGTTCGGAAATTGTTTCAGAATTATTGGTGTACACCTGTCCCTTATCCCTTTTGGATGCCTTTAGGTACTGCCTTAGGTAGGTAGGTGCCTTTAGGTACTCAATTGACATTGTCGAGATAGTTCTGTTGATGTCTAAAGGCGTGACACCAATAGCGTCAGTCACGGCTGAATATCTACCGTGCGCTCTGGATTAGATTTCGCCGCAATGAAAGGGTTAACGCGACTCCAAAGAAAGTAGTCTAACGGCGTTAAATCACAAGGTCTCGATGGGCAATTAATGCCTCAGAAAACCCGTATTGTTGTTCCAGTATCCAATTAGCAAATTTTCGTCGCAGTGAATGGTTTTCTGACTTCAATTCTTATGTTAATTGAACCTTATAAGCTTTCAAAAATAAATCTTTATGCAAAATACGCCATGTGGTCATCTGTGAAATGCCCAATTATTGTGAACGTCGTGAAATTGACACTCCTGGCTCTTCCGGTACATTTGATGAACCAAATCAATGTTCAACGTTTTCTTCAGAACGAGCACTGCGAACACGTGTCGGTGTGTTTTTTTTTTTAAATTATGAATAGATACAGTCTCTTCAAGAATTGTTGATTCAGGTGGACGATTATTTCGAGAATAAATATCGTATAATTTACGAAATGTATTTTTTATAGAACGGCCGTTTTCATAATACAATTGTATGATTTCAATGCATTGTTTTGTTCTATACGAGGTGATAACTAAAAATGGAAATGTCAAAACATAACATATCAAAACATAACATGTCAAAAAAATACAGTTGTCAGTTTGACATCTATGAAATATAACCTCTTAAAAAATGGCGTCCCTATCGGAGAAAACCCTTTAGAATTTATACATGTTCTATTACTTGTTCATTTCCCCATGCGCTAACGATATTTTATGTGACACTTTAAAGATTTTCGAAACATTTATTAAGACTGAAACATTTTTAAGAGGTTTATAATTTATGAGGATGTTATATGTACATATGTAATACATGACATATAAAGGAGATCTTATTTAGCGCTATTTCATCTAAAGCTATGATTTAAGGAACGAATCATGAGAGTGCTAAACGAGTTTGTTTGTATTCAATATTTGAAATTATCGGTTATAATTACAAAACAAATACTTATAGACATATTTTATGTAGATGCTCCCCAGATATATTGTTTATGATTATTTAATTAGCAATTGTAAATATAGACATAACGGTATATATTTTTCCATTTAATCAGTTTTTTTATTTTAATGAAATAATCATACAGGTAAATGTCTTTGCTCTGTTTGATTGATACACAGAAAAAGAGAGAATGAAGAGATAAAAATCGAATTGGATCAAGCAGATGAATTCGATATTTTTTTTATTCTTTTCTCACTTTCAACATTTTAAGAATAAATATGGCTGTCATTCGTTTATATATTAGTTTGGTGCAAAAATAATTTCGTTTTTTACGTAACGAGTATAATGACGCATATATCAGTAAAAATTATATTTATTAATCAAAATAAATACCATTGAACTACATACATTTCTCTCAACGGGAAACAAGTTTGTTTATCAAGATAGAATATCAAGAATATTGGAGTCCTGGAATTAACGAATTCATCGACAGCGCTTTGAACTGATGCTTGATCTTTGAAAACCTTCTCTTGTAGGAAATGACTCGAATGTCTAAAAAAATGATAATCTGCAGGAGACATGACCGGAGAAAAAGGTGGGTGAGGTAAGGTTTCATAACACACACAGTTCATTCAATTTCCTTAAAGTCATTTGTGAGACGTGTGATCGGGCGTAGTCATAAAAAAGAATTGTTCATCTTCGATTGACTAATGCTGGCCGTAAACGATGCAACTTCTCATGCATTTTTTTCAATTTCCTGACAATATTTTTCTGCTGTTATTGTTTCACCAGGATTTAAGTAGTTGTAGTGAATGATGCCACTTGCCGATCACAAAACAATGGTCATTATCTTTTTTTCATGAAGTTTCGATTTAGGAAACTGTTTCCGTACTTCTCCTGGGTCTAGCCGCTGTGATGAACGTTTCCGATTTTTATAGAGAATCCACTTTACATCACATGTGACAATGCGATAAAGAAAGGGATGATTTTTGTTACGCAAAAGAAACGCAGAGCAGACTTCGTATCGTCAGATTTCTTGATGTTCGTTTAGTTCATACACCACCCATTCATCCAGCTTTTTTGTTTTTCCAGTTAGGTTCAAATGTCGAACATTTGTTATATGATCGACATTGAGTACTTATTCCACTTCTCGTGTTGTTATACGTGTGTCCGCTTCAATAAAATGTTTCTCAAACTATTATTGTTTATAGCTGAAGGACGTCCACGACCCTCCTCAACATCAAAGCTTTCGTTTTCATCCCGAAAATTTTGGAACCAGTGTTAAGCTGTACACTCACTAATTGAATCTTCGCTAAAAATAAATTTGATATTTCGAGCAGTTTCTGGTGCTTTACTTCCCAATTTAAATTTCTACAACAAAATCGCGCGAATTTGCTTCTTTTCTATAACTAATTTAAAAGGTTATATCCAACAATACTAAAGAATAAAAACAATAGGTATAGTTGAAATCAGTAGTGCTAACTGCATTGTTTACAATGATGTATCATATGGCTACAACAACCGATAACGGTAACTAGAAAAATCGGCGTCAAACTTAAAATGATAAAAACCGCAATTATTTTTGCACCAATCTAATAGTATCGATACTGTAAGTGTATGTATGTACAATTTGTTGTAATATTAATTCGTATTAAAATGTAATAATCCAACACAACACAAATGGTAATAAATAAACATATTCCATTTTGCACAGCGTCGAAGCTCATGTAGGAGAACCACTACAAGGTAATATTACAATTTTTCATTTTCGAGATAATAATACGTACACGAGACACGCATGTGTCTAACACAAACGTGCCATAACTCAAAATAACACATATTTCTCGTTGCCCAACTATATAAAATAAGGAAGTGTAATTTATACGCTTTGGTTATCCGCGGCGGCTCCAGCTTGTCAAAGATAATTAAGGAATTATTATAATGACGTGCAATTACCTGATACGATGTGGCATAATTTCACGGTACGCGAATCTATATTGTAAGCTCGATGTATTGCTTTCACGTAAAACGTAAATCTTATCGAAAAATATTTGAATAATAGACGAGAAAAATTCTCAGGAAATGGATAAATTGGACGAAAAATTTCCCGACACCGTGTCTATACGTTTCGATCGTATGGAGTGAACACGCGAAAACATAATAATTTACATTACGCTTGAAGTTTTCATATTTGTTTTGTTATACGAATACGGTTTTTTTTATGATAGTTTAAATATGTTTTTCAATTATAAATAAATCCAACTAGGTCACGTACCCATTCTTTATACTTTCTTAGACATGTTGATAAATTAAGACCATTATAACATAATACACATAGACAGATTAGTGTATATATATATATATATATATATATATACATATATATATATATATATATATATATATAAATATATATATATATATATATATACATGGGTCGTTTGATAAATATGGTAAAAAAGCAATTTAAACACCGTTTTTTTTTTTTGTAAAAAATCGATTTTATTTCTCAAATAGTCTCCTTTAAGAGCTATACATTTGGTCTAGTGAGTCTGCAAAATATACATTGACATTCTCATTCGATGAGAATTTCTTCCCACCGAGCCAACTTTTCAAGTTTGGGAAGAGAAAGAAGTCGCACGGGATCAAGTTCGAAGAATAGCGTGGATGAGGAATCAATTTGAAGGCTAATTTGTGCAATTCTGCAATTGCGACGGTCGATGTGTGTGATAGCGCGTTGTCCTGGTGAATTAGCACTTATTTTTGCGACAATCTTGGGCGTTTTTCTTTCAAACGGTCCAATAATGTTGCATAATAGGCTCCTATTATCGTTTTTCCTTTCATTAACTAGTCGATCAGAATAATTCCCTGAGAATTCCAAAATACAATAACTATCACCTTACCAGCCGACAAAATAGTCTTCGCCTACTTCGGCACAGTTTCATTAGTCGTTGTCCACTGCTTTGATTGCTGCTTCGATTCAGGTGTGTAGTGTTGAATCAATGTCCATCCACAGCGACGAATCGACACAAAAAGACTTGCTCGTTTTTCCCATTTTCCATTTTTCATTATTCAACATTTCACATATTTCACCATAGCTACATCTTTTTTATATCATATAAATTTATATATATATATATATATATATATATTATATATATATATATATATATATTATATATATATATATTATATATATATATATATATATATGTATTTGTAAATGATTATTAATAAAATAAATACTTCATACACAACACAGTTCTGGAATTGTGGTTTAATTCACTTTAATGAATGAGTTATTCCCTCTGATTTAAATCTAAAGATCTCTTCTAATCAAAAATATTCAATAAATGGTTAAATATAATCATTTATTGAATATATTTGATCAGCATTCTTTCTGTTGTTTGTGGAGCAAGAAAATAAATCAATCGTGAACATATTTCGTACTTATTACTATTGAGAAATTATTATTCGAGTACTCTGTATTAACGAAATCAAAATTTATTGCTGTTAATTCGGTGAATATTTTCTTTAATTTCAATTTGTAGATAGTTAAAATTCCATATTTGTAACAGCCAAACTGTTACCAAATTTAAATTAATCATGTATTAATAATAATTAATATTACCTAATTTCCAAAACAGTTTATTTAAATTATAGGTAACACTTGATATCAGGTTTTATGATATCCAAATATTTTTCATATGAGGTTTTTTCGTACATAAATGTTTAAATCGTACTTTTTAATTTTTGGTATCAAACATCAGAGCTTTTTGTTACGTGCAGGGTATGTGAACAGATTGACACTAATTGCTTGCATGGCGACTTAACTGTTTCAGTGTACAGTGGTAATCATTAGTAAACGATTACAACAAATGGAGTTAGTTTGTAAATGACGTTCTGCGGTCTAAAATAACCAAAATGTAATTAAATGAAACGAAACTAAAAATAGATTTCGATGCTCAACTAATGTTTACTTTCAGTTTCGGAAAATTGAAAACATTTTCTGAAATAATTAATTAAACTTAATGTATTTTTTAAATAAAAAATGTCAGAGGAAAGATATTAATAAAACACTAAGTATATTTTTTTTTACAATAATCAATTCGTAATACGTTTAAAACTATTTTCTAATTTCAATACATTAAACTAAATATGGTTCTGTTTTTTTATTATATAAAAGAAAAATTATAATAAAACACTAAATGTATTTTTAAATAACAGTAAAATCGTAATAAGTTTATCTTTTCAAACAGAATACAATGGAACAGATGTAAAGATTTGAAAAGATTAAAACTTAGCAAAAACCTTAAATATTGAATAAACTTCGATATTAATCTTATTTAATGTTATTCATAAAATTCAGAACTGAAATATATAAAAATATGAGAATTGTAATCTTACAGTTTAAAAAAATAAAATAAATTAGGGCTCAAAGAATCATACAAGTATTAATAAAATATTACTTATGAGTTTTGAATTTATTTTTTAAATAACTAGGGGGCTGTGCTCCTTAGCCGCTATGCTCTCCGGCCCCGGGGGGGCTCCGCTCACGCTCGCTTCACTCATATCGCATATACTAGCTCAATATCGTAATATATATATATATATATATATATATATATATATATATATATAATTAATCACTATAACAATTAGATTGCGCTGATTGTTTCATAAAGTCACACATTTGATTGCAGTTGTTATGATACCAATACTGTAAATTTTCGTGTAATTTCGGGGGTCATCGTTAATAATAATTTAATACAAAATCTCTACACGTCTTTTGTTTAATTTTTTATACAGTATTTTGTCCATTATATATATATATATATATATATATATATATATATATATATATATATATGTATATATACATATATATATGTATATATATGTATATATATGTATATATATATATATATATATATATATAGAGAGAGAGAGAGAGAGAGAGAAGGGAGATAGGTAAAAGAAGATATCGGTTCTTTTATCGATTATTTAACAGAATGAAATTTAACTTAAACATAATTTTAAAATTACCTTAATCGGTAAAAAAATATAAGTATTTCCTAAACTGTTAAAGTATATGTCACACATTACAACATCGATTTTAATATAATGACTCGTCTACAACGCAATCCACACATTCCAGGCAAATCAGAGATGTTATAGAAATACATGTGGTTACATTTTCTAAGTTTTGAGGTAATTGTAATTGAAAAATGTCCGCTACTAAGCATTGTATATAACAGAGCTATCTTGGATGACCTTTTGGTAAATATAAACGTGTTTTTTCTTTAAAAAAAAGTAATTATTTATTTAAATGGACGAGTTTAATTTTAGAAATAGATTTTTCAATACAATTCTGAGACTATGTTTATCTTTACTTTCTCAAATGAATTATTTTTGTACTATATAGCAACAAAAAAAAACTTTTACCACAAATGTTCAATAAACGATTATTTATTATTGCTTATGTGGGTTTTGATGACGATGTCATTTCATTCAGAGAGCCAACGTGTACAAAAATATCATTTTTATGTTCTTCAAAACAGACTTTTCTGTATTTTAGCGCTCTAAGGATGATGGTATCGCCATCAAAATGCGTATAATCAATAATCAAAAATGATAAATGATTATTTATTGAACATTTTTGATTAGGAAAAAAAAATTGGCGCTTGTGGAGCCAAAAAAGAATTATTATGAAAATATGAAATTATGAAAATATATAATTATGAAAATATATCTGCTTACTTAAATCGAAAAATCTGGATTCTTTTTTAATGTGTCTACTATTTACCAGATCTCAATAATTAATTGATTATAAAAAAATTAACAGACTTGTTACTGAATATATTATCACTCTGTTTTACAATAAACACGATTTGAATAAGTACTTTAATAAAAAAAAATACCACATTCTATTCAATACTTATTTTTCAGAGCACCTTTTTCCTTATGTTACCATAAAACGCTCACGTTAATAAACATAAACACCAATTTCACCACAAAACTAAACCGTACTCATACAAAACTAGAATCGATACCGTAATTGACTCGACGTTTTTAATACCGAACATAAATACAATATAAAAGAACATTCGGTATAACTGAAAGTAAAATGGAAAGACGTTCACGGGGATAACGTGTATATAAAAAAAAATATTTGCGAAATCCTTATAATACACAACGCATCGTGTTAGAACAATTTTTCGTCATTCTTTTCTGTAGCGTGACCAACATGAAAGTTCAGCCTCTGAGATTTTATAGCTTAGCACATCGTTTCATGAAGTTGTGCTGTTCAAATGGCACTGCCAATTAGGGTATTCCGTGACATTTTTCGCTATTTGATATGATAGCGTTTATGTGATCATTCTTTATCTTTTTCGTTCTACTGTTATTCTTAAAACGTTTACACTTACACATATACAATTGTATATGCGTGTATGTATATATATATATATATATATATACAAGGGTAAGTCAAAAAGTAAAGAACATTTAAGAAGTAAAAATTTTTATTCTAGAAAGAATTTTTTATTTCATTTTTCTACATAGTCCCTCCAAACGTTCAGCTTCTAGGAGAAATTTTTTGAGATACTATTTATTATATACTCATACATAGGGCTTGATTTACATTATGTGCCGCCCTTGGGCCACCAATCAAATGTCGCCCTTTCCGACCCAAATCTTGTCCAAATGAATTGAGAAGAAACCTGTGACTGTTGGTAATTTTGAGAATATTTCAACAGAAAAAATTAATAATCACTAAAAAATGTGTAAAATGTTTGATTCAACTTATTTAAAAAATGCAAATTATGAAGTTCTGTTACATAAAATACAAAAACAAAATTTGAACTATAAAAAATTTTTAGATTTAATTTTGCATTTCACATCTGAGTTACCTGTAAATCGAAATTATGATTAAAAATAAAATTTCCAGCTTCTAAAAATTTGTCGCCCATCAAAAGATGCTGTGGCAGTAGTCCATGTTGCCCCTTTCTAAATCTTACGCTGCTCACACTGTTAATAAAAAAATCAGTGTATTTAAATTTTGAACTCCTGGACCACCCTCATATAATTCTGTTCAACACCAAGTGATTTTCGTATTTTTGGTTTATTAAAAGAAGAGTTGTGAGGATTACAGTTATTTTTTTATTAAGGAAGATGTAAGAATAGCTGTGAAAGATCAAAATTTTTCTTCGGGAGTGAAATCTTGAAGTGCATGGAATAAGAGATTTTGACTTCTTAAATGTCTTTACTTTTTGACATACACTTGTGTGTGTGTGTATATATATATATATATATATATATATATACACATATATATATATATATATATAGAGAGAGAGAGAGAGAAAGAGAGAGAGAGCGAGAGAGTTCTACAAAAAGGATTCGAAAATTTGTACACGAATTCAAGAATTCAAAATGAACAAAAAAGATTATATAGACATTAGGTCTCTTTCGGATCATTGAAGCTATAAAGAGGTTCAATATAAAAGCATATTTCTGTAATTTTATTCCTTTTTATGAAAAATAGAAAAAAATAATTAGTAGAAGATACAATTTTTAAAATTTTTCAACATTATTTCTTCTATGATAGAAATACTCAATAAATTAAATTATATTTGTATTTATTAAAGTATTTTTTGTACTTATATACCGTTTGAGGTATTGTTTTATGGTGGTTTCAGTCCTGGCGAATCACTTGAGTATTTATCCCCTACATGCAGTTTCGGTTCGTTTTTAATGATTGATTAAGAGTTGACATATCCATCTAAAAAAACTTTCAGACGTATTCAACTAATCAAATGCAATTGATTCTATGTTATATATCTTCAGAAAATAGAATACGATTGATAGAAAAATAACATATGAAAAATCAGCACATAAGCTTTTTGTTTTTAATGATTTCATTTCTATTTGAAACAGCGATAGTCAAGTTTCTACTTCTTCACCGGATATTTCCTTACTATAAAAAGCTTCTCGTTGAAACGAATGTACATAAAGAGAGAAAGAATGCGTGTATATTTATCCAGTAGACTGTATGTTTACGTAAAACCATCTATTTGACAATTTTCTCTTATTGTATTTACAGAGGTCACGGTTTTATTCAAAGCCATCGTCACGAAACTTTTATTAAAACCAAAAAACATTGTCACTGTTTTTGTGAGCTGTCTATCGTATTCTTAATGCTTTTGCAACACTGTATGACACTTAACAGCACATATTCTTCAACATATATAAAGTCATCCACATGTACATTGAACTGGTGGTGTGTATGTGTGTGAGTATATGACGCAACTTGACTGTAGAGGTCGTTTTCTGCCACCATTAGTACCAGTACGTAATACTGTTGTCTCAGGAGGCAGAGCGGGGTTATAGGATGTTTGTCTGCTTTCACACTACCACCAGAATGGGGTTGATGCCGCCGCGACGGGATATTGATCTCACGACTAGTCGTGGGCAATACATTATCATGTAAAATATACGCCCATTAAACTAGAACTACTACGAAAATATAACGTATATGAACGTGAGGTTGTGTCATACATATGACGATATTGTCTTCTATGTGCGGTCTAGACATTGTGATGCTAATGAAATGAATTTTTCAGGAAATTGTCTCTTAGATTATACAAGATTTATATATCGGGAAATCTATATTATAGTAGAATCTCTATATTATATACAAGAAATGTTAGAAAATCAAATATGACGAGTTTTGTAGATAATAAAAATTCATTTATGTATTATTACATTTTTGCGAAACATTTTTTCTTGGTATTTGAATATAAGAACGTATGGATTTTTTATGTACCTTCTTCGAAAAATGTAACATTATAAGTAAATATTTTTAATACTGTTTAACCTTTTAGAACAGGGGAGTGTATTTCGATGACGATGTCATAATCTTCAAAGCATAGACGAACAGAAAAATCTTCAACAAGGTACAGAAATAGATTTTTCTGTATCTTACTGCTCTAAATATATTGGAATCCTCTTCAAAATCCAGATAAACAACACTTTTTAACAAAAAAATCATTTCTTGTTATAAAATTTTTGAAATATAAATAACTTTGATGAGCTTAAATTAACAAAGTTGTTAATTAATAAATTCCAAACAAACAAAAATTAAAAAATATACTCGACATAGAAAGTGTATGTATGATTACTAAAAATTTCGATATTCTAATATTCTATTTAATGACTGATTAACTACTGAGCTATTCATATGAATTAAATTAATCAATTATTTAATCTATCTTATCATTATAACACCGAAGAACTTTTATAAATGACTTATTTTTTACCTCAAAAACCATCAACAGATTTCATCACAATCAAAGTATCAAAACCACAAAATGCACATAAGCAACAATTAAAAATGATCAATAATTATTGTTGTACTTTTTTGATTAAAAAACATTTTTGTGGTTTCTGGTGTGGGTGAAAAATTTATTTTTGAAAAAAAAAACAAAATATTTACTAATATTTATTATTTTTTTATAATAAAAGTTTAATCATATTTTCGATTTTAAATTTGTATTAGCCGATTTTAACTCAGACTTCTGAATAAAAATAAAAAAACTAATAAATAAAAGTATAAAACCTAAAAATGCAAAAAATCAGTCAATTTTAACATTTCATAATATATTTTAGTAAAATATAATGAAACGTTTTACAATCTTAAAAAAGAGTTAATGTCAGATTTAATAGGGAGTGCATTCGGTTGGTCGGAATTGAAGTCTCACTTCTGTTTTTATGAGAAAGAGCAATTAGAACCTAATTAGTTGAATACCGATTTTTCTGTATCCTGTCGCTGTGAGGATGATGTTATAGCCATCGAAATGCGCATTAACAAACGAATAATCAACAACCAATTTTTTAACTTAGATCACAGCTTTTTTGTGTGTCGTGACAAATTGAAAATTTAGTTTTAAAAGAAAATCTCTATTTTCTTTTCTTACTCCTTTGTATATTTTAATATTTTTTATTAAGAAATGATCTTTTCAATACAATCAAACCAAAATATCATATTTTAATACCTTTTTTTTAAAAAAAATACGTATTCTAATATCTACCATTTCTGGTTAAATTCTACTCGAACAATACAAAAATCATCAAAGTTGACATTTCGAGATACTCTTTAATAAAAATCAAATAAAAACATTTTCTAGTATGTTTTACAAATAGCGGTTTATCTTCAAAAAGCTGACAGAATAAATTTGTCACTTTAAAACATGACATCACGCAATAACAGTGAGTTCATCTCACCGGCCGAGTTATGTTTAATCGGCTTGATATTTTTGTCGGTTTGTTTTTTACAATCAGTCACGAAAGAAATATCCAGATACAGTGTCGTGATTATAATGTAAAAGTTTTACAACGCGGTGTTAGATGTGTAAAATATATTTAATTCATTCATTGTATAGTTCTTTTTTTTTGTTGTTTCATGAACAGTTTTGAACCGAACGCGGTTAGCTTAGATATAAGATTAACCAGTTGAATATATTTGATATCATTTGAAAATTAAAAATTTGACTTAAAGTAGTTTTTTTTAATAAAATAGAACATTAATAAATTTACAACCATGATAAAATAATTTTTTTTAATATAAACATTTATATAAAAAAGAAATTTATTCAAAAATGTTTTTATGGATAGATAAAAAGCGTGTTGAACAAAGACCATCCTCATCTAAGGAACAATAGATTATACCTTATAAAATGACACAGCATCAACACTATTTCCACATTATATTAACAGTACATATACAGAAAGCGTCTGTACCCTTTAGCGCCGTAAAACAGCAATGCAATGGAGCAACCGCAAGCAATCAACTCGAAACACTAGTCACGACCACGGAGCAGTAGGCAACTCGGTAACTGTACACGGTGGAAGAAGAGAAGTAGTAGACCCATATCAAAACATAAATACAACATCCGGTACGATGGACACGCCACAAATTATATTAGAGACGTTATCAGTGGATGTCACCCTTGTTTATAAGCCCTTTAGCTGTAGTGGCCCCGCGATTGCTTTGAAACGCTTATGAATGATGCGTGACCTGTTGTAGCGAAGATGGTGGATGACCAGTGACCGTTGTAAAGACTTCGATAACCTTTTCATAGTTAATGTGGATGTATATTTATATAAGAAACATTGAAACGGTTTGAATTGGGCTGTGGTTTCGATTGAATGTGCTTTTGGTTTTATTCTATAAGAGATTGGCAACTCATTGATGGCCGGGAATAATGTTTCAAATTAGAATTGATGGAAATAAATGAGGTTTCGAAACTATTAGGTTGGTAGGAAAATAATTTCAATTTTTGTTTTCTGAATTCTAATCTTCATTTTTTTCAACGAAAATGTCATTTCATCGTGTTCTTGTTAATATCATTTTAAAGTGCATTTTTCGGTGAGTTTTTTTTTTTAATGTTACAGTTTCGTTCTATAAACTTTATTTTCTTAACTATTACTTATTTATGCCTTTATTAACAATATACAGACTAAATTCAAAATAAAATGATTTATTATTCATATGTTTCTTTAAGTAATGTTTCAAATGTTGAGTAGTCTCTCTCTCTCTCTCTCTGTATATATATATATATATATATATATATACATATATATATATACATAAAGTGAACGTATAGTACTGTCATTTAAATAATTTCTCTGAAAGATAAAATCGAATACTACAAACATCCCGAAATGTTCTCTATAATTTTAAAAATAATTTTACTATCTTAAGATCGCGCACGCAATGTTACTTGTCGCGTAAACACAATTATTTGTCCTATATATATATATATATATATATATATATATATATATATATATATATATCAAGAGAAATGCCCGACATCGATCTACAATCGTATGGTTTTTCCGCAAGACTCATTATATATCGATCAATTATGAATTGTAGCATTGTGTATACGGTACTCAACTGATGTTTATTAAAAGAATTACACAATAAGTAACAACATAATTAAGAACTTTTTTTATTTGCGTTTTTAATAAAGACTTTATATGTTGCTTTCTTGATTTACATACTTCTTTGTACCTTGAAGATACATTTTAAAATAGAATAATGTAAAATTATATCTATATTGATTGAATGATAAATCAGTTACTAGGGAAGTGAAGTGGAATATGAATTATTTAACATGTTTTTATAGATTTGTGAAAAGTTTTATATAATACTTTTATGACTTTTTCTCTCTTGTATATCTCTCTATGTATATATATATATATATATATATATATATATATATATATATATATATATAATGGGTTAATATGTAATACCAAAAATGTACTGCATAACACGGAATTCCTTTTGTAAGAAACTAATGAGTCAATAAATATAGAAATATTCTATTATTAAGAATTTTTTAATGACCAATGATTTTGACTGGTTTTGGTAGAAATAGCTTCGTCTTAACTGTCGGTAGTTCTAGTGTTAATAAATTCAGTTCAGAACATATTAAAAAGATTTACGTGAATAATTTAATACTATTCATTCAGTGACTCCAGATGTAATTTAAATATCAAGTTTATCATATAAAGTATATGTTATGTAAACAGCATTAAGTTTTATTTAGTCAATTTTCTCACTGTTTAGTCACTTCTACGTTCACACGGAGTGTATTCCACAGAACGAGACCGTGTCACGTCCACCATTTCACAAACACACTTAGCGTCATCTGTTTGTATTAAAAACACATTACGCCGAGACAGAATCCATGTTACGTAATGTTCTGCTTGTACTCTTCATGTTTGTATTGTCCTTCCACTCGTGTTTCTTCTTACACGTGTACGTTACAGGCTGAATGAAATGTTGAAATGCGCAACGTACGAAGAACACATTCTCGGAAAACTATTGTCTTCGGCAACTGAATATTTATTTGAATGTGTGTCGACTTTTTTGTCTTTCATAAAACAATTTAAAGATGTTAGAACCATTTGTTAACGAATAAATATAAAGAGTTTTGTACACGGCTGTGTCGTTTCATCACTGCTCAATAGATACGTGTCGATTTAGAATAGCGTTACAGTCGTGTTGAAAATATCCATGTTAGTATATATGCGCTTTGAATAGAGCTGAAGAAATGTGTGATTGTGGATGAGACTTTTTTTTAATGAATTGAAAGTAATAAATTCGTTATATTAGATTGTTTAAAAAAATAACGATTTCCTATTTAAAATATTGGATTTCTGTTGGAGGTAAATTTAATTTTAACCCTTTTGCACTCGGAGATTTTTTCCACCTCAACTACCAGCAACTCGAACATATTTTTTTAAAAAAATAGTAAGTAACAAATAACTTCAAATAAAATGATATAGCATTCTGATACAGAAAATAATTCATGTTGTATAACAAAAAAATAATATTGTTATTTGTTAGATTTACGATGTCCCCTTAGAGAAGACAGATTAATATTAAAAAAAATCAAAGAATAGAAATTACTCTATTAAACTCTCTTCTAAGCCAACACACCAAAAAGATGGTATCGGAACTGAACAGAAAGTATTTGTTGAATATTTTGATAAGAAAATTTTTATGGTATCTGAAAAGGAATTAACTTATTAAAAAGTCTATTAATTTTTTTTAAGAAATTAAAAATGTCTATTCCAGAAATACAATTAAATGAATACACAAAAGTAATTTGTCGCTACAATTAGCCACAATTGTGTTATGAATAGCTGTGAAACATCAGACCGATCTATTAAATAGCTTGTTGTAAATAAATCTTTAAATAAATCCATTTCAGTTTATTTAATGGTTTTGTTAAAAAGCTTTATTACCAATGGAAATTCCAACAAGATTAAAATATTTATTTATAACTGTAAAAATCGACTTAAGAATATAAATGTGGCTGTACAAGCTTGGAAGATGGTCTCCTACAGTTATGCCTAAAAAGTGCAACGACATCCTAAATCATTAATAAATTATAAGATATTTTTTTAGAGGATCGCCAATTAAATGTGTCACATTGAAAACGCTATATGCATCTCAGATGAATGGAAATTTCATATCATAATCGAAGAATTATATACGAAAAAGCTATCGGCAAGGCGAGTTCTTCATTTACTGACAATTGAGTAATATTTGAAAAATGAATTGAATTACAATTGAATTAAAATTTTTCAAAAGTGTTTGGATTGTTTTATGAAGGATACGATTAATTTTGTTCAGCGATTTGTAGCCATTGATGAAACTTTGGTCCATCACTATACACCAGAAACAAAATAGCAGTCAAAACAAAGGATGCATCGTCATTCTTTGTCATCAAAAAGACCATTCTGCCTGCAGAAAATGTTATGGTTTACATTTTTTGAAATGTTAAGGAGATATTGCCGAATAATTATCTTTTAAAGAGTAAAACAATAAAGGGAGAGTATAATATTAACCTTTTAGATTAACCAAACTAAAAAAATATGAAAAAAGACCAAGTTTATCAAAGAAAAAGTATTTTTTCATCAAAATAATGCAAGCGTACTTTCTATGGCAAAAATTGTCCAATTGAAGTACGATTTTCCTACTTAATCCATTATATTCAGACGATTTAGCTCTATATGTTTTCTATTTACTATCAAAATTTAAAAAAATCATTGCTGGTAAGTGATTTTCTTCAAAAGATGAGATGAATATGGCAGTAAATGACTATTATAAGAATTTGCTGAATTGGATTTCCAGGATGAGATAAAGGTATAAGAATATCGCTTGGACAAAATATGTTGAACTTTAGGGACATTATATTGAAAAATAAAAGTAATTTCAAAAGAGTAAATACAGCCCTTCATTATCAGGTTGTAACGTTTTCAAATTGCTCTCGTCTCTCTCTCCATCTCTCTCTCTCTCTATATATATATAAAACTATATCTTTTTAATTTTCTGTTCAATTAGTATTCTAGTATATAAATTTTATAAATATCCAATTTTGTATAGACATCTACGAGTATTTATCAGGTTGGTAGAAAAATAATTGCGGTTTATGACCTTCAAATTCATACACATTTTTTTTAATTTAATTGATCCAGAATTGTTGGATGACTAACGCCTAACTTTTGTACAAGCTCTCGAATTGTTGTGCATGGTTCTGATTCAACTAACGCCTTCAGTTGGTCGTTATGAACGGAAGAAGGACGCCCGAGACCTTCTTCATCTTCAAGGCTCTCGTCCCCAGCACGAAATTTTTGGAACCACGATTGTACCGTACGTTCCTTAACAGTACCCACACCAAAAGTATCATTTAGTTTATGAGCAGTTTCTGCTGCTTGACCACCGTTTTGAACTGATACAAAAAAATGCTCTTATTTGTTTTTTTCCATCTTTAATTCAATAGCCCAATTTGAAGTAAAATTAATAATAAAACCAAAGTCGATATTACCCAAATACAGACCGAAAAATTCACTTCATTTTCAATGATATTAACATGAACACGATGAAATGACATTCTTATTAAAAAAAAGCTTAGGGTTAGAATTCAGGAAACAAAAACCGCAATTATTTTCCTATCAACCTAATAGTATCAAATATCTACCTATTAAATATCAGAAGAATGTGTACATATGTAAAAATATTTATAAATTTTAGGCTATCAAAATACGTTTATCTGTGAAAACAACATCGAATTACAGAAAAATCCTTTCAAGATCCATAAATTAAAAAATGATATTAAATTATCAACGATTTATCATTCACATCACGAGATTTCTATGTATGAAATAAACACCTGTTCCAAGATCAAATTCTTTTTTTTAAATCTTTTTTACAAATTCTTTTTTTTAGTGCTGAAATGTTATTCTTTTTCGTATTAAAATATACATTGCTTAATTTTTGAATTTTAATTAATTCAGTTAATAAAGGGTTAAAATAGATTGTGTGTCATCTATATAACAAAACATTTTTAAAGCAGTATTAGCTAGAAAAATAATCGTCTTCGTAATGTCGGAATATATTAATCGAAAATAAAATTAACAATATGTGTGTTATATTCAGCAACTTCTTTAAGTATTCCCTTTCACGATCTAAACTTCACTAGAATGAACTTACCAGAATGAAATGAAATCCTGTACTATGAATAAATAATAAGTCCAGCAGTATTACTTCGTAAAAAGCAAACACGTTCTTTTTTTAGAATAACCGTATTCATAATTTATTAAAATATATCATGGCGAAACAAGTCCAACGATTGTCTACGTGAAAAATACTTTTTATGGACTAAACACAACTTTATATATGAAAGCCGATAGCGAGGGGAGATCTGTACACACACGAGGCGAGTTGTTAAATGGTTTGCTGCAGCTGATGCTGTATACAATAGGGCGAAAGCATCTCTCTGGTGAAAGCATCGCGCCAACTCCCGGAAAGACAAACATACCGGTGTCGGGTGGGTTGGGTGTTTTCGTGTGCGTGTCAGTGGTGGTTCCGAAGGCATTTAACGGTGATGTTTAACACGATTAGATCAATAACTTATGAGAATCATTCCCATACGTGTTTTGATTTCATTTTTTCTTATATTTCGTTCAATGAACTGCATATTAATTAGGTATTTGTTTATAAGAGATGATAAATAACTACATAAATTTTTCAGTACTTAAAGTACAACTGGCTCCATATTTAACTTTTTAATGACTTCTCTATTATATATATATATATATATATATATATATATATATATATATATATATATATTTCTATTAATACATACCAATTATCTTAACAATACTCGTATAACATCACGCTGTTTATTTTTATAAAACGTTTTGTTTGAGAATTATATTCTCTCTTTCAGTAGTGTTTGTTTGAAATTCATATTTTATAAATTTTTCGATATTTAAAATGTCAACGAAAAAAAGTATCTGACTTTTTAGGAGAATAATTCAGGTGCGTAGAGACACAAAAGCTTATCAAAATTTCAAATTTTTTTCAAGAGAGATAAAATATAGTTAATTTTAATATCAAAAAGTATTTTCTATAATTAGAAAAATATTTTTGTATGAAAGTATTAAAAAATGAAAATTAGCTGATAAATGATTAAAAATTTTATTTTTTAATATATAAATCCAATAATTAAAAATATTAAAAATGTCGATAAGCACTTATGTGTGGAAGCTCTCGAATTGTACATTTTTCGTTTCAGAGTTATTCAAAAATAAATTATATTTTTATAAAGTGAAATTCGAATTAATTAATTGATTTTAAAAATAACTGAAAGATTAAAAACAATTTTCAAATATAGTTGAAAGGAATTAGAGATGAAAACTAATGAGAATTAGATGATTACTCTTTAGAACTAAATGAAATAATTTAAAAATTAATTTACAACAATATTTGTTGCTATGTATATTTAAAATTTTAATTCTGTATATTGTAGGAAACATTTTTTTCTGCATTGAAAAGCAAATAACCGTACCTGAAAGTATTAGTCTGGAAAATTATAAAATTTAATGAAAGTACTTTTTATATCTTCTACGAAAATATTATTTTTATTATTAGGGGGCTGTGCTTCCTAGTCGTGCTCGTATGCTCGTCGGCCGCGAAGGGTTAGCCTCCGCTCGCTTTGTTCGCACCCTTAACTCACTTCGTTCATATCACATATACAAGCTCCATACCGTAATATATATATATATATATATATATATATATATATATATATATATATATAAATTGCAGTTGTGATGATACCAATATCATAATTTTTCATGTAAATTCGGATGTCATCGTTAATAACAATTTAATAAAAAAATCTCTACACGTGTTTTGTTCAATATTTTGTCCATTTTTTGAAATTTTACTGAACACTTTTATATATATGTAGATAGAAATACCCAAAATTTATTTATGCACAATATTAATAATCGTTTTGTGATAATTGCTCTTGATAATCAAACAAATCTTTAACTCCCGTGCATAGTTTCTGTTCTTCAACCATTTTCATGTAGCTGTAAGTAAGAACAGAAAATACTCCTGACAGATAAGTTGGTTGGTTGTTTGGGGTTTAAGGATGCGTCGACAACTAAGGCATTAGTGTCCAACCTGACTTGACAGATAAACTTGTGTGAGTCTTAAAACCGAAAACCGTAAGGACAAATTTTCACCGGGATCACAGGAACAAAAAGAAATGTAATATTGATAGTCTAATAAGGGATTACCTCTTGAACAATCTGAAGCTCAGCTGGATAAGCTACGAAAAGTGGTCCCGTCGAAAGATCACGAAAAATGTTCTTCTTAGTGAAAATTATGAGACATGACTTCAATGATTAATTTTTTTCAGCTCTTGTGAGCGACTCTTTTTCTGAGCGAAGTCAGACTCAGAGTTAATCGTTATCTATAGTTATTTAAAGAGAATGCAAGAGTAGAAAATAGTAATGACAGATAGACTCGTGTAATTTTTAAAGATAAATACTATGAAAATAATACTACAACGAGATCAAAGGTACAAAAAATAGAATAAAAATACCGTGTATTTTAGACTAAACACTATAGAAATAAAATTTACGCAAAACCAACATGGCATCAATTTTACTTCCCGATTTAGTGCTGGATACATTGCGATCATTAACCATTGTAAAATTAAATTTATGGTCTAAAAAATAAATCAAAACTCGTGCCTGCTCTGAAGCTAAATTTACATTAAAATCGTCACTCAAAATGATAAGCAATTGAAAGAGTTCTTTATCAACAAAATTATTAGAGATATCATTACAGTACAACATTAAAGAATAATAAATGAATTGCAATATTTTCGATATGACTTCATTAGGAGACTTATATATATATATATATATCATAATCAAGTTATGTCTAAAATAATGCAGTTCATTTATTAATCTTTAATCTTGTACTGTAATGATGTCTCTGATAATGAATTTGTTGATAAAGAACTCTCTCAATTGCTTATCATTTTAAATAGCGATTTTAATGTAAGTTTAGCTATCTGTAACGATCGCTGCAGGGATGACCTCCCAGCATCTTTACTCTAGCTAAAAGGCACAGAGAAGTGGAGGTGCAGCGTTTCGTTACATGTTCAGCAACATAAATCCAATTCTCTCCACTGCGCATAAAGAAGTTTTGCTTCACAAATAGTATTGGGGAATAGATAGTCGATGATTCAAAAAAATGAAGACCACTATGTCAACGAATAAATATGGCATTGTTATTACCTCTAGAATAGCTTTGTGCGTCCTTTTCGAAAAACAATGAAGTTTAGGTAAAATATTGAACGCCGAATCCATAATTGTTCGTGTTTCTGGTTATTAGTAGATTTTTATTTAAAAATTTTAAATATCTTCTCTATCTTCTCTTAATAATAAAAACCTACATTTCTCGTCACTTTGTCCGCAGGACAAAGTGACGATTATCTATGGTGACAAGAAATATTTGCTTTATCAGCTTACAGATTTCCAGTTTAATTTATTAAGTTTTGTTCTTAAGTTTTTTTTATGTATTTTTTAAGTATATTATGGTGTAAAAACCAATAAACAGTGATTATTCTATATCTCTTCTATTTTCTCATCAATTTTGACGGGCTTTATATTAGTTTTCAAATACTTTTTATCAAATGCAGATACGTCTTGTAAATTAAATTAAAAATAGGTAAAAATGTGCATAATGAAACGGTACATTTCTCAGGTATTTGACTAGATGTCGATCCACAGTACTGACGAGCTTAGTGACATTTAACATTTCTCTGTGAGACATTCATCAAGCCGCCGCCACTGTTATACAAGTGCGTATAGTAATGCCATAGCTTTTTCACTGCGTACTGACAACGCGAGAACAATGTGAACTGTAAGAATGACTCGTAGTGGGGCAACGGGAGTGGGAGTAACTTGATAGTGGGGATATCAGTGGGAGAAGTTCTGTCGGTATGCGTTTTCGGTTGGATTCTCCAGTTGTGGTGGTGTGCTGCACAGTAGCAATGCGGGAAGTTTTCGCGTTATCTATCGTACAGATGTATATGGGTAAAGGGTTTTAGATTATATAAATGGAAAGTAAACTAGAACTTGAATTTCACCACGAAATGTGCACGTTTATCTTTGTGCGTGTGTTTCTTTTTTTACTGTTTTATCTATGTAACACTTAATTTAACGTAACACTATATGTCACATAGTTGAAAGATTACTAGACGTTATTCAGAAAGTTATGCGACACGATGAACCAGTTTCATTATTTGTATAATTAATGTGAATTTAATTTTGTTTCACTTATCGGTTTACAATAAGAAATATGAATCAGTCGTTAGGGACTGTCTCTTTTTGAGATATTACCACGTTTCAATCAATATCAAATGCGAATAAGAAGCGATCAGAAACGATTAGTAATTTGATTATAACCTTTTTTGAGGTTCACATGAGAAGTAAAAAATTTATTGGTAAAAGTAAATTTAGCCTTAGGAATAGAATTATATTCTTATTTTATTGAATGAAATATTTATTGAAATAAATATCTAGTTATTTTTTTTTTCATGAATTCTTTATTAGGTTTAAGTAATAACACAAAATGATCATTACTGATCTTATACTTCTCGTAATCGAGAGTGAAATTACAACCTTTGAGTTCATTGGACACAACGACGTATATTTTATACTTATTAATGCATTTAATATCATTAATAACACATTAATATCAGATTAAACTTATATTTTCCTTGTCAATAAACAAGAAACAAAGTTAAACATTATCTAAAATCGTTTTAATGTTAGAAACACTATAGTGTGTAACCGGAAGACACTTGGCTCTTCGCAGAACAAGCCCCGAGCACTTAACCTTACAACTCAGACAGCTAAAGTACTTTGATGGTTCAGTGGATCGGGGTTTTTCTGTAAATGTCAGCATTTTTCGTGGTAACATCTTGTATTTTAACGAGCGAAAATTAAGACTGTCTGCCAATATCACACCACACCTTACAACTTAATAAAAAATATAGTTTCTCTTCACAATCGTGACATTGTTCTAATAATTTTTTCTAACATTAATTTTTTTATTCAAAACAAGTTCTTATTGAAACAAGAAGAATAAAGTTTTAGTACTCAGAGCAAATATAATTTCAGTAGTTTAGTTGTATACAGTCTAACTTATTTAAATTAAGAATAATGTTGCTATTATAACTGATTTCGATAAAAATATCCAGTTAAATCTGTGAAGAAAATTGCAACTTGCTTTGAGAATGAGTTCAATATCGTACGACTAGATTGTCTTAAACTTCACAGTTAAGTAAGCGAATCTAAACACCTTTATACTTTCAAGGAAATAAGAATCGTGCATAGAGTTAACAAACTTTGTCATGGAAAAAGTAATTATTGTTTAAGTATACAAAAATACAGGAAACAAAACTTCCATTCTTTACATTTCATATGTATAATTTGTATATATATATAATATGTATATATATATATATATATATATCGAGAGATACTTCCTTAATCTCATATAAAATAATTTTAAAAAATTAATAATTTTAACATAAGAACTGCCGACAGTTAAGACGAAGCTATTTCTACCAAAACCAGTCAAAATGACTGATCATTAAAAAATTCGTAATAGAATATTTTTATATTTATTGACTTATTAGTGACTTACAAAAGGAATTCCGTGTTATGTAGTACATTTTTGGTATTACATATTAACCCATTTGAGACCATGTTCCCTAAATGAGGATTGGTACATTTTATCACTTACACATCAATAAGAATAATAAGTATAATAAAGAATATATGCTGTGGTAAAAAAAATAAAATAAATGTTAATTTCAAAGTTAAGTTATTCTTATAGTATAAAGTAAATTATTAGTTATAAAAAGTTATAATTTGTCACATTTCTTACAAACGTATTTTTTCTTTGAATGCATTTTCCGCATATATATTTTTTACAAATATTACAAATATTACAAACAGTGGTAGTCTTATTATGCTTACAGTACCCTATTTAACACCATTCGCGCGAACAAAGTGAGCTTTTTGAAGTTGTTTGTACATTAGCTATTCGTGATTCCATCCCTGGTTTTAAATTTTTAAATTTTAAAAGTTCATATGCTAGTTGAAACATAAATTCACCTTTCATAATATTTTTTTGGAATATCCTGTTGGACCGGGTACGTTTTTGAAAATATTATAAAATGATAATCTTCTAGGACTAGACGCTTCTTGTATTTTTGCCCAACTGGTTCTGTCTGCAGCAATTTCATTTTGATGATCTTGTAGTATACTTTCATTTATCATCTTCAGAACTTGAAAGCAATCGAGCACATCTTCTTTTACATATATTCAAAATATTTTCAAATTCACTATCACTTTATGAGGACATCTGAGCATTTTCTTCGTCTAAAAGCTCATTGCCACTATTCTCACTATCAAAATGTTTATCGTGAATATCGCATAGTTCATTTTCAATTTCTTCTGGTTCGCTTTCAATGTCATAGAAATCAGCATTCAGCACAGCATTCCATTGATATATCGTTCAGATTTTCCAATAATTCAGAGATTTTCAATCGTTTTTCCATTTTTAGGACTTATAAGAATAAAATAAAACTAGTGATTACATAAAATGTATATTTGTACTCAATTTTCTCACCTCACACTAATTGAAATAAGATGTCGTTTGGTTATCATTTATATAATTATTTTTTTATTATTTATTATATTATATAATACGTGTGAACATTCAACAAAAATTTCAATACACATTCTAGGTCTCCAGATCTAAATGAACGACTAAATATATTTTTGAATGAATGCATTAGTTTTGCATTACTATCATGATCGATCCGGATTTTTTTTGATAAATTTCACCATCATACTGAATGATACGCAGTAAAAATTCTAAAAACGCATGAAAAGTACAAAACGAGTAAACTGGTTAATTCGTGTTTGGTAAGCAGATTTCAGGACACTTTTACACTTTCACAGGTAGCAGTCATTTTACTGGTATTGATAGCCATGATACAAAATTATTTTAATTTTGAATAAAAAAAATTAAAGTAAAATTCATTATACTATTTCCTTAGTTATAGCTGCAAAAGTCATGACATCGTCGCGAAAAAAAAAATTAACATAAAGTAGGAATTTTAAAACAAAATTGTAGAACCAGTCATTTTGACTAATGTGGCAGTTTTTAATTTTATAAGTGCCATACCAGTCATTTTGACTGGTGTGGCAGTTAAATAATTTTAAAAGTTTTATAAACCAAATGAATTCGTTTTATACAATGAAAATATATTGTGTAATTTAAACAATTAACAGTCCAATTAATTAGTTGAATAATCACAATTCTACGTATACAATTACTATTGTAATTATTTCCAATAATTAATTAATATATCAACTATTTATTAACATAGTCAGTAGTTCATTGTTCTGTTAAACATGTGGACGGAGGAATAGTTGTGTTAGAATATTATATGTTAGTAAGCTTAAATGACTTTCAACACAAGTTAGTAATTATAGGAAATTCCAAATAGCTGTCTTTGAATATCGATATCTTTGTTTATATTGGGTTCATTCTATTAATATTATATATATATATATATATATATATATATATATATATATATATGTCTACATGTAATACTGTATTATAATTGAGAAATGTTTGTAAATATGTGAAGCTTTTTGCTTATATGCAGTACATTACACCAACTACATGTTTCTTAATACAGTATTCGGTTGAAATTATTTGTGTAGGATTATACAGTATTTATATAATTATTCTGTTTTTAAACAGTTTTTCTTTCATTTTAAATAATAGATTACTGAAGTAAATTTTTAATATTATTAACTTGCAAATTATTTCAGTTATAGTATAATTGTATACCAGAATCTATCTTATATTAATTTCTACATAGAAAATATAAAGTATCAACGAAAAAATATTTCAAATAAGAATTCTATGACAACGAGCGGGTTTCAAAAAAATCGTAGAAGTGAACAGAAAGACCAATAGTTCGGGCAGTTAAATTATTAATATAATCTCCTTTAAGGTCGATACATTTCATTCAACTTTGCTCGAGTGTCATTATTTTGGTGTTAAAGGCGATTTCTCAAGCTCTTCAAAATAGGCGTCTACTTCGGTTATTTCCCCTTATCTGTGTTTAATCTATTCCCAGAAAGGAATGTTTTCAGTTATGGAAACAGATGGAAGTCGGAGGGGTCCAGGCCTGGTGAATATGGCGCCTAAGGAACCAATTCGAAGTGAAGAGAATGGATTTTGGTGACTATTTGTATCGATGAATGACGTTGGAGGTTGTCGTGATGAAAGAGGATTTTTTGCCTTGTATTCTGGGTAGTTTTTCATTAATGGCGGTTCATAACTTGTCCAAAAGGATACAGTAATAAGCACTGTTGATTGTATTTTTTTTTCAAATAATCCACCAACTAAATTCCTTGCGCATCCCAAAAAAAAAACTGAAGCCGTGACTTTGCCTGCCGATGGACTAGCTTTGAACTTCTTTGGTGGCCTACCTTCTCTCTTAGTCCATTATTTCGATTGTTCTTTGGGCCCTGGTATATAGTGACGAATCTAAGTCTCATCAATGATTACAAATCGACACAAAAAATTCTTTTTTATTACGCTGGATCATGGCTAAGAAATCTTTTGAAATTTACTGTCAACGCGGCTAAAGAATTTTCACTTCAAAAAATATGTTTAATGGAAATTTTACGATAAAATTATTTTTCTTTTATAGAAAGATATTCGCGGTATTATTTTAGAACAATGTAACAATAAAACCATATATTTACCAAAAAATAAACAAAATTCTATTATAAACATTTCTTTAAAATCATTATTCAAATAAAAAAACCTTTAATCATAATTATTGTAATGTGTATTACATTCGATTGATTTTAAACGTATTGTATTTATTTAAAAAAGCTTCGTTCATTCAAATCTATTTATGTAATAACTATAATTGGACAACTAAAAATCAACGTCACACAACGCATACAACAGATTTTACCCATGTTAACAAAACTGTCAAATACGTTGGTTTAGCAACTTGGCACCTGTTTGAATGTCGACGAATACCGTTTACTTCGTTTAGTTCAACCGGTGTAAATAATTAACTCTTTATGTATTTTTGTTATTCAGTACGATTTTTTAAAAACGAATTTTCAATTTATACGAATTTTAATTTGGTGAATAATTATTGATACTTAAACAGAAATATATATATATATATAATTAAAACGTGTTTTTTTGATGTCATTATTGAATAATTAATTCTTTTTTCATTCCATACACTACAAAAAAGTTTTCTCATCAATAATGGTATAAAATGCTTAGGTTTTCTATCCCTTAACAATCTGAAAATGATGGAATCGAAATGAGTATAAGAAATATTAAAAAATTATCAATAATCAGTTATTGAATATTTTTAATCAGAAAAAAATGTGGTTTGTGGCTTGAAAAAATAAGCATTTTTGAAACAAAAAATATAGTTCTTTGAGTTTGTTGTTTAGAAGTATTCATAAAAGACATTCTCTCTCTCTATTTTCCTACCAACCTAATACATGTAAAAGAATTAAGAAAACTTATTACAAAAAGTTGCTTGAATTATAAATATAAAGTTTCTAATATATTTTTAAAGTTTATAAGTAATTAGTTAAATGTGAAGCCTTTATTTGCCTTCATATAGTTTCAGAGCACTAACTTATAGATAAATCTGATTATTCTGTACCTGAAAATAAATTTAAACATTGTGTAAAAACTGTCTTCTGAAATAGAATTTTCAAACCTATTTTGAAATATCATCTTTTGTCAAGTATTTTTTATAAAAAAAATTCCTTATCGTTACTGTGTACAGTGTTTTGAACATCTACACAAATACGAAACTCTAGCCACTTTATTCACTAAATTTATTTTTTTTTACTACAGTATATTTAAAAAAAAATAATCAAACATAATACTGTCTATATCGAACGATTGAGTATCCATGACTTTTAGCGACTAGATAAAGCTGACAGATTAAAACTATCGTAATGACATGAAGAAAAAACAAACTACCGTTCTTATATAGAAAATGTTTTATGAATGATGACATATATCGATGATTTATATGATATCCACTCCATGGATTCTCGTACAGAAAAATACTCTGTTGTCTCTTCCATATTTTCTTGTTCGAATGGCGGCCGTTATAGATATAGGGGGATAGGAGATTGGTTTAGTAGTATCTGGCCTGGTCTGACTCGTGATAACTTTTATTGAGGGATTGTCGGCTTTCGTGTTTGAATTCGTTTTTTTTCTTTTCCTTTTTTAAGGATTTGTGACCAATATATACGTATATATATATATATATATATATATATATATTTATATATGTACAAAATTATATATATATATATTTATATATATACATACATATGTTTATATATATATATATATATATATATATATATGTATACATACACATTGTGTGTAAATACATAAATGTATGATTGTGTTTGTGTTTATACGAACTGTTTGTGTATTATGAGTCTACATTCGTGTTAGTTTTAAAGCTTCATTGTGCTTTTTCTGTCATGCGTATATGTTTGTGGATTTTTCGACGCTATACCGATGTTTTTCTAATTTTTTTAGGTGAAGGATTTTGAGTTTTTTTTTGCTGCGTAAATGGTAAAAAATCTGTCGTTTTTTTTTTGAACTCTATATATTAAAAAAAGATACGCATTTCAATATATATATATATAAACATTGTTAAAATTTTTCAATCATTTATACTGTATGACTGGAAAAAATGTTTTACACTTAATACTTTTCCTTTTTAATAATTTAACTTATGTATATGTATATTCTAATAAGTATATATTTATAATTATGGTAAATGAATTTATTATATTTAATAATATATACATACACACATATATATATATATATATATATACATATATACTTATATATATATATATATATATATATATATATATACATAGAGAGAGAGAGAGAGAGAGAGAGATAGAGAGTCACTATTTGATACTTATAGTCGGCGTTAGTATCGACAGCCTATTTCACGCATGCCGACTATAGCTGCTGATAGGAGTGAAAGAGTTGAACTCCTCATCAGAAAGAAACTTTTGTCTTACTACCTCTTCTTTGAATGATACAAAAAGGTAGAATTCAATTGGTACTAAATCTAGACTGTATTGTGGATAGTTCAGGAGCTCAAAATGTAGAACCTGAATATACTGATTTGTTTTATTATCTGTATAAGATCAAACTTTGTCTTGAAGCAGAATCACATGTTCAACAAGTTTACCAAGTTCTTCATAAATTTAATTTTTGGCTTCAGTTCCTACAAAAGTTTCTACTAACTACCACTAGTTATTGTTTTATCTCCAGATGAAAAATTGACATAAATTGCACCTTCCATATCTTAAAATATTTTCATTATTAATATTTATACAAAGGACTTGAAAAATTCATCTCACTTCTGTTAAAAGATAAATTGGAGCGCTTGAAGACTGTTTCTGATAAGGAGGTCATTAATAGTATTCCATGGTTTCCCAAAACATCAACAAGTTTTTGTAGGATCGAATCCTGAAACTCGATAAGCGATTGATTAATTGGATAGAAGTTAGGGGCAATTATATAAAAAAATACCTTGAATAAAGCTCATGTAGGTAAAATAAGAATTTTTATATCTTGAATGTTCTTTACTTTTTGAATTTTCCGCATAAATATCTTAAAAGAATTACACGCAGTTACTCCAACTATTCATAAAGATAACATTAGACTCTACAATATTTGACATTCAGATAACACTTCATTTTTTGAAAGCTGTAGTTTTGAGAAAAATATTATACATATAAAAGGTCTGTAAATATAATAAATTGTATTCACTGTCAATTGAATAGAAAGAACTGTATAAATTTATGAAATAGGTCGTATTGTTTTGTGCACTATTATATATATATATATATATATATATATATATATATATATATATATATTTTCATGAATACATGTTTTACTTGACTCTAGAACAATAAAGAAATGCTTATCGAAGAAAGAATAAAAAGAACACATTCACGAGGATATGTTTTATATATATATATACACTAAGTACGATTTGTGACACTATGATGGATCCAAACATCGGAACGTGTTGTGGCAAAACGGGACGTTGAATGATTGCTGCCACTGTTTACGTATATGTTTATATCAATTTCGAAATAAAGCTGTCGGAAAAGCTGAGTCGTTTTCTTAGATACCGGTAAATACAACAAATTCGTCCCGTGTTTCGACTTCTACTTCTAAAACATTACGTCGTTCACTGTTTTCTTTTTTCATATAATTTATTTACGTGTAGTGAAATACAGTGAATAGAAAATTATCTGTACATGTTTTCGTAATATAATGGTGTGACGATCAATTTGATATAATTATAACTACTTGCCAGTACATGTACCGTATGACGTGCCTCATGCAAACGATGTAAGCAAAATATGTTTAAGTTTTTTTGTTCAGATATAAGAGACCGATTAAAATTAATAGGATTTGTAATGAAGCTTGGTATACATCATACGTTGTAATAATCGAGTAACGTCTATGTATTGGGTTGGAACAAAAGTTTGTAGCGTTTTCCAACTGATGCGATTAATTACAGCTTCGGGCGCAGCTCGATTATATGACATGATTTCAGATGTGTTATTTTGACAGGTGACATTTCAACGTTTCTTTCTCTGCTATTTTTGTGAGTTTTAAGTCTGTTAAATTTAAAATTGAAAATGGAGAAATACAATTTGAATGTTTTTTATTTGATGCTGTTTTATTTTTGGAGATGAAAAAATGCTGCAGAGACAGCAAAAAGATATCCGCAATTTATGAAGAAGGTGCCGTAGCTGGAAGTACTGTTACAAGTGGTTTGCTCGATTCAGAGATGGAAAGTTTGATCTTTGGCAGCATTTTTTCCAATTGGAATGCGAAAAGTATGCAATGGCTAATATGCTGCTTTTTGTGTGCCATCGTTTCACGACTGTTTTGTAAGGTTATGTAAACTGTTTGGTCAAGATATATATAGCGTTTATAAACGTTAAGGTTGGTACTTCAAAATCCTAAAACTACGAGAAAATATTTTAATTTAAGACAAAGTTATGATTGATTCAGTTTAAAGGCACAGAATTAATTTTTACATTTAATTAATTCTGTAAATAGGTACTATTGAACAGCACTACAGTTGTGTCAAGGGTCTGGTAGTATAACAATAAATTATTTATTAATTTATATTGATTTGCAGTGAGAAACATCCAAATATAAAATTGAAAAAGACAATAATAATAAATGTGTTTTTAATCGCATGAATCGAGTTTTAAATATTATGCTCGGGAATTAACAAATACTTGATACAAAACACAATAATAATTATTTATTATCAGATTGCTGAAAAAAATCGTTTATTTTTTTCTATAGATGCTTTTAAAACTAACAGAAGATAAAATGTGTAAGAATAGATATTTATTTTTAATGAATCCATTACTTTTTCTAAGTGAAAAACGGACATAAAAATAGGCTGCGAGTCTATAAGACCCGTATCTGAAACGAGATATTTAAGATGTTATCAAATATGTAAGATAAGTAGTTAAAAAATTTATTCCACTGTATTCATTTATCCACCTTTAGAACTTTTTAAGAGTCGTTAAGGAGATATTTCGATAGATAATGAAATCTTTGATGTTTGCGAACTTTTCATATAAAGTAAAAGCAATAAAGCGTCGTACTTTCGGACGAACTTTAACGGTCTTTGTGTTTTAATACTGCATTTAATATGGTATAGTCAGATTTCAAGCATCTGAACAATTTTTGTACGACGGACGGAAATCCAGTTCATATTTTCTTTACTGTCATCTAACATACTGTATGTCATATAACATTATATCTGTTTTCACGTTTAAGACACGTACGATATATTTCTCTTTGGGAACGTTATGTTTTCGTTTTTATTGTCTTAGAATATGTTTTTATTCGTATATAAAAGGATGCAAAGAAATATAAGCAATTTTTATATCAACGTGTCGTGCAATAAAAATGTTAAAGTAACGATATACTCGGTTAGTGAATGTTTTGTACAAGTTCTTGGATTCTATTCATTGTTTGAAATATTCAAAGTGATATACTTGCAGTGGAATTATGATTGATGATCTACAGAAAATAAAACGTACGTTTATCGTTCTACACATTTATATTTTTCACTACGAACATACGTTTTCTTAACTTATCTGTTATGCAATCTATACATTATTGTTTATTTCAAATTAAAAAAAAATACTATAAACTAGCCAAAACCAAGAAGGTCTATATATTTTCATTTTTATTTCTGTATCAGAAACAAATTTGCACCCAGCACCGATCGACTTGAATAGAATTATAATAAATCTAAAATAAGAGAAAAAAATCCACATCTTGCCATCGAATCAAAGTCAGAGAACCAGCAAACGAAATGTGTCGGTTATACCGACTGCGTAACCCAGCTATGAATTTTGTATAACACGTACAGGATATTTTATCTTGTGTTGTTAATAATACTCGGTGAAGTTCATTTCTGCCAAGATATGATAAGGGTCGACGTGAAAGAATGGGGAGCAGCCCCTTAACATTATTTAAATAATCTAATTTTTAAGATTCTAGTCAGACCGAAAGCTTTGGAGAAATGTCAAAGGATATGAAATAAGTTGTTTTTTTGTAATCATTTTAACGAACCCTCATTGATTTTTTTTAGTATTAAATTTCCGTGAAGAAAAATGTTTCCTTTTAAAGAAATTGTATTAGAACGATTGTAACTTAATATTTATTGTCGGTTTCATTACATTATCATTTTTAAATAAATTATTTTTAAAAACATCTATATTCATGTCTGTGTATATATTTTAAAGATTTATAAACACCTCATATGACTGAAATTCTTAATGAATTAATTGTATTTTTTCATACTTCTGTACTTGGATTTGAAGAGTGATTCAGATAGTGACCTCAAAGACAAGAAGAATAACTTCTTAATGCTTCTTTTTAATCAAGAATAATCAGTTTTAATTTTATAAACTGAAAGTAAGGATTTTATTTTATTCTTAAATTTCACACAGAACATTAATATTGATATGAAGGAGTTTTGAGAGAATGAATATTGTTTTTTCCTTAACAATAATTAATTTTAATTTAAAATTAGATTTATTAATATTATATAAAAATATTATTTTAAATAATCACATTTGTGCTTAGTGTTATTTTAAAGTTTCTGTTTTTGTATTGAGCGTATAAGACGGTCCCCTATTTTTTGAATATTTTTTAGGTTTTAAGGGTCGCTTTATACGCCGAGATATACGGTATATAGATACATATATGTATGAGTAAGTAAATATTCCTCTGCAATGCGTAATTAAAAAAAATGCTTTTAAAATTCATATCAAATAACAGCAGCGAGACGACTTCTTTCAAAAACAGCATCCTCTAGATGCACTTTATCAAATGTCACATAAACAAATGGGTTATCCATTTTCTACATCCTATGTTACACATGAGCACACATGACTCTTTGTGCATCGACTTCAATCTACTATAGAAACGTGCCTGTGTATATTTTCAGATATCTAGTGCGACGCGTTGTATGCAGGTAGACAGATATATAGATAGATAGATATGCATAATGACAAAGAATCCAAGAACAACGAACAACGATCTTGAATGAATGCCATCAACTAAGAATACTTTGTACTATGTGCAATATATGCTACGTCTTTATACCTCATTGCTCGTACAACAGCGTTACAAATACTTTTATATTGAATTTTACTTGATTTACTTTTCAATAAATTTCCCTAAAAGTTCTGTTTTCAATTTGACAGTAAACTATAGTCATTTAATTTGTTTACGTTTACGTGCTAATCAATAAAATTTATCTAGAAACTTGAAAGTAGAAAAAAACAGTTTAAAATAAACTTATCTAAAGATTTAAAATAAAAAAAATATAATCAGGATTTCAGAACAAGAATTTTATTATTTAAAAAATATGATATAATATTTGATATATATATATGTATATATATACATGTATATATATATATATATATATATATATATATATATATAATAGGAGGTTGCATTGAAAGCCGCTGTTTACGTGTAGATAGCTATAGGTGAATATGCTGTGGAGAGTGACAGATGTCTCTGTAGTGTGAACATTTCCCACTAAAATTCAGTTATCAGACGTCATCCTTTATTTATACGGGTGCTTTTCTATAACTAGATTAAAATGGGACGTGATCAGTTGTTTTTCTGATATGTACTTCAACACTTCTTTGAGTTGAAAAAAAGTGCAGCTGAAGTTCATAGATTGCTTTTAAAAACATATGATGAATCTGCTCCATCGGAAACACTATGTCGAGATTGGCTTTGATGATTCAAAAATAGTGATTGTGACGTTCACGACAAACAACGACCTGGTCAATCGAAAAAGCTCGAAGATGAACAACTGCAAGATCTATTGGAAGAAAATCTTGCTCAAACACTCAAACAATTGGCTCAACAGCTCGAAACCGATAAATCAACCATTTCACGACGTTTACAAGCCATGTGAAAGATCTAAAAAAAGAAAGATGGCTGCTACATGAATTGACCGAAAATTCCATTCCTAATCGTTTAAACATCTAGATTTCTTTGTTTGCAAGGCATAAAAAGAAAGAAAAGTTTCTTGGGGCGTATCGTGACCGGAGATGAAAAATGGATCTATTTCGATAAACCGAAATGCAGTAAATCATGGGTTGATTCTGGCCAACCATCAACGTTGACACCAAAGCGAAATATCCATGATCACAAAGCAACGCTCTTTATCTGATGGGATACAGAGGGTGTCGTGTATTATGAGCTGTTGAAATCGAAAGAAACAATCACCGTCGAACGTAATGGACAACAATTGGACCGTTTTAATGATTATTTGATGCAAAAACGACCATCAATTGCATCAAATCGCCGAAACGTGATTCTTCTCCATGACAACGCTTGGCCCCATGTTGCTATAGTCGTGAAAAAAGCACTGATAGAGCTTGAATGGTAGGTTCTTCTGCACCCAATGTATTCTCTGGGCCTGTCATTAAGCGATTACCATCTGTTTCGATCGATGCAACACCCTTTGAAAGATACACACTTTCATAACTACGGAGAAGAACATTGGGTTGCCGTACAGATTGGCTCAAAAGACAGACCATTCTTTTGTCGCGGAATTCAACTTCTGCCAAAAAAGTGGGAAAAAGTCATAGATTTCGAAGGCAAATACTTTGATTAATGTATTTACACATTTTCTTATTGAAAGAAATGTTCAAAAAACACAACAAACAGCGACTTTCATTGCAATCTCCTAATATATATATATATATATATATATATATATATATATATATATATATATATATATATATAGTATTTAGCCACAAAAGAACTAAAAGGTTGCAAAAAATATTCTACTACCATGTTTATATTGATATACACACACACACATATATATATATAACGATTACGTTGCTGAATATCTGATAATTATATAGACATAATGAGTTTTAAAAATATGTTTATTGTTTCATTCGGTTGCATATACAAGCCTATAATTGAGAAGTGAGCGAACGCAGCGAGCCCGGGGGTTAGTGAGCAAAGCGAGCAGGGGGCGAAGCTCCCTAATATATATATATATATATATATATATATAAGATATAATAACGCTCATTTCTTACAATGCATGATCGAAATTTAGTTTCTCTTGTCGTTGGTAAGACATTCGAACCATTAGGGCATAGTTGTAGTATTTGGGGAACAATATCAGTAATTACATTATACTATCGGGGAATGACAATAACCAGTGATCACAACTCGAACGAATGAATTGCAGCAACGTGTTGAATTCACGCGAGTCAGCGTTTCATAGCTTCAGGAATTACCTTAAAAGCCCAAGAAGTTACTAGTCAGTCGTAAATGTAACTACACGTTCTACACGAATCGAAATCAATTATATTTATTTTTATCCTATACAAAACGATGTACTAGACGGATAATTATGTAGGACATTAAAAATATACTTGAATGCAATAAACATCGAAGGGAATTAAACAAATAGCTTTTTAAAATGTTTTTCTAGAGTATTGGGCACGTTTCATCATTCTTAAATTTTTATACATCTTAAAAAAGCAATTTTATTCATATAAAAACTTATTTTTCGTTGAAATAGATATAGAAAAAAATATATTTTTTTTAAATAATTAAAAAGTTGGATTTATAAGGGCATATCAAGAAGTAAAGCGACATTTATGAAGTAAAAAAAACCTTTATTCTACAGACAAGATTTTTATTAGTCATTTTTCTATATAATTTTCTAAGCACTTAATCCAAGGACTCAATCTGGATTCGTCGCAGAAAAAACTCTTTGGTTTTTATACAACCACTCTTTCATAATTTCAATTATTTTCTCATTAGACTGAAAATTTGTCATCTAAATTCTTCTTTTAATGGTCCAAAAAAATTAACATCGTTTGATGGTAAATTAAAACTATATGTGAAATGTGGTTGAAAAGTTCAAAACCTAGATTTGAATACATAAATTTATTATTCTTGTGTATTGTCTTGAAGTCGATTCATACCCGCAGAAAGATTCAAATGCTTTTCAAACTTGATTTTTGACTTTAATTCTCGCATAAGTTCATAATAGATGTCATTATTTATTGTTTCATTTTTAAGTGTGAAATAAATCAAAATTAATTACACCTCACGTGTCCAAAGAAATGTTATCACAAACTTTTAACGGAGGTTGAGGTCACTATTTTTCTAAAAAAAAAACAGTAACTTCAAAGAGAAGAAAGAAACAATTCGTGTATATATGTTTGAAAAATATTTAAATTACCTTTATACTGATCAAAAACTAAATCTAGGATCCAAACACTTTTCAAAACATGATGGAAACACGTTCATAACCACAACTTAATCAACCATTCAATTCAATTTCAACAATAAATGATATTCCTTCGGTATTGACGGCGATGAAAACTATATTTCAACATATTGAAAATGCCATATATATATATATATATATATACACACATGTATGTTATTGTACATGTGTGTCAGACATACAGCTTTCATGTACTCAGCGAAATCAAATTGCTTTCCGTTATACAGAACGGTGTAGTGCGCCAACAAGTAATGGCAAGTGCTTTTGTCTAGTATTGCCTTCAGTTACTACTCTTTTTGAACTAGAAGTTTCAGTAAAATATGCTGCCATCGTTCTTTAGATATTAGCGAGATAGAAACATGCGATGCGAGAAATATATTCAAAGAAATGATATTGGCATGTTGGGTTCATGAGATTTTGTACAAGTTGTGTACGTATGTATAACAATTGTAATGATGATCAGAATAAAATGTCCTTTCTCTCTCTCTCTCTTATATATATATATATATATATATATATATATATATAGATAGATAGATATTTAAATTTTTATTATTTAGCTACCTACACTAGAAATTTAATTCTTTGTTAAAAAACCTCATCGAGACTATGGATTTTTTATATTTCTATTCCATTGTAAAATTATTGAAGCAAAACCGACGAAACATACTTTATTCTGAGAAGAAAAAATTATTTTGTAATAGCTTTCTCATGATCAAATATGAATTCTATAAACAAAATATGAATATTATATTTTTCATCGGTAATTTTCTTTTGATATATGATAATTTTTTTTCGAAAATAATACTTTATTAATAATGAAATTTAAATGATATTTCAACATTTTTTATTGGAAATTTTGAAGAATTAAAATCTGTTATCGAAAAACTAGAACGTACTGTAAATAGGGTTGTCACAGTACAATTATAAAACGTGACTAAACATTCATTTTCTCAAGAAACTTCTTTTTTCACTCTCTAAACTATAAAGAATCTGAGATTTGAACATTTTCTGTATATTGGAAACCTGAAGATGATGAAGATATTGAAATTTGCATAAATAATAATCGAAAATGGGTAATAATAATTTATTAAACATTTATCTAGAATTTTTTTTTTTTGTTGTTTGTGGTGTAAAATAGAATTTATTTGTGAGAATAAAGTTATACTTATTATTGTAATTGGATTATACAATAAGAAAAAAAATCTTTTTTTTTTGCTTTATCACTAAATATAAAAAAAACAAATAAATTAAAATATCGTCGTCCAGAAAGAATCTGCTGTTTTATTTAACATCAATGTGAAGATCATCAAATAAACTGTTATTTTGAGGATAATTGCATGGCCATCGAAACTGTATAAATTATAATCAAAAATGTTTAATAATTAATTACTGTTTATTTTTGATTATTAAAAGCATATAATTTGTGAAGTGAGAAAAAATTTATGAAAGTGAATTAGCTATATATTTTCGAATAGAATCATCTTTTATTCAACAAATAATATTTTTATAAAAAAATGAGTTTGTAAGAGTAATCAGTTGGGATATATATATATATATATATATATATATATATGCTAATATATATATATATACATACATATATATGTATATATATACAATATAAGAAGTGAAAAATCTGTGTCATTGTGAAAGTAAATTTAGCAAGTGTCAGAAGTGTATTGTCATAAATGGTAATATTTTATAAAAGATGATAAAAAAAGTTTGACGAATGATTTTTTATCCAGTCTATTAAATAAATATATATATATATATATATATATATATATATATATATATAAATATATATATAAAAATAAATTAATATATATATATATACATATATAAATATATATAGATATATATATAAATATATATATATATATATATATAAATATATATATAAAAATATATATATATATATATATATATATATATATATATATATATATATATATATATATATATATATAATTAAAATGTTATGAAACATCCTAATGATTTCATGATAAGATATTATTTTACAAAATAAAACCTTATGAAATGAAATGATGCATGTAAAATAAAATAGAAGAAATCCTTTTATGATTTATGCAAACTACTTACAAAAACAATAAAAGAACCGAATAATTTTCACAAAGCAAGCAGTGCAACGAACTTTCTAATGAAATTATTGCCAGTAAAAGAAAAACTAGATATAAAATATAATAAGAGACAAGTTAAGCGTAACTTTTAGAACAAACTTCTATCATTATGTTTTAATTTAAACGATACGTTTAGTTTACGTATTCTTTTTTCTTATAATTTTCCATTGTACATCATATAATAATAATTTATTACAATACTCAACTACTTGTTATTAATGGTTGTATATAAATGATATTGTATTCTAACATTCTTTTCGTAGCAGGATTCTATTTTTATTTTGTATAATACCTACGTTGTGAACGATTGAATAAAAGGGAGCACGAAATTCCACTGATCACGACAAACATGTAACTAATTCAATGTTATATATTTAATATTAATTAAATCAAATGATTTTAATGACTATTCTATCAATTCAGATATTTGTAAATATCAAATATGTAATTATGTTTAATTATGAATATATAAATACACGTGTGCAGGATGATATTTTAAATGTAATTAATTTACGTGAACAAATAATTGCATATATATATATATATATATATATATGCAAGGGTCGTTTGATAAGTTTGGTAAATTTTTATGATGTGGCGCCACGATTAATTTAGTAACGTCACGGTTATCAAGTGTCATTTTTCAAACTAGCATAGGCAAAATTAAAACCAGAAGCGACGCGTTGTTCACGTTCTACACATGTTTGAAGCGAGCATTGTAGTAGTTGCCGTAAAAATGGACGAGTAGGTCTTTTTGAGTCAATTTGTCACCATGGATGAAACACGGATCCACCACTATATACCTCAATCTAAGTAGTAGTCAAAGCAGTGGACAGGGATTGGTGAAATTGTGCCGAAGAAAGCGAAGACCGTTTTGTCGGCTCGGAAGATGATTGTCAATGTTTTTGGGATTCTCAAAGAATCATCCCAACCTACTATTTAGCGAAGTGAAAAACGATAACAGGAGCCTATTTATACAACATTACTGGACCGTTTCCGAACTTAAAAAAAGTTTGACGCTGGTAAAAAGTATGCGTTGGATTTCGAACTGATTGGCGCCATTAACACCTATTTTGAAGAGTTGAAGGAATCGTCCTGGAAGTATGGCATAAAGGCTCTTGAATATCGCTGGACTATGTGTATTGGATTAAAAGGAGTATCTGTCAGAAAATTAATCATTTCTCACCCAATATTTTGTTTTTTTTCCTAGGGTGGAAACTTTTCATCTCACTCTAGTGTATATATATATATATATATATATATATATATATATATATATGTAATATTTGTACTTTATTAGAAAATTCGTTATTTAAAATATTTACTTTCATAATAATATTTCTGTAATGAAAATTTTTTTTTTAAAATATATTAAGGTAGTATGTATATATTTTATTATTCGTGGATTTATTTAAGCAATGTTTCTCATTAAAAATTATTATAATCTTTTCTACGATATTGACTATAATGATAATGAAAATATGTTGTTGATATAACATGAGTAAAATTATTATTAGAAATAAAATCATAACGGAAGCACGACGTTCATTATCATTTACTAATTAAATAGAACACATAATCCCATGTACAGAAGCCATGTACAAAACAAACAATCCGTCGAAACAAATAACGACTCCTTTACGTATTCGATATGAAATTGTAGTGGCAACCGAAAAGTATTAACCGTATGCTCGGTCGCTCCACACCAAAGTAATTAGTTTTTTTCCTCGAGTCCGCTTGAGCTTTTTGAGTGTTGCAACTGTTTATGACTCCTTTTATTCACTTTGCTGAAGCCTCACTGGTCAAAGTTAATAGAAAATTCTTCGCAAGCAAGTACAAAGCACCGGGGTTACACAATAAATGTCTTACCGTGTTTCTCTTTTTTCATTCTATGTTGAACAAATTCAATTGCAGAATTGAAATTTATGATTACAGACGGAGGGAACAATCTCTGACAGTTATTTATGGAAAGTAAATGGTTGAAATTTATTTGCACTGGCTAATAAGTTTGTTTTTGTGTTCTCTCGGCGTTCCGTTTATGCATTGTGTCGGCGAAATGCTTTTTTCTGTAAACGTATTGACAGTCGTCGATCTCTGATCACTTGGAACGAGACGGAGATATACTAGATATAATTGGGTTCAAATAAGGAAAATAAGCAAAAATATAAATAATGAACAAAATAAGTAAATTGATAGATAATAAGATAGAATATAAATATACATATATATATATATATATATATATATATATATATATATATATATATATATATATATATATATATAGATATAAGCTGATTTATATTTCTTCAATACTTAAACATTTTTAAATTTTTATTTTTTTTTAGAACATACTTTTAGTATTATCATACAATTAATTTAATCATATATTGAAAATAATTAGTTTTAGAATAAAGACGATTGTGGTTTTTAATAAAAAATTAAATATCGAATAAAATTGCTTGTAATTAATATTATTAGCCTCCAGAATACGATAAATAATATTTTAATAAGAATTATAAATACTGATTTGATTGAAAGCAATTGTTGAGTTTAGGTTGAAAATACAAACCTATGTAAACTCAAAGAGATACATTCTGAAAATTTTCTAATAGATATTCAAGCTGGTTGTATATTAAAATGATAGGATTTAGATTTAGTATGTTTTTATCGAGACAGTAAAAAATACATAAATTAAAAGAAAACGATTGGCTGGGTGTGAATTAATTTACAGCCTTGTATAGGCCATTTCTACACATATTCAAATATAAATTAATTACGAGTTGAAAACTGATCTTAAAATACATTTTATTTTACTAATGGAGCGATTTTTTTCTTAATAAACTTAACATTTTTACTTTATTTTCTTTGAAAAAATGTCAGATAAATTGATAAAAAACTATAACCAAACACTAGATTTTTGTAAAAAAATCAAAAAAGAATATATGACAAGTCAGATATTAATCATATAGTTGCTTTTTAATATGAAAAATTGAATGATATTCCTAAGAAACACTGTCGAAAAATCTGACTGACAAAATCTAACTTTTTCATTTCTCTAGAAGAATTAATAATAATCTTATACAAAATCTTCATAATTTCAAAACAGACTTGGGTCGCTTGATAAGTCTGGTAAATTCCTATGATGTGGCGCCACCATTTATTTGGTAACATTAAAGCTATTCTGACGATTTTTGAAGTGAGAATTGTAACAGATGCCGTAAAATTGAAAAAAACGAGCAGGCCTTTTTGCGTCGATTCGTAACAGTGGATGAAACATGGATCCACCACTACACACCTGAGTCGAAGAAGCAGTCAAAGATTGGTGAAATTGCGCTAAAGAAAGCGAAAACCGCTTTGTCGGCTGGGAAAGGTGATGGCCACTGTTTTCTTGGGATGGACAAGGAATCATCCTGATCGATTACTTGGAAAAAGACAACAGGAGCCTATTATGCAAAATTATTAGACCGTTTGAAAGAAGAGCTGAAATAAAAACGGCCAAGATTGTCGCACAAAAAGTTCTCTCTCACCAGGACAAGGTGCCGTCCCACAAATCGACCATCGCAATGGCAAAAATTGCACGAAATAGGCATCAAATTAATTCCTCATCCAACCTATTCTCTGGACTTAGTCCAGTGCGACTTCTTTCTTTTCTCAAACTTAAAACTTTAGGAAGAAATTTTCGCCGAATAAGGATTCCATCACTGCCGTCAATGCATATTTTGCAGACTTGCTGGAACAAGCTCTCAATGGAGAATATGTGGAGAAATAAAATCGTTTTTTTTCCAAAAAACGGTGCTTAACTTGCTTTTTAACCATACTTATCAAACGACTCACATAGACTATTTATTTTGTTGAAGTGAAGTAAATTCTGGTAGGAGGGAAATTATCTAAAAACATTTATTTGAAAGTAGTACGAAGCAGTACGTTACCACCTGCATTATTCACTCTTTTTTATTATTTCAACAATTACTCACTCGTTTCATATTTTTAATCAAATCTATTGAAAAAAGTTCGAACTTCCTATTAAGGAACAACGAATGTCTTGATTTGAAAATAAGTATTACCACTTTAAAATTTACTTGAAAGAAGTGAACAGAAATAACATCTGTTAATTGAATATTCTATTTGTTTTTAAACACATTTGATATATAACGAAAATTAGTCAACCTGAAAAAAGATATTTAATGCATCAAGATATATTCTATATATATATATATATGCATGTGATATATTTATATAATTTAAATATTACATAAAAGAACCAGCAGTGAATTGAATCGATTTCGTTATTTATTGTAGACGAATAAAAAAATCATGTCATTATTTTCGTTATAGAGCTATAGAAATGTACCATTTCGCTTACATTCGAAACATCATTAAGTACGCTGTCTAAACTTATTGACTTTCATATTTCACAAATTTCAATTTTCGCTGACTTACTTTTTATATTATATGGCTGTTGGTCTCGCGTACGTTTCGTAAATAAATTGAATTTTGTTACAAATAATTAGATTGTTTGTCTTATTTAAGGATAACAATATGTATATATATATATATATATATATATATATATATATATATATATATATATATATATATATAATTTTATTAGAAGAAATTCTTTTTAAATTATTTTATAGACTGTTCGAAACAAGTGATTATTTACTTTTAATCAAAGCATTGTTTATATTTTACATTTTTATTCTACAATTATTATTTCATTGAAGGTACAGATTTATTGAAATGTCAGTGGTATTTAAACTGTATGGCTTTCTTTCAGAGAAGATTATTTTTTTTATTCTCGAGATAATCTACAGAGATTTTTTCGTTTGAAATTTGTTTGTTGTTTTTCTAAAACAATTATTGAACATTTTTGATCAAAAAAATGTAATTTGTAGCGAAAAAAGAATTCATTTGTGAAAGAGTGTATAGGAGTAAAATTAATTTGGACTTCTCAATTATTAATACTAGATCGGTAGGAAAATAATTGCGGTTTTTGTTATGAATTTCAAGAGCATAAACCGCAATTATTTTTCTACTGACCCACTAGCATAGAAAATATGATATGAACTAAACATTAACCGGATTCAAAAATAATAACGACTATTTGAATTTCAATATTCTTATGTTTATGATTGACATTAATATGAAACGTGCTTTGTGCGTAACTTGTCTAAAATACAAAACGTAATCATTTATAAAATTAAATGGTTCAAGAATATAGTAGAAATATTTCATGCGATATTAAATACTTTTTATATTCAAACGAATAAAATTCACAATACATTTAAAGTTAAATTGAAATAATACATTGTTTTTTTTACATTTCTTTGTTGTCTGTAGAAAAGAAAATCTTTGAAAATATTGTACATTTTGTTAGAAACGCAATAAAATATGTCAGTAAGAACTGTGAATGTTTTGTTCTTTAATAGGTTCAACGATCAAAGTTCTTTCTCGTCTTGCAAGTATAAATTTTTTACACTACGTTTTAATACTTACTTTATATATAAAAGCAATGTTATAAATAGTTATAAAAAACTTCAGTTTTATATTGACTGAAGAACTTTTATAGAAATCGCATCAAAGAAATGCTAGTGAAAAATCTGACAATTTAATTTAATTTCTAATACAGTTATCATACTTTTTATATAAATATTATTTCACTTCACAGACAAACAAAAACTATTCTTTAAAAAAGTTTTAAGACAGTCAAAAACGATGTAAATAAATTAGTGACTCCTAGTCACACGAGATGAAATATATATATATATATATGATTCATGTTTGATTTATAAAATTGTGAACGTATTAAAACAATGAATTAAGGATGATATTGGATAACATATATATATATATATATATAATATGATATATTGTAATATTTTTTATACTATATTCAAATATGTATTCAGATTAAAATAATAGTTTTTGGCATTGTGATTAAATTTACTTTTATAAATATTTCATTTTTCACAAATATCAATGTTCAATAATTGACAATTATTCACTTTGTTATTTCGTATGTGTTTTTCAATGTCGATACATTATTCTTAAAGTATTGAGCTACAAAAAATTACTCGGTAATCAAAATAATCAATTATTGAACACTGTAGGGAATGGAAATGGTATTTGTGAAAACAAATTAAAATTTTGTCCATCGTCCAAAGTTATTAAAGAAATCACTGTTTTATATCGAAAATGTATATTTTTTTACATACTTATAGTATTTATATAATAATTAGAATGAAGCTACCGTTAATTTTCTTCTGTATTTTGACGGCGAAACCTTCCTATTTAGTGTCTAAGCATAGTGAGGGTCATACTTAGACTCCACTTATCTTTATACCAATTTTTTGTACTTGTTTTGGAATTATTTAGACATTATTTTAAACGGATATGTCTCGTAGTCGGTGGTAATTTTGGATAATACATAGAATGTTTGAATTCTCGAGTAATTACAATACAATAAATAAAAGCATCAAGTGATTATTATTTTTTAGGGCTATTAAGTGAAAAGTTGTAACAATTATTTTTCGATGAAGAAGTCGATAATAAGATCCTGCAAGAGTTGATGTGTAAGAGAACAAAAAGTTTCTTCCAAGAAGAAATCCAAAAGCTTATTAAGCGTTCGCCTAAGTTTATAGAAGTTAGAAGGAATTACATATATTAGATTGGTAGAAAAATAATTGCGGTTTATAACCTTCAAATTCATAACAAACACCGCAATTATTTTTTTTACCGAACTGTATTACTTGTAAAAATTAATTCGGTTTCTTTAAATTGAATCAATCATAAGTATGTTTTCAATTAAAATATTTTATCGTCGTTTTAGGATTTTGAAGTGCTAACTTTAACATTTAAAAACACTATGTATCTTGGTCAAACACTATGTATTAACTCCAGAATTCTAGCTTGTAGGAATAAGCAAACTTGTTTCCCGTTCAGAGAAATGTGTGCAGGCGAATGGTCTTTATTTTGATTAATAAGTATAATTTTTAACTGATATATGCGTTTTTATACTCGATACATATAAACCTCAATTATTTTTGCATCAATCTAATTTATAAAAAGAAATATAATATCAAAGTTCCCTTAAAATTGACATACACAAAATCTTAGAGATATAGCTTAAAAAATTATATCTTCTTTTAATAAGTTTAGATATTAATACGATTTTCATGTTCAATAAATAATCATATAACATTTTTTTATTTTTTTAAGTAAACAGGTTACATCTAAAACAAACATTTCTGATGGTATTTCAATACCTAATAAATAATTAGTTCGTACAGTAACCGATCACTTTATAAATATTTATATGATTTACTGCCGATAATAAATAATCCTTTACAAGTCGCACGTGTCAAGGATTTCACCGACGTATCAAACAATTTAGTCGAATTCAACAATGAAGTGAAATAAGTACATTCAGTGTACAAGGGGTAACTGTAATCGAAGTAACAGTTCGAGAACAATAAATTTTCGGAACGACTTCAAGGACGTGACTAATCGTATACGCACGTATGAGTTCGGAATGGCTGAGCCGAACAAAATTATACGAAGAATGGACTTCGGTCTCGGGTCGAATCCAGCCGGATAATTTTAACAGTGGCATCATAATGCACGTGCAACGCATTGACGACGTGTTAGAGCCTTTCATGTACCGTCGTACTGTCACTACTAACGGGAGATAATAGTCAAGGACATGCATGCTACGGCCATAGCAAAAAAAGGGTTAGTTGCAATTCCAATGTAATTACAGGTTCGGTTACGTGTTGTAATTACGGATACGTTGTGCACGTTTCGTTTCATATGTTCGGTTTATGTTCTATTTAACAGTTTTCCAATAAAAAAGAAAGTTTTTTAATTACTTCTTCTTTTTTAAAAAAAACAATCAGTGATTTAAAACAGAGGTGTCAAGAATGAGGCCCGCAAGACTCTTAAATGCAGCCCGCGAGCCAAAGCTTGAAGTTGATGTTATTAGAATAATAAAATGGAATTTAAAAAAAATATAAAATACATTTTTAAAACATTGCAAATTATTGAAGTATATTGTAAGGAACGCCGTTTTATGGTCAATTTTAATTTAGTTCATTTTTCTATTTGTAAAAATTATCAAAAATTATTTTACGGTTGTGATTTTAGTAAATATGATCAATATAAATACATTCATGAATAATTTTTGAATTTAAAAAACGATTTAAAGGATGAAAGACATGTGAAAATGATTTTTTACTATTTAGTGATCTGTTTTATTTTAACACCGAAGAAGCAAAAAGTAACATCTAAATAGAATTGATTGAAATTCAGTGTAACATGATACTAAAAGACAAGAATAATGAAGTTAATATTCTAGATTTTTATTTGTACTCACCAGAACATTTTATTGAAATGCATATGTTTTCAGCAAGAATCTTGCCAATGTTTGGTTGTACATACCTATGTGAACAATTATCTTCCCTTTTAAAGACTAATAAGACTTCACAAAGGTCAAGATTGACAAATGAGCATTTAACATCTACAGTAAAAATATCAGTATCACAAAAAAAACATCCGATATTGATAAAATAGTAATATAATAAAAGTTTCTAGTAAAAATATTAATTTTTTAATTTCTCAAATTTATTTTTTTTTTGTAAAATTTGATCTAATACACAGTAAAACTTCGATTTAAAATATTTGTAACAAAATCATTTTATCCAAAAACGGTTCATACGTCAGTTTCTTATATTGTAGTAAGTTTTTATTAATTATGAATATTATATCAAAATCTTTTAGTATAAATATCGTTTATTATAAAAGTGCAATACTTTCAGTTTAATTAGTATATATATATATATACATTTATATAAATGTATGTATGTATGTATTGAAGACTTATAATTTAATTACTGAAATGTTTCTTCGATTACTAAATGCTTCACAAGAAAACGTTGTAAAATGTATTAGAGTCGAACATAGTACTTTGTAAAAGAATTCCAAACATGCAATTATTTCGGTACATAAAGTAATTTGTCAGGTTGTGTTACTATCTCAATAACGTGATCACGTGTTCTATGAGTAGCAATAAAACAATTTGTCCATGTAACATTCCGATAACGCGTTCACATCAACGATTCAACCGCTGCCCGGTCCACCCCCCAGATCGTTTTCGGAATACGAATTGGACAGCTCAATATGTAACGCCATCACCACACAACGATCACTGCATGCTATTTCCTAATGTATTTTCATTGATATGGACGCTTGATTTCACTCCGACCAGTCAATAGCTAACTATCGGCGATCGCGTACCGTCCATATCGTCCCACACCACGAGACGGTATCCTTTTGTTTTAAACACAATTCCGTCTGATTGGTTTGAATGTAATTGACTCCCCTTATTGGGCGGCGAGTCGAATCGGTCGCATTCTTGACGCATGTGATCTTCAAGTTCATACACGTTGTCGCCGGGCGCGTGAACCAATTTCTGTTCATAACATACGGGATAGTTCTGTCGAACGTAAAAGGTGGTACGTTCCATGCGGTGGCACTGAGATGAAGTTATTTAACTTTTTATTTGTAAAAATAACATCTTTTTTGTTCTTTTAGTTTAAGATTGATTTGAAAGAAGAATAATTAACAATAATTTTAATCTTTTTCTTCTCATTAACCATGGAATCAAAATAATAAATAATGATTTACTGAATATTTTGGACTTGAATGTTTTTTATGGTTTGTGGAATAAAAAAGAATGCATCTGCGAAACATGACTTTATATCTGATTGTTTCATTTAAATCCCAATAGTATTTGTAACTCAAGTGATTGAATTTTATGTAAAAATATCTTCAGAATTTCAACAAAATTTTAATCAAATAAAAAAATAATAAAAACACGTACAAACTTCATATACAAGAAAATCATATTTACGACGAAATTCATTTATAAAACATACCACGATTAGACGACTAATCAAAATGTATGCACGAGACTTTTAATATAGCATTTCTTTCAAATATGGTAATAGTGCTAGATAAAGCAGTGCCTTAGTATGGTGGCGGCGTGAAGCAACAAGAACATTTAATTTAAAGTTGGTGTTGGTGTACTTTAACACCGGTTGAATGCGGAATAGTGTATAAATTGAGTTTTAAATAACTTTTAACTAAACCAAGAAGTTAAACGTATATCCCGCAAATGAAAAAGTTGGCAATTCATTTAAATAAAATGAAATGTTTTACTTAAAAAGTTTAGTACTTAATCGTTCGGATCGGCTTAATTGATTTCTTTTTTATACTCGAATCGTATAAAGTTAGACCGAATTAACATAAACGATGAAATCGGCGGCTCTTTGAATATTTTCATTTTATTAATAGTGTGTTCTTATATATATATATATATATATATATATATAATACAGAGGGGATCTAAAAATGTATACACACTTGAACGTACAAAATATCTACGTAAAAGCTTTATTACTAAAATTATACAGACATAAAGGAATGATTGTGATTCATGTTTGACTTCTACAACAAGTGCTCAAAGTTGTCGCCATTAGTGTTCAAACACTTCTGATTTCAGCGAACTTTTGCAAGAGGAACGTTGGCTAAAATGCCTACTGTGATTTCTGCTCACAATATTTCAATTTTTCTCAATCTTCAACCCTCAACTATTTACAACACTGCATTCTTCATCCATAACATAAAATGCGTATAAGTGACAATCAAAAACCATCAACAATAATTTATTGAATATTTTTGATCGAAAATATTTTTGTGTGTTTTTTTGAATGAAAAAAGAATTAATTTGTGTAAGTAAATTTATTCAGTGTCAATTTTTTCTGTGTCAATAAATAAATTATAAGAAATATTTTAGATATGTATTTTAAATGCACAATGTAAATTCACATTAACTTTTTTATTGTTTACAAATCAGAAAAAATGTATTTTTTTTAAAAAAATAGTTTACATGTAATATTTTGAAAACAATGAAGTTATTTCGAAACTTTACAAACAAATTAAACTTAAAAACAGTTCTTCAATTGAATTTCTAAATTAACAACAAGAAAACATCACCGGCTTCGAAGTCATTTCGACGAGACTGTCGGTGTGCTTTTATCCATTATTGATCAGTTCACAAAATCAGCTGTATTTATAAACACAGACAGTCATTATTTTCTTTAAGAGTCACCGTTAGACCAATAAATATGTGTACACACTACGAGGAGAGAAAAAAAGCATATTGATTTTAGTATTCTATTCGGAGAGCAATTTCTAAAATGGAGTAGAGAGTAAAGTGTATTATGGAATTGAAAAACTTTTCCAGTTAACTGAACAAATTCAAGGATATGCTCCTGCAGGCCTATCATGTGGAAACAGATTCGCAGAAAAAGTCGTAAAGAAACTCTATACGGCACTATATAAAAACAGTTTACGTTTGTGGAAGCATATTTGATTTTATTTTTCAGTAGTTCTATATGACTTCGCTCCATAATAAATCCCAAAATGTTCTTGAATCGCTCGTAATACAAGTTCGCATGACGTACTGAATATTTCGTACGGGTGATAGTAGGTAAATATTGTTATTACTCAGTCTCTTATTATTTTATCAGTTTTATCTAAACATGTCAGTTATCTTCATAAATATTATCTCTTAACCTCTAACATTTATTTAATAATTTATTTAGGTATCAATAATTTCATTCCATTCATTAAATTTATAAATATATTTCGATAAAAATAGATAATATTAGGTTGGTGCAAAAATAATTGCGGTTTTTACGTATCGAGTATAAAGACATATCAGCACACACACACACACATATATATATATATATATATATATATATATATATATATTTATCACATGATAAATAAATATAAAAATTATATTTATTTATCAATATAAAGACAATTGGCCTGCACATAGTTCTCTCAACAGGAAACAAATTGATTTATTCCTACAAAATAGAATTCTGGAGTCCTGGAATTAATTAATTCATCGAAAGCGCGTTGAGCGAATGCTTGATCTTTGAAAACATTTTCTTATAGGAAATTACTCAAATGTTTAAAAAACGATAATCTGTCGGAGACATGTCCTGAGAATAAGGGGGATGAGGTAAGATTTCATAATCCAGTTCAATTATTTTTTTTAATTAATTTGTGAGACGTGTGGTCGGACGTTGTTATGAAGAAGAATTGGTCCTCTTCGATTGACTAATGCTGGCCGTAAACGATGCAACTTCTCATGCATATTCTCAACTTCCTGATAATATTTTTTTGCTGTTATTTTTTGAGTAGGATTTAAGAAGTTGTAGCGAATGATGGCACTTACCGACCACGAAACAGTAACCATAATTTTTTTCACGAATCGTCGGTTTAGGAAATTGTTTTGGTGCTTCTTCTCGGTCTAACCACTGTGATGAACGTTACCGATTATTGTAGAGAATCCACTTTTTATCACATGTGAAAATGCGATCAAGAGAAGGATTATTTTTGATATGCAAAAGAAGCGCAGAGCAGACTTCATGTCGCTGAATTTCTTGATGGTCATTTAGTTCATACGGCACCCATTTATCCAGGTTTTTTTGTTTTTCCAATTAGGCTCAAATGCCGAGCAACTGTTGAATGATCAACATTGAGTTCTTCTGTCATCTCTCGAGTTGTTTTACGTGGGTCCGCTTCAATAATGGTTCTTAAATCATTATTGTCCATAGATGAAGGACGTCCACGACCCTCTTCATCATTAAGGTTTTCGTTTCCATTACAAAATTTTTGGAACCAGTGTTGAGCTGTACATTCACTAATTGACTCTTCGTCAAACACAAATTTGATATTTCGAGCAGTTTCTCTTGCTTGATGTGCCAATTTTAATACATACAACAAAATCGCATGAATTTGCTTTTTTTCCATAACTAATTTAAGAGGTTATATCCAACATTACTAAAGAATGAAACCAATAGATATAAGCTGAAAACAGTAGTGATAATTTCATTGTTTACAATGATGTACAACAAAAGATAACGGTAACTAGAAGAATCGGCGCCAAACTTAAAATAATAAAAACCGCAATTATTTTTGCACCAACCTAATATATTTCGATAAAGATATACATTAATTAAATAGATAATAAATTTAATAACATTTATGAAAATATATTGAACAGCAGACATATTTTCAATTTGCATGATTCTCTACATCTAATCAAACATAACTGTGAACAAACGTAGAGCAACTTTTTTTCCTTTTCCGCACAACAATAGAACGAAAAAGAACGATTCCATTCTTGATGCTAATAGATGTAATATTGTCTTTTGTGCGAGCAGCGTTTAGACAAGTGGAATATTAAAATTCCAATTTAAATGTCTAGCTTGTAAGCAGTGACATTATTTGAAAAATGTATGTGTATAATGTGGTACCATTATATGTTTTCGAATAGTCTCCACTCTGACGACGTATTATATTCCAACAAGATCATTTATACAATTTAATATATAATTAAATGCGTTCAATTAACGTTTTATACGATTTTTAATTCGTCGAATGGTAATATGTCCATTAAAAAGGTTTCAGCAGATACTCATTAATTAAAAGACAGTTATGTTTTAATTATATGAGAGGTATTTTAATCGAAAAGTCCTATTTATGAATCGATAATTAAATTTATCAATTATTGTTTATTCTTTTATAGATATTGAGTTTAGAAGAGATTCCTTTATAATCATTTTTAATCATATTATTATTAGATATGATTTGAATTTTGCAATAAATTAAATTTATTTTATTACAGTACTAAATAGATGTTTTATAAAATGTTTCAACAAAATAATTATCATTCTAATCATTAAAATGAAAATTGATTTACTCTTTTGCGTCTGATAAAAGAGCATTTCGAAAAGAAATATAAAAAATTAAAAAAAAAACAATATTTTATAATTATTTACGGAAAAAAGGAACACATTTCAATTTTCAAAATGTCCCATATATTTTATATAACTTTGCTTCATTTGTTGAGTAACTGACGAATCCCTTGATCGGGGTGGATTTGAGTAGATGAAGTCGTTATGTATTTTCGGATCTCTTTGACTGTTTTATTATTTTTTGCATATTTAATGCGTTTAAATACCATACTCTAAAACTGAATTAATTATTACTGCGGTGAAACCGGTATGCTAAAAGTATTCAACGCCTAATACGCCTGAATTGAACACATAGATATGATTGATTCAAAAAGACTGAATTAATTTTTATATCTAGTAAACAAAATAGATGATAAACAACACGCTGATAATATTTCAGATTTGAGTATTTTAATTAAAGATAGAATATAAAAGATTATCAGTTTGTAAAAAATGAACATTTCTTTGGAATAAATGAAAAAATTCCATTAAGATATCCTTTTTCAATGAGAAAACTATATTCATCACTGTGTACATTATTCAGTCGGTTACAATTATTTCTAACTAGGTTAACAAGTGACCGAGACGTAGCAAAAATAATGACTTAACGCTCGTCTCTAATAAAACTTTCATAGGATTTGTCAATATATAAATGTTCAAAGGGTCCTTGTTATATCCGTTAAATTATGTACGCTTCAATAAAGCTACAGAGAAAAGAACACGGTGTCACTTCAACACTGTATCAACACGGTTACTAAATACGTTATATTCAATAATACATACATACATACACACACTATATATATATATATATATATATATATATATATATATATATATATATATTCTGTATGTATATATATTGTGTATGTATATATTCTTCTCTTCTTCGCAAACGATCTTATATGACTCGAGTAATCTTATACATTGTATAGATGCTTGTTTCGCTCGACACTGATGTAATTGAATCTTTTAATGGAATTTCTACAATATATAAAATATATCCTTTTTCAAGAAAAGAAATATTTCTTTTGAGCTTTTTATAAGTGCTTAGAGCAAGTATTTTGATACCTTGAGAAAGAAATGCCAATTAAGAAACGATCCGACGTACATAAAATTGCAAATTAATTTTTAATCTGACAAAGATATTTGTCTGTGTATGCGTGCGTATATCAATTTCATCGTGTGTTTTTATAATTAATTTAGCAGGCAATTTGCTGGTTATTCGATCTTTTTTATTTATTCAATCTTCCTTATGCGTTCGAGATAATTCTGAATCGTGTTTGTAAGATTTTGAATTGATGAAAAAGATTATAATGAGAAAATGTAACTTTAGTTTGTTTATTGGAAGTGTCTAGTGTGAGAGTAATTTAATTAAAGAATAATTTTCTTTACAAATGAATTATTAGGTTGGTAGGAAAATAATTGCGGTTTTTGTTTTCTGAATTCGAACTTTGATTTTTTAATGAATGTAATTTTATCGTGGTCATCTTAATATCATTTTAAAGTGCATTTTTCGGTCTGTATTTTGGTAATATGAACTTTGGTTTTATTATTAATGTTGCTTCAAATTTGACTATTGAATTAAAAATGGAAAGGAAGCAAATATGAGACAATTTTTTGTCTAAAATGTCTGATAGACTATCCCCAATATAAAATATTTATTTAATTTGAAAAATTAAATAAATATTTTATATTGAGGACTTTTTTGTATTTGATTCATAGTATAATTGAATTCCTTGCTTAAATAAGGGTTTCATTAAAAAAACTAAACTCTTTTTTCACAGCAGAATTAAAAATGTATTTTTTTCTCATTAGAAAGCTTAGAACTTTTCAAACTGTATTTATTCTATTGATAGTATTCTCCTTCTACAACAAAGATGAATGTAACATAATTTACAGTATAATTAAATTCTATTCTTAAATAAGAGTTTTATTAAAAAAATAAGCTTTTCTTTCACTGTAGAAATGAAATTTTTATTTTGTCTCATTAGAGATCTTAGAAATTTTCGAACTGTATTTATTCTATTGATAATATTTTCTTTCCACAACAAAGATGAATCTAAAGTAATTCTCAAATATTTTTCCTTAAATATTTGCAACAAGGGTACAAACAAGGGTCATCGATAGAATAGAGATAGAAAAATGTTGTCGATTAGTAACCTTTACAAAGTTACTCTTTGATGGATTTTATTCGGTACACTTTTTGAATTTGCTTCATCTAATCAATTTTTTTTATTAATATCTGTCTGTGTTCAGTATATAAGGATAATTTCTCTCTTAATTAATATATTATGTATTAAAACTGAGATTCTTCTGAGGTGCTACATACATATATATATATATATAGTGTGTGAATGTGTGAGTATCTTGTATATATGTAAATATTTACATGTATATATATGTATGTATGTATATGTAAATTGAATGTTGTAAATTGATGTTGAAATTGTACAGGATGAGATTTGTTGGTTATAACATCAGCGTAATGACACGAATATTACATAATCCTGTTTGAGGATGTTGCTAATTTCTGCAATGAACATAGCAATTACCACAGTCACAAACTAGCAGTCACGACGTGGCGACAAGCAACGTACATTAGTGACGAGTTGAAAATACAAAAAAATAAATTTTCGAAAAGTAATTCTACACTAGACATCTTATATCATTTAATTCGAAAAAAAATGAATGAGTTCTAAGAATAATTGGAAAAAAATACAAAACTATAAATAATACTATTTTTTATTTTATAGTTCCTTAAACATACGAAAACAATAAACAGATTAATTTTTTCTATATAATTCTTTTAAAAAATACTAAATATCTGTAATAATCTGTTATTAGAGAACAATTAAAGACACTTAATATATTAAATTCATTTTAAATATTTTTAAATAATCGAATTTCGAAAAGAACACAATACTTTTGATAAATTTTAGAATGAAGTCTTATACAAATTTATATATCTGTAAATTTGTGTAATGTTACCAAAATTGATATGTAAGAAGGTAAACATTTTTACTATTTCAATAAAAATCCCACATACTGCTACACAACTCAATAGTTAACAATGTACGATCAAGTATAAAATTTTCTGATAACAGTTTCATCAAGTTCAATGGGAATAAAAGTCAGGAACTGCTCCGAGACTCACAAACACACTCATAAAATTTCTATAGGCAAGTTTCATATTGATATTTTAGATTGTTTTGTTGATGTTCAGAAACTACACCGTCGGATCCGTATGCATTATCCACCGTTTTCTAGTCTCTGAAGATCATTTCTTCCTTAATTTTTTTCTTTCACAAACTTCATAACTACGCGATGAAATATTTATCCTGTGTTCAAAACTTTTATGAATAATTTAACTTATAACTGCCTTAACTGAAATATAAATAACTATCGTTAAGTTTTGGGTTGGTTTTAGTGTATATAATTAATTATATATTGTGTTGGATAACTTTAACAAGGAGATTTTTATGTTCTTATCTAGAATAATATAGGTTAGTTATCAAGTAGTTTACTAAATAAATTGGTTTGGTAGAAGTATCTTTCGAAAAAATCTTACATAAAATCATTAATAAAATTTTTATTAATTTGCAATTACATTAAAGAACAGTTACTATTGAAAATTATAAAAATGAAGGCGAAGATTTGTATTTCTATTGTGAAAATGAAATATTGATACCGTTCCCGTGATTTTTATTAGTTCTCTGATTGGTTGATATCAGTCACGTGGTCTCTGTTATGACTAGTTACTACGAATTAAGTAACTGATAAAAAATTATGATTTACATTTCATGCGTATTATTTATTTATTGCTGTTATTTCTTAGGGGGAAGCTAGCGTTAGGGAAGCCCTCTCTCTGGAGGTTGGCATCGCAGCAAGAAGGAGACAGAGCCTCTAATTTGATTAAAAATACAAAAATTTTTTACTAAAAAAATAAATAAGAATGCATTAATATGTGACTGTAAATGAAGTCATTCTAGTAGTCTTCATCCATTTGGATCAACTAAATTTCTGTTCTTCACTGTTAGTTTCTGTACGTGCGACATCCTAAGATAAAATGAGATGACATGATGGTGAAGACTGACTGAATCTTTAACATTTACACGTGCCGAAACAAAGAATATGGAACAGATATTTAGATGATGCAAAAGGACGAAATCTCATACGATAATGTATCAATAGGATTACAGATATAAAATCATATAACTATAATTGTAAACGAAATCTTTGAAACTTTTTTAAATTTTATTCTAAGTTAGAAATACAGAATTAATTTTTTTCTCATTACTTTACAATATTTTATGAATTTTTACCTTATTTTAAGACTCTACTTACAAGTATTCTCTGATTTTGAGTCTATAAATATTTGTTTTGTTACTTGAAGTTGATTTTTTTCAAAAACATGAATGAGTAATTACTTGTCGAAACATAAATGATGAATCAAAATGAACAAGTACTCAAACAATATTGTCAATCATCATCTGACACCGAAAACAAGTCTTTTAAAAACTTTTGCCTTCATTTTGAATTGAAATTTCCATAAACATATCTACATTTAGGTCTTCATCATTTTATATTTCTTGTGATTTTTTTAATCTCCTGAATTTTCATAAATGAATTTTTTAATCGCTCCAAAAAGTACAAAAAAAAATTATAATCAAAAATGCTAAATAATTGATTATTGATTATGTTTATGTGTATTCAAATGATGATACGATCATCAATACACAGTACTAAGGTATAAAAAATCTTTTTGTGGTTCCTTGGCGAGTGAAACATTCATTTGTGAAAAGAAGTTTAGCCACAGCGCTAAAACTATATTCTGAATCTCCTAAATATTACAAAAAAAATAATAGAAAACATTAGTGAATATTCCGTTATAATAAATAACATTTTATCTTAACTTCATTGAATAACTCGTGTAAGAAGTCTCTATACAAATTTTTAGATATATTAAGAAACGTAACACATAAAAGAATCAAATTTTCCAGTACAAATGATAAATCTTGAAAGTACACAAATAATAAAGAATGGATATAAAAGATAAAACGTATATGAGCTTTATATACATATATAGTATCATATAAGAAAATAATTTCATTCACTGACATAAAAATAATGATTTATGGCTTGAGCATTTTTGATATCAGTCATAAATTTAAAAGTTAAGAAATATATTCGTATTTTATATAATCGTATTTATTATAACACAACATATTTTAAAAACGAGTCAATAAAATTTGAAAAATTACAATTTTTATTTTTTGGTTTAAGATTTAAGAAGAAGAAGTAACGACGATTTAAGAAGATGTTTCACTTCAGAAAAAGGATTTGTTCTGTAAAATTTCGATTCAGTCAAAGGCCGGACTTAAAGCCATATAAGGCTAGAGGTTCCTCACCCCTGGTTTAAACTATTAGCTGTACAAATTAATTCGGTGTCTTCTTTATAAAAAAATACACGTTTACAGAAAAATGGAATACAATTCAATCCTCAAAATATAATTTTGTAAAAGTGTGCTCTATCTGTCGGGTAACTGACGAATCTCTTGTCGGAAAAAAATTGTGGCTTTGAGTCGATGAAATTGTAATACATTTTGGGATTTATCATAGTTGTAATATTCTTGACATACTTTATAAATCACAAGATCTTTCCCAAAGTTAAGCAAATTATTTTCATTTTTTTCAACTTGATGCGAAAAGTTTGCATTGCTCAATATGCTGCTTTTAGGACGTCATTCTGTTCACTATTGTTATGTGAGGTTATGCCAACTGCTTGGCCAAGATACAGAAGTGACAACCTTAATCTTTAAAAACGTTAAGGTTGGCTCTTCAAAATCCTAAAACGTAGTGAAAATATTTTTATTTAGACCAGAGTTATGATTGGTTCAATTTAAAGGCACCGAATTACTTTTTACATCTAATAAATGTATAGAAATCGATATTATATTAAAAAATCTTCGTGGATTAAAATCGATCCAATTTAAAAACAAATACATGCTTTTTTAAACATCTTATTTGTAAATTACTATAAATAAATTTATATGTATTGAATATTACTTTATATATAAACACACCGTACGCATCAATCAATTTAGTAAGCATTTACTGTAACACTCTTTTATAAGAAAATCGATATAATGGTTTACAAATATTCAAAGGAAACATCATTTATTCACGTTTTTTGATTTCACGCCGTACGTTGAAAAAAATGTAGATATTCTGATATAAAATTTATTTAAAAAATATGTGCATATGTCATGGAAAAAAACTCTCGAAATAACAACACAATATATATCCACATGAATGTTATTGACAGAATTTTCATTTTTATTCAAATAAAAGTGTGTTTAGCTCGTGTACGTCTCGGTGAGAGAAAATATACTAATTTAGGTGTTTTTTTTTATCAGATTGAAATGTCATAAAATATAAACATATATGTTTAAATAAAGCAAGAGATGATTTCTTCGTAACAGATATTTGGTTCGAAATATTGGATGGAGAATATATTATTTTATTACATTTTCGGAATGATTTTGATTTTGTATATTGATCACGTTTTCGTATACTCATTAAATTATATATTAAGACTTGAAATGGATATATAAATAAGACTCAAATATTTAATGTATAAAAAATAATTAGATTTTGACCCTTTGCATTCGGTGTGTCTCTGTACGGGGACATGCTGTGTTTCTCCACAATTCGACATGTCTGTACGAAAACATAGGAATATTCTGTTGCCATGTGTTATATTCTTCTGTAATATACTGAAATGAGTAGCTTTATAACGATATTATATGAATATTGAAAAAAAATGTGTGTGTGTGAGACCACGCGCGGTTGAAGGGAAACTTCCGAGCTGTAAATATAGAAAAAAATATTTTTTAAATATTTCTTTCTTGGTAAACGCTATTTTACCAGGAAACAATGTTCTATTTATATATTTAGTATAAATATATTTTTTTCATTGTGAATTCTGCATCATCATCAGAGTACTCACACATCCACATTCAATTAGAACATCCACGGGAACATTTATTATTTGTCCTAAAATTACATATTGCCTATGTACGTGTCGTAATAGGCGTGGAATCGTAATAATCGTGGAATTTGCATAAATGGAATTCGTGGAAAAATAAATCCTTCTGAGACTATATTGAGGTGAAGCAAGTGAGATGGAATGAATGTTTCGATACGCAAAGTCATTCAATTTGACTAATTTGGGAATAGCCTTCCTACTCAGTGATAACCTCCAACAGCTACACGCTGTTAAATAATTTATTTCTGCACCCGGAACAGGCATGCGAAAAATTTCTACTTGTTTCGGTAGAAAATTTTAAATCATTTTCACACCACTACTGAATCAAAAATGCATCACGCAAAATCTAATCGAATGTTTATAAATTGTTTTTCAAATATTAGTTCAGTTGTCGATGCGCCATAAATCCCCAATAACTAACTAACTAACTAAAATATTAGACGAGGACTTTTTTGTAACTGCACATTTTTATATGGTAACCTATGATTTAAATTTATATCAATGATGCTAGTTGGATTAGGCATTGTACTCATTGATGGTTCGTTGTTGATCGACAGTGGGGAAGAATTCATTAATTGAGTGACAGTGTGCGAGATGTTAGAAAGTGCCTCCTTTTTTGCTCAGCATTCGCGCACACGTTCCACTCTACATTTTTAATAATTAATTTTTTTATTATTTTGGTGGTTCGTTTAACTGTTTTCTTTTACACCACGATCTCGTTCGTTCAGCTCCTAATTTCGGCACATTTAATTACGAAATACTTCTGATACCACAATTGTATGATATCACAAAATTTTACAAGTATAGGCTGTGTGCATGGCAACTGTGGCGACAACTATCGACTTCAGTAGAAATGTTGACCCCCGCTGTCTCATAAGAATTATATTGTCAAAGTATATGAAGATGTTTTCTTGTAAATTAAATTTATTTCGTTGGGCGCCAACCTTTTTCTTGAAAAGGTAAGATGTAATTCATTTTATATTTAATAAAAAAATTCTCAATCAAGTACTAAATTGCCATGAAAACACTAATGTTTTGACGTTTAAAAGCTAACCAAGTAAAAATTCACCGTAACGAGATTTTTTTAAGCAACTTACTTCCTCGACTGGAAGAATTTTACTACGCGCACTATGTGCCAACTTTGTGTCGATCGAACAAAGACAACTTCTTTCCTGGTAAACTCTATTTTACTAGGAAATAATACTGTGTTTATAAATTTAGTATAAAATATAAATTATATGCTGTAGGTTCTGTATCATCATAATTTAAAAATGCAATAAATTGTTTAAATATATAAAACCGTACAGACCATATTACTCTGCACTGCTGTTGCACATTACATATGCATACCACCACTTCAGTTTCTTCGCAACATTTTGTTTCACAGTATTTTAATTCGCATCGATGGCATGGTTGCACTAAAATTCAGTCATAACACTTCCGCTACACAATGATTCAACTTATGCCTACCGTCCCAAAAGAAGTTTAACTTCAAAAAATATTTTTTTCTAGACAAAAAAATATCTACATTTACTCGATTAGATATAAAGTATTTTCCTTGATAATTTGATATGACTCTTGTAGAACAAATATTCTGTCATTTATTGCAAAAACAAAATTTTATATGTAAATTTAACGATTTTAAGAATTACCTGATGACATAAATTGAGGGGAAGAACAAATAAAAAAACTAAAAACAAATATGTATAGCTTTCTTATCAGTTCAGTATCGACATTTTTAATTCTCAGTTTGAATACGAGTGTCTTTCAGAATGCAAATATCATTTAAATGAACATTATTGTAAAGTATATAGCACTATGTATCAATTTATAATATATAATTAAAAGTTTATGGAATTTTATTTATTTTAATTTGTTAATGTGTCTTCAAAATGTTTCGCGTGCAAAGAGTTAATTCAATATGTTTTTCTCTTTTAAAATTAAGAAAAAAATACATTAAACCGGTAATTATTCTAAACTCCCGTCTAATATTTTTCACTGCACCATCAGCATTTGATTTACTCTTCAAGTTATAATCCTATATTAACTAATTATTTCCCACAACAACGATTAACTTTGTACGGAATCCCTGATGACCCATTGCACTCTTGAGTTTCACAGAATGTAGTTCGAAAACCAGTATTGAAAACTTTCATAATGTGTATAATAGCAAAACTCTTGAACAATGATAAGGAAGGTCATTTGTTACTTTGTATAGAATAAGTTTATATATATATATATATATATATATATATATATATATATATATATATATATATATATATGTATGTATATATACACATATAATTTCGAAATAAATAGACGGAATATATGTTAAATCAATTCTTTCACACAAATGAAACTACTTCATTTTTTTATTACTTTTTAATATTAACATCAAACGATTTTTAATACTGATATTGATTAATATTAATTAGTAAATATAATATATATATATATATATATATATATATATATATATATATATATATATAAGCACATATAATTTCGAAATAAATAGACGCAATATATGTTAAATTAATTCTTTCACACAAATGAAACTACTTCGTTTTTATTACTTTTTCATATTAACATCAAACGATTTTTAATACTGATACTGATTAATATTAATTAGTAAATATTATATATATATATATATGGAATTATAAACAAGAAGAATAATTTGGTATTATTTTTAGAATGTTTACAAACCGAGTTTATATTTACTTTTTCTCTTGAACAACCAATCAAATTTTTAAGTTGAGTTCAGATATATATATATATATATATATATATATATATATATGTGTGTGTGTGTGAGAGTGTGAGTAAGAGAAAGCGATAGAGAGAAAACCGATGTCCAAGTTCAAAAAAAAAACTTATGAGAAAGTTAATTAGATAATATTTATATTCAACAAGAAACGAGGAATGAAATTTCATTTCACAGTTGGGGTTTGCAGATTTCGCTACGAAAGAGATTTTACGTTTGTTGACGCGATTCAGAGAGCCGTATTAAAAGTTATATATATATATATATATATATATATATATATATATATATATATATAGGGTGTCTCATTTAAAATGCTGCCTATAGTGAATAATATAACAGACCAGGCATCAACATTCTTTCCATTTGATTAACAGCAGGATAACATATAGCATATACATTCATTCTTCTCTCACAAGCACTTCTTTTGCTTCCAGAACGAGTTTCTTTGTTGAAGTAAGATTGACTGCTACATATTTTCGACCTCCCATTGTTCCATTGCATTCGAAATGTAAGTTTTTCAAACAAATATCATCATGTTTATTATATTTAAATTAGAATTGTTGAGTCTAAATGTTTACAAAAATTACAAAATTGTTATATATATATATATATATATAAATAAATATAATATTTATTATAAAATTTAAATTTAGTCCAAATTAGAAATATGTTACATGTTGGAAATCCAAGAAGTTTAGATTCAAGTCCAAACATATAATTAAGCAGCTTGTTGTACAAAAACCATTTAATTCTATCTATTTTAATATATTTCTGTGTTTTTATTTTATATTAATTTAATTCATTTTCATTTTTTATATAAATTATTTTATAAATCAGTCAAAATTCACTTAAGATGCTGCACCTACCCAGAACCACGAAAAAAAGGTTTAAATTAGGATTTTCTTCTCGGAAAATATAGGTGATAATGAACTTTTTCGATTAACCTGGCCGTTGTTTGTCGTGAACGTCACAATAAGTACTTCTGAATGGTCGAAACGAATCTCTACATTTTGTTTTCAATGGTGCAGATTCACCATAAGTTTTCGAAAGCAATCGATAAGCTTCAGCTACCATTTTTACAAAACAAAGTATTGTAGTAGTACACATCGGAAAAATAACTAATCGCGTTAATTCGGTTATAGAAAAGCACTTGTGTAAACAAAGGATGGCGTCTTATGACTGAATATTAGTGGAAAATGTTCACACTTCAAAATGATATAAGAGACATCTGTCACTTCCCACAGCATATGCACCTATAGTCATCCATGAACAGTAGATTTCAATTCAATCCCTTATTATATATATATATATATATATATATATATATATATATATATAATATATGTATATGTATGTGTGTGTGTGTGTATGTATATGAATATGTATAAATAATTTTATCAGCTGCATAGATAATTATTTTCTAAACACCACCGCAGCTGTTCGTGATTTACAATTTCCTTCCACTCACCGAAATCTCGAGCCAGATTCCAATTTATTTTTATTATTTGCGTTGTAAACGTCATAACCGCATAAAAAATATATTAAAGGGAAGTAATCGCACGCAACGTCACATATAAATAAACAGAACATTGTACCGTGTACGTTTATAAAATATTTTAAATCAAGCCAAGAACTTAAATTGATAGTAAATAACGTTTCTCGTATTCAAATTACTTCATTTACAATCGCAGGCGGCGCTGCGCTGGCAGTACTAAATCGTACCGTCAGAATGCGTTAGCATTGGTTTCTTCAATAAATAAACATTTTAATTGTACTAGGGAGTTTTACTACGGTTAAAAAGTCTCTATCGCCCAGGTCGCTTGTTGCCCGCTCGTTGTTGTTATTGTGACGACGGAGTTTTAGGGTTTTTGGTCGAGAACACAACAATAACAGTTAAGATGAAATTTGCGATATTAAATTAAAAGTATCGTGTAATAACAGTTATATTAACGGATTGTTATTATTTAAAGTTTTCGGTCGGTGATAATTGAATTAGTTGTTCAGTGCTCTCAAGTATGTATTGAAACATTAAGGATATTCAATATTTAATGATCGAAACGTGTATTGTGCTATTGTATGAAAACACTGGACTGTTTTAATTAAATTATCGAATCGTTTGAATAAAATGAGAATATACAAATAAGTATAAACAGTAATCATATATTTCATACACAAAACTTTTATGTGTAGCTGAAGTAGTTATATTATTTGAAAAGTTTGAGTATTTATATGATTGTGTACTTAAAATTAATGTCAATCATATATAATCACGTCGATTTTTGATTGAAAAGTTTATTAAAAACTATTTAAATACATTTATTTGCTCTCACAAATGATTTATTTTTTTGAAAAATAAAAAAGAATTTGCTAAAAAAATGTGTTTTCTTGTCAAACACGGATCCTTATAACTCCAGCCTCGGAGTTTTCATACTAAAAATATAGCATATGATGTTAGCTTAAATTTTAAATCATTATGTATTGATTAGTACATATATTGAATTGTTTATATAAGAATTTATTTTCATTTTTATCTGCATATTTGAATATATTTACTTAGAGCCAGGTGTTAATTTGGTTCCTGAATTTACCTTATATATATATATATATATATATATATATATATATAAATGTGTGTGTACATGAAAATTATTCTCGGAATTATTCTGAACGGTTGATTGAACGAACACATAAGGTTGACTTCGTGTTCGGTTCATGTTTTTGTTTGTGTGCGCGCGCGCGCTTATGTGTCGAGGGAAAATCTTTTATTGCCTACTTCATGTGAATAATGACTCAAAGGAGAAATTTAATTTATACCGGCACTTGACAACGTCCCCTTTTATGAACGTCTCGTCGAGCGCATTGACTCTCAACAATTGATGTGAGAGCATGGGTTGTTCAACGAAAGAAATTCAGTTCGTTCGCTGGCGACAAATCCGGGCGTGCTTTGTGGATGATGACGCCGTTTCAGTATCCGACTGCGACAATGGATCTTATTGTCGATCGAATGTAATGAAAAAGTATACATTTTTTTTATTGTACAGACGAAAACGGGCTCGATTGGAAATTAACATTTCAATATTGATATTGAAATGTGTCGCACACATTACAAATATCTCTTTTGCAATTGATTTGATGCTATTTCATACTTCGCTTGATGATTTTTATAGATACTTCTCTTTAGATGCAAGAATATATATATATATATACATATACATGGCGTCCTTAATTTTTGAAGATGATTGCATTGGGATCAAAATAGATATAAGCAACAATCAAAAAAGCTCAATAACTTTGATCATAATCTTTTTTTTACTTTGCGAGGGAAAAAAGAATTCATTTATGAACGTTATTTTTGACTTATAAAAAATTAAACTAATAACTATTTTTCTATTTTTTTTTTATTTATATTCTTACTAAGCCTCGTTAAGACTTAAGATTAAAAAGTGTTCTTTTTATCGAAGGATGAAATATATTCGTTTGAATTTTATTCAATCCTTCTATCATATTTTATCTTTATATGAAATGATGTATTTCAGCTGGTCATTATCTATATTATAACTATGTTGTCATTAGATTATAGATTTTTCGTTATGGATTTTAGATTTTTTTTCCGATAAATAAATACATTAGACATGTTAATTTAATAGTAAGTTTTTAAGAAACAAGTATTGACTTTTCAGTATTTTTTAATTTTAAATTGAAAAAATAACAAGGTGTATTTCATCAAGTTTCAAGTCATCTTCATCTGAATACAAAAAGTGTAATAAAAAATTAAACACAGTAGGAGAAAAAATAAAAATAATTCACAATATAAAATATTAAACAAATCTATTCTTTTGTGAAAATAAGTGTCATACAAGATCAGAAAATATTTAAATAAATCTAAATGAATGGAATACGGTATATACTTCTCTTCTAACAACATTTGATCCTTATCAAAAAACTGCTGTATTGAATATAAAAGAAATGAAGAACTTAAACGATACACAATACAGTAATCATTCACAATATGGTAGATGAAAGGGAGCCTCAACGAACTTTTCCGGCATTGTGTTTCAGTCAATGTCGGCGCTTGAGGCTGAAACAACTTCGTGCCAAGTGAACGTTCGAAGTTGACATTGAAGAAAATGTTCTGTTTCGATGTCGAGATATATGCGAACTATGTTTGAGTGCAGTAAACAAATATTGATCTGTTATCCTGTAGGGAAAATTCGATTGAAAATTATTTGACCGTTATGTATGATTTTATATAATCCTCTACCATATTTCAATCATTCCCAGAAGGGACTTTTTTCAAAATATGTTGTCAATTTGTTCTTGTAAGTTACTACTAGTATTGAAGAGATGTGGATTTTATTTCCATATTTATAAGTTTTGAACAGTGCTAAAATATGTTTCTTATTTGAAAGTAAATAAATTATATACATTTTTATATATAACTAGGGGGCTTTGTTCCCTGCTCACTGCGCTCGCCCACTTGTCAATTATAAGCCTGTACATGTAACCGAATGAAACAAACATATTCTTTTAATATATATATATATATATATATATATATATATATATATATATATATATATATATGTTAGAATGTTTATATAATCCTCCCAGATAAATTGCAGTGTTGTTTTATATTATATAAACATATTTGTGTACCATAGAAACCTTGACGTCATAAATAAATAAGCAACGTCATCGAATTTTTTGTGGATAAATATCATTTTATATATATATATATTTAGAAAGATATATTTCTTCTTTTATATTAATTTTAATTATGAATTAACAAAGATAACATAAATACAAAGTAAATTGTAAAAAGGAACATTTTTTTCAAATAATTATGAGACTCCGCCCCCTTCTCGATAACGCTCGTTCCCCTCGTAACAAATAACAGAAATTAATAAACTATACACAAAAATAATCCGCGTAAAATGTAAGTCGTAATTTTTTTATTCGGAAAGTTTCATAAATTTAGGTCGCTAGGAAAATAATTGCGGTTTTTGTTATGAATTTGAAGGTCATAAACTGCAATTATTTTTTGTACCAACGTAATAAGATAACAAAATACAATGTTAAAATGTATAAAAATTTTATTAATCTAATGCTTCACTGAATACAATAATTTTTTATCAGTTTTATACTGAAATCGTATACCAGCTTTCGTTCTACACCATGAAATACAACACTGATCATGTGACTGATATCAACTAATCAGAACAGAGACCACGTGATCGATATCAACCAGAGGACGAACAAAATGTATATATAGCGGAGGGACAATTTTTTTTTATCATAGAGAAATATATTAATTTATAGAGAGAAATATATTAATTTATAGAATATTAATTTACATTAAAATATATAAATGACATTACTGGAAATTATAACAAAATAATAAAACTTGATTAAGAGAATTCAAGATTTTTATTCTAAAATTCTATTAAAAATGTTCTAGAAACAAACTTAAAAACCATTTTAATTTTTAAAATTTTCAAATTATTGTTTTTTTTTTTGGATAAAGAAAACAAAAATCAATATATTATGAAACATTGTTTTTTTTTTAAAAATATTTTTAAATAGAATTAAAAGGAAAAATATTACTTACAAGCCACTGAGTTATCGATATGGAATATTTACCTGTAACAAAAATATTTTAATATTAAAAAACAGTTTTATTAAAAATTGTATATATATATATATATATATATATATAAATATGTGTGTGTACATAAGTATATGTATTAGAGAGATAGATATAAAATACAAATGATTCATATAAAAAAGAAACAAACTTATAGTTTTTTTTAAATAAAAAGAGAACTCTATATAAGTTTAGTTATGAAATCAAACGATATTCTATAAAAATGACTACTTAAATGATGACACAATTATTTTTCTTATAATATTAATGATAAACTTAGTTTTTCTTTTTTAAGTACTTAATTTTCTTACCAACCTTATACTTATTCTAATTTAATGGTTTTAATTTCGTGCAATGATAAAATTGATTTTTTTTCTTATAATCTAATAAATGAATTAATGAAATCGAAATATCTATTAAAATTAAACAAAATATCCAATAACTTATACTTATTATGATGGTAATTGTTTCATCTTGAGAGATTAAACATAAAAAATTATTATGGATTTGTCCTCAATATGTGTGCAAGAAATCAAAATAAAGAACACGCAATAATTATTTAAACATATGATAAAATATTTTTTGCTGTTTGGGATTTTATTTCATTCATGAAAATATTTATATTTTTGATAGATTTGAATACAATATTAATAAATAAATTTCTGTACTTGTTGAAAGGCAGAGAATTCAGTTTATTTTGTTAATTAGTTATGATTTTCGATTAAAAAAAAGAATATGCTGAGTCTAATAATAAATGTTTCATAAATATATGAAATAATTCGTTATAGAAAATATAATTTTTATTCAGAGACAGATTTCTTTCTCTATAAAAAAAACGTAACGAGTTTTGGTTTGATAGAATTATAAAATAACTGAAATTAAAAACGTGTACAAAAAATTGAACAGTGCAATCGATACATCGATGTTTTCATGGCCTTATAAAATAAGCTTCACAAAAAAAAATAATTACATTTTCAAGTATAGTATTTCAATACCGTACAGTTCAAATATGACTGCAATATATATTTATGAATATACATTACGTGCAGACACGACAGATTCGGTATAAAAATAAAGCGAGTCGCTTTTTCGTCTCAGGAGAAAATAATATAACAAATAAACACTATTTTCTTCCACTGAATGGCCATATCATTCCCACATACTGCGTATGATACGACAGTGTTATCCAGCTGTCAAACGTAGACAGAACTGAATAACATACCATTGAAATTGTCGTCACAAACTTGTCTCTGCGAACGACACTTCACAAACCAGCGAGCGAACAAGCAAGCAAGCATCCAACAAACCAGTCAACCAACCACCTCTGGCGACAAATCTGATTTTGTTTGTATTGTATTTTCTTTTTTTTTTGTATTTCGTGACGCCGGCGTCGAGACAGACATATTATTCAATATTTTGGCGCTGCGCCAGTAGTTGCCGTCCTAGTTCGGCTAGCTAACAAGATAGCTATTGATGAGATTGTGTAGTGCTCGTGTTCAAGTCACAGCGATCAATGGACATCTGTCGTTTATAGTTTGATGATTTTTGGATAATAACAACGACCGATCGATTTCTATATTGGACGTCATATTTTCTTTTATTTTAATTATTTTTGTTCGTTCAATTCTCAGTGTTATTTTGATCTAAAATCGATTCAACGGTCTGTCTATATCGTAAATAAGTGCACCGAGCTATGAAAATAATTAAAATATTAGGTTGGTAGAAAAATATTAGGTTGGTGCAAAAATAACTGCGATTTTTACGTATCGAGCATAAAGACGCATATATCAGTTAAAAATCATATTTATTAATAAAAATAAAGACCATTAGCCTGTACACATTTCTCCCAACGGGAGACAAGTTTGTTTATTCCTACAAGACAGAACTCTGGAGTCCTGGAATTAATGAATTCATCGAAAGCGCTTTGAGTTGATGGTTGATCTTTGAAAACCCCTTCTCTCGTAGGAGATTACTCAAATGTTTAAAAAAATTATAATCTGTCACAGACAGAGTCCGGAGAATAAGGTGTGTGAGATACAGTTTCATATCTCTATTTTATTAATTTTTTTAAAGTCATTTGTTACACGTGTGATCCTACAAACTACAAAAAAATGTTTTGATCAAAATCATGTACTAATTGGTTTTTGATCATATTAATTATTACTTATACGCATTTTGATAGCACTAATATCATCCTCAGAATGAATAGATATAAAAAAGTTATTCTCAATTCTTTTGTTGTTTTGTATAATAATAATGAACATAATAACATTCGAAAAGTAGCATATTTGGCATTCATACTTTTCGCATTCCAGTTGAAAAAAATGATCTGTTCAGCTTTTTGACAAAAGGTTTCGTAACACATAAAATATGGAAAAAATGGTTTCAAAGGTTTCGGAGTGGTGATTTTGATCCTCTCGATTGAGAAAGTCCCGGACAACTGAAAAAATTTGAAGACAATGATTTTGAGAAGTGAAAATTCCGCTTAGACTGAACAAAAATTCACTCAACAATTTGGAGTTATCCAGCAAGCAATTTCTTATCGATTCATTGACTAGAAAAAATTCAAGAGCTAGGCCGAGGGATTTCACATGAGCTCAGTCCTGAAAAAAGGAAGAAGATGCGATACGGCCATGTCCTCGCTCACAGAGTTCAAAACAATGGATTTTTTTGCATAAAATCGCAATTATTTTCAAAAATAAATAATTAATTTGTAAAAGTGAATTTAGTTATAATACATAAATATATTACGAGGCAATTTTTTGTTTATGAAATAGTTTTATAAATTATAACCTAAAAATATGCTTCAACAAAAACTATTTAAAATAAATATGCGCATGCTTTTTAAGAACCTTTTTTAAGAGAAATAAAAAAGAAATTATCTGAAAATTACGTATATTTTTTTTCATTGGATATCTTTTATTGTATCTTGTTTTTCATATGAATAAAAAAATACGTTGAAAGTAATTTATTAAATCGAAAACAGTTATTGTAAAAAAAGACAAAGAAGAAATTAACTGCATCGCAATTTTCTGTGCCAATGAGTGGTTGATAGTCGGTAAAAAAAAGATTACACAATACGTGTTGTGGTTTTTGAGAGTTACAGCTGCAGACAAATTCATGTTGGATTACTGCTGCGGAGTAATCCACTATAGGGTAATTCACAATGGTCAAACAAGCGTGCATTAACCGCAATAACCATCTAGTCGTGGCTACAGAGCACTATTTGCTAATCAATAACAATTTACGTTCCGATGATATTCATTTTAGTAATACCGTCAAATACATAGCAAACTTATAGTATTGAAACAAACAGAAATCATTGTCATAAACATTAAAATATTATTTAAAAAAATAAAATAATCCATGTCTGATGAACTGTGTAGTTATTTTATTCTTTATTTTTTAAATTAGTTTCTTTGTTAAAAATCAGATATCATGGTAATCATTTATTTAATAACAAATGTTACTCATGTTGTTTATAAAGTTTTCTTGTAAAAACATTAGATCTCATATCTCTTCTTTCTCTCTCTTTTCTTTCTTTCTTTATTTCTCTCTCTCTCTCTCTCTCTCTCCCCCTCTCTCTCTCTATATATATATATATATATATATATATATATATATATATATATATGTATATACTGTGTATTTAATTTGTCTTTTTGCAATTAGAAAAAAAACGTAATATAGCAATACCAATTAAAATGTAACCGAATTCATAGAATTAGATTGTGTGTAACTATCTTTATTCATAATGCTCTGTATTTCTTTCTATTTCTATCTAACCTCATATTGATGATGACAGATATATATATATATATATTATTTTTTTTCTAATTATTTTGATAGTAATAATTGTATTTATTTATTCGTTAACTTTCTCTATCTTATATGCATACAGTAGTTGTGCGGAATGATTATCCTGTAAGAACGTTTTTATCATCCTAAAAAAAAGCGAATGTACCTTAATGTCTTCATTTCTCAAATTTACTGCGCAAGTATAACTCAATCAATCTCTACGAATTTTTAAACATGTTCTCTAGAGTAATTAAAAAATCGTGAAGATTGCTCGTAAACTAAACGATTGTTTTTGTGTGAGTATCGTTAAGGAAAGTACGGTGCAATAACGGTTCCAAAAATTTCGTGCTGGGGACGAGATCCTTGAAAATGAAAAAGGTCGCAGGTGTACTTCTTCAGTTCATAACGACCAACTGAAGACGTTAGTTGAATCAGAATCACGCACAACAATTCGAGAGCTTGCACAAAAGTTAGGCGTTAGTCATCCAGCAGTTTTGGTTCACAAATGGGAAAATGTATATGAATTTGAAGATCATAAACCGCAATTATTTTTCTACCAACCTAATACATACATATATATATATATATATATATATATATATATATATGTGTGTGTGTGTGTGTGTGTGTGTGTGTGTGTGATTTTTCGTATTGAGAGAAACTAATATTGTCCTGGCAATAGTTTAATTTATAACAATATCAAAGACAAACCTCCAATATTTTTTGTTCTCCTGATATAAAATACGAAAAATCATATAAAAGGCAAAAGAAAACACTATATATATATAGGCAGAAAGTGGGAGAAAAAGGAATATCGCATTGACGAAATAAAAGAAAGCTTATATAAATTTGTATACAGCGGTCGTTATTATTTTAATAAAAGTTTAATACACTTTTAACCCCATTGCGTTTTATTACGCATCCATTACAACATATTGGCAAGATATCTAAAGGTCAGGAAAAAAAACATTTCGTGCAAACGTCAACAGCACACCAATCACGAAGCGACCGTTAGTGCCACCATTTCGCTATACATACAAACACACATATATGAGATCGTCAAACCCATTGGGAACAACATGTGTGGCGCCAATCACCAAAATCCCTACATAATAGCACAACGGCCTTAGGTGCTGCGCTGGAATGTAGAAAAAGCGGGGAGGGTACGGCGTCGGATCTGTTGGAAATGAGCTCTGTATAAATCTATTCGTAGTCGGTTTTGGTCGACGTGGCGCGTTCTTACACACCGACCCGCGGCCGACAGCCAAACCTAACCCATAATTCGACACCAACTCGCTCGAGTTAGATTTGCGCTTCAACGAATCTTAGCGGCAGATTGCTCTGTTTGTAACGTTGACGGCGTAACTGTTGACATTTCTTTTCGTATGTATTTTCAATGGGCTGAATGTGATTTTTACGTTGTTTATTTGGTTTTTATGTAAATGTATTGCTTTTTTATCGAGACGCGTTTTTAATATAAATCCACAACTAGTATACATTTATGAAAGCAAAACGGTACGGTATAAATTATAAGAATGATTGGCAATAAATCAGACGACGAACGATCTGTCTCTACATCGTAATTCTCAGATTTATCATAGAGAATGCTATCAGGATTTTTGTAAGCGTTGATTACGTTACAAAGATTGATTTAATTCAATTTCATTACAAATACTGTACTAATCCAATCTTTAGAATAATATAATAATAAAATATTCTCTTAATATGTATTACAGACTCACTTGATGATATACTGATGATATATTTATATACTGATAATTTATCAGTATATAAATTATCCAAAGTTGAACCAATCATTCTCGCAACTTCTGCAGCATTTTTTTGAATCGCAATGCGAAAAGTATGCAATTATTAATATGCTAATTTTCAGACGCCATCGTGTTCACTTCTGTTTTGTGAGGTTATGTCAATTTTTTGGACAAGACATATAGTGTTTTTAAATGTTAAGGTTGGCACTTCATAATCCTAAACGATAAGAAAATACTTGATTATGATTGATTCAATGTAAATACACCGATTTAATTTTTACAGCTAATACAATAAGATAAAATTTAAAAACGAATAAATTAAAAAAAATACATCAAAAACATACTAACATTTATTTACAATTCAAACAAAATTACGATATACAAACGTTTTTAATAATTTATCAAGTTTGAAATGACTGTCTATTTTATTTGATATGCAGACATTGCTTCATAATAGAATAAAACGTTTTTAAGCGTCCATATTTGTACAATTTTACATTAGATATGCAACATCGCTCACAAATTGCAATTTTCCAGACCAGTTTCAGTCGGTTATTTGAATTGTAATATTCGCAGAACAATAACCGTCGCTACATTTTTATATTAAAACTCGTTTTTATTTCACAAATAATTATCTGTTGTTAGAATTAGTGCGCTTTTAAAATATTAAAGTAAATAAATATCATTTACAATATACATCTATGTTGACACTACTATATTTATCAACCATTTTATACTCGTACATTTAAAATATATGTACATGTAAATTGACAAAAATGTATGTAATGTTGCCATGTATTCAAATTTCTATAGTGTTTTTGTGTTGAAAAATTTAAATGTATATCATGTGTTACAAACAGAATATATATATATATATATATACATACATATATATATATATATATATATATATATATATATATATATACATTTTTTATTAATATATTAACGTAAAAACTGACTCATTGAATGTACAGCTTGTTCCGCGAATAGAAATGAGGTTTTTATCCGAGTTTAAAAATGTAGAAAAATGGAATTGTGTTCGTATAAATATTTCACTGGACGAGGACTAAAACAACGAATAATATCTTTTTGTGTTGATTTTTTAGAAAATTAAACTAATATCAATTATGAATTATTTGCATGATACAGATCTGAAGTTGTGACTAAATTCACTTAGACAAATTAATTATTTTTTCACATCTCAAACTACAAAAAAATGGTTTTCTTTATCAGATCAACGATTTTTAAAGCTCAAAGAATAAAGTTTAAGTCATTGAAAATTAATATACAAGGGTTGTTTGCTAAGTATGGTAAAATAGTAAGTTCAAGACCGTTATTTGGAAAAAATCGATTTTATTTTTCAACACGATCTCTATTAAGGGCTATACACTTGGTCATCGAATCTGTAAAATGCGCAATGACATCCTTATTCGATGAGATTTGCTTCGTACAGAGCCAATTTTCAAGTTTGGGAGGAGGAAGAAATCTCCCGGCGTCAAGTCCGGAGAACAGGGTGGATGAAGAGTTAATTCGAAGCCTAATTCGTGTAATTTTGCCTTTGCGATGGTCGATTTGCAGGATGGTGCGTTGTCTTGGTGAAAGAGCACTTTTTTTGTACCAATTTTGGTCGTTTTTGTTGCAGGTCTTCTTTTATACAGTTCAATAATGTTTCATAATGGGCTCCTGTTTCCATTTTTCCTTTTGTTAAGTAGTCGATCAGTATGATTCATTAGGAATCCCAAAAAAACAGCAACCAACACCTTTCTAGATGATAAAACTCTCTTCGCTTTCTTCGGGGCACTTTTAACAGTCGTTGTCCACTGCCTTGACTGCTTCTTCGACTCAAGTGTATAGTGGTGGATTCATGTTGACGAATCGATGCAAAAAGACCTGCTCGTTTTTTCCATTTTTGTGGTAACTGCTACAATGCTCGCTTTAAACATCTGTAGAACGTGAAAAATGCGTCACTTCTACCTGAAATTTCGCCTATGCTAGTTTGAAAAGTGACACTTGATAGCCGTGAAGTTATTAAATGAGATGTGGTGCCATATCGTAGGAATTACTAAACGTATCAAACGACCCACGTACGCTTAGGTAATAAATGAATCATTTGGTTTTATATCCATTCCTTTAGAATAAAAGGATGATGAGGTTATGATAGATGATTCTGTTTGCGTATAAAGCAAACTTAAGCATTATTTATGCATTCAACTTCCATTTGATAATACTATTTTAGTTTTTTGAAGTTATACAGCTACACATTTTCTCTACATATCATAGCTATTTGTAAAGTCTTATATTTTATTTAACAATATTGAGAAGATCATTAACTAATAAACGAATCTATTGCTCTGAGAACGAAGGAATCGCTATAAAAATGTGCATAAGTAATAATCAAAAATAATAATTAATAATTTATTGAATATTTTAGATCAGAAAACACTTTTGTAGTTTATGAGTTGAAAAAAGAATTCATTTGTGAAGGGAAATGTTAAAAGAACCTGTTTGTTTTTAATTCTACTCATTTATATTTTTACTCTATTTATTTTCTTACTAAACTAATAAAAAGATATTCGTTCTAATCTTTTACATTATAACAATTTTTATATTCTAACTCAATACATATGTTATTTTTTACTTTTTTTTATTTGTAAGATGAGATCTATAAAAAATATTAATGGATGAATAACCTGTACTAGAGTAATAATAACTGCAATGTGTAATAACAATAAACTTTATTGTGTCATTTTCAACTATTTAGAAGTAGAAAACGAAAACAAGATTATAAAAAGAATGAGTTATATTTCAACCATCCTTCTCCATCGAATTACTGTAACTGTTATATTTTTTCTTAAAAAATGTTCTCAATTGAAATAACATCGATTTAATATTATGTACAAGTAAGATGTTTCGAAATTTCTTTTTGTGATGACACTGATCTATATTTCCATGACAGAATTATGAATACTGGTCCATGATGCATGCGAATGTCAATGAATGTAAAACATGTTGATGTTTTGTTAAGTACGATATGTTTACAGGCGCTATCATAAACAAGGTAATATAAGTGATTTATAACGCTGTGTTTATGTACAGTATAACTTTTCAAGTAACAATGTATGTTAATTTTATTGCAGATTTTTTCATTATTTTAAACACGTTTATATATATATATATATATATATATATATATATATATATATATATATATATATGCATCATGTATTTTAACGAGAGCTGAATTTTATGGCCATATTTTCTTCCGTTTATCATTTACTGAAATTATTCAGTTTTGGAAATTATTTTTGACACGACTGTGCTAATGTTAAACATTTAGTTTATGATTTATGCAGGGTAACTTAATAGTAGAATGAGATATCATACATAGGGACTATTCACTAACGTTTGTTTATGAACAACATGTTCTTCAATCTTTAAATTATAGTCCCATTTTCTGTGGTTAAAATAATTTGTAACTTTTCGATTTTTTTCTTTCTAATTTCAAAAAAGCGATATACGAGGGTCGTTTGATTATCATGGAAAAAACGGTTAAATACAGTTTTTTGAAAAAAATTAGATTTTATTTCTCAACATAGTTTCCATTGAGGGCTGTATACTTGGGCCAGCGAGTTTTCAATTTTTTTATCTCGTCGGAAAAGTAGATTTTCTCAAAGTCTGCAAAATATGAATTGATGGCGGTGATCATCATTCGACGAGAATTTCTTCAAGTCTGGGAAGAGGAACAAGTAGCACAATGTCAAGTTCGAAGAACAGGGTGGATGAAGAATCAATTCGAAACCTAATTCGTGCAATTTTGCCGTTGAGACGGTCGATTTATAGGACGGCGCGTTGACTTGGTGAAAGAGTACTTTTTGTGCACCAATCTTGGCCGTTTTTGTTTCAGCTCTTCTTTCAAACGGTCCATTAATGTTACATAAAAGGGTTCTGTTATCGTTTTTCTTTCCGTTAAGTACTTGATCAGGATGATGTCTTCTGAATCTTAAAAAAAAACAGTGGTCATCACCTTCTCAACTGATAAAACGGTCTTCGTCTTCTTTGGCGTACTTTTACCAGTCATTGTCCACTTTTTTGACTCAGGTGTGTAGTGGTGGATCAATGTTTCATCCACGGTGACGAATCAACGTAAAAAGGTCTGCTCGTTTTTTTAATTTTTGCGTCAACTAATACAACGATCGCTTCAAACATCTGTAGAAGGCGAACAACGAGTCCTTTCTAGCTGGAATTTCGCCTATGCTAGTTTGAAAAGTGACACTCGATAGCTATGACGTTAAATAAACGATGGTGCCATATCATAGAAATTTAGCAAACAGTTCACACCGCTACTGTTTCTCAAGCCGCTATTCGGGACTGTGGCTTTCAAGAACTTGATCACTCACCATACAGTCCGGACATGGCCACTAGCAATTATAATATTTTCGACAATTTGAAAAAATATTTACATAGACTGCGTTTTAATGATAACAATGAGGTGAAAACAACGGTGACTGACCACTTTAACACGAAAACGGAAGACTATTTTTATAAAGATATAGAACTACTAATTAAGCGCTGTAAAACATTTATTAAAGTTAAGGAGGGTTATTTAAAAAATAGCAAACTCTTGGCTTTTTTATTTATATTCCTTTTTATCTAGGCCGAGAATATTTAGCGCTACCCTCGTATACATATATATATATATATATATATATATATATATATATATATATAACAAACTTTATTAGCATTGTTATCAAGATTAAAAATCAACTCTGGCACAAAGCTTATTCGCATCGTTGACTAAATCCAAGATGTAAGCATAAGAAGATCGATGTTGTTTGAACGAAATTTCTCTATGCAATGTGTTAATACATAACTTATGCATATTAATAAGTGTTTGATGTTAATTTTCTCGATGCTAGCATAGATCCCACTCAGAGATACACTTAGAAAATGTGTTTGCATTTGTACGTATGTGCACCTAGACGCGAGATTTAATTACACAGTCGCCGTGTAATGAATAATTCCGGTGATGCGGATATAACTTGGAATCAATTTGTTTGTGCTACATCGCATAGTTTCAAACTGCATTATTTCACATATCGGAAATTGAATAGTCGATTTCTATATAATTAAATCATACGTGTTGTTTACAGATTGGGAATAAATGAACTGTTATAATAAATCTTATACAGGACGCTTCATTAAATTTCAATAACACGTTAACAGCCGACTTTCGATTTGTAAAAGTTCATACGTTGTCTTTTTTTTTTTAAAAAAAACAAGAAAATAATAATATAAAAAATTGTGATAAAATATTTTTTATATGCAGATAAGTTTAAATAAAAGATCAATAACGCCAATTACTTACATCTATAATGTATTTTTTGAGGATTGGTAGAAGACTAAACTATGTGAATAATTTTGGTGGTTTGATATTCGAGACAAATTCCATTCATAACTTTAAACTCATTGCTGGTTTCGTGTCTTTGATAATTATTTCAAATATAAAAAAAATATCTTATTCTTCCGTAGGGATATTACATTAATTAATATTTTTTGTGCCTCGTTTTTAATTTACAAATAAATAAAGTGATCCTTTGGTAGTAGATTTTGAACAAAGATGATGTATAGACAAACGGTATAGATTGAAAAGAGTGGTAGATTTATTTCTGTATAAATGTCAAAGAAATAAAAATAATACATACTGATACTATTCAACAAAATTCGAATTTAAAACTTGAACAAAATTGATTTTTCTAACGAGGATTGCATCGTCATTGATGTGCACGAACACCCACCAAAATCAAAAATAAACAATTATTGAATAATTTAATAAGAACTGTTCGTGTCGTTTGTGAATAGAATTATTTATGAAAAGATTTTAATAGAAATCAAAATATATGCAACTTAGATGAAATCATTTTGTTCAAGTTGTTTTAAACAAAGTGTTATTTTCGAAAATAATTTTTAAGGACTTCTTAGAAAAAATAAATTTATATTTAATATATTTATGTATATATGTATATATATATATGTATATACATATACATTCAATTATTCCTTCATTTCGAATGAAATGTTTTGAGAAATTCCTTTTACTCAATTCTTAAAAATAAATTGTTATTGTGAATTCTTTCACTGAATAATTTTTACCCTGACATATATTTTTTTCTATTTTTCATGATACTACATTTGGTGATTATATATTCTTTCATCATAATCTAATTTTTAAATATTCTGCTTTATTTCAAAAAAAATATTTTCATTAAAATTAAATCAATTATTATAATTCAATTACTAATATTACAAGTAAACCTTTATATTTTTTTTCAGATAAATGAAGTGTATCTTTTATTAAATCGAATTGTTGACTCAATCGAAGGAAAGAACATTTGATCTACATGTAAGTACGTTTATTTTAATCATTTTTTATCTTTTATGTAACACTGATACGTTATATTCCACATTTATTTTTATTTGATAATTTTTGATTTGCTAATTCTTTCTAAAAAAACTGTATATATTTCTTTAATTATTGTAATATTTTGACGAATAATTATTTTTAAACAGAATACAGAATAGTTTTCATTTAAGAAAATGCGTGTATATATATATATATATATATATATATATATATAATGGAAACAAATAAAAATAGATTTTTTCATAGTGTATCGAATCCAAATATTTGCAAATTATTTTTCACTTTCTTTGTACTAGATTTTTTGTTACATTTTACACTTTGTTTATATTAATATTACCTAAAAATTAAACTCAATTGAAATATATATTATAATTATAAGTATGCTAAAAAAAGAATTTTTGTTAGTACTATTTCTTCCCGATTGAAATCTTGACTATTCTCTACCATGAAATTTTTATTTGTTGTTTATCACAATAGAAAAAATAATTTTTATTTTTTTTTTATTCTATAATGTTTACTTACTTTTTTTTAGTGTATTTGTAATCAGTAAATTCTCAAAGTTTAACATGTTATAAAATACTTACTATGATAGATAGGTTTTGTCAAAGTTTAATTTTGATAGACAGATAATACAAGATCGATTTGAATATACTATTAAAGGGTGTGTATATATATATATATATACACGCATACATACACATATGTTATATATATATATATATATATACATACATACGTACCTCGTTTTAGATACAAAAATGCGTTCATTTAAAAGTCATTTTAAAAATATATTCTGCTTTCACTTTTATAAATATTTAAAATTCGAACGTTTCAAGTTTAAACGTACATTTAAATCAATTGCCACGTCATTGTGTAGATGTAAAATAAATGTCCGAACGTCAAAAAAATAAAATGAATACAATTGAATCATGTTCGGTATAGATGGCATATTTTCCAATAAATTCAATGAAATCAGTTTTTCATTTCTTTACATATATATATATATATATATATATATATATATATATATATATATATATATATATATATATATATAGGGTGGTGCAAAAAGAATGAATATGTTTAAAACATTAATATTTTTTTTGTTTGGTAATATATTTTTTTTTCATTTCCCAAAATACAGTATAGGGACGGGAAACTTTTCCTGATTATACATGAAAAATGACATTATGTTAACTTGATAACAACACGACTCATTCTCAAAGCATTGGTCAAAATGTTTTAACAAGACCCGTATGCTATTCCTACTTGTGCTTCAACCTCTCTAACAGTCAGTCGCCGATAGTGATGGATAAGTTAGTAATTTGAGGTTTAAGAGCGTGTCGACATCTAAGGTTCCTAGTGCTGGAGGCACGGATAAGTTCGAGAACTTTGATAACCTTTTTGTTGGTTTTGCAAGTCGAAGTCCTACTCAGCCTATCATCCTCGTTGATTGAAGTTCTATCTTCTTTAAAGCGTTTAAATGATTCAAAATACATGAACTGACTCAGAAAATCTTCTCTAAACGCCTTTTTTTAAAATTTAAAGTATTTCTGTCGGTGTCTTTCAAATTTAAAGAAAAATTTCGCTCAGATGCGCTGCTTTTCATAGAGTTCCATCGTAACAATCGACAATATAAAGAAAATCTAATTAGGAAAACCAATACAAGTTTTCAAAACAGTTACTTTTCGATACAAACTCAACGGAAATCAACTCACAACTGATGGTTGAATCATATTATGTCACTAGTTTCTTTCTCCACTTATTAAATATTAAACTATGCACAATGCCATTATTTTTTTATATATAAAAAGCAATCATATTGAGCCAATAGCGTTAGGTTAGCAGAAAAATAATTACGGTTTATGACTTCAAAATCATATACATCTTTCTTTTTTTAATTTTCTTAGCTGTTTTAAGTGGTCTAGAACTGTTCGGATGACTAGCGTTTAACTTTTGTGCAAGCTCTCGAATTTTTGTATGTACTTTTGATTCAACTAAAGTCTTCAGTTGGTTGTTATGATCCGAAGGAGAACGTTCGTAACCGTCTTTATCTTCAGGGTTCTCGTCCCCAGCATGAAAGTTTTGGAAACACCATTGTACCGTATGTTTTTTAACATTACCCACACACAAAACATCGCTTAATTACGAGCAGTTTCTGTTGCTTTACCACTCATTTTGAACTCATACAAATAATTGTTCTTATTCGTGTCTATTCCATCTTTAATTTATTAGCTCAATTTGAACCAAAATTAATAACAAAACCAAATCCGATATTACCAAAATACAGACCGAAAAATACACTTCAAAATGATATTAATATAAACACGATGAAACGACACTTTCATTGAAAAAAATTAAGATTAGAATTCAGAAAACAAAAATCGCAATTATTTCCCTACCAACTAATAATTAAATCTAGAAAACATTCTAAACGTACACAGAAAATAGTGATAAGTAGAAAAAAGTGTCATCTCTAATCCTAAGTAATTGATAAGTTAATTTGTAGTTAAATGATGTGTTTATAGTTTTTGTCTTACACTTAGTATGATTTTTGATATTTCGTTATTGTTCAGTTATGATTTTAAAACTCGTTTTATAAATTAAAATAAGAAATTTTAAAATCAAATGAAGAGATAATTTGATGTAAAATCTATTTGATTTTCATTCTGAAAATGTCTTCCGATATTATCTCAATATTTTTGAAATAAATGATGTCTTGAAACTTTTTGTATATATATATATATATATATATATATATATATATATATATATAAATGTGTGTGTATGTACACAAAAGATATGATTGATGGATTCTCAAAGAAGCGTGTATATATATATATATATATATATATATATATATATATATATATATATATATATATATATATATATGTATATAGTGAAATGTATTGTAAGCATTGTTCTCTTTTGGCACGATATTGCTTCTATTATAAAATACAGTATTAAACTTACCTAATTATAATATCAATACATTTAATATTCACAATATATAAAATGGAACAGTGAACGATACTTTTTTTAAAAAAAAATCAATCTCGTCACTTTATCAATACTGTTACCAAACTTGAATTTCATGTCGCATTTTCATTCTGTGTTCTTTCCAAATAATTGTATTGATTTTATATATATATATATATATATATATATATATATATATATATATATATATATATATATATTATATCCATCTATTGAGTACGTATCAAGTATAATATTATGTTTTTCTTTTCAAATAAAGCCGCCTCAAATGCTAAAAAGCGTTCTCTAATAATCTTCGAAAGATGTAATTTGATTCTCAACGTTTTCCAGCACTTATGTTTTGCTGACATTTCAATTAATGTGTTTTTTGAGTATCACATTTTTTATTCGAAAGAAAACATTTTTGTAAGAAATATAAAATGCGGTATTATCATTGGTTAGCTTAAATCTTCAAACAATCAATTTTAACATTTATTAACATTTACATCAAGTACTTTTAACAAGACTCGTTAAAAATCTATATGAATATCTGTCTGTCTACATACATACATACATATATATATATATATATGTATATATATATATATATATATATATATATATGTATATATATATATATGTATATATGTATATATATATATATATATATATATATATGTATATATATATATATATATATATATATATATGTATATATATATATATATGTATATATATATATATATATATATATTTATGAGTGAATACAGAGTTTTCATCCATTTGATATGTTAAACGCATTTTCGCAGCAACGTTAAAAGGTTTTTAAGTTATTTTTTAATATGAAAAAAAGCATTAACAATCAAATCACGGTATTCATACATATGCGCAAGGTTTTGCCGCAAAACAGAGTAGCCAAGTTGGAAAAAAAACTGTCATATGGTGCGTACAATATTTTTATTCGTTTTCACAAGTGTTACCGTGCAAGTTTAAATTCTGGTCACTGACATCAAAAGCTGTGACTGAAACCGTAAATGGAATACGTTGGTGAAATTTCGACTGTTTAAAAGCGCAGTTTAACTTTTTATTTTCTAAAAATAAAATGCTCTTTATTTACATGTTCCTCTCTCTCTCTCTCCATATATATATATATATATATATATATATATATATAATGTATGTGGATGCATGTTTTAACTCTGAAGCCGGGCGTGGATCTAAGAATCCATTGATGTTTTTCGAAGAAAGTATGGTCTCGGAGCGTTCTTTTGGATGATATATTTAAAGGTTACTAATCTCTTTCTAATGAGACTAAATTTTTAGTTTTTTTTCATTAAAAAAAATACGGTCGTCGAAAAATCAGAAAACCGCGACTTTTTCATTTGAAAACCTATAAAAATTATGAACTTGAGAATTGGGTTCAATAATATTTTTTTCTGAAAGTTCATCATCGGAAAAAGTGTATAAAATTTTTTGAGACATTTTTCATATCTCAAAAAAAAATCTCTGTGCAGCGATATTTTGAATTCATTGGTAAGTTAGTTTTTTCCTATCAAAAATGATTTCCTGTCAAAAAATGACAACAAAAACAGTCAAATCGTACAAAAAACGTTTCTTCCATATTTTTGATCATACAATCTACAACGCATACGTTGTTTACTGTCGTGTTAATCATGAAGAAATGAGTCTTATTGACTACAAACTCATATTGGCTTCACATATTATTCAATTTTAAAAGTTAGATTTTTCTGTACCTTAGAACTCTAAAATGATGTTATCATCATAATCAACAATCAAATATGATCAATAAACATTAATTGTATATAATTGATCAGAATAATATTTTGGGGTTTGTCGAGTAAAAAATAATTCATTTGTGAAAACTATTTGTCACTTATTTCGTACTACGTTCAATTTTGTGGTCCACTTTTTCTGTTTTGTTAAAATATATTGTATTTTTTTAGATGTTTTGTTTTAAAAATAGAACTATGTGTGCTATAAATGACCATTATTTGTATTTGCACAAATTGATAAATGAATCAATTAATGTAGTCATCAAACTCGTAAATTAAAACATTAGACTAGTGTCAATTTCTAAGTTGAAAAACTCAGGAATATTAGCTTATTTATTTATTAGTTATTCCTGACATACACATTTAAAATTCACATACATTTAAAGTCAAAAAAAACCGAGGCAGTAACAAAAAAAAACACATCATAATTGAATCAGACAATAATTGACAAAAATACTTGAGAATCGAGTTAATTAATGTGTATATCAGGTAGACTTCATGCTTGAAGTCTCAGACAGACAGGGAATAAAATATAGTTGAAACGAGCCATAAATGTCACTCGAGAAATGGAAACAATGGATTCTTGCTAGGGTGAGTCAGACAGGGGCGTAAATGTTGCTTGTCGGCTGCTAGGGAGAGTGTTTTCAACATCAAATCATCTGGTAGTGCACCAGACTTCATTTCAGCACTACAAAAATCGTTTGAGGGGAGTTAGACGTTATTTATCGACCTTGAAATAGCAATATCCATTGAAGAAAAAAACCATTACGAGATAGGAGATATTAATTGTCATCTTTGTGACAACGTGCAGTTTAATAATTAGTATAGTTTTTTTCTCTTAAGCTATTAATTCTCAAGGTATTACTTTTTTAATTTTATAATAAAAAAATGACAATTAATCGAGTATTTTTTGTTAATTTTGTATATTAGTTGCTGGAATTAAGAAAATTAATTTTTTGTATTCAGTTAATGCAATATTCATTAAACTGTGTTCCGCGGAAGGCTGGGGTTCCGCGCAACCTCTTCAAAGGTTCCGCGAGTCAAAGTAAATAATTAAAAAGATTTTTCGAAGAAAAAACTCGAAAAACTCAACATTCAAAATAGTTAATTTATAATAATTTATTTTATTTCCATAAACACCTATAATTAGATATTATTATGTAGTAAAACTGTATTTCTGAGTGTAAATTACGACGTCGCTCAATCAGATGTAAATAATAAAAGTTGGTCATATAAGATGACTGATTTTCAAAACTTGTGAGGTACGCATATTGAGTTTTCTGGGGATGGTAGAGCTCCGCAAAAAAATGTATAATCTTAAGGGTTCTGTGAGATGACAAAGTTTGAAGACCACTGAATTAATAAATTTAAATCATGTAAGGAAGTTATCTATCATGAAACAAATTTAAGCAGGGATTATCACCTATATTCGCTAAATTTTACACCGGTCATTTTTTTTTATTTCTAAAAGTCGAAATACAAATTAAGGGTGGGATTTTAGAGGATATGGACGCTATAAAAGCGATTATACTGAAGAAGGCGTAATCGGCTATGATGAAGAAATTTTTGATTAACAGTTTTCTAATAGTCACTAGAACTTTTATTATCCTTCAGTATTATATATAGAGAGAAGATGAAAGAGAGAGTGCAGAAAGATGAATAAATAGCTTTTTAAAATCATTTGTATTTTTTATCCATTCATCCTAGGATTTTTTTTATGAAATTATTGTGTCTGATATATGAGTTAAGATTAAGCTTATTTACAAAAAATAATCCAACAATTTTAAAAGAAAGTAAAGAATATAAAAAGTAATGTTAAACATTAAATATACTTGTATTTTTTCATTATAATTTTACTATTAACACTCAAAATAATGATAATTATTTTGAGCAACAAGTTATGAGTAATGTAGTTATGCATAGATCTTTATATTTGTTAGAAATTAAATTAGAAAATTAGATGGGCGAGTAAAATTAGAAAGTAGGTAGATACATGTTTCATAAAAATAAGCTGTATGACTATAGGTCAAAACCATTGATTTCATTTGTAAACAGTTGTGAATATAATGAAGAGAACAATCAGCAGAAATTAAATTCTTGCTAGTTATCAGGACCCCTGCCCTAGTTTTGATGATTTACTCACAATTTTTAATTATTGTTATATTTTCCTAGAAAAGCTTATAATTAGTGATATGAAGTATTATTACACTAATTTTTGGTTGTTTAAACATTTATAAGTTTAAACTAGTATTATCTATCTGTATTTTGTTATATTTCTTTCCAGTGACATTCAATGATTTATATTCATACAATCCCAATTAATCTTCTCACTCAACTCCGACGCCCAGCAAAGACTAAGTGGTCGATTTAAATATTTCTTTCAAAATCATCACGAGACGATAATTAACGAAACAGTTATAAAAAATCCGTTATCATTAGATTGTAGACCGGTACACGACAAATGTGGCGTAGTCGCCATCGTGCACATTAATCTTTCAAGATTGGGATATACTTTATTGATCGTCCGTTCAGAATAAACTTTTTCGTATCGTGATCTATGACGTCGTCAGTTAAAGCAACCATTTTTTTGTTCCGAAAGTCATAAGTTTAAATTCGTTTCACGTATATGTTGAGTAAGGATTTTCGTATAAATTCTTCTTATTCGTTTCAGTGCGTTCTGAAAACTGATTCTCATATTCATAGTCTTATAAATCTTTTATATTGTACTCTCTACAAAAATATAAAATACTTGTCGAAACTATCATTCGTTCTATACTGCTGGAGGATTTTTAGAATTATTCTATAAATTTACTAATATACTTTTGAAGAAAATTAAAATAAATAATTCATAACGTGAAATAATTGCTTCATTTTTTGAATTTTAATATAATATACATATATATATATATATATATATACATATTAATTATCATTTATATGTTCTTAAAACATATTACAAAAAATGAAACAAAAATTCAATTAAAAGAAACTAATAAAGATTATTAATTAATTTTATCAGTTTTATACAGGCGGCCCGTAAGTCACGACAGGGTTTGAACAGTTAATAACTTTTTTGATTATTAATTATTTTTATTCGTCTTTGGTTATAATAAAGTACAAAGCTGGAAAACATATTCACACTATGAACGGAAAACAAAATCTTTAAATGCCGTCCATTTTCGGATTCGCATAGATGGGATCTTTCTACGGCATGTTCCATGACAGCTGTTAGTGTCGATGGCTGTAGTGCTCTAATTTCTGCGCGAATGTTTTTTTGTAATTGTGGAATTGTTCGAGGTTTGTTCATATACACTCTCTCTTTTAGGTAACCCTATAAAAACAAGTCAGGAGCTGTCAGATCTGGAGACCGTGGCGGCCAATCAATTGCAGATCTTCTCGAAATTATTCGTTGACCAAAGATGTTTTTTAAAACTTGCATTGTGGCTTCAGAAGTATGGAAAATGGCTTCATATTGCTGAAACCACATTTAAGATTTATTTTCTACTACAAGGCGTATAATACACTCAAACATTGTCCTATATTGTTCTCCAGTGTTCGTCACTGTATTACCATTATCATTTTCGAAGAAGAAAGGTCCAATGATTTCCTGTGAGATTACTCTGCATCAAACCGTGCACTTGAGAGGGTGCAATTTATATAAGTGTATAACTCTTGGATTCCCGGCACTCAAAATCCTGAAATTTTGATTATTGACAACACCGTTGAGGTGGAAGTGAGCTAATCAGACATAATCAGCTGACGAATAAACCCCTTTTGTTTTCCTTTCCAATTGTTGAAATCGAATTGTATTACCTATCTGTCGCTGATAATCTGCAGATTTTATTTCCTGTATCAGTTGAATCTTTTACAGGAATAGGTGTAAACCATGTAATATGTGATGCAGCGACGTACGAGCTATACCCAGTTAGGTAGATTGTCCCAGAGTCGACGTTTCTGGTTGTTCTTCGATACTTCATCGCACACATTCAATATTTCCCTTTGTCTTAGCTGAACGTAGTCTCTTGGCATATGGAAGATCACTCACGAAATTCTGTTGTTGGAAACGATTAATCAAGCGACGAATCATTGATTCCGAGGGATCAATTCCAACATTAAAATGTCGATAATATGCTCGTTGCATTCCAATAATAGAATGCTGGTTTTCGAATTAAAATTGTACAGTTTTGGTGCGCTGTATAGTTGAAAATTTTTCCATGATAAATTTATTGACTATTGAATATAATTCATGAAATAAATAAAGAAAAAAATTAAACAAAAAAGCTATTAACGGTTCAAACTCCGTCGTGACTTATGGGTCACCTGTAGTTCCATAATTTTTAAGTTTTCTAAAAAGTATGTGTATGTATTCAATCACATAATTTTTTTTATAATTCGAAAATTATCCTGGAAATTCAATTTTTATCTCAGCCTACAGATCACACTGATTTTGGTCTAAAATATTCAATAAATGATTTATTAATCATTTTCGATTGTTCATTTTATGGTGACATCATCATCTTTAAAATGTTAAGGTACAGATATTTTTTTGTACATTAACTCTGAGAATGATTTGATCGCTACTCGTATGCATGTAACCAACAATCAAAAATGATCAATAATTAAGTACTAAAAAAATGTTTCATTAGAATAAAAATATGTTTTTTGAGATGAATGAAAGCCGTTTGCAAATAAAATAAATTTAGCTATAGTGAAAGTAATGTATTGTGCCGAAAAGAATTCTGTTACATCCTTTTTTTTATTTTATAAAATTATGACCAGTCCTTTTATAAAATCTATATTACACATATCTCATAAACTATTTACACAAATAAGTGTCAATTGTATAATTATAAAAAAGGTTTTTATCTCAGCCACGTGTTCTTATTGTTTTCTACAATTTACTTCCTTTCAGAAAACGCAAAACCGTCCACATTTTTTTCCTTGAAAACAAACAAACTACAATAAATTACTTTCACAGCTCGTACATTCATCACGAAATAAATCCAATGTGTGCAGTGTAATGAGTCAAAGTGTACCGTCCATGTAAATATAAAATAAATAAATATTTTCCAATGTTAACGTCAAACATTACAGTATAAAAATAAAAACGAAACACGATATAACATAACTTCTGTTCCATGTAAACAAATACTTCTACATGTCTCGTATATCATACTACACCGCCAATTATTGGCGCTATCGAATGTATATTTATCAATGACAAACACAAATATCGTCGTTCTCGTCGCCGAACGATCATTATTGAGCCGGCAGGCGTAAATCTCTTCAGCAAACAAAGCATCTTCCTACCAGTGGATTGGACAACAGTTTAAACAGACAATGCATCATCGCAGTATATATATATATATATATATATATATATATATATATATATATATATATATATATATATATATATATAGTTTCCTATATGTATATAAATATTAACATGTAGCATGTAAAAAATCATTTACCTTTTAATTTCAAATGATTTATACATTGTCATATTTTTTAAAAAAATCGGATTTACAAAAAAGATTTAAAAAAATAGTAAATAAGATTTTAATTTAAGATTTTAATTGATTTTGTTTGAAAATTTAATCAAAATTGATTTACTGTTAAACAGAAATAAATTAATGTTAAAAAATTAAAATCCTGTATTTAAAATTTTATAATAACAATTATGTGTTTTTATACCTGTGGCTCTGTTCAACTTTGCTCTTTTGAAATAGCTGTGTCTGTTCTCTAGTACTAATATCGGTATAAATGCTACCTTCAGGTACATGTTGAAGACGAATTTTATTCATATATAAATTCGATTTTAAAATTAATCTTCGTCTATTTGAGAATGGTATTTTTACCGAAACAGACATTAATGGCCACTTGGAAACACGAATGGTCTTTAATGGAAACAGACACTTACCCGACCTAAAACGCCGAAGACTAACAGGACAACATTTAAAGTTATTATTATAGTCCTATTACATTTTTTACTTCCTTGCAAATCATGAAGAAGACAGTCATTCCATGGCTTCTATTTATCAACTCTTTGTATTAACAAAACCACGTGCTCTCCGTCTGCTTAAGAGATGTTTTTTGTATGAAAAAAATCCATTGCTTGATCGAGCTTACTGGGTTTTAGGAATGAAAAAAAATTGAAAACGGTCACAACTTTAAAGTAAGTTATTCTTTTTAATAATTTCATCAATTTGAGATTACAATACTTCTCTCTATAATTAAAAAGTGGTCACGCCGCTATTTTTCCGTTTTGTTCGTTCTCTAATTGGTCGATATTCGTCACGTGATCTCTGTTCTGATTGGTTAATATCAGTTACACGATTAGTATTTCGTTTTAAGTTATATAAAGAAAGAGTGTATACGATTTTAATATAAAACTAATAAGAAATTTATTTCAAATATTATATTCACTGAATGTTTAGAGTAAAAAAATTGTTATACATTTTAACATTGTATTTTGTTATGCTAATTTTTATAAATTTTTCCAATAAAAATTTAGGACTTACATTTTACGTGAATTATTTATGTGTATAATTAGTTAATTTCCGTTATTTGATGGGGGGAGGCTAACAAGAGAAACGAGTAGGGAGCAGAGCCTCTTAGTCTTCAATAAATGAATTACTTATAATGGATTTGTAACAGATACCTTTTGTTAAACGCATTCAAATTATTTTTATTTTTAAAATCGTTTAACCAGGACCAAGTCAAGGACGTTTTCGTATAAAAAACATTCTAGGGAACATGTTTTTTAAATACTTGAAATTAGTGAATAGTATTAGGTTGGTAGGAAAATAATTTCGGTTTTTGTTTTCTGAATTCTAATTTTAATTCTTTCAATGAAGGTGTTATTTCATCGTTTTCATGTCAATATCATTTGAAGGTGTATCGTTCGGTCTGTATTTTGATAACATCGACTTTGATTTTATTATTAATTTTTCTTTAAATTGGGTTACGGACTTAAAGATAGAAAAGAAGCAAATAAGAATACACTTTTTGTATGAGTTCAAAACGGGTGGTAAAGCAGTAGAAACTGCTCGTAAACTAAATGATGATTTTGATGTGGGTGCTGTTAAGTGACGTAAAATGCAATGGTGGTTCCGAAAATTTCGTACTTAAAACAGATAGGAAAATCAAAAAAGCAGAACTTGTGCATGATATAATTTATTTTTATGATAGCTACTTCACTTAAGCAACATCAGTGACTGATATAAAAAGAGAGAAGTAGATTAGTCAGCAGTAATTTAAGGATTTATATTTCGTATTTTCGTTAACAATCTTTACTTCAATCTAAAAAATGTTTTACAGTAAAAAAATGATTTCATAAAAAAATAACCATACTGATCATAATGTATTTTTTACCCATCTTAACAAACCGGAAATTTTTTAAAATGTCCAATAATTGTTTATTGATCATTTTTGATTGTTTATGTGAATTTCAATGACGGTTCCATCATTCTAACAATTTTTTATTCTAAAGCTTCAATGGATACAATAATTTGAATAAATTTCTGATGAGTTTTACACTGAAATCGTATATCATGCGACTGGTATCCACTAATCAGAACAGAGACCACATGAATGATATCAACAAATCAGAGAACGAATAAAAGACACGGGACCGAGATCATCGCTCGATCAATTTTATATTATAGAGAAATATAAAACTATAAGTCAGTTTCTTAATATAAGGTGATAAAAAAAAAATATTTTCATTCAGTAAAAAATATACTCTAGAGTGTTTAATACTTCACATGATAGAAAAGAACATATATTTTGAAACACATAAAAAATTGATTTTCAAATATATATATATATATATATATATATATATATATATATATATATATATATATACATATATATATATATATATATATATATATATATATATGTCTCTATAAAACTAAGTAATGAAATGAATTCTTTTACGCAAGATAAAATTTTATTTAAAAATAATCCTGTTTAATAATAATTTTAAAAATAAATGAATTTTCATATCAACAATAATTTGCAATAAACACCGTTCGCGAGGCAATATATCTTTACCTCGATTGTATATCGTTTGACACAAACATCTTTCATTCTTATATCTACTGTTCGAGTCTCGCAGTGAAAATAATATATTTTCCATTCTGTGCTACCTTTGACCGAATGAAAAGACGATAACAAATTAGAATCGACTCGTGAAAATATGTCTTGTGTATACAATTCTCAAATAGAGATATATATCACCGGTATTGACATTTACGTAATAAAAGCATTATAAAGTAAAGATGTTGTGATGTCGACGAGAATCTTTTGAAATATGGCTCGTCCAAATGTATCCACCGTATGCCAACGATTGCTGTTAGACTTCAAGTTGTGTGCATATCTTTTCATCTGTACACACGATTATATTATAAAATCGTATATTTTCATAAACTGAAATATACTTACAACTGTAAAGAAAATGTATCATATTTTTTTTATCACAAAACATTTTACAAGCAGGTATTTCCCATGTGAATCCTAGATAAGGTTTCCAGTCGGTTCGGTGTATTATCTATTAACTCCCTAGTTACAGTAAACGCGCTTCATCTATTTTAATATAATTTTGTGTTAATCCATATTTTGATAAGGGTACGAACTGATTAGATTTTGAAGTCGGTTAGAGGACACAAAAATTTAATTAGTTCGGAAGTATAAGAAAGTACGAGCGGCATAATCACTTTATTCAATCTGGAGAATTATATTCCATTTCTTACTCGAATTAAAACGATGAAGTTAATCAAGTACAAGTAACTTTTATACAAGTTGTTATTTTTAATAGCTTTATTTCCATATAACGCTATTTAACTCCATGTATATCACGATAAGCTCAAATATAACACACAAATATAATACAGATTAATATCTCATAGCTGCTTTTAGTTTGTATTAGATTGGTAGGAAAATAATTGCGGTTTTTGTTTTCTGAATTCTTACCATATTTTTTCAATGAAAATATCATTTCTTCGTTTTTATGTTAATATTATTTTAAAGTGTATTTTTCGGTCTGTATTTTGTTGACACCGACTGGTTTTATTACTAATTTTGCTTCAAACTGGGCCACTGAATTGATGGTGGAAAAGAAGCAAATAAGAGAAATTTTTTTATGAGTTCAAAATGTGCGGCAAAAGAGCGGAAACTGCTTGTTAACTAAATTATGCTTTTTCTGTGAGTACAGTTAAGCAATGTACGGTGCAATGATAGTTCTAAAATTTTTTTCCTGAGGATGAATACCTTGAAGATGATGAAGAGCGAGGGCGTCCTTCTTCAGTTGATAAAGACCAACTGAAGGCGTTAGTTAAATCAGAATCAAGTACAACAATTGGAGAGCTTGCACAAAAGTTAGACGTTACTCATCAAACAGTTCTGGACCACTTAAAACACTTAGGAAAATCAAAAAAAATAAAAATGGATATTAATTTGAAGATTACAAACTTCAATTATTTTTCTGCCAACCTAATAATTTAGATGCTTTTTAGACTGGATTTTCATAAAGTGCCAATGCTAACAAATTTAGATTCTTACATATTTAGATTTTTAATTTTCGATATTTTTCTATCACACGATAAATTGTGAAATAAAGCCATACAGTACTGTGACTAAATCTTTTTGCATAAATCATTTTTTTTCACCTCACAAGCCATATTTTTTTATGATCAAACATGTTCAATGAATGATTATTAATCAATTTTCATTGTTGTTTTTTTAAGATTTTTCTGTACTTTGACGTTCTGACGATAATCACATCTAATTAAATCAAGTATTGTGTTTTAACTGATATTACAATAATTGATTTCGATCTAGTCATCTTTAGTGTATCTTTTTTGGAGGAAAATTTCATCTAAATTAGTCATAGTATAGATCTGATATTGTGGTTAATTTCATTTCCACTAGTGAATTTTTCAAGCATTATGAAAATTTAAAAAAATCCAATAAATGATTAATGGCCATATTTGATTGTCACTTGTGTACGTTTCGATAGTCATGTAATTATCTTCATAGCGCTCATGTAGAGACAAATTCGATTTTTCTGCATAATATAGATTTTTCTGTCTCTTACTGTTCTAAGGATCTAAATGCGCATAAGCAACAATAAAAAATGATAAACCATCAATTATCAAATGTTTTATATGGTTTACGGGAGTGAAAATTCATCTGTGAATGTAAAATAAGATACAAAATTTTTTTAAGAGACATGTTCTTTATTTTTGAGGTCACTATTTTTCTTTTTTTTCTATTACCGATTTTGTTTATCAACATCTTCAAACGGATATCGAAAGATCCTGAAGATATTGAAAGACGAAACCGTAGTAGAAGAAAAAGAAAAATATAGTGACCTCAAGGTTAAAAAACATAACTTCAAATCCAGGTACACGGGAGAATACAAACTACAATCAATAATCGTTGATTACATTTAATTAGAGAATTTTTTGTGGTTTGTGCGGTGAGTGAAAAATTAATTTGTGAAACCAAAAATAAAACGGTGCTTCAAAATTATTCAACTACCGTGATTAGTCGCAAGATGCCTGTTAAAATACAAATAAAACACCATATTTGCATGAACACTTAAGCCCAATTTCTCCGTGGCCTGGCATTTTTTACTCGTCGAAATGCGGTAAATACTGAAAATGTGTTTTTGTATATGACTTTATCACCGGTTTCTGTCTTTTATTTTGTAAACACAAGCATTTATTTATCTATTTTATTTTTCCCTTTTACAAACGACAAAAAATTAAATAATCTTTCTAGTTAAATTCAGAGGTAGATTTGTTGCAGCAATGTCATAATTTATAATACTTTTTCAATAGAAAAAATAAATAAAAATAAATCGTCGATTTTTTCATTCGAAATAGCGCCAAAGCGCGTCTTTCTACAGACGAATTTTCCATTCATACACGCATGAACGATTTACCAAGCCGTACAAACACGCATACACACACGAATCCAGCACGTACACACACACACACGTATATTATATATATATATATATATATATATATATATTTCCAGTGCCATATATGACCCTCTGCTGTTATACATTCACGAAGTATTGTGGAAACAGGCTATTATAGACGTGTAAAATGTGACCCTGGTGTTGGGTGCGTTCTCTTTCTCTCCACCCACAGGTTCTAGCGACGTAGTGGGATGAATAGTGAGGCAACACATAACCGGGAAAAGTGATTCGGTAGTGGGGATGTGTGACCGTTGTTGGGTGTCAAGTTCGGGAATGAGGATGAAATGGACATGCGGAATTTTTGTAGTATAATGTATTTCAGTATTTTTTTGTGATAAGTGAAAAATGTTGTATTTTCGAGTACAGGTTTGAATTGTATACAAATATATATATATATATATATATATATATATATATGTGTGTATGTGTGTGTGTAGCTATATATGTATCTTTCCATGTACAGTTAATACGAGATTTGCTTACACTTGAACTTTTTCCTGATAAAAGTTGGAAACTGTTATTATAAAATACGTATAATGATTTCCAGTTGAAATGTACATGGAAATTCCTGAAGAGAACAAATATTTGAGAAAGCGATGAAATGTTGATTTTTCAAGTACATTTTCTGAATATATCATCTACTTTATTCGGGAAATATGAATTCATGACACAAATAAAATTTTAACTGGAAATACATTAATAATATAACTAAAAGTTGTTAATTTATATAAATCATGAATTAAGTCACAATATAGTACATTACTGACACTCTGACTAAATTAACATTCATAAATGAATACTTTTTTCGCTCCACGAAGCAGAAAACAATTTTTTTTTATCAAAATTTTCAGTGTTTTCGCCTGAAGATTTTCTCTCCGTATATGATGGTGTCGTCATTGAAATGTGTATAATCTATAGTCAAAAATGATCAATAAACATTTATTGAACATTTTTAATCTAAAAAACTATATGTGAAGTGAAAAAGAAGCAAATTTATTATTTTTGAATTTATTATATTTATTTATTTTTAATTTTTTACCAATCTAATATATGCAGACTACATTGAAGTCTTCAGACAAAATTATGTTTTCCAATTATTCTTTTCTATTTTATTTTAATTTTTATTATTAGAGCAGATATTCAAAATTTTTACCATATTTTCCATTCAATTATAGGATCTAAGTGTAAAGCTTGTTTGAAATTCTTTTAATTCATGGCAATTATTTTATAAAATTAGATTTTATCCATTATATTATATTTTCTTGAATAACAGCACCTTAAAAGTAGACCCTCACATTTATTCTTCTTCTAGAAATGAAAATTCAAACAGATTAATTCTGGGGATTTTGAAAGAAATGATACAAGAATACCTTTGTCGATACAATTAATTGAAAAAAAAAAATTATTCACTAATTGAAAAAGAGTGTGAATATTAAGTTTTATTTCTGCAACAACACTTAGTCATGATTTATGGCAATTGATTTATTCAATTAAGTGAATTTTGTTGACATCTCAGAAATAAAATGGATTTTGATAAAATATCTAAGTACAAAAGTTATTCACTTTTTATCACTATCAACTGGAGTTTTCAAAACTGTTTCTCTCAATTTAAAAAAAGTGTGTGATTTGTATCAAAAAAATATATATTTTACGTTACTTAAAAAGTTCCTTACAAAAGTCAGCATTTGAGGCTTTCAAGTTAAATATTGAGTCCCTTTCTCCTATCTTTAACCATTTTTGAGAAAAATGATGTGAACTTCTCACCAGAAATTCTTTATGATAAAAACAGCATGTTTGTCTTTTTCAAGAACTGTTTGGACAGACTTCGAATATAAATTATCTCTCTCTCTTTATATATATATATATATATAAGCATGTGTTATTTAAGATAAATTTTAGTATTTAAAAGAAATGTATACAAATTGTCCACGAACACTTTTATTCATGGACAGTGGAGTCGTTTTATTTGATTAATTGCTAACATTTAAAGTAAACACTTTCTTCATTATCCTAATTTTCTTTTACTCTACTCTTGTTTATTTTTAACGAAATATATAATTTATTATAGAGTACGAAGAGTCTGAAAAAAGTATAAAATGAAAGCAAACAAAACGAAATATATTTCATAGATTTATCATACAATATCTTTCAAAGACAAACCATTTACAAAAAAAAGAATGTCTCACTATTATATAATACAAAACTTCATTTTTTTTCTTTAACATTTAAAAAATGTATATATCGTATTACTTTCTCGAATATTTATCAGTGTTTTAAATACTGTTTGTTATTTAAATATTCTTTCCTGAAACAACACATAATTGTATTAGGTTGATATTTGTTTGCTTTTGAAACATGAATATATCTTTATATAAGAGTACTTCATTATATCACAACAGGATGTCCAGGCACGTTGTTATGTTTTAAACCCACGCAGCACCACAACGTTATCTTATGAAACAACAATATTTCATGTGTGAAGCTCGGACGACATCTAGTCTTTCAATCATTTCTGACCCGAGCTGAAAAATGTATGTGAAGAGTGAAAACTTTCGACTAAGTCTGTAATTAGATATTTGAAACACGAGATTCTTTTTTCTTTCATGTGTATGAGTAGAAAAATATTTAATAAGTTTTTGTTTCAATGTAATTTTGAAATTGAGGCGAAATTAACTTCCATAAATGAATTTCTCACTCTATTCATAACTCACAACTTTTTTCTGATTAAAAATGTTCAATAAATGATTATTAATCATTGTTGACTTTTACTGATCCGTATTATTGTGGTAATGACTTCATCTCCAGAACAAAAAAAATGACAATTTTTTTCCACTTTCGCAGTTTAAGACTATTTGGGGTAAGAGAAAAAGAAATTTGTAAAATATTTTAATAATTATTAGGTGCTGAAAGTAAATTAATTCACATTATATTTTTTAATATTATGGATTTTTAAACATTATCTTAACTTTATCTCATATGTACAAGGATGAATTATTTTTTTTATTTAAACATTACAAGTAAAAAAACATTTTTTTTGGAGAACTAATACACTTGTTACTATATTTTTTTTAAAAAAATGTATAATAATAATTCAAATACCAACAAAATAAAAGAAATCGATGTATTGAACGAGTCATATAGATACAAAATAAAGTAGAAAAATTAAGTAAGGTAAAACATTTTTTTAGAAATGAATTTTTGACTCACACCACAACTACAATTTTTTTCTGATTGATTAGGTTGGTAGAAAAATAACTGCAGTTTATAACCTTCAAATTTATACAAATTTTTTAATTTAATTTTGTTTTTAGTTGTTCATAACTGTTGGATGACTAACGCCTAACTTTTGTGCAAGCCCTCGAAGTGCTGTGTTTGGTTCTGATTCAACTAACACCTTCAGTTGGTCGTTATGAACTGAAGAACACCTGCGACCTTCTTCATCTTCAAGGCTTTCATCTCCAGCACGAAATTTTTGGAACCACTATTGCATCATATGTTCCTTAACAGTACCAACACCAAAAGCATCATTTAATTTTCGAGTGGTTTTTATTGCCTTATCACCAGTTTTGAACTCATACAAAAAATTTTTCTTATTTACTTTTTTTCCATCTTTAATTCTACAGTACAATTTGAGGCAAAATTAGTAATAAAACTAAAGTCGATGTTACCAAAATACAGATCGAAAAATTCACTTTAATATGATATTAAAACAAACACAATGAAATGACATTCAAAAAAATGAATGTTCGAATTCAGAAAACAAAAACCGCAATTATTTTTCTACCAAACTAATAAAATATTCAATAGTTAATTATTGATGATTTTTTATTGATTATTTCGTACTTTACGGTACTGAGAATGATGTGATTGTCATGGAAATAAGCTTAAATAGTGATCAAAAATCATCAGTAATCAATTATTGATAATTTTTGATCAAAAAAATGTGTGTGTTTTGTGAAGCAAATGAAAAAGTAATTTGTGAAATATTAATAATTAAATTTATTTTCTAAAATCGATTTATATTCAATTTCCTGATATTTAGATTTTTTTTATATATTCAATTAACTTTATGGCTGATGCATAAGAAAAATTATCTGTTAATTTGAAAGTTACATACAGCGTGATTCAAATAAGGCTCACACATAAAAGTATTAAAAAAAATCGCAAAAATTAAAAAATAACATGTTTTTTATTTTTTGCGATTTTTTTAATACTTTCATGTGGAAATTTAAATTGAATTACTCTATATAAAGAAAATATTTTTTTATGAAAACTATTAAATTTCTATAAAAATTTTTTCATTGAAAATTATATAGTGTAAAGAAAATGTCAGAAATTCAGATATTGAATGAATCATGTAACTCCGAAATAAAATAAGAAAATTAAGTAAATAAAGATATTTTCTTCATAAATTACTTTTTTACTCAATTTCAAAAATTTACTGATAATTTATGTGTGTTTTTTTCTTAAAGCTCTAAAGAAGATAGTATTGCTATTGAAAGGCACATAAGAAACAATCAAATATGATCAATAATTAGTAATTGAATATTTTTGATTAGAAAAATGTTTCTAGTTCACAAAATGTGTGAAAAATTCATTTTTAAAAGTGAATGGAGACAAAGTGAGAAATATATTCTAAGAGATTTCTTTTATTAATTGTTAACTGAATTTTCATTTGGTATGAAGTAATTATGTATATTTAAAAATGATTATGGAATTGAACTATATTTTAGTTGAAAAAGTAGAAATTTGTATAAAAAGCAAACGAGTTTAATCTAAAAAAAACAGTTTGATGAATGTATGTTGATGTGAAATGTATAAAGAAGCGCAGCATTCCTGTTAAATTTGTAGAACCTTAAAAACAAAATAGTAAAAAGTCCTATAACTATACGTCTTAGATGTCGACAGGTAAGGATTATGAAGTCAACGCCATCGCATTTCGTTACATCTCCGTCGTCGGCGAAGAACACTTTTTCTCCCTTTTCTGCATTGATGTCGGCATGTCCTGGCTCTCCCGACACTTTCCGGACGTGTCGCCCGCAGCGGCGGACATAAATCCGGTCGGTTTAGCGCGGTTAGCCGTCGCATAATCGCCAAGCACTGACTTATATTCCATCCTATTGTATATACCCGACGAATCATCCCTGTCTGTATAATACTTAGAATGCGAGCTGTAGACATGTTTCCAGCATTGTATTGAGGTCGTGTCCGAGCGTACGTATGCAGATATGTAGTCAGTTGTTTTAAATTTGTACGATTGCAATTTTTTTTCTCGTTCCGTACAGATATTTCTCTCTTCCGGAACGGACTGTAACATGGACACGACTCCTCTTAAAATTTATGCGTTATTTCGATGTGTGCGACTGTCGTATTTGCACCATGATTTATAGTCTTTCATTATTGTTCTGACCGAATTAATACACGATTCTAATTTCAAATTCTGAATCTATTATTTTCAAATATGAACTATTATAATAAGTCTAATAATTATTCTATAAATATTTAATAAAATCAAGTTACATACAATAATTAATCTACTTTTTACTAAACTAGAAGGCTCTGCACGCTAACAACGCTTAATAACGAAAAAGAATTAAAAATTGAGGTGTCTACATTTTTTGAAAATAAAAATAATCAGTTTTATAAAAATCGAAGTTATAAATTATCTTCTCGATGGGAAAAGGTTGTCTAATGCGAAGGTGGATATTTTGATGAATAAAGTTATTTTATGTAAGAATACACAAGTATTTTTTTCTCAATTCAAAAACGACAGAACTTTCTTGGTTACTTTATATATATATATATATATATATATATATATATATATATATATATATAGATTGATAGATAGATACGAAAAGACAGAAATATTTAACAATATAGTAAAATTAAAAGAGAAAGCTATTCGTCAATCTGTTTAAATATTTACTAAAAAAAAACCGTATTGAATACTGTCTGATTGAAGGATAATATTAATCTTCAAGGACGCCTTTTTAATATAATGTATTTATATGAACACCTGATACGTTTATACCATCTGTTTCGGTAAGCTTTCTAATCATTGAAGCAGAACTCTTTAGACTAGCTTGAAATGAACACCGTTCAATACACCATCGTCGTTGGAAAACTTTTTGCATTACTGTATCTCTTTTGAAGGAACGAATATATGATAATCCTATATTGCCAGATCACGACACTGTAAGATTTCTCAATCAAAGTTTCTTTAGATTTTCAATACAGTTAAGTCTTGTTACAATGGATTTTCCTAGTTGATATGCAAATCATTTTTTGTAAAGGAGATTCGATGTGTGATTATTCTATTATAGCTGTTCATGCCAACGTGTATTTATTAACAAGTTTGGATCGTGGTTTAATTAATGATAAAAGTTTAATTAGAGTAAAATATCTTTTCACATTGCAATGAAACTTTCCTTTTTATTTACAAAAATCAATTTAATTTATAACAAATTCTATTTTATGTATGAAATTATTTTATCTAACCACATAAACAGACAACAATATTTCTATTTATTTTAAAAAATACACCTAATGTATTCTCTTTATGGTTTTCAATTATCTTTTTTATCTCTCTATAACTAAAAAAAAGATCCCACCGCTATGCATCCATTTATTCGTTTCCTGATTGGTTGATATTGGGCACGTGATCTCTGTTCTGATTGGTTAATATTAGTCAATGATCAGTGTTCTATTTCACGGTATACGACTAAAGAGGGTATACGATTCCAGTGATAAACTGATAAGAAATTTATTTAAAACACTGTATTCACTGAAGATTTAGAGTAAAAAATGTTACATATTTTAACATTATATTTCATTATTTTAATTTTTATAAACTTTTCTAATAAACATTTTACGACTTTCTTTTTACGCAGATTATTTTCGTGTATAATTTGTTAATTTCTATTATTTGTCAGGATTGGAAGCGAATGTTATCGAGCGGGGATTGACAAACACAGCAATCAGGGGGCCGAGTTCCCTAGCTTATCTTAATAACACCTTTTTTTTATAAAGAGTAAGAAGAAAAACATCTAACAATTATTATCATAATGATGTTATAATTGTTAAATAGTGAATTTAATAATTTTCATCTATATCTACACATGACATTAATTTTACATATTTTCAAATTGACTTTCGAAAAAGGATGACACAAAATGTTTTAAAATTCAATAAAAACAACTTTAATCTATAATATTAATTAACAGGAAAAATCAATAATGTGTCGGCTCTTTTTATTTTATAGAAATAAATAAAATAAAGCAGGAATAGTTTCAAAGCAATAATTAATTAAAACTTAAATTTTATTTTTTAATTTAAATTTTCATCTTGGCAGATTTGTTGAATAATAAATTATGGAATTTTTTTCTTTTTTCCTGTTCATTCACAATTTCAGAGAGGAATGTATTTAAAATCTATTAAAGACGTTTCTTGTAGTTTGCTAGACGTTGATTTGGTAAAGGAAATACTTTTGAGTGATTCTAAAGGGCGATGATTTGAAATGAAGTAATATTTTCTAGAATATTCGTATATTTAAAACGGAAATTGCTATCGTGTCAATAGAATCATTTAATATTAATTGAAAAAAGTAAATAGCGGCACAGATAAAACTTAAAATTAGAAAATTGTACAAGAGTATCTTTATACAAATAGTTTCATTTAAAAGAAAATCATTAGTTTATATAACAGGTTTGAAATTATGGCTAAATTTAATTTCACAAATCAATTGTTCTCTAGCCTCATAAACCATCAATATTTTTCTGATCAAAAATGTTTAATAATTGAAAATTATTTCTTATGTGTATTTTGATAGTGATGCCAATATGTTAAGAGCGTTAAGGCATAGACAAATCACAATAATAACTTATTGAATAGTTTTAATCAGAAATTTATTTTTGGAGTTCTAGGGAGTGAGCAAAAATTCAGTTGTGAAATCGTTTATTCATAAATCATACACTTTTATTTATCTTAAATTATTGAAATTAGTAAATAAACTTTGTCATATTTGATAAGATATAAAATAACAAAATAATTTTTTGAAATTTGAAAAAGTTAGTCATCGAAATACAAAGATGATTGTTCATTAAATTACTGGAATTAATCAAAATTTTATCAAATAATTATAAAAAAGGGCATGTCACGATAAAATATTAGGTTGGTACAAAAATAAAGATTGTATATTATTTAAAAATAGACAGCAATAATTTTCATATATTTTACAATATCCAGTTATAGTTACAAATTATTTTCTAGTATTTATTAATAATAAATTATATGATAATTTAAAGAATGTATAATGATTTATTTATTTGTTTTCGCGTTGAATTAATGCGCACACAAATAAAAAAGTATTTTTTCAAAGTGATCTTATATTTTTTCAATCGTATATTTATTATTGAAAAATCAAAAAAAAAAATCATTTGGAATTTGCTACCTACCATTTATTTAAATGGATGGAGTAATAAGGGTTAAAATAAAAATTTAAAAATATATTCACCTATCAAAATTTAATAATTATTTAGAAATAAAAAAAGTATGATAAATTGAACTGAAACATTGTTAATCACCATTTATAGCCGAAATCTATTTCAAATTAAAAAAAAATATTTCAGAAATTATTCAGTTAAATAATACAATTTATTATTAAAAACATTTATCAATACTGAATATATATATATATATATATATATGTGTGTGTGTATGTGTTTTTATATGACGAAAAGATTCTAATACAAAAAACATAAATCCACAATTTTTTCCACTGTTAAAAAACGAATTACATAAAACACTTCTAGTCGTATTTTGACAGGGCTGTGCGATAGATTACGTTTCATTTTTCAAATCAGCAAGCACGAAAGGAAATTTCACAGAGAAAATACGAATTGAATTGGTAATGACCATGACTCAAGATGTTATTAATTATATTCATTTCCGCATAACTACGTTTTCTCGAATGTCAGCCATATACGCAGCTGATCAAAATGCGAACGTTGAAAAAAATGGCCTATTATAATATCTTTTTGTAAAACAACGAACGTTTGTTTCGAGCTGAATAACAAGAGAAAGTTTCAAATTTATTTCACTTTTTTTACATACGCGTAATTACATATATATATATATATATATATATATATATATATATATATATATATATATATATATATATATATATATATATATAATAGTTATTCCATTTATATATTTTTCACATCTGAAAAATTCTTCTTACGTGATGTTTTTTCAGTCTACAAATTTACATAAATGAAAAATTAATCAGTGATAATCCTAGACAAGATAAGGCAGACATTTCCAACCAATTTCAATAACCTTTTGTCAGATTAAATATGAAAAAATATAGAAAATGAGAATACAGTAGCTAAATAAAAGAATTATTCCAGTAAAATTTTTACATTGCTGCTAAATTTACTTTCACAAATGGGTTTGTTTTATTATGAATGATTTTTCTGTACCTCAGCGATCTGAAGATTTTTGGAAACGCCATCGAAGTCTATATAAGTAACAATTAAAATGTTTCATTATGATTTATTGAATATTTTTAATCAGAAATTTTTTTTATGGTTTTCGAGGTGAAAAAAGAATTCGTTTGTGAAAATGATTATACTTTTTGTTTTCAGATTACACTTGTTTTATTCATATATTTATATGTACATTTTTTTCTTATATTTTTCATGTTTTACTCGTACTTTTATTTAATTTTTCATTTAAATTTGCATTCAGTAAATAATGAATCAGTCTATCGATACGATAAAAATTTCCATTTTAAAAGTATTCTAATAAAGATTATACAATTTTAAATTGTCACCATTTAGAAGTAAGTAAGAAGCATTTACTTTTCCAAATCAATGTTTAGCAAGCCTCAAGACACAACTTTAATAGATTTTGAACACATATTCTCGTTGAAATTGACAATGAACAGAAATAAGTTAATCTAATGTTATCTGTGTGCTTCTTTCACACTAAATTAATCAATTATCACATTTTTTTTTAAAAAAAAACAGTTTCACATGTTAATAACTCATCAGACTTTTCTAAGTATTATGAAGATTATTTCCTAATTTGAATAGTTAAATGTAATGAAAGTTATATTATTGATTAACAAGCTGTTTCATTGGATCAATACAAAAGTTCGTATACGATTTTAAATTTAAACTCAGGCGATTAGTTTTCGCAGAAAATGCTTTTATTAATCAATTATGTATTCACCATCCTTTTTCTCAATCATTTTCCAACGCTCAGGAAGCTACTGGATTCCCCGTCAGTAAAACCTGCATGACTTTTCAGCATAAAAATCGTTAAGCTGGTTTTCGACGGCCTCCACGGTGTTAAATTTTTTTACCGTTCAAACTGTTCTGCAACGACCGGAACAAATGATAATCCGAAGGTGCAATGTTCGGAAAATACGGTGTATGCGATATAATTTCCTATTTCAAGTGTTTCAATTTTTACAAAGTCAGTTTTACTGTATGTGGTTTTATGTTGTCGTGGTGGAAGTTGATCCTCTTACAATTGGCCAAAATCGGACGCTTTTCTTTAATTGCTACGTTCTGTTTGGTGAGTTGACAACAGTACTTCTCCTTAGTAATCGTTTTACACCATAAGAGCAGATCAAAATAAACAACGCCTTTGCAATCACACCAAACATACAGCAACACCTTCATCGGACACAAACCAGCTTTGGCGACTGGTTATACTCCTTCATTCTTTTGTTTCCACGTTCATCTGCAACGGTGGTTGTTGTATAGGATCCATTTCTCATCACCAGTCACCAACCGCTCCAAAAAAGGATCTATTGAGGCGTCCAAGCACAGAAACTGTCGAAGAGATGCGATCAAACTTGTTTTTTTCAGACAACGAGTGCAACACCCACGAATTGAGCTTCAATGCAAGCCCCAGGCTACTTTAAATCCCAAAATGCAGTCGATCTGTCAAGTTTGAGTGTCTCGGCAAACCTCTTTGGTCGAAATTCGTGAGTTGCCACCTGAACCGCGTACAACATCGTCGTCGATCGCAGTAGGCCATCCAGAGCTGGGTTGATCTTCGAAGTTAAAATCATCAAGTCGAAATTTAGCAAACCATTTCTGCACAATTCAATGTGATGGTGTATGGTCTAAATAAATCTCCCGAATATTTTTCGTTTCCGTGCCAACCGTTAATTCTTTCCGAAATTCGTGCAACATAACGTGACGAAAGTATATCTTTTCGTTGTCCATTTTAAAAAAAAATTACACACAAATTGAATCGAAACAAATTGCTCAAGTAACAGCTGTGGCTGTCACCTTTCAAACGACATATAACATGAATATATTTCAGTCATGAGCGCCGCCATGCGGCACTCAACACCACCTATTGAATCGTATACGAACTTTTGCACTGATCTAATACAAATGCTTTTCTCTCATCCTTTAGGTCACAAAAAAGTTCTGTTTAAAATTATTCAATAAACGATTTGCATGTATTTTAACTCTGAGTATGATGGAATCAGTATCGAAATAAGTATGGGAACAATCAATAATACTTTCGATCAGTTCTAGTAATTTAATCAACTATCATCTTTAAGTTTTGTTTACACTGAGATGAAAAAGTGTCCCGAATTTTAAAAACCTTTCCACATTTTTATAAATCATTATTAAAAGATATTTATATATTTTTTCTGGAAAAAAAACAGAAGCACAAATAATATGATATGATAGCAAACTTATATATATATATATATATATATATATATATATATATATATATATTTGTAAACCTCAACTGTTATTTTTACAAGAAAAATATAACTCGACACATTTAAAATTCAGATATCAATTCATATTTTGCGAATTATCCCAAAAAAGATATTTTATTTCATACTTTATTAAAAGCAACAGCAATTTATGACCTGCACGTGACGAAAAAGAAATATTTTTGTAGACTGGCAAGCTCTTTTCACCACCCATCGACCCTTACGTGCATTTCATCTTTTTTGTTTAAATTCATACCCGGTCTCCCTTCACACGGAATAAATAGTAATTCTTCACAACCACAATATTTACAACTTCTTTCATATTTAAAAGAAACATGCGAGATTGTTGACTTTCCTCGAGTCAGAATAACGTGATGTCGAGTGCACTGTACCGAAAATAATTCGTTGATATTGTTGTATGTTTTGTTCCCATTTTCATCTATTTGTTCGTTTTCTGAAAACATTATTTTCGTTCTGTCATTGATTCGTTGTATCTCTTAAATTTTCGACTTTAATCTACGAACGAGTATGTTTAATCTAATCGTGTAATTACTTAATTGTAATTTATTTAATACGTTTCTCGTCTCGTGTTTATATTTGTTAATTTAACATCGGATGGATGTGTGTGGAAGAAGAAACCGGTATTGATTTTATAAACAGAAGAGTATTTTTAGATGGATTTAACAGACAGCAAGTAATTACTTTCTCATAACAATTTATATACATTCTTGTAATCATTAACATTATTTTTTTGATTTATTTTTTACAATTTATTTCGATAATTATTCTCTGGATAAAACTAAAATCAGTCATAATATTTATAACAGGAAAATCAATTATTAACAAATCCGATAACAAAAAAAATTAATATCAAATTCTATTATAAAGTTCTCACACTGTGGCTTTAAACCCACTTTCTCAAAAGAATTCAGTTTCATCCCACAAACTATAAAAAAAATTCTGCTTAAAATAAATCATTTGTGATTATTTTTTTATTGTTTATGCATATTTCGGCGACGATGCCATTATCTTCAGTGACATGATAAAGAAAAGTCTACTTTTTAGATTTCTATTATTTTTTTAAGTTTTGAGTTCGTTAAGACATTCTTTATGTTGGGTTTTCTTACATTTTTCTATACCTTAGCGCTCTTAAGATGTTGAAATCGCCATCTAAATACACATAAGCGTATTTTTCATAAGGATTTATTGATGAAGGCTTATAATGTTCAATTAACACAAGAATTGAAGCAAGCAGACCATTCACTATGTCTGAGATTTGTTAATTTTAAAGTGGAACAACTCGGTTGTACTGAAAAAGTAATATTTGGAGACGAGGCTCATTTCGAACATTCTGGCTATGTAAAGAAGCAAAACTGTTGAACCTGAGGTGAAAAAAATCCTAGAGTGATCGTTGAGAAGCCATAGTATACAGAAAGAGTGACTGGTCACTGGTCTGGTGGAGTAATTGGTCTTTACTTTTTTGAGAATCAGGCTAGTTTAAGCGATTACTGTGAATGAAAAAAGATATCAAAAGATGATAACCATTTTTTAGTGAGTAGTATTGGATGATATTGATCTGGAGGACATGTGCGTTCAATAGGACGGTCCAACATCAACACAGCTCATGAAACAATTGATTTATTGAGAAATGGAGACATTAATTTGCCACCGAGATTCTGCGATTTAACACCGTTGGACTATTTTCCTCGGGTTTACGTTACAGAACAGGTGTATCCCCATAATTCTACAATAATTTCAAACCTAAAAAATGAAATTCGAAGAGTAATTGGTGAGATAGAACCTTAGTTGTGTAGGGATGTAATTGAAAATGTTAACAAAAGAATGGTTATTTATAATAAAACACGCAGCAATCACTTACACGATATTATATTTCATTTATAAATGGCATACTATTATTACACCATACCTCAACTATGATTTACAATAAAGAAACTTGAAATTTCAGCGTGAATTCTGTGTTTTATTTTAAATTAAAAAATACGTCCTCATTGGAAAACCTGTATATGTATGTATCTGTGTATATATATATATATGTATATACATATTCATCAAAAGGATTTCGTTCCGGTTGAAAATTAAACTTTTTCCGTATAATAGACATTTGTAGAACTGAAAACGTTTACATGTGATAAAGCTTTGGCTGCGAAACGCATAAAAAGTAATTCCGTCTGGGTCAAATGAAAAACACACATCAATGGAATGTCTATGTGACAGAAATACTCGATCGTCATACCATCTTCCACATACAAACCACCTACCTATCTGTGAACTACTTTTTTTTAATTGACGAGTCGTCCTTCTTTGAACGTGTTTATCACTGTAAAAAGATCTCGCTGACACATTTTTTATGCCTTTTGTGTTTTGAAAGCAAGCAAGCGATGTCCTTAACACGAACGTCATGTTAAGTGAGAGGTGTATGTACTTCTTAAACTTTTTTCTTCCATTTCATATATATATATATATATATATATATATATATATATATATATCTTACTGTTGTGATCGTTACGAAAGTTTTTGACTTATTATTTTTCCTTTCTACTTCGCGCTTTTGATTGTGATGTAGTCAAAATTTCAGCTATTGTATTCATAAATTTAATAAAAACAAATACATTTCAACATTGAATAAAAATGTGAACACTTATTTAATATTTCTATTTTTAATGAAAAATTTAAATGGAAAGTGTGATACCAGACATGCTCTACGACACTTCTAGGATATTGAAATAATTTAACAATTTAAGAATAATTTTCTAATTTAAATACGTTGTACATCAATGAATTTCTCGACTTTAGTTTTGGTAGGAATGATGATGAAGAATTTAATGAATTTATTTCATTTTTTTACTTTCTATTTTTTGCTCAACTTGAATGGAATTAAGAATGAACGCAGACTGCTATTGACTTATTAACATATGTTAGTGCAAACTGACATACTATTCTCTAATATTGTGTATCAGATTGAAGTAAAACATTTTAAAACGGTTTTAAAATGCCAATCTCCACACTTAAAAACACTGTATATCTTGGCTAAGCAGTTGACATAACCTCACAGAACAGTAGTGAACACGATGCCGCCTGAAAAGCAGCACATTAGCCATTGAATAGTTTTCGCAATTCTACTTAAAAAAATATTGTCGAAGCCGTGGGAATGATTTGGTCAGCTTTGAGGAAAGTTTTATGACGAATAAAACATGTAAAAAATACTAACAGTGGAAGAAGTCCGAAAATACATTACTGATTCATTGCTCAAAGCCGCCATCTGTTTTTCGGCAAGAGATTCGTCAATTACCCGTAGATGGAGAAAAGTTTTATAAAATAATGGATCATAATTTTGAAGATTGAAATTTATTCTGTTTTTCATTCATTTTATATAAAAAAGACATCGAATTAATTTCTACACCTAATGTACTATATTATAAGAGAAGCTGATTATATGGGGTTAAGAAAAAATATAATTAATTTACAGAATTAAATAACAAAAATAAACAAAAATTATTTAGATATAATACCAACAAAACTACTATAAAATATGGTAAACAGACATTCATTTCATTTATAAAACGTTGTTAAAATAACAGACTCTTTATTTTCAACGAGTAGAGAGACATTGTCTAAAAATCACTACACAGTGTCTTGTAGAGTCTAAATGAAGGGGTAAGCATTTTAATCCTATAATCACTGGAGATAAAACGTTAAGGACTTGTATATATATATATATATATATATATATATATATATATATATATATATATATATATAAAGCAGAATGTTGGAGGTTTCTTGAAAATCACTTTATCGTATTTTGTAAGCAGTTAACATTTTGAAGAAACCTCTAGGGTACACTATACACACATAATACATTATATATATATATATATATATATATATATATATATTGTGTGTGTCTGTGTATAATTTTGTTAACAAACTAATGTTAATAAAATTTTTAAGCAGAATAAAGCTTTTACGAGACTTTTTATACAATAAAGGTATTTTATAAACGTGTACATGACCATACACACACATATAATCCGATTATTAATTCATTAACATACTGATGTATTAGAATTCCTTTCAGATTAAAAATAATAATCTCTTTCAATCTGTTTTAAACACTTTTAAGTATAACTCTATACTTCTAATGGACGTAAGTTATAAATAAAAACGGATTATTGAGAATTAAGAATTCATATTTAAAGTTTATGAAATCGATTGTCATAGAAAAGAAAGAAAATACACGATATTTAAAATAAAGAAAATACACGATATTTAAAATAAAGAAAATTTGCATGTTTTGTAATTGTAATTTTAATAAAAATGAATGTGACAATAATAATTTGTAAATAAAACAGTAATCATATTTTTTTAAATTATTATAGTTTTATTTCGAATTAGATGTACGATGGATTTATCTTGAGAGTAATTAAAATAATCTATTTAAACAGAACACAAAGTAAAGAAAACTAGAATTCAAGATCAACTCCGACGATTTTAATGAAATAATCTTTATAAGAATAAGATAATAAACAGATACGATACGTTTATAATTAGAAATATAAGCAAGAATTTAATAAACAGTTTATTAATTATCAATTAGTTTTAACAAAAGGTTTTAAGAAAAGATTATAGAAATTCTTAAACGTCTGATGAAGATTAAATTTGTATACAGAATGTGTTTAAAGGCACTGTATTAAAACTATTCAAGTGTTTAGTTTCTTTTTCATATCTGAAAATATAGTTAACGTTTATTGAGATGAAAATTAAGGATTAACTAATATGTCAGAAGTCTTGGACAATGTGGATAAATTTACTTTCAAAAATATTTTTTTTTATTTCGTCTTAACTACAAACCTTTTCTGCTTAAAAATGTTCAATAAATTATTATTGATCATGTTTGATTCTTGTTGATGCGTATTTATATGCCGACGTTACCTCATTCTGTGTACTAAAGTATAGAAAGATCAGATTTCTCTGATCAGATAATGTTTCAGTGTCTTGCGGTTTTGTGGATGTAATTGCATCACCATAAGCAACAATAAAAAATGATTGATAATTATTTACTGAAGGTTGTCAAAAAATGTTTTTCTGGTCTGTGGATTAATAAGAATAAGAATTAATTTGTATAATTTGAATTTGATTTTAAAATAAATGAAGGAGAGCTCCATCCCCTGTTGGCTATGATATGTAACCCTTCGGGGAGGGGAATTATTCACCCTTTGATAGCTAACGCTCGCTGCCTCCTTAACAAATAACAGAAATTAACAAACAATACACACAAATACGCATAAAATGTCAATTAGAATTTTTTATTGGAAAAGTTTTTCAATTTATTAGGATCAGGATCATTCTATCACACAATTCATAGTAACCAGTTATATTTATTTATTTATTAGATTTTTTATTGAGATATATATTCTTTGTTAATCTCTTATACATGTCACATTTCATATTACTTTCACCGGTTATTAAAAAAATTTAAACGTGATAGATAAAAAATTTTGCTATTCTAATACATTTCAATTATAATTCACTTAAACTTTATTATATCTGTATATTTATTTATTTCTTATATTCTATTCTTAAACTGAATTTTAATTTTCAGCCTTTTGAAGCAATGCTTTAAAAATTTTACTAAATTGATCATAGGCACTGATTCCATAAATACACTGATCCTAGTCTGATTGATATTGGAAAATAATCTTTCTTTTAATAGTTCCAGCTCTTTACAATCTATTAATATATGAATATTATTTGCGTCCATAATAAAGTTTACATACTTTATTTCCACACATCTCTTTCAAAGTCCCACTCACACTTATTTAACCTAAATTTTGCAATTATTCCTCTTTCTGATCTCTTTGATTTTTGTATGTTAGTCACCCCTTCTTTTAATAAAAATATAGTAAAAAAATAGTCAGGGATTTGTGTTTACATCTTCTCACATAATAATTACTATCTCATTTATTACCCCTTTCACTATTTTTTCCATTATATCTGAATCTGCATAATTCATCCAATCTTCTGATAAATTAAATTTGATCAGTACATCGAATATTAAATTTGCTCAATTAATTTGATTCTCGCTCTTTAGCTGGCTTAACAGACACTTGTGTTGTACTTGTTTACCTTCATTATATTTTAATTTAAAAAAATATTTTACATAACACTTTTTTATGTTATCCATCCAGTCTATCTGTTCTCAATACGTTTTTTTTTTGAAAAAAAAACTAGCTTTATAATTATTTAATTTTTTATCGATTCGGGTCCCAGATCTCAGAGCAATATGTCAAGATTGGTTAGATCATACTTTCAAAAATCCTATTGATCACCTTTACTGGTATATCTTTGTATCTATACGTTAATTTTTTGATTCCGCTTATAGCTTGCTCAACTTTCCCACGCATAATTTTCTGATGGTTATTCCATTTCCCATTACTTAACCAGTTATAACACAGATCACGTGACTAATACCAACCAATCAGGATACCGATCATGTGGCTGATTATCAACTAATCAGAGAACGAATAAAAGTCTATAATAATATAAAGATTTAATTCAAAAATAAAGTACTTTTTAAAATCACAATTGTATGTTTTTATATCTGTGATCGTGTTGTTATGGTGCTCTCGTTCTTTTCGATCAGATCGATATAAATCTGATCTAAAAAATGAAGACTACCACTATATTGTACTATTTTTTTTTTGAAAATAATTAAATGTGTATTAAATGTTGTGTATAAGAGAAATAAATATCAGTAGGATTGTCTGATCGAAAAAAATGAGAATTAATTTTTAGTGCATTGCTTTTTTATGATTGAAGACAATATTTATAATATATTTTAATATTTAAAAAAATATACCAACGTGTATGTAAAAAAATCCGTGATAGACTGCAATGTTTTAGACAAATTATAAATGCGGCCAAACTAATAGAACTGTAGAAGTTATTCATTTGCAAATAACAATTATGCAACATCATCAGTGATTCTAGTAAAACGGCTTTAAATAATATAAATGGAAAAAACGAAATTCAATTAAAATAGAATACTGCATAGTTCACAAATTTCGCTTAGCCGCTCTTCCAATTAACTAAAATCGTAAAATGGTTTTTATTAAATTAACATAAAGCGTGTTGTATTTTTTTTTTTGCTAAAAAAAGTTAATAATCGTGGTTAATAAAACGCAGTATATAAAACAGTCAGTAGCTCAAAGCGTTGATATTTTGACATGAAAACACGACGCGGGGTAAGCGCCAGTTTGACGTCTGACGCCGTCGTACCGAGTTAAACGATAAAATTAATTAAAATGGTAATCAAACAGTGATGTTTGTTATTATATCGTCATAAACTTTTAATTTAGCTCGATATTAAAATAGTAGACTACACACGTTCCGTCGAAAATCAACCGGCCTATTTTTCGCTGAAGTGCTTGCGAAAATTAAAATGAATACTTTATTAACAAAGTACGTTTCAGTCGGGTCTTGTTTTTAATGTCAACAGTCGCCATATTCCGATGTGTACCGCTGTAGCTCGGTCGATATTTATCTAAGATGAAAACTGGCGGCCGCAGCCGCGTTCCGAGAATAAAGAGATAAGTTTTAGCATTTGTTGTCTTCTTCCGAATTTGTTTTCTGACAATTCAATAAGTGTTTAAGCGACCTATGGGCTGAAACTTTGACCCAATTCGATTACATTTTTTTTCCAGTTTGCAACAAAGTTTTAATGACATCAATTGGATATTTTCACTTAAATTGGAAACTTGCTCGATCGTGTATATTCAGTTTCAGCAGAACATAGAATAACAAAGTTATACAGTTGAACGGTTTGTATAGGAAGAATAAAGCATGTTATTGAATTTATTACTCCGGACATAACAGTTATTGCCAGTTCAAGAAACGCTTATAAATTATATAGAGTTCAATGATAAAATGTTATTATAAGTTAAGCAATACTTTCATATAATAAAAAACGGATTTATATATATATATATATATATATATATATATATATATATATATATATACACTAAGGGACTTCGTTCCATGCTCACTGTGCTCCCTTTCTTAATTATAAGCCTGTACATGCTACGGAATGAAACAATAAACATATTATTTAAAATACATTATGTCTATATAATTATTATCAGATATATGGCAACGTAATCGTTCTCTCTCTCTCTATTTATATATTTATGTGTGTGTGTGTGTTAGCACATCTATATAAACATGGAAGTAGATTATTTTTTGCAACTTTTTAGTTTTTTGTAGCTAAATACTATATATATATATATATATATATATATATATATATATATATATATATATATATATATATAGAAAGAGAGAGAGAGAGAGAGAGAGAGAGATAGAGACTTACACGCATAAGAAGGTAAGTTGTAAAGTAAAAGACCATTTAAAAAGTAAAAAATCTTCTATCACAAAAAATAAATTAAGGTAATTTTTCTACATAATCTCTCCTAATTTCTATGCGTTTAGTATAACGTTTAATGAGCTTCTGTATATTCCCTATTTTCAAAAACTCATTGAACATTTCCACATTCACTCTTGAGCCGTAAAAATTAATCAGAAAATCATCAGAAAAACACTTTGTTTCTTTCCAGCTCTTTTTATAGATCAGAATGGTGAAAATCGCCTGGTACTAAATTGGAACTATATGATGGGTGGTATTGTAGCTCAAAAAATTTTCATTTTTTGTATAAGGGGTATCAGGCAGTGTTGTCTTCGAGCAAAATTACACCTTTCTAAAGTTTCCAATGTCTCTTGTACTTAATTTTTGTGACACAACACTTTGTATTAAATTGTAGCATTTGTTTGTTTTAATGTTTACTTTTTTAATTGTAGCATTTATTTCATTTTTAATGCTTTTCAATTTAAGATTTGCTTTATTTTTCAAATCAGAGGGCTTTGCCTTCTACTCACTACGCTTGTCTACCTTCGGGGGGCTCTGTTCTCACTCGCTCCCTCAAGTCTCTTCACTCGTATCGCATATATTCGCTCAGTATCGTTATATATATATATATATATATATATATATATATATATATATATATATGTGCGTGTGTGTATGTTAGTAAGTCTATATAACTATTCTCTAACTAATGTTTGTGAAGGTGTTCCCCACTCAAATATAAGGCAACGTACTTGTTTTATAAAGTCGCACATTTCATTGTAGTTATTATGTTTTCTCACATATTCCACGAATCAAGCTCTGCACAAATACATTGACATAACACAATAACAACACAAAGGCTGGTTTCGGAGAAACTCTATCCCCGAGGAACGACTGTACATAAGAAGACACACTATAACATGATTCACACTTTTTTAGAATTCGGGAAAAAATGTAGTTATTATGATATCAATATCATAATTTTTCGTGAAAATTTCGTAGGACTTCGAGTGTCATCGTTAATTATTTTATTATATTATTTCTTTATATTATTTTAGCAAAAGTCAGTTATTTATTTTTTTATTTCTAAGAATCAGAAATCAAATTTTGTTATTTATCTACAAGAACATTTGTGAAACACTTTTGTTGGAAAACTAATTTTTGGTAAAGTCTATAACACTACTAATTTCCGAATATGTTTAGAAATCAGTTATATTTGGTTTTAGGTTAAGTTTATGCTATGGGAATATAAAATTTAATTCAGAATTTAAGAGGTATTTTCAGGTTAAAAACGAATTTCGAAATAAAAAAGAAAAATATTTCAGTATTTAAGAACGTATTCTAACTTGTATTATGACAGAAACCATTCATAAAAATAGCAAGTAAGTGCTTCAAATTCAAGTCAATAGCTTTGATTTTATGCATGTTTTGAGGATAACCATATAAATTTTAATAAACAATTCTAAAAAAAACGCCGTGTAAATTCTATATTAAGATTTCTGCAAAATAAAGCAACTTATACCATTTCTACCGACTGGTCGTAATTCAATTTTGTTTCTATTATATCAATCAAACGGGTTCACTGAATTTTGCATCCATATATGCGGATTTAATCCTCGTTGAGGTCGTTTTACCTTTCTATGCCTCTAAGCAAATGTGTTTGTTCAGTGGTCATCCTACTTTCTTGCTGTATTTCCATCTATTTCCCTGTTATTTAAATGTATTTGCTTACCAAACAAATTATCACACGCGCATGTTAAATTTTGTTTGGTATCTATCCATATATATATGTCGGATTTGACTATATGTAGATTTTGAGGTCGTTTTAAATATTATATTCTATTAATAGAGAATAAACAGTTAACAGAATTATTAAAAAAACTGTTGCTTATTATTTTGGACGAGACACTTTTATTATTTTTTTAGAAGACTTGTAAGTAGACTTTAATTTATTTTTAAATATTTACAGTAGATTTTCTAAAAATATACAATAGTAGAAAAAAATTGCATCGAATAAATCGATTAAAGAACTTCAATCAACTAATCGGAACGCATCCTCCGATTGAAACATTACATTTAATGTTTATTTTTATAAAAACGTATCGTTGTCGATAAGATCGTATTTTCATTTTAATGGTACAATTTTTTGCGAACGTGATATAAAAAGGAACGGCTTCCTAAATCATGAAAAATGGATCGAAAGACATGGCAACACACACGTGTCAACGATAAGAAGCAACGATATTCAATAAATATTGCTGCACGCGACATGTAACAATACAGATGACAACAAAACCGAGGCTACAATCTGTTTCCGTTCGGTGATGACACCTCTGAACAACGTCCGCATACAAAGCACCTGTGTTCAAAAGCTAAAAGGGATAACGCTACAAGTTCGACAGGCTGATATGTCGTTATGAGTTTTCTGTCAACGTGTTGTGATATTCAGCAGCGAAGGTATTCTGCACAGGAGATGTTTGATTTGATTCTTTGCTTTACTTATCTGTACGGTATCTCTGTTTCGGCTCCTGTATAGTACAGTGGATGGTACATAAGGAAATTGTCGAGAAAAGAATACGAAAATTAAATTACCTTTTTTTCTCATCAGATAGAAAGAAGCCATTCGACGAAATATCAACCATTGTATTGTTATGTTCGATAAACGATAATAGAATAAATATATATGAACATATAATTGGTCGATTCAAACACAGAGAAGCAGAATATATTTCTTTAAAAATTTGATTTCTTATCGATTTTATTTCGATCACATCAATTTGAAAATTTTGATTATTAAACTCTAAAATATGATAGTATTTTTATTAGTCTTTATAAGTATTCTTCTAAATTTCATTTCTCGTTTATAATTTCTTTTGGAAGGGGAAACATCTGAAAATTCCTAATTGTTAACTCTATTAGTTGCGTTATAAACAATTCAATTTCATACAAACTTTTACATATGCTTCTTAAATTAATTTTTACAAATATATATTTTTTTATAAGTATTGAAGAAATATTCAATAGAATAACAGATAAAAAACACTGCGAATGAGACTTGGAGTTGAACATATTACATTTATGATCTTCCAGGAAGTTTTTTTATGAGATATATTTATTGCCTTCAGAAGATTCATAATAATCCAATGAAAATCAAATTAGACTATTTAATTATTATCATACATATTTATAAAATATTTTTGAAAAAGAACATCGAAATATTTATTTTTAAATATACATTTTTTAAGAATTTAAAACTTTATTATCTTGACGGCCTTTATTCTCCAGAATCTTATGAGTTTTATCTTTTATAACTAGTTTATCTAAGTATTCTCTCCAAATTTTATAAATAAAGACCAAAATAGGATTACCAAATAATTGTTACAAGAGATAGAAATTATTAAGTTGGTAAGAAAATAATTGCGGTTTTTGTTTTCTGAATTCTAACCTTAATTTTTTCAATGAAAGTATCATTTCATCGTGTTCATGTTCATATCATTTTAAAATGCATTTTTCTGTCTATATTTTGGTAATATCGACTTTGGTAATATCGACTTTGGTTTTATTATTAATTTTTCTTCAAATTGGGCTACTGAAGTAAATATGGAAAAGAAGAAAATAAGAGTATTTTTTTGTACGAGTTCAGAACGGGTGGTAAAGCAACAGAAACTGTTGGTAAACTAAACGAGATAATTTGGTGTGAGTACTTTTAAGGAAAGGACGGTGCAATGGTGGTTCCAAAAATTTCGTGCTGGGGACGAGAACCTTGAAGATGAAGAAGATGTCGGGCATCCTTATTTTCCCGGTTTTTTGAAAATTTTTCTCGGAATTCGCACAAGAGACATTAATAAAAATTACATTAACACAACACACAACTCACAAAAGCGGATAACTACCGATATAGGTAAGGGTACCACACAAATATCCAAAGCAAAAAGCCAACCCGGCCCTGTAAACCACTTTTATTATCAATAAAATTTATTTTTATTTTATTTTATTTATGGACATCCTTATCCAGTTCATAACGATCAACTGAAGGCGTTGGTTAGATCAGAACCACCCGCAACAGTTCGAGAGCTTGCACAAAAGTTAGGTGTTAGTCATTCAATAGTTTTGGACCACTTAAAACAGCGAGGAAAATCAAAAAAGAGAAAAATGTATATGGATTTGAGGGTCCTAACTGCAATTTTTTTCTACCACCCTAATATTATAAGTGATTTAATAGATTTCTGTATACTTTTTAGCTCCATTATAATTTTATAAAATTGAATCGTTAGTTAAATCCATATAAACAGCAATTAAAGTGATTAATCATTCATCACAATCATTTATTAAACATTTTTGATAAGAATAAATTTGACGGTTTGTAGAATGAGAGAAAAATTCATTTGTGAAATTAAATTTATTAGATAGAAAAATTAATTCTGGCTTTTAAATTGAATCAATCATGGCTCTGTTTTAAATTATATTATCTGGTCGTTTTAGGATTTTGAAAATTCAACTTTAACATTTAAAACACTAGATATCTTAACCAAGCAGTTCACATAACTTCACAAAATAGTAGCAAACACAATGGCACCTGAAAAGTTATATATGAAGTATTGCATACTTTTCTTATTTTAGTTGAAAAAAATGGTGCCGAAGACGCGGGAATGATTTGTTCATCTTTGGGGGAAGGTATTGTGACGAATAAAACATGCAAAAAGTGCAAAAACAGTGGAAAATGTTCGAAAATATGTTAAGAGTACATTCATTCAGAAAAAGCTACAGAAAGATTTGCTCTCGTTCTGTGAATATAAAGCATATTGTTTGATGTCCATTTAATTTTCACTAATCCTCCGTATTAAAATGTGAACTTCTAAATCTATTTTTAAATTCTTACTAGTCTTTCTTGGATAGTTTCAAATTATTCACTAAAATAGATGATTGAATCTATCATTAATTTAGCTATAAATATTACACGATTCTAATCGAAATATAAAAACGAGTAAGTCATTATTTTTATTTCTACCTAAGCATGAATTGTCTGTAATATCGACAAGTCGTAAAACCCCTTAAATTTAAGAAACGAAAATCTGATATGAGTCTTAAATTTCTCCTTATTATAACAGAGTATTTTGTTTTTCAACTCAATAGTTCATGATAAGTGATATCGCGTTTATAACAAGCGAAAAATCTCGAGTGCTCTCATTAAAAAGAAAATGTACAAAGAAAAGACACTGAATTCTCTTATAATGAAGGTATGATATCCAACACATACAAAAGCAAGTATGATTTTTCGTATTAAACTTACATTTCATGTTCAGAATTTCTAAGAAACTGATAAAAAGTTCAAACGAAGTAGTTTAGAAAAAGGAGGCAATTAAATTCATTTGTAGTTTATTTTTAAATAAAGTTCGTTATTATAATAGTTAAATTGGGTAAATAATATATATATATATATATATATATATATATATATATATATATATATATATATATTATATTTTCCTTTAATTAAAATTCTTATTTAAGATGAAACAAATATAATAATGTACTAACAAATTATCATGTGAAAACGATTTATATTACAGGACAGAAACAGATGATGATTAAAAATAGTATCAATTAATTGTCCAAGCGAATTTGTCTAAATTCACAGCATGAATATATTATTCTAATTTAATTAAAACAGATAACCATGACTGTAATACTATTATTATATTTTTTTCGTTAACATTTTTCGACGCCCTCGTTTTGATTGATTAGCATTCTCAAAGGAGATGCGCCCCTCTACGTAAACAACTAGTTTAATTTACTGACTACCGGAACAAGTCACTAAGGATTAACGTGATGTTAAAATAATTTAATTTATTAATGTTCATTATATTTGTAGTGAACATAAGTTACATGTAAATATTCATTGGTTATGTTTTAATGGCAATCTCGACATATTAACAGGTCATGACTTTTTCGATTTATTCAATCACTGGTTTCTAGTTTTATATTGTAATGTATAAATAGAATTTATCGGATCAAAATGTAACCTATATATATATATATATATATATATATATATATATATATATATATATCTATATATATATATATATATATATATATATATATATATATATATATATATAGGTTATATAATTATAATTATATTTGACTAATATTACAATAATAATATAATTTAAATTATAAACATAAAAAAAATAAATTATAAATTATATTAAAATTATATTAAAATTATGTAATTATTATTTATATTTAATTTTATATATATATATATATATATATATTTATATATATATATACATTGGTTTACATTTTTAAAATCATTAAGACAACAGGTAGAAAATATTAAATTTAGTTAGATTTATCGTTTTTTTTTTTCTCTCAGCAGATGCAAAAAAGAGAACACGCAATGATATATTAAAATGCAACGAGTCTGGTTTTCAAATACAAGAAATTCATCGCCGAAACAATAAATGTATCGATTTATAAAGAGAGATATTCTTTATCTGTTTATTTTTCAGAGATTATTTATCTGTTTATTTCAACTAAAATGCGAAAAGTATGCAATGCCTAATATGCTTCTTTTCGGACGTCATCGTGTTCATTACTGTTTTTTGAAGTTATGCTAACTTATTGACAAAAATATATAGTGTTTTTAAATGTTAAGTTTGTCAATTTAAAATCCTAAAACGATGAGAAAATATTTTAATTTAAAACAGAGTTAGTTGGATTCAATTTAAAGGCAGAAAATTTAATTTTTACACCTACTATTTATTCATTTTCATATTGACTAATTAATTAAAACAAAAAAGAAGAATATAAAATGACACAAAGATGTGTCAAAACAGTCAACTAGAAAATATATATTTTGATATAGGTCGGAATTGAAAAAAGAATACAAATGTCAGCGTATCTAATATTTATAATATTTATGTACGGATCGCATGTTTTTCAAAAATAAATATAATAAAAAATATCATCGAGATAAGATATAATATAAAATGAAAAAAAAAACATTGTCAGTCTCCTTTATGAAAATATACACATATTTATATAAAATCTCGAAGAAAAATCTCAATCATCTCTTTTTCAAATTATAACGAACTCGAACAACTGAGTAAATTCGTAATTATGTGTAGTAAAAATGTTGAACGATAATAAAACTGTAGCGAGTATTCATATAATTGCCAATAAACTAACTTTTCTTCGTAATTCTATATCACGGACATCTTTATTAAAATATATTCTCGTTGTTGAAAACTTTATGAAACGATTATAATAACAAAGCGGGATGTCTATTATTTTTGATATTGTCTTTTAATGAACATTTTTACTTATTCAGAATCCAAGTTGATATAAATTCTGTACACTTTATGAAAGCTACAAATATTATCATCAGTGTACACTTTTATTAATTTTTTTTTATAATTAAAAAATCATAAAGATTCGTCAAAGAAAATGATACTTTATTATAGTTTATACGAAAAAAAAATCTGTCTCAGATAAAAACAAGGATGTTATATTTAATGATACAAATTCTATAAATTAAATACTTGGAAACATCAATATTTTCATAAAAGATTATTATTTTGTCTATAGTATTACTTTTATAGAAAAATATGATTTGTTTCTATCAAACTTTTATATCAATGATATATTCTTAGAACATTATTTTATTATTTAGAGATAAGATGAAATTCATATAAAGCTTATACTTTGTTAGAAACAAAATATATTCTTCTTAATTATAAAGTTCTTCTTTTATTTTTTTTTCATTTATATATTTATATAAATAATATATGAAGAGATTCTTTTATAAGATTAAAGAAAAATATATCGTGTATATTTTATTAAATTCTACTTTCTTACTAGTAATATTTTTTTAAATATATACTATTTTTATATTTTAATTATGTTACTGATATTTCTATACTCAGGATTTTTCTAAGCTTTTTCAATCTAAAACTTTACATAAATAGAAATTATCCAGTGACAGTTCTATATAATGAAGATAAGATAGAAATTAACATCCATTACCGATAATATTCTATTAGATTAAATATGAAATGTAGGAAAAGAGAATAGAAGAACTAAATAAAATAATATTTTAGTAGAGATTTTTGCACTGTGCCTTAATTCAATTCCATAAATAGTTTTGTTCCAGTGTGAATGATTTTTATGTACTGGTTTGGAATAAAAGTTTATAGCGTTTTTAAGGTGAAATTCAAAGGTATTTGTACATATATATATATATATATATATATATATATATATATATATATATATAATTTTAATCCACCACCGTTCGCCATCTTTCGCCTAGTTTCATAATTCCGTCCTCTTAGCATCTTTCTGGGTGATGAATTGATCCAGGCGGTTTCTGTAGGCTTCCAGAGAAGTGAAGTTTTGCCCATTAATGGAATTCTGTGGAGACCGGAATAATTAGTAATCTGAAGGTGCAAGATCAAGTGAGTATGGCGGGTGAGGTAGGTTGTCTCAGCCTAACTGCACCAATCTTTTCCAGGTCTGTACAAAGACATGAGGTCTGGTATTGTTTTGGTGGAAAATGATACTCTTACGATTAGCCAATTCTGGACGGTTTTGATCGATTGCCACTTTTAATTGGTCCAAATGAGTAGAATACTTCTTCGAATTTATCGCCTGATTATTTGGGAGAAGCTAGTAATACACAACACCTTTCCAATTCCATCGAATACATAACATCACCTTCTTCGGATGAAGAACCGCTTTTCGAGTGGATAACGGGGATCCATTTCGTTTTCTCCAAAATCTTTTTCGATTGACATTATTCTAGACAATCCATTTTTCATCGCACATGATTATTCGTTTCAGAAACGGATCGTTTTGGTTCCTTTTAAAGAACGAATCACTGATGGAAATGCTTTCCATTAAATTTCTTTTAGTTAAATTATGAGGGATTCAAACATTGTAGCGATTCACTATATTCAGTACATCCAAGTGTCTTCAAATGCCTCAACACTTTTATGAGACACCAGTATCTCTGCGATGTCCTTTGTCGTGTAACGTTGATCATTTTCAATAAGTATTGTAATTTTGTAATTATCAACTGCAGGTCTACCGGAACTTTCTCGATCCTCTAGGTCGAATTTTCTATCTCTGAACCAAGCGAACGGCGTTCGAACAGTACTGCCAGCTATGGCACCTTCTTCATAAACTGTTAATATCTTTTTTACTGTCTTTGCAGCGCTTTTCCGTCCTCGGAAATAGAACAGCAACAAATGATGAAAAAACACCTTATATTAATCCATTTTCAATTTTAAATTTAACAGACTTAAAATTCACAAAACTGCACAAAAATAGCAGAGAAAAAATCGTTGAAATGTCACCCGTCAAAATAACACATATAGAGTCATGTCATTTGATCAAGGTGCGCACGAAACTGCAATTAATGACATCTATTGGAAAATGTTACGAACTTTTGTTCCAACCCAATAACTGGGTGTTCTGAAGATGATGGATTTTCTAGCGAAATGTATATAAACAACATTCAAAAAGGATCAGTAATGATTTATTGAACATTTTTCATTAGAATATTTTTGTAGGTTATGAGATGAGAAAATAGTTTACTTATGGATTTATTTGAATAGTTCTTATATAATTTAAATTATTAAATTGTAGATGGTTAAGTAGTTAGTACCATTATTTTTTAATAAACATTTTATCCAAAAATAATACAATTTGTTTCAGGATTATTAAATTGTATAGAAGTATTTACTTGTACAAATCTGTATATATATATATATATATATATATATATATATATATATATAATAAGTATAATTACAGTAAATTGAAAATCATTTATTTCAACCAAATACTTTATATTTCAATCGAAAATTTTACCAGTCGTTACACAAAATTAATCAGTATAATTTTAATTAAAGTTTCAATCAATCTCGTGAATAACAATTCGTGAACAACGTAATTGTAAATTTTTGCTCATCGATCTGTAATATGTAAAATATGATTGTTTTAAATAATATAAATATTTGAAATTGTTGTTCAAGTGTTTGTACCGCAAGCACGTGTTATATTTTTACAAGAGATTTAAAATAAAATGTTTCAATATGCTTCAAATATATTATGTGAATTTTATAATAGCTGGAAATATTCGAAAATAGATTTGCAGGAAGGATAAATAATATTAAGTGTTTACATAGAAAACATAAAATATATGGAAAAAATCCTTCAGAACAACGAAAAAGAAATATTTTCATAATAATTAGTTACTTAATTTAAACAAACAGTTTACTACTGCATATCAATAAATGATTTTACTTTGCAACGAATTTTTTTGAATTTATTTAATTTCTTATTGATGAGATACATACCGACCGTTACTTTATGTGCTTTTCATTAAAACGCATTGTAATATATACATATATATATATATATATATATATATATATATATATATAGTAAATAGTGTGTTAAAACTTCATTTCTACCTATGAAGTTTTCATTTTCCCATAAACTACAAATAAAATGTCTCAGCAAAAATGTTCAATAATTGATTATGGAATATTTCTGATTATCACTATTTTAATGGAGATGCCATCATTTTCAAACAGCATTTCTTATTATCCTTAGATTCATTCGTTGTTTATGTAGGAGTAAAAAAGAATTTGTAAATTATACTGCAAGTTTTATCAGGATACAATATTTTATATGTTTATTCATTATGAGGAAGGACTGAAGAAATAAACAAAATAAATAAAAAGGAAATCACATTTTATAATATTTTTTTTCAAATACTATTTAATTTTTCAACATAATCTCTTTTTCTTTTACCAGTACATATGTCCCAAAACTAGTGTTTGAAAGAAATGTTCCTTCTCGTAAAAATATTATTTTTTATTTCTTTATATTTTATAGACAAAATGAAATCTTCTCATTCACAGTATTACTATTTCGTATCTTCCAGATCTAGTATCCTTTTATTTTTCTAACGATTTTTATCTTTCTATATTATAAAAACAAAACAATGATAGCGATCCAGTGGCTTTTATTCGTTCTCTGATTGGTTGATATCAGTACATGGTCAGTGTTCTGTTTCACGGTGTACAACAAAAGAGGGTATACATTTTTAATGTGAAATTGATAAGATATTTATACAAAACATTGTAGTTACTGAACCTTTAGAATAAAAAAGTATTAAACATTTTAACATTTTATTTTGTTACGTTAATTTTTAAAAACTTAACCAATAAAAATGTTAAGATTTCTTACATTTTACACGGATTGTTATGTGTATAATTTGTTAATTTCTGTTGCTTGTTAAGGGAGAGCAAGCATTAGAAAGGGATCCCAAACTAATAACCAATACTGAGCGCAAAGCTGCGTAACGGCGTTTGGTAACGCTCCAACCGCTAATATGACACCGCGCTCAATGAAAATCCGAGCTCATCTTACAGAGTTTTGTTTGTTCTACTGGCAGATATTTTATTTTTTATCATACGATAAAGATTTTTCGGGATATTCACCTTTAAATGCTGATATAATATGAAAATCGGTGTTCGCATTTTTAAGGTCATAACTTTTAATCGATTTTAATATTGGCAACGCTCCTAATGCTAACATGACACCCCGCTTAAGGAAACTATAGACGTAATTCTACATCAAGCTGCGGAAATGATTTTCTATCTTTGAAGGAAAGTGTTATGATGCATACAAATATGCAAAAAATGCTAAAACAGTAGAAAAGATCCGAAAATGTATTACGACTTCATCGACTCAAAACTGCCATTTTTCTCGAGAAGGGATTCGTCAGTTACCCGACAGATGGAGAAAATTTTTTAGGAAATAATGCGTGATATTTTGAGGATTGAAATGTATTCCACTTTTCTGTAAACATTAATTTTATTTAAACTGTTATTAATTATTTCAATAGTAACGATCGTTCGTTTCTTATCGATAAAGTAGTGATCTGGTTTAAATGTTAAATAAAATTTATTCAAGCTTCCCATTTACGTCGATCGTTACAAAATACGTTCTCGATTTTATTAAATGAAAAATCGTTATACAAATTTCAAATCCAGTACGAGAAGACCGAATCAACTGAACGATATCCCACGTACGAAACACATAAATTCCTTGCAGTTCATCTTCACGGAAAACTACACAATTAATGAAACGGTAACATTAAATGTAATCCGAAACATAAAATAAACATAATGGCGGCACGTTATGACAAGAATGAATGTAATGCGTAACGCAATCTATTTAGAATTCGTACCGACGAACGAGTCTCTCACGAATGCTCTTATCGTCAAATATGTCACATTTAAAATCAAAAGAATGCCACCGGATGAAGAATGGAAACGCATTTCCACTTATTTTACGATATCGCTCGCTACACATAGACGTACGTTCGCATTGCGTCTGTTTACAAAATGGCCACATTGTACAATACAACGTGACTGTGTGTGCTCGGATACAACGGCACCGATGTTTAGCAGCGGCCGAATAATGAAATTTGTAACGGCCTGGAACTAATTCACTGTCTTTTGTAGCCTGTTGCTGTTTATTAAGCGGCCGTGGATATATAGACATGCTGCATGGAATTTTGTAGAACGACCATACATCTTTTCAACATATACATACATTAATATATATATATATATATATATATATATATATATATATATATATATATATATATATATATATATATAAATGTAGTTTTCATTATATGAGTCCGCGTCGAAATAATTAATGACCTAGACAATATGTTTCAAAAGTATTAGTTTTTTTTATTTAACTTTCAAATTAATTACACAACATATTGCAAATTTTTCAGTTGACTCACGTTGCAAATAAATCAATCGATGTCATAAAATGAACAAAAACTTTACAACATAACGTCATGTATCAATCAATTAATAGTTAAAATTTACTGTGTTTTATATTGGATCAGTGGAAAAAATCGATACGATTTGAAATTGAAACTCACGCTATTATTTTTCGCAGAAAATCCATTTATTAATCGATTATTTATATATTATCGTTTTCTGGAATCATTTTCCAACGCTCAGGCAGCTGATCCTTTCCTCGTTAGTGAAAGCTGTACGGTTTTTTGGCAAAAGAGGCGATGAGGTAGTTTTTGACGGCCTTCACGGTATCAATTTTTTTACCGTTTAAACTGTTCTGCAGCGATTGGAACAAATGATAATCCGCAGGTGCAATATCCGGAGAATACAGTAGATGCTACATGATTTCCCATTTCAACTACTTAATTTTTTGCAGAGTCAGTTTTGCTGTATATAGTTATCTTCTAATAGTTATCTATAGTAGTATAGCATGTACAAAGATGAGAATAGTTTATATATAAACGGATAATTCACATTATCTTTTTAAAAATCCATTTGCATTATATGTCCTAACTGCTATTTAAGGTGTCTCTATGGTTATGGACAAACTTTAAAAAATATATGATACTAAACAATTTTGTTAATTAAAACTTTCTGAATGCAATACAACCAAATTCGGGACGGGTTACTGTGTAAATTTTTAAGAAAAATATCTTTAAAAATGCAACTTTGTTCGCGGTCTCAGTAACTTTTAACTGTAAAAATGATGACTCAATTGAAGTCTTCAACAAGTAGAGATTAAACATATTCTGCTTTAGCGAGTAGGACTACTATATAGTTGTATTTTTATTATTTATATTAGGTAGCTAGGAAAATAATTGTGGTTTCGTATATAAATTTGAGACATAAACTGAAATTATTTTTCTACCAACCTAATAAATACAATTTTAAAATAATACCTTCTATGTCTCTCGAAGATTCAAAAATGTATGAAAAGTATTATATGTGGTTGTCATTATCGAAGAAGTTGCCCACCTCTGATCTATAAAATATTTTCTTATGAAACATTGAGGTCACTTTTTATAAACTCCATGTTTTCTATAAACTCAACAGTTCCCTCAATAATTTACATGAAATAACCATGAGTAATTAATGAATAATCAGAGAAAGACGAAACAGTATCCATTTTCTGACTGATATTAAAGTGGAGAAAGTATTTGCTAGTAGATTAAAAAGTATCATTAATTATGGACCAAATATATATATATATATATATATATATATATATATAATATAGTAAAACTTTTACAAATGTTACGATTTAAAAAAATATAAAACCTACCTGTACATAAGAATTTCAATTATCCCCAAATCCTTGTTTACTTTAACTTTATAAACATGTTCATATATCATTCACATAGAACCATAACGAATTTGAATGACGTGAACCGGTTCATAATTACAAAGCGAATTCATGTCCACGATTTTTTTGCAAATCATTGCAAAACGTTAAAAAATTGAAATTGAAACGGGTGAATTTTTACTTTGCCAGTAGGGTTGGTCGAATACTCCCTTTGTACGACCAGTAGATTCAATAATGCTTACAAGGAAAATCCACTTAATGTAAAATGTTTCCATTTGTAAAATCATTTACTAATTACACGTACAGTTTTTTATCGGCAAAATATTTATTTTCTGTACATTGATACGTCATATTTTTACTTTCATTGTATTTAAACATTCATTAAAAATATTACTGTTCAGTTTTTTTTTCAATTCTGATGAATACAAATAATGAAAAACGATTTTAGTAAAACGTTTTATTTTATTTCCAGTATATCAATTATTTTATTGTTTTTGAAAATGTTTGTGAATATATTTTAAACAATTCTCAAATTACTGTATTTGTTTCATATATATATATACATACATATAAATATATATATATATATACATACATACATATAAATATATATATATATATATATATATATATATATATATACATATAAATATATATATATATATATACATATAAATATATATATATACATACATACATATAAATATATATATATATATATAATGTACAAAATAATTTTGTACTTTTAAATTGAATCAATCATAACACCGGCTTAAATTAAAATAATTTCTTATTCCTTTTAAGATTTTGAAGTGCCAGCCGTGACATTTAAAACATTATATATCTTTACCAAGCATTTGGCATAACCTGATAAAACATTGGTGAATACGATGAGGTCACTTACCTGACAGATATAACAAATTTTTACAAAATAATACGAGGATTGAAATGTATTCCATTTTTCCATAAATAAACATTAATTTTCTATAAGAAAAGAACCGAATTGTGCACCTAATATGTATAAAAAAGTAATTTGTACACCTAATAAAAATGTAAATAAATATTTTAGTACATAAAACATATTTTAGAAAATATTTTTATGCAAATCTATTTTTTCTAAAAAGTAATCCATATATCACAGCTTGCATTTCAAAGTAGTTAATGGGTTGAACAATTTTAGAAGGGTGCAGTAATAAGCAGTGCATCCTAGTGTAATATATTGTATGTTTATAGACTTTCTTGTATGTATTCACAAAATTAATTTTACAGGGGGAAGAAAAACCCTTATACTAACTTCTTTTTATGTTTGATATATATTTTACAGGTTTTATGTTTAATAATTTTGTATGTACATATATGTATATATATATATATATAGAGAGAGAGAGAGAGAAAAAGAGAGAGGGCGAGAGAGAGATTGAGAGTTGGGTCGTATTATGTTCGAAAAATTATCAGAAAATATAAAATCATTGTGATATTTCTATTTTAAAATGAGATTTAAAAAATGCAATTTTGAAATTTAGAGATTTAGGTTTATATATAAAAGATGCGATCGTTCAATTCACAGAAATTTGTTTAAGGAAAAAAATGTGGATGGATTACTTAAACGAAGTCTGTTTAATATAGTAATTAATATTTAATAAAATTTAAGTTCATACTACCTGTTTCTCTAAATATTTTATTTTCTTCAAATGTTATAGAAAAGTACGCGATGCAGTCCTAACAGTTTGAAATCAGAAGTGAAATGAAGAGAAATCTTGAAGTTATTACCAATAACTTTTTTCTTTAATTTATCAAAATAATTAACTGGATCTAATGAGACGATTGTAATGAAATCTGAAGAATTAGAATAAAAATAATAAGGTAAGTGATAGATAAATTCTTATTTTATACGTCCTAATTGTCTTCTGTGTAATGATTACGATGTTGCGACAGGAATATTCATTTAATTCTACAGTAAAAGTATGCTTTCTTCGTCATCAATACTGAATCTTTTTCTGTGATTACAAATTATCTGACTAGATACAATATTTATCCGTTTTAACAATTTTATTGAATGTAACTAATTCACAAGTGATTTTATGCTTTGATGGAAAACTTAATGAATTCAAAAATAATAGATAATTGTCTAAATTATCAATTTGATTAATTCTAAATTGATAAACTTTAATTGAAAATTTTATGGAGAAAGTAACTTTTAAAACATATTTCCTTTTTCGACTCACAAACAACAGCTTTTTCCTAATCAAAATATTGAGTAAATTGTTATTGTTCATTTACATTTGTTGTTTATGCGCATTTCGATGTCGATGAAAATCATCTTCAAAGTTACTTAAATTAATAAATTTAAGTTTTTTTGAAAATGTAATCTTCCATATATCATTATTTATATATTTAAATCTTTTAAGAAGTAACAATTAAACAGAATCAATCATGATTTATTCAACATTTTTGACTAGAAATTGTCTTATGGGATGAAAAAGGAAATCATTAATGAAAATGAAGTTATCTACAGAGTCAGAACTGTATTGTGAAGAAAATAAATCTTACTTTATTTGTTTAATGAAGCTGCTAAGATCGCAGAAAAAATAATTAATAAAAAATCCGTTCGTTTCTAATTTATTTATTATAAATTCAATTATAACATATATTCAAACAAGTATACAGAAATATATATATATAGTCAAGTTTTTTTGCGGTAAATATGTTTCATGGAAAACTGCATATAAAAAAATTGCACAAAGAGGCATCACTTATATTTTCTAAGACTTCATAAAACTAAAACAATGAGTTAAAATAAACCCAAAATCGGATACAAATGTTTATAAGAATGCCTAAAAAATTTCTTCGAAAATGTAAAGAAATTGATACAAAACTTAAAATAAGTTCATTTTAAAACATTATTCATTTAATTTTATTGAAAAGTAACAATTCTTTTTACATTTTTTCATCAAAACTATCGTCGTTATTTGACAATGTTCGGCACTATTTGCGAACTGGTACGAAATCACTTTCATTACTAGAAGAGACAGTCAGCGCATCAGAGATCTGCATGGTAAAGACAATGGTTTTTCACAAACAGAATTAGCAGTCAACTTCACCCTCACTCTGTATTGATTTTGTCCTTTGACAATGTAATCAGTGATTAAACTTTGCGATGATGATTTTACTAATTTTTATGCTGTTCGTGATATCCAGACATACAATTCTTCAGCTCACGCTCGAATTTGAAGGCTCGTTCAGAATTTGTGTCATTAACAAGAAAATGATTTTCTAATTTATTGCAAAGTTGAAGACCTTCTTGAATTATATTTGCAGTGAGAGGGACAGTTTTTCTTTCCGCTTCACTATCGTTTTCTGAATCTTTGACGATATCTAAAGTTATTCCAATAATATCATTGTCACTTAGGCACTATCTACAAGTAAATCGTCCACATCATTCTGGATAAAGGTATTAAAACCTTCTCCATTAATTTCATGTGTCAAAGTAATGATTTCAGCTGATAATGTCGATGTTTATGAATAATTGCACTGTCTGCAACACATGCAGGCTAAGCTGCTTTCCAGCAAGCATTTAAAGTTTATGGTCTTATTTCAGCGATACAACAGATACAACATGATTTAAAAAGTCCAAAATAGAAAAATATTTCCAAACATCAATTACTGTTAATAGCACCTTTTCTAATTTATCCAATATAAATTGATATATACGCTTAATATAATATTTTTCAAAATTAACAATTATGCCTCGATCTTACGGTCGAATAATGCTTGTTGTATTTGGCAGAAAAATACTACCTGCACATTTGGATATTCTAAATGCGGATATGACCTGGTGCATTGTCGAAAATTAATAGAACTTTAAAATCGAGAGCTTTTTACTTCACATAATTTGCATTAAATATGCACAGCATAACTTCAAAACCGCATTAAAAAGATACACATAAAAAGAATCGATTGTTTATATATATATATATATATATATATATATATATATATATATATAAAAAGAGAGAGAGAAAGAAAAGATGGAAACTAAAAATTTAAAAATACAATTTTTGTTTATTAAAATCTATTTATAACGGTCGATTTTACATGTAGATATAAATGTTTGTTGTGTTCATTTTTCATGTAACTTCATGACTAATTACTAAATTAAAATCTTTGTATATAAATTGAATTATAATAAATATTTATATGCAAATCTAACAAACAAACAACATAAACAATTTTCGTGTTAGGAATGATTTCATCAGCTAATAACACTTTTCAGAAATCACATAACGAACACATAAATAAAAATATAAAAAAAAAATCCGAACACGCAACATACAACTATTTTGCGTATAAAAAAAGTCATCTACTTATGCATAGAGGGAATGATATAAAAAAAACCTTTACACATACCCATCGAAAATTCCACAACATGTTTCGAGCCACAAATGGCGTGCTTCGTAATATCGTACTAATCATTTCGTCAACAAGTTTGGCAAACAACCCCTTTTTTCGCCCCGTTCACAAACATTCCACTATTTAAACACGCATTTCTAAGACGGTTTGGTTTACGAGTCGTTTTTCAACATTCGCCACCCTCTTTTTACTGCATGACTAGGCGGCACGTATAGGTGGATGAAAAGATGGGACTAATTAAAAAGCACGTAAGTTAAACCGTTAATTGAACGTAAATACTGAAAAAAAACATAAAATCGTTTCGCTCACGAAACAAAATGAAAAATAATTATACTGAATTAATTGTTCATTACCATGTTTTTAAGTTTACTCGTTTTTTTTATACATCTGGCTTATATTTTATTATTAATCATTAATTAGTGTTATGGTTGTAAAACACGACGAATGGTAATTTTTATTATTGTTCTTTGTTGGTACAACAATTAAAAATAATTTTATTGTCTGGTACTCGGTCGAATATAATTAAAAATAAATTATAAAGATTTAAAACAATATTTACTATTTTCTTTATTTCTGAAATGCTTGTTAACTATTTTTTATTAAATTAATTTAGAATATTCTTAAAATTTCACATATATACAACACAGCTTATTTTTTTAAAAAAATATTAAAAAAATCTATCTGTTCAAATATTGTCTTTATTAGCTTTTAATATCTCAAGATTTCTCGCCAAATTACATTCTTTCTTTTTTTGAAAAAGGTTATTCAATAAATTTCTAAAATCTGCCGTTTTTATACGCATTTCTTTAGTAAATAATTTATCCACCAATCTTATTTTAACTATTTTTCGGAAGCGTTATAATGAATATTTCTTAATTAAAATGTTTTAAAATGTTTAACAGTTTCATTGACTAAATCTTACTTCTATACAAAGCCATATTTTAAATGTACGTACTTATCAAGCATTTTTTTGCTTATAAACTAATATTTTTATAAATGAACAGTTCTTCCTTAATATTAACTTAATTGTTTACTTGAGTGATCTGGTTAAGATTTTTTTTAAACTTTTATCAATCATTAATACTCTTAAATTTTACAATACATTTTTGACACTGTGACTAAATTAATTTTCACAAATGAATTCTTTTCTATTCCACAAAATACTATTTTTTTGTATTTCAAAAATGTTCAATAAATCGTTATTGATCACTTTTGATGTTTACATATATACATTTTGATAAAGAATCCATTACCTTTAAAGTGAGAAGGCACGGATCGGAACTGAAAAATGCTTTTCATCTTAGTTGCTAAAAAGTTGAATTCTACAACTTCTTCCAGAATTTGATTACTCTGTATTAACTATTAGGTTGGTAGAAAAATATTTATTGAAGACGGTTTATGATCATGTATATTTTTTTTTTAATTTTTCTATCTGTTTTAAGTGGTCGAGAACTGTTAGATGACTCGTGCCTAACTTTTATGCAAGCTCTCGAATTGTTGTGTGTAGTTCTGATTCAACTAACGTATTCAGTTGATTTTTATGAACTGAAGGACACCCGCGGTCTTCTTCAGCTCAATTTTCGTCCCCACAGGAAAATTTTGGAATCGTTATTGCACCGTACGTTCGTTAATAGTACCCACACCAAAACCATCGTTTATTTTGCGAACAATTTTTGTTGCTATACCACCTGTTTTGAAGTCATACACAAATTTGGCTTCTTTACCATCTTTACTTCAACAACCCATTTTGCAGCAAAATTAATAATAAAACCAAAGTCGATGTTACCAATATACAGACCAAAAATTTGCTTTTGCTATTTATTGTAAAATGTAGGTAAAAAAATATATATTTGTAATTTTAGCACATTTTAGAATGTTTCTAAACAGCTTTCCCTTTGTTTCGCGAATCTTACGTCTGTTATCTAGAGAAGGTATTATAGGGTCTAATATAAAAACTTTTGAAGTGAATAATGTTTTTTATTTATCCTCCCAAACGAGTTTTGTGATGAAAATATATCTTTACATCCCAGAAAACGAAAAAGAATGATAGTAACGTCTTCTGATGAAAGCAGTGATGAGGTTGAAGAAGATTATGAAGATGCGGTCTTACATACAAGGACACAGAAAAGAATATCAGTAATTTCAACGTCTTCTGATGAAAGTAGTGATGAGAATGAAGAAGGTAATGAACCCGATAAAAAAAATAAAAATTCAAACGTACAATAGAATATTAAAGGGGGAGAGCGAGCACCATTTAAATTTACTGCTCATTTTTGTCACAATTTTCATTATTCTCCATTCGTAAAAAACTAAATATGTGCCCTATATGAAAAAAAATAGATTATGACTTACTAAACATTATAATGGAGCAAACTAATTTATATGCTGAGCAATATTTGGAAAGTCGCTTGAATTTGAAACAACATTCAAGATTAAAAAAATGGATGCCAACAAACAGCAATGAAATATGACTTGTGAATTAATTACCAATAAAATTAAAAAATTTTCAAAGAAACAACCAAAAAAATGTATCATTTTGTTATAATTGAACTCAATCCTACAACAAGTGCATTTACTGCGTTTTCGTCGAGTATACTCGTCATTATCTAGAAATAATTAAGCACACCAGTAAACATTCTCAAAATAAAACAAAACTTTTAAGGAATTAAATAAAACATAAAAATATATAAAAATACATAAAATGTTGTCTTTTTTAAAAGACTTGTCCTTCAAGAACAAATCATTTTGACGCATCCGGTAGAAGTAGATATACGTCAATCGTTAGTAGTTCTACTGTTAAAGATAAAAGAGACAAAATCTTTATTTAATCTCTTTTATATAACAATGAATTAAAAAAAACATTACGTACACTTTACACACACGTTTATATAAATTTAAATTTCGAACTTTTTTAATTAATTTTGATATAAACACGTCAAAACAAACAAGCAATATATGTATATATAAAGTTGTAATATTTAAAACGATACACGTTGCTCCATTTGATTTTATCGGTTCAAAGGCGTGTTTTAATAAAAAAAAATGTAACAATCAAAACGTATATAAATATTTAACACCTGTAAGAACTATTGTTATAAGCGACAAAGGATCTTAGATGAGAATAATGGATTTTTCTTGATATACGCTTGAAAAATAATTAGAAAATAATAGTTTTTATAAACTGTTATTAGTAAAACGTTCGTTGTGTAATATGAACTACTCTGTTTAGATAGATTTTTAATTAAAATGTGATAATTGTTAAAGTGAATCGTACTGAATTTTTTAATCTTTTTAGTAATTGATTACATCATGAAAAACATTGAAAATGTATATTAAAACTCACTAGTAGATTAATTAGAAGCGTACATTTCGTAGATAAATTACAAATTAACAAACAAATACTGTACAGTAGAACAGCGATAGAACTTAACGAACACAGACGATGGAATGTTATTAAAACATATTCAGAGTTTTTTTTATTATACATTTTTTCCAATTTATACCAACTGCATACTATTGTTATCAATTAACTAAGCTAACAAAAAAAAATAGTAGAACGTATACCACCTTGCATTCATTTCCAACAAAATCAATTTTTTATATTGTGTATACGTACGAATATGGATAACGTGTAACACTTGTGCAACTTGAAATTTAAATATAAAATGAGTCGAATAAAAAATACACAGATAGCAAACACTGTACACAATTATATTTTGTTGAAACAGGTTGAATGTTTGTCTTGTAAAACGGTAAATACAATTATTAATACTTTTTTTGTTTGTTTATAGTCCTATTTCTGTATGATTATTGTTTGTTTCAATTTATAATATGACGTTTTAAATAAAGTAATATTAAAAAGTAGAAAAAGGTAATATCTTCAAATTAATAATATTTTAATTGAGAATATCGAGTTTAGACATTTATTAAAATTTACTGGGGCGCTTCGCCCACTGCTCAATGCGTTCACCAATCCCTAGGGGGGTTCGCCTTCTGATCGCTAACGTACGTTCTCCCCCACTCTTAACAAATAATAGAAATTAATAAATTATACACACAAATAATCCGTGTAAAAGATAAGCCATAATTTTTTTTATTTTGAAAGGTTTACAAAAATTAACATAAAAAATATAATGTTAAAATGTGTAACAATTTTTTGATTCTAAAGTTTCAGTTAATACAATATTTTGAATGAATTTCTTATCAGTTTTACATTGAAATCATAAACCCTCTTTCATTGTACACCGTGAAACAGAACACTGATCATATGAATGATATCAACCAATCAGAACAAAGACCATACGGCCAATATCAACCAATCAAAAAACGAATAAAACACACGCATAGCGAGCCCATTTCTTACTTATAGAGAGATGGGATAATAACTAACAATTAATAATTAAAAATCTTATCATTTAAATGATATTTTAGAAAAAAGGAAAGAAAAAATTAAGAAAGTAAACAGAATATATTTATAATATAAAAAGTATACGTTCATTATTATTGAATCACTTTTAGGCCAATAAACTGGATTATAGCTATTGACACAGTTATTTCATCCTATAAAAGTGTGTTATCTTATATTTTGTCGGAGTTACCTATAACTTTTATCAGTAATATCGGAATGAAGCTTTTAATAGACATTTTTAATGACAATACACGAATTTTAATATTCAATTTTTAAAGAAAAGTTATGTTAATTACTCGTTTAATTATATCTATAAATTTTTAATTCAACAAGTTTTATTAACATTTATTGGAAACGTTATGCAAAAAATCATTACTTTTAAAATTATTTAATTATTAACATGCAAAAACAGACATCTTTTCCATCTAAAAATAATTAACAAAAAATGTATTGTGTCATTACGGATTTCAGCTTATTATTTTTGATCAATATCTTGTATTATGTTAAAATTTGAATTGCTTGATGGCCAGAAAAGTAATGCTATATCTCTTTTCTTTATGAATTGTTATGAAATTTATTATGATTTTTTCTAGAATATTTTATTATTTTTGAAGAGAGTGTACGATGGTCTTAGAAAGAAAATTCATTGTACGATATTGTTTTAAATTTATTTATTTTTATATTTATATGAAATATTTTTTTATATTCATACATTTAATTCAAGACAGGTTAGATCAGGTTAGGTCGAGTTTGATCAGGATTGTTTAATTTTGGTTATGTTTGGTCAGAATTACTCAAATCTGGTCGAATCGTATCAGGAATAGTCAAGTTTGGTCAGGTTTAAGTAGGTCTGAGCAGATGTGATTAGGCCTAAGTAAATATGAAAAGTGGATTTGAGCAGGCCTGAGAAGGTATAGAAAGGTCTGAGATCTGATAAGGTCTAATCAGGTCTGGAGAGGTAAGCTCAGTGTAGTCACTTAGATCAGATAAAATCAAGTTCAATTTAAAGAATGATTCTAAAGAATTAATTAAAGAAATAGATTTTCGACAAAGTATTTTCCAGAATTTAAATATAATCCATAATGGCAATTAGAAAACTTATTTTTAAAAAACGGATTTGGCATCACTGAACTTAACTGTCCATTTTTTAGAATAACATCTTTGTCAATGGCAGTTTTAGATTATTTTGTATTTATTATAAATTTTAAAATGAAAATAAGCTCAACTCCCTTTTCTGATACATCTATAAACCATAATTGATAGCAAAAACTATATAGACATTCTAAATTAAATTTCTCACTAAATTTACAAAGAATCGCCTGTTTTGTATTTGTCTTAAATAAATTAAACTTAGTTTTAAATTTTCTTAAAAATGGTAAGACACCTCCAGTTGTCCGCAGTGAAACATTTCATCTCTTTTATCATTCTGAGCGATTTTGTTCCATTTTAGTGGTCAAGAGTAACTTTTTAAGTAATTTTTTTCGAATATTATATAAAAATTTTCTTAAATCAAGTAAATTAGAACAAAGGGTATACAAAAGTTGTGGTTCCAAAATTCAATTTCTACGTTCATAAGTTTTGCATATACTTATTTCTTTAGATTTCATTTAACAGTTTATATATATATATATATATATATATATATATATATACAGATTTGACTATCGCGAAACTAAATAGTTAAGTATCTAATCTTTCGAATTTATTTATATAGTTCATTTTTATTTCGTTTCTTTCTGTCTCGTTCTGTTTCCTTTTTTCATATCTAGGCATTTATTTAATTTAATTTACCATAATTCAATGAATAGACATAAAAACGTTGTAAAAATGAAATAAAATATAGAATAATCTCATTTAATAAATGTGTAAATCTTATAACTGATCAAATATATATCTTTAAATACTGTTTTAGAATGAAAAAATAATAAAAATAATATTACAGCCGCATGTCAAATGATCATACATGTCATGGTTAAGTGTTTCCCGTAACTTTCCACACACATCTGAATGTCAATTAAATTCAATATCAGTCTAAAACAAACAAATTGCTACTTTCAATCTCTGCACGACAATATCAGTGAGCACAATCATTTCCATTCGGTTGGTTTTCACGTCAAACCACCTACAACTAACAACGAGCTACCACATAATGTAGATGCTAATCGTGACACCGGTATTACAGAGCACGGGATCGACTCTGCCTGCCTGTTGCCTGAATTCAATCAGTGTGAGTACGAGTATATGTATGGTTAGCGTAAAGAGATGCACACATCACATTTGGCCCGACTGTGCGCGAGTTATCCACACACTCATGAACATACATTCGTGTATGCATGAACGGATATACATGCGTGTACACACACACACATGTACAGAGAGACATACAGAACGATCAAGGGTTCCCAGGGCGCAGCGAACACCGCGCCAAAAAGTAAACAATGTGCAATCATCGTCGCTTTGCTCGCTTGTTTGTCAGTATTTGAGTAATGTTTGATTTAGATGATGATTTTCTGATATATCTGGGACACAGACCATCGATTATTATTTTCGCGGTTTCGTTTCGCAACGACAAGTTTATCACCATGACGTGTGCGCTTTTATTGATTTTAATACCGGTCCTTTTTTGAAAATTAATTAAAAGTGTATTTTTAAACGAGGGTTGGTTCAGTAATAAAATTACAAGGTTAATTATCAGTACGATGATATTGGTACGAGTACAAGAACATTTTATTGCGGGTGTATGTTGTAAATAAAAAAAAACAGGTGTCAAGTAGATTCATATGTAAAGATAAATCGAGATTTTCATTTAATAAATTTAGTTTTTTCTGTTCTATTTAAGGTGTGAGTATAAATTGGAATTTTTGTGAAATAATATTTCATGAATAGTTTCATTACAATAGAATTCTGACATTGTGGCTAATGAATTACTAATTTCACCACACTTGCCACAAAAATACCTTTTGATCAAAAATGTTCACTAACTATTATTTAATTTTGATGATTATTAATAATTTATTGAAATTGTACTTTGTTCACTTATTAATTATTAAAATTTTAAGGATAAATAATCATTTATTACACATTTTTGATTAGAAAAGATGTTTATGCTTTGTGGAGTGAAAAAATAATTCATTAATGAAAATACCTAGTCACAGTGCCAAAAATATGCTGAGTAACTTCTGAGTTATTCATGTATGAAATAACTTATTTAGACTTATTATCGAATAATTTAAAACTTCGATAAAACCATTTAATTCAAAAATTTAATAAGAAGATATGATATTTAAAATTATTACTATATAGTTCTGATACTGCGCCTAAATTTACATTTACAAATGAATTCTTTTTTTACCCTACAGCTTATACTAAATTTTTTGATCAAAAATATTCATTAAATTATTATTGATTCTTTTCGATTGCCATTTATGCTCATTTAGATGGTAACGCCATATCCTCATAGTAAAAAAATATTGAAAAATCTCTATTGAAATTTGAAAATGTTATTTTTTCTACAAGAATCCTGCCAGTTAAATCTTGAATTCCAAATTTAAGATAATTATTTTTGTGTATTTCGATGGCAATGCTTTTCATTTTCACAGCGTTGAGTACAGGAAAATCTTCTTAAAGTTATAAAAATTATAGGATCGTTATCGAAGTTCACATAAACAGCAATCAAAAGATTCAATAAAGAATTATTAAATATTTTTGATTACAACAGAGTTAAGTAGTTTATGGAGGAGTAAAAATGTATTTCTGAATGTAAATTTAACAACACTGCAAAACTGTATTTCATCTCGAAATCATTATATAAATATCACAACAATAATTTCAATTTCAACATAATCTGCTTTTAATCATCCATTTTTGACACTTTTCATTAAAACATATAGAAAAATCTGCATAAGTGATAGTCATAAATGATCACTAATCAATAATTGAACATTTTTGATTAAAATTCTTTTTATGGTTGTGATGTGAATAAATAATTTAGACAAAGACAGGTTTTTAGGTATCAAAACGACAAATTCATTTTAATTGATAATATCTCTAAATGAGAGATAAAAAAATGTATATAAAATATAATTTACTTTTATAATATTTACTCAAACCTCTGATATTTCATTTTAATATCTTATGACGATTAATTTCTCTGTTACTCATGCGTGTTCATAAATAATAAATGAATAAAAAATATCAATAAAATTCTGAAAAGATTTATAACTAAAATGAATAAAATGAAACATTAATACTTTACATTATAGAAGAATCCAATAAAACGAACAAAGTACGATGCACATTTCATGGAAACTCACTTTAATTATAAAAAATGGCCATTTACAGCACGATTAAAAGCATCATTACTGTTACAAAAAAAAAATCTCACCAGACAACTCTAGTCCACTGAACCCACTATATAAAATAAAAATCATGTTTATTTCAGTTTAATGATTACGTACGCCTATGGATCTACTGAAATGTATGCAAGAACGCTCTTTTAATTCACTGCACGAAAATTAAAGTCTCAACGCTTCATTACGTTCACCACCCACACTGCATATAGTCTGTATTGCAACGAGAGTTTACTCTTAAAATATTAGCGCATTTATATTTCTTTTATGAAATATGGAGCTTTATAATGCAGACATATTTTTTAAATTAGAAACTTTACCTCTTGTTGATTTTTTTTATATTTTATTATATCATATAGCGCGGTTCACTGAGCTAATAAATACTTGCGCTCGGATAAAATGACGCTGTTGCATGCAAGATATATACACCTATGCATATGCATATATATGTACATATATATATATATATACATACATAGGTACATGCATAAGGATAGGTATATGCATACATGATTATAATATATATATATATATATATATATATATATATAACACTAGTAGAAAATATTAAAAACTATTTTGTAGACACAGCAATTTGAATAAAGTGCTAATTGTTATGTAAATTGAAAGCAAAAAGCTAGAATTTATACCAACAACAAGTGTTCAACTGTTATTTATTCCTCTTTTTATTTAACGTATAATTGGTTTTATCCGATAATTTATTCTATACATTTTTTTTTCTTTTGTCTAATTACAAAACAAAAAGGAATGGAAAATAAAACAAAACAGTAATTCAACTCCGAACACTGTTTAAATATAAAAATAACAAATATACCTGGAAAAACTGTGACGAATTGATTTTTTTTTTATTTTTAATTAATTTATTTGTGTTAATTAGTTTTTTAGAAACAAATATCGTTTTTGGAAATTGTAAACGAAATATTTATTTCATTTTTGAAAACATATTTAGGTTAGTAATAAAATGGGAATGAAAACAATTAATATATATATACAGTGGGGTCCAAAAAAATATTTATAGGTTTTAAAGAGGCCATATATGGACGTCCTTCATTGGCAAATCGAATTACGACGGCAATGTATAGTATGATATTTTGTCAAAAGAGGTCATTAACCTTTTGAAGCCAGGTGTGGATCTAGGAATTCATTGATGTTTTCCAAAGAAACTATTGTCCCAGAGCGCTATCTTTTAGATGATATGTTTAAAGGTCACTAATCTCTTTTCAATGAGACTAAATTTATAACTTTCTTTCATTTAAACAAATTACGGTCGTCCAAAAAGCAGAAAAGTCACGTTTTTTTCAACTTGAGAATTGGATTGAATAATATTTTTTTCCAAAAGTTCAACATTAGAGGAAAGGGTATAAAAATTTTCAGATTTACGTCAAGGTCCAAACTGTGACCGATATGAAACCGTTTTGTCCACACTTGATTGTTTCAAAATTTTTCACACACAACAATAATGTTATTTCTGCAATTTTTCAATTATAATCATTTGTTTCGCCTCCGATTATATGTTTCCAATCAAGAGATTTGTTTTTTCGAATATTATCAATGATTTTCTACGATATACTATCTAGATGTAAAATTTCTAATGTCTAATTTCAGTAAATATATTTTTCTTGTAACCGACAAATTTACAATTTTTATTTTGTTTGATTTTCTACGATATACTATCTAGATGTAACATTTATAATGTCTAATTTGAATTAATATATTTTTTCTTGTAACTGACAAATTTGCAATTTTTATTTTGTTCATAAAAAAGATCTAATAAATCATAAAATATTTGTTAAAATTTTTATCACACTTTCTCCCTTCCCGGTTCCAAAGGGTTAATCACACGAATGCTAGAGCAACCATGCGATCGACAGGACAGTCAAATAAAATGGCAAAGGTATCATTGTCGTTCGAGCAACGTAAGACCGTGTTGAAGTGGTATTTTAAATTCGAGAATGTCTGCGAAGTACGACAGTGGAAACGTGAATTTACAACAGAATTTCCAAATACGCCTGACAATTACACGCATTGTTGATAAATTTGAAACCGATGATACCGTGTGTGATGTGCACAAGTAAAAATCCGGGGGCAACAAGTGCTATTTCCCTGGCTATGATGTTAGAACAGTTTAGATGGTTTCTACAAAAATCCGGCAAGAAATTCGCACGTGAGACAAGAGTTAATAGATCAAGCATACAAAGCATTATTAAGAGAGCAAAATGGAAAGTTTACATCTCAAGATTGTTACATGTCATGAATGAAGACGAGCCTGATCAAATAATGTTGTATTGTGAGTGGTTGAGGAAAATTGAAATGTAATGCACAGTAATCACAATGGGCACTTAAGCCAACGTTGCTCGTGCAGTAGTTTGTAAAAATCAAAACTGTCTGGTAGCTAATGGTGTGACCGCTTGGAGCACCTGCTGTGATTGTAAAAGTCAAACATGACTTACAGCCATGCGTTGATATCTACATAATTTTAGTTATCAAGCTTTTATGCATATATTTTGTAAGTCAATGTATACATACATTTTTTGGATTCCATTGTGTATATATATAACATAAAAAAAGAAAACACTTTTAAATTACAATTCAAACAATGAAATTCTTTATTCCAATTTCATCCCAATCCTTTTTTAGAATAAACATATTTTAATGGATTTTTATACGTTTATTTTAAAATATGGGTCTGAAAAATGAGAGAGAAATAACATTTGTTTCGAAAACTTTTACAATCCTAATAAATTACTATTGTTCTCGTTTTGTTTTAAGTTTCCAGATTTAAATAAAAATAGTGTTTACTTGTTCCACTCGCTATTGATTTACTGTTGTTTAGTTAACCTTCAAGTTGACTTCTCTAGGCCGCTAGTAACAACACCGAATTTCGTCATGTACATCATTAGTCACTGAACTTTGTAGATAATTCCGTTTTCGTGGATTAAGAAACCCTTCTCACGGAATTTTAGCTCTGTTCTATTTATTGATCATTCACTTAAACACAACATTAGCATGTTTTATAGTTAGAACACTTGGAAATTATTTTATTTTATGTCGTTAAATACTAATATAATTTTTAAATCAATATTCGAACGATGTATTTTCTTTTATTTGCTAGTTTTCGATTCTTGATTTTAAATAAAAATATTATTTTTATTATACCTAATATTATTTCATTGCTTCTAAAATAAGATGCATTTTGGTTCATGATAAAATTTTAATCCTTTTATATACATGAGATGGTACATTATTATAAAAAGAAATTTGAGCAGATATTACAATAAAACTCTTGATATTACGATTAAATTCACTTTCACAAATGATTACTATTTTTTATCCGACAAACTGTAAAAAAATCTGATTCTGAAAGTGCATTTTGATCTCAAAATTATTGTTTTTTTGTTTGTCAGTATTAAGAGAAATTTACATTTTTCATAAAATCATCTATTTTTGACATTTTTCATCAAAATATATAGAAAAATCTGCATAATTGATAGTCATAAATGATCACTAATCAATAATTGAACATTTTTGATTAAAATTTTTTTATGGTTGCAATGTGAATAAATAATTTAGACAAAGACAGTTGTAATGACAAATCATTTTTAGGTATCAAAACGACAAATTCTTTTTAATTGATATCTCTATATGAGAGATAAAAAAAATGTATATAAAATATAATTTAATTTTATAATGTTTAATCTCTGATATTTCATTTTAATATCTTATGATGATTAATTTCTCTGTTATTCATGCGTGTTCATAAATAATAAATGAATAAAAAATATCAATAAAATTCTGAAAAGATTTATAACTAAAATGAATAAAATGAAACATTAATACTTTATATTATAGAAGAGTCCAATAAGACGAACGCAGTACGATGCACATTTCATGAAAACTCACTTTAATTATAAAAAATGACAGACAAAATACTGTTTTGAGACTGTAGATAAATTCAGTTTCACAAATGAATTCTTTTTTACTCTACAAATCAGGAAATTTTTTCTAGTCAAAAATATAAATTCCTGATTATTTTTGATTGTTACTTGAGTGCATTTTAATGGCAATACAATCATCCTCAAAGCGCCAAAAAATCCTAAAACAGTGGAAATGATCCTAAAATGTATTATAACTTCATGGAGTTAAAGCTGTTATCTTTTATCGACAAGGGATTCGTCAATTACTTGACAGATGGAGCAAAGTCATAAAATAAAGAAAGATATTTTAAGATTTGAAATAGATTCAATTTTTCTATAATCATTCATTTTCTATTAAAAAATATTAAATTTGTACATATAATAAACATAAAAAAAACATTGAGTTGTGTTTTAAAATTTTCATAAAACTTATTTATTATAAACTATTCCGGTGTCTTCTAACACCAAGATGAGTCATTTTACTAATTCAGTATCGATGAACACCTTTCATAAGAACCACTTTAATCAATAAATACGATTAAAAAATTAAGAAATTCATTTCTAAAAAATAGTTATAAACAATACTGTTTTCATCTATCTTCATTTATTAATATTTTACTGGTTTTATTGCCATAAGTACACATAAAAAACAAACACTATATATATATATATATATATATATATATATATATATATATATATATATATATATATATATATATATATATATGCTTCCAGAATTTTCAATTTATAAGCTGTCAATATTTATATTGTGTACATAAACAATATGTTAAAATAGAGGATGCTTGAAGTTAACTCGTATATTGCGTTATATCATTTCTTGTATATATATATATATACACATGAGTAATAGATATAAACAATAAACATGTATTAATAAAGTTTCCAAGATTGAGAAACAAATATAAAACCTTAATAATGAAAGTTTTCGAGTATAATGTTTGCACGGTGCAATATTTATAACTCAATATTATATACGGTATTAGCCCGAATATTAAGATGTGTAAAAATTTATACAATTTGTCTCGAACAATTTTTTTTCTTCATACAACAGTACGACTGTTTTCAATACAATTGATTTTTGAAATGCCCAATGTCACAATTGAATTCTTTTTCCACGTCACTAACAACAAACATTTTTTTCTTATCGAAAATGTTTATTAGTAATAGAAAAATCTGTTTTCTCAACTTTGACTCTTTGAAAACGATTGCATCGCCATTTAATGTGGATAAAGTAAGAATTAAAAATGATAAATAATGACTTATTGAACATATGTGACCAGTACTTTTTTCTGACGGGAGGAAGAGAATTTAACCACTGTTAAAACTTTATTGTTAGCTGATAAATTATTTTCAATATTGTTTAGGAATTTATTAAATATGCAATAGCAGGAAAAAAACTGAAATTTGAAATTTAAGAATATTTGCATTCTCTAAGCAGTAAACAAAATTATTTGCAACATAAATGATAATCAGAAAAACTGAAAATAATAAGAGTTTTGTTGAAATAAATCTATAAAATATTTTATTTATACATTTAAAATTTATTTCTTAAGAAATGTATATAAAATTCAGAAAAATCAAATTACGACCTATATATTATTTAGAAATATACTTAATAAAAAAATAAAAAAAGACAGATTTAACTTCATTAACCACTCAATTAAACGACAAAGTCTTTAATATAATTTTAAAACTGAATAAAACATCTTATATTTACTTTTCTTCTCAGAAAATTTTCAATGATTTTATGATTCATTAAATTTAGTAATTTAATAAAAAAATGGAAAATATATTTATTTAAATTTGAACTATGTATAGATTTATTTTCTTGATTATTTGCTAACGTTTCTTTTTATCTGAAGTATTATATATAAATCTATGAAAAAAATGTCTGATTTATCTACAAAAAGCAATAAATCGTGTAGACATTGTACATATTGTCATATCATGGTCTGCTAAATGTGTAAGTGCATGAGTGTACGATTGGATAGTTGAGTGATCCCCATCCAATCATAACAATTACATATGCATGACAGCATTTTTGATTTTACTCATAGCTGGATATCGTATTAAGTTTACATCGCTTGAAATCAATACTGGCCTTCCAATCGATGCTTTAATTTCGATATCGATTATTGCTTCCACCTCAATTCAATTTATCTGGAATTTACACGATTTTTTATGCACGATTTCAAAACGAAATACTTTACAACTACAGGATGACTCGATATGAATCTATCAACAATCCTATGAGTTAAATAATTAAAAAAGAAAGTGAAATTTTAATATTGCAGTTAAAACTCGAAATAATTTACCATTTGTAATATAATTCTTTTAAATTATCAAAGTCTTTATATTTCACGTATTTGAAGTTTTTGAAGTAGAAAACGTATTAATATTCATTCTATGTTTGAAGCGTTAAATATGGTGATTTCTTCAAAGAGGGAAATGGAATTCGTTAAGAGACGAGTTCTTCCAATAAAGACAATTTACTTTTGTTTCTCAATAAAACAAGTATTTAAATGGTAATGAAGATTATGTGAAAAAATATTTTATTTTTTTTTAGTCTCTAATAACAAGACTTTCAGCAATGGAATTGAAACTAAATAAAAATAAACTCTACATATAAATTCACAAATGACATATCTGAAATTTAAAACAGAAATTTTTTTTAAAAACGTTCAGTTAGTTTTCATTATCAAAGAATATGATGTAAAAAATTAATATAAATATACGAGGGTCGTTTAATAAGTGGTAACTTTCTATGAAACGGTACCATCATGAATTTGGTAACATCATGGCTATCAAGTGTCACTTTTCAAATTAGCATAGGTGGAATTTTAGACAGAACCGACGCGTTGTTCACGTTCTACAGACGTTTGAAGCGAACATTGTAGTAATTACCACAAAAATGGAAAAACGAGCAGGTCTACTTGTGTCGATTCGTCACCGTGGATGAAACACGGATCTACCATTGCACAGATGAATAGAAACAGCAGTCAAAGCAGTGGACAAGACTGGTGAAAGTGCGCTAAAGAAGGCGAACCGTTTTGTATGTAACATTATTGGACCGTCTAAAAGAAGAGCTGAAGCAAAAACGGTCAAGATTGATGCACAAAAAAGTGTTTTTTCACTAAGGTAACGCGCCGTCCCACAAATCGACCGTTGCAACGGCAAAACTGCACAAATTAAGATTCGAATTTATTCCTCATCCACCCTATTCTCCAGACTTGGTCCCGTGCGACTTCTTTTTCTTCCCAAACTTGAAAAGTTGACAAAATGGGAAGGAATTCTTGTCGAATGAGAATGTCATCGATTTTGCAGACTTACTGGACCAAATGTATAGCTCTCAATGGAGACTATGTCGAGAAATAAAACCGTTTTTTTTTCAAAAAACGGTGTTTAACTTGCTTTTTTTAACATACATATCAAACGACCCTAGTATTAAAAAATATTGATTGTAATGACATTCACAGTCATCAACACGAATTTATTAATAAGAAATAAAATAGATCAAGAAACTCTTTAAAACTCATTTCACTAAATACATAATTGAGGTTAAAAGAATGTACTAAAGATTTGATGTCTGTTAGGAAGCATTGTAAATTTATAATCTCGTAATAATGTTCACTGTGTTTATTAAATATCACTAATTAATTTCGGGAAAAAAGTTTTATTAAAAAAAACATCACAGGATCTTTTTGTGTGTTCTTTAATAAACGCAGTGAAACACAATTTTCGTATTTGTGCTCGGTTCAATGTTTCTGAAACACTTTTTCTGTTTAAAATATCTGTTCAAATAAACTGAATGATATAAAAGATGTTAATTAAGCCATCTCATTTATATTTTAAACTAAGGAAATGTAATTTTATTTAAACTTTTGTATATAGTGATTGTATATATATATATATATATATATATATATATATATATATATATATATATATATATAAATGCATATTAAGATATTTATTTTAAAAGAAAAGACACGGAACAAAAGAGATAATAGTGGAGTTATTGTGAATATTTTGAGACGTGAGGAATCGATAGGACATAAACGACCCTACGACGTGTTTTATCTTGTTGATCTATTAAAACGTTATGCAAGTTTTAACTTGCTACGGCTACTTGTTTGGAGAGTAGATTTATATCAAAATTACTTGCATGTCGATACTTTTTCCGGTTGAAACGTTTTATAAAATATGTTTACGAAACAGGTTTTGCAATTTTTGTCTAGTTAAGTTGAATATTTTTTTTATAAAAAAAGTGTACCAATGAAACATATGTTAAAATCATATAAAATAAAATTTGTTAACACATATCATGCACACGTGTCACATAAAGGATCTTCGTATTTTTTTTACACAGAATCAATAATGAAAAATGAATGAAAACAGTTTATTTTGATTCATAAATATATTTTTCTCCCATCCTACGAATTATAGAATTTTTTTCTGTTCTAAAATATTCTTAAATCATTATTGATCATATTTGATTGTTGTTTATACACATTTCGATGAGGATGTCATTATCTTCTGAGCATCGAGGTATAGAATTATTTTATTTGTTTTATATATTTTATTGTATTTTAGAGACGGAATGTTGATTTATAAAAATCTACTATAAGTTTATTTATTATTTTTTATTATTAATCATTTTGATTGTTACTTATACTATTTTCCATAGAAAACTTTTGAAAATTTACAGATTTTTTTGTATATTAGCACTTTGAAAATAACAATAGTGCAATAAAATTGTTAGTAAGGAATAATCATAATTCTATAGCGACACAAACAGTCACAACATTTGTCTTCAATGAGACAGTCATTAAGGTAAATTAATATGTTTAAGTTCATATATATTTTGTACTGTTATAATTGCGTACTTCTAATACTGAAAATATTTAGAATAAAATAATATTTTATATTTCACAAATTAATTATTTCTCCCTCCAGGATCACAAAAACTATTCTGATAAAAAATTGTGCAATAAATCATTATTTTTTTTATTATTGCTTATGAGTATTTAGATATCAATTCCATCATCGTCCAAAAAAAATGTTTTTCATAATCGTAAATTGTCTCTATATATTTAAACCGTTTGAGCGAATAAAAGAGATTCAATCAAAAAATAACTTCTCTTTGTAGAAATAACGATACAATAACTCGTAAAACTTAAGTTAGAAAATTATAAAGAGATGGTCAATAAATGTTGAATATGCCATACAGGCATAGTTAGAATAGTTGCATTTTTGTATAAGAAAGCCACTAATTTTTCAGAGAAAGTCATTATGAACAGATTGAGAAAGGTATATGTATCTTATATATAAAAAAATATTCCGTAAAATTTCAAACAATTGTTTTATATTAAATTATTATTAACGATGACATCCGAAGTTACACGAAATTTCTAGAAAAAAAATATTAGTATCAAGAACTACAACGAAATGTCTGACATTACAAAACAACAACATTGCAATGCAACTACGAGAGTTATTATATAGATATACTAACATATATACATATATATATATATATATATAATAAAACAACTACGTTGCAACATATCTATGAGAATGATTATATGGGCATATTAACATACATACATATATATATATATATATATATTGCGAATTTGAGAAATATATGCGATACGAACAAAGCGAGAGGGGCAGAGCCCCCCGGTGATGGGTGAGCGTAGTAAATAGAGGCAGAGCCCGCTAGTTTAATAAAAAAATATTTCTCATTGAAACTTTTGTCAGCGAATTTAATAATTAAGAAGAAATATTTACCACTATTACAATAAATTATTGTTACTATTAAACATTTACGACTATTACTATTATAGGCACTCAGAAAAATAGCATTATTTTAAACAACACAAGAGATTAGGAACTCTCAGTCGAATTAATATAAAACTTGCTAGTTTTAGTAATTTTAATGCTGAACAGTTTTAAATATTTTTTACTTAATATTAATATAATAAACGAACAAATAAATATCGACACATTATTTTATACCCTAAGAATAGAAATCATACACCTAACATATACATACACACACATATATACGTCTATATATATATATAGAATATAAATTGAATTTATAATTTGCACGAAGATGAAGTGCACATAGAATTCAAATCCAAGCATTAAATAAAACTAATCTTAAAAAAAGAAATAACAATTAGTCTTTAATATATATCTCAGAATGGAACTCGTGCTGAAGCTACTAAAGAATACATTAAGTTGATCCAAAAGAATGAAGACTGACAGGACAACTTAATACTTCTTTCTATTTCATTAAAATTAATAAACTAAATTAACTTATCTAAATAATCTACCTAATTATCATATTTTATTCTCTTTTTATCTGTCATTTTAAAAATAAAATACAAAAACAATAATAATGGCGCGTACAACTTTCAATTAAACAGCCTATACTCTCATTCAATCAAAAAAACTGTTCGTGTGAAAAGATGATGATGAAGTCGCAACGAAACAAACTATTAAAATAAACTGCAACTCATTATTCTTACACGAGATAAAATTTGGGTAATTCATAAAGTTACACTGCAGCATATCCTCATTAAACTTAATCTCACGTATTTACGACGAAAAACAAAATTATAAAAAGAGAAAAGGAAAAAATAATAATCCTTGCAACTACCACAGTCAGCATAGATACAAAATATTGCCATAATAAACTATATAGACTAAACCAGCCCTGGCTTAAGGAGATAACAAAAAAACACTATATACAACACACAACGAATAGTGTACAGATTTAGTCGAGATGACACCTGTGGCGTGACATAAAAAACGAAGAGAGATGATACGGAACGCGTTTAGTAATAAGAGAGAAGATATGTCGAACACAAAGATGTACTCGGACAATGAGATGATATTATTACGAGAAAATGTCTGTGGTGGACGCGTTAAATAAAGATAAAATCATCAGTGATATATATCGACGACATGATCGTGACAGAGATGGAAACGTTGTGCTCGTGGAGCTATTTCTGATGATACAAATTATGTTACGCCGGAACAGTTGACCGATGTATTTTCAGGGTAAAAGAATGATGTACAGCTCCGAAAAGAATGATTAATGACGGATATTGTACAGACAGTGGAGTCTTATATACGATAAAGAAAATATGGGACGTTATAATGTAGACAACGATGGGAAATACAAGATGGACCGAGCTTAATAGCTCTCATTGGCAGTCTGTCGGAATGGAACGAAAATTCACGTCGTGAAATTTTCATGAATTCATTATCAACAATGAATAAAACAATTGTACTCGTCACTAACGTTTTTCGTTTACTTTTCGAGTATTTTATTTTGTTAATTATACACGAGACTGAATGATGGAAATTCAGTTTACCGAACTGTATTTATAAATGAGGTGGTAAATGATCTAATGGTTAGCACGTTCCGAGCTGTGAACAATGACGGATGTTATGAACAATAGTCATGAGTTTGAATTTGAATTTGTCATGGTTGTTGTGAACAATGGTTGGGAATAATACGGGTACGAACAATGGACGTGAGGTCGAATTGACTTCGAACTGTTACTTTCTAGTAAAATGCAAAATATATGTGTTTTGAAAATCAACTCGGACACTGACAAGAACATTTCTAATAAAATCAAACAACATTGTTTTTCTCTTCGTCATCATTTTTCTATCAAGTAATTTCATATAACATCTTCGAATATTTTATAAAAAAATATATGAATTAATTTTAACTTTAACTTATTTCATTTATTTTTTTTAATAAAAAAAATACTTTTTAATAAACATCTTAAAATAAATGAAGACTTTTATTGCAAAAATATTTAAGTAAGATTAATTTTTATATTAATTAAGAAAGTATTTTATTAAACCGGTTTTATTTTTTTTTAATATAAAATTTCCATTTCAAATTCAAAATTCATTCTTTATAAGATATGCTATCACTCTCAGTATGATAATGTGCAAAAAATCTGAAAAAGTTGTCTGTACCTTTGATGATAATAGCATCGTCATCTTGACACGCATAAGCATCAATTAAAAATAATCAATATTTTTGAGCTGAATCTTCTTTATGGTTTTTGAAGATGGGAGAAATTTCAATTCTGGAAGTGAATTTAGTCACAGTGTCAAACCTGGATTTTATAAAAAATATTTTTTTAAATTTCAAAATTATTCCATAAAGTTGAAATATTCCAATAATCTATGAATTTGTTATTTCCAGATATTTGTATAATACTAAAAATATTTATTAGGCTGGGGAAAAATATTTATTACATTGACAAGACACAATATCAGGACAGAGATTGCTTTCAGGGAAACTCCATCCCCGAGGGATAATGGAACATTTGAAGATACTAACACGATAACATGATTCACATTTCCTTAAAATTCGTCGAAAAAATATAGTTGTTACGATACTAATATTATAATTTTTGTGAAAATTTTGTTTATTATTGGGTGCCATCGTTAATAATAATTTAATACAAAATTTTAAAAAATGTTTGTTTATTTTTTGAAACTTTACGGATTATATATATATATATATAGAGAGAGAGAGAGAGAGAGAGATTTCAGAATGGCAGAAAAATAATTACGGTTTATGACCTACAAGTTCATATACATTTTTCTCTTTTTTTTTCATTTTCCTAACTGCTTTAAATGATCCAGAACTGTTCCATGACTAACGTCTAACTTTTGTGCAAGCTCACGAATTATTGTGAGCGGTTCTGATTCAACTAACGCCTTCAGTTGGCCGTTATGAACTGAAGAAGGACGCCCGCGACCTTCTTCATCTTCGAGTCTCTCATCCCCAGTACACAAATTTTGAACCGTACGTTCCTTAACAGTACCCCCAACAAAAGCATCGTTTAATTTACGAGCAGTTTCTGCTGCTTCACCGTCCTTTTTAATTCATACAAAAATTACTCTTATTTGGTTCTTTACCATATTCATTCAATAGCCCAATTCGAAACAAAATTAATAATAAAACCAGTTGACAATGACCGAAAAATGTACTTTAAAATGATATTAAGATGAACACGATGAAATGGCAATTTTATTAAATAAAATTAAGGTAGAATTCAGAAAACAAAAACTGAAATTATTTTCCTACCAACCTAAAAAAATCAAATTTTCTATTGACAATCTATAATAAAACAAAGTGCACGAGACATATTTATATTAAATAACTAATATTAAGAATTCATAAAAAAATATTGAGAGATTGTGCTTTTTATATCAAGCGAGAAATACTTAACTTCACTTTTCATATCTGATTTTATAAATTCATTTTTTTACATATTAAAAATTAAAATAAAAATTTTAAATAGAATTTAAATCATTTTTTTATAATTCATGAAAATACCTTTTCGTTTCATCATATTTTAATGTTATAAATTAATTGTCTAGATATGCCATAGAGAATAATTAAATAAAAATTATAATTAAAAAAAGTAGGTACAAATGTTCAAGTATTAATTATTTGAATTAAAAATAGCAAAAAAATAAGCCGATATAAAGTACAAGTAATTTAATTTTGAAGAATTTTTATATCTTCGTAGAATTTTTATTATCAAATTAGAAAAAAATAAAACTTACAAATAATATTTTAAAAAAGATGATTCTTTGTATAAAAAGATAATTCTTTTCCCTACATTGTATTATAAAAAAAACAATGTAATTTTGTCTATATTGAACTTAGGAAAGGACGAGTGAAATATAACGTACAACAAATTGCTGTAAAAACTTTTAGATTTATTAAATTCAAGCTGATATTCCTGAAACATATGTCATGGTTGTAACATTTGTGGAGAAATAAGCATTAAAATAGAATACCATTACGTCTGAATACTTTTATAAAATATGAGAGAATAAAACGAAACTTTAATGAGAAACTAATGGATAGTTTTTACATCACGTTTAAATTATATTCATGGAATCGTTAAACAGAATTTTAAATATTTAAAAGTTTACAATTCAAATCAATGAGAAAAAAAGGCTAATAGTGAACTGAACAAAAAAATAGTTTATTCTAGAAATATATTCTTTAAAACTATACATACACTAACACATTTTCAATCGATTCTCTAAATAACAATACTTCAGGCAATAAATTTATTTTTATGCTATCAGAAACGGGTCAAACGCGTATCGTACAAAGTTTATTAGGGTTGTGAAAATGGCGACCGTGTAGAAAAAAGATGCGTGTGTGTGTTCGTGAGTAAGCCGATACCTCAAGTGTAAAGGAGTTTTCGTACTGTTTACGAAAAACATTCTCGAAAGCTTCAAATCAATTAATCGCGGCAAGGAACGTTTCATTGAAAAAGGAAGCAGCGAGAAACACAAATCAGAAAATTTAGAACATGAGAGACGAAACGTTAAACGTGTTTGTGAAGCTTTCGCGTGTAATCTGTTTGATGTGAAAGCGAAAAAGCACCAAATGCGTTGGGTCAATCATTTCGATTTACACATTTTATGTACAGGTAGAAATGATCGATGTGGTATTTCAAACACATTCGGTGTGTGTATAAATTCCAATTCCAATTATATTTTTTATTGATATATTCTTACGCACAATGTAAAAAACATTCATTTGTCATGTGTACATTTCCAATGTAGTTTTGAAACTGTGGCTAAATTCACTTTCACAAATGAATTTTTACTTACATCACAAAACAGTTTTTGATTATAATTGCTCAATAATTGATAACTGATTATTTTTGACTCTTATTTACTCGGATTTTGATAGCAAAACCACCTTTATCAAACCGCTGATGTACAATATATATATATACATATATATATATATATATATATATATATATATATATATATATATATATATATATTAATTAGGTTTGTAGGAAAATAGTTGCAGTTTTTGTTTTCTGAATTCTAACATTAATTTTTTGTTGTATGTTTTTCATTGAACACCAACATAATAACTAAATAAGTATGACATTTTATAAAAATCGAACGGATTTTGAAAGTGTCAAAACTCGAATACAGCTTGTCGAGAATTTTTAGATAGCATTTTGTATACACGAGGGTCGTTTGATAAGTTTGCAAAATTTCTATGATATGGCGCCACCATTAATTTGGTAATGCCATGCCTATTAAGTGTTACTATTTAAACTAGAATAGGCGAAATTTCAACCAGAAGCAACGCAAAATAGTTTTTTTTTATTTTTTTTTTAGTCTTTAATAACAAGATTTTCCGCAATGGAATTGAAACGAAATAAAAATACTCTACATACAAATAAACACACTCTAAATAAAAATAAACTCTACATAAGAAAAATAAACTCTACATTGCCGGCTAGTAAGGTGATGGCTACAGTTTTTTGAGATTTCCAAGGAATCGCCTCCATTGACTACTCAACGAAGGGAAAATCGATAACAGGGGCATATTATGTAACATTATTGGATCTTTTGAAAGAAGAGCTGAAACAAAAATGAACAAGTTTTGCGCACAGAAAAGTGCACTTTCACCAGGACAACGTGCCGTCTTCGAACTGATTTGTCATCCCCCCTATTCTCCGGACTTAGCTCTGTGCGAGTTATTCTTCCCAAAATAGAACAATTGGCCCATTGTGAAGAAATTCTCGTTAAATGACAATGACATCATCGTCACCGTCAATGCGTATTTTGCAAACTGAGAAAAGCTACTTTTCCGATAGGATGAAAAAATAGGAAACTAGCTGGATCAAGTATATAGCGCTCAATTGAGACTATGTTGAGAAATAAAAAATAGTTTTTTCCATAAAAACGGTATTTAACTTGCGTTTTTACCACATTTATTGAACGAACCTCGTATATGTATGTGTATATATATATATATATATATATATATATATATATATGTATATAGAAAGAGAGAGAGGGAGAGCATATTAAGATAAATTATGAACATTTTCATTCATATTTAATAATAAACTCATTATAACCTGATAATCCAATCAGCTAACGCATCGTCAAATAATGTACATGCACAAGTGTGTGTGTGTATGTGTGTGTGTGCACGAGTATACAAGAGCAGCGAGGCGTACGGACGTGTTTGCACATAAAACAAATCACAATAAATAATATAAAATTCATAGCAGAATGAATGAAATGCATCGACTTTCCAGCAGGCAAGCTGATTTAAGCTGATTTAAATCCGTATATCGGAACAGGACACCGGAAAATCCTATCAAAAACACACATCGGCCAAAACACATTTTCATCGAATCGCTGTGGAGGAAAATGCGCGAAGGTGGTGTCGGGTGGCGAAAAAAACACACACATGTGGAAGGGGGTTGCGATGCGTCGTCAACTTTTCCGAAGATGATTTGATCCACGCCAACAAGCACCAAATGAGGATATGTTGTATGGGTAAGAGGCAACAGGGTGGATTATCTTCGTATCGATGTTGTACGCTCGATGCTTCGCGCTGCGTCGGCGTGTGGTCGATCATGAGGGACACGATGGAACTATTTATTGAATTAGAAAGATATAAGGTGTATGTTTCATACATACATATCCATATATATATATATATATATATATATATATATATATATATATATATACAAACATTAAAGAAGATTACATTATGTGATATAACCCCACAAAGTTTTTATATAAAAACCAAAAACATTTTCATATTTCCTAGGTATTATATATATATATATATATATATATATATATATATATATATATATATACACATCAATAATTTAGAGATAAAATTTGACGCACTGAACGATATATGTCTTCAGGAAATAAGACACCAAATAGAAAAAAACAAAGTTTATGTTGTAAATCATTTCTTTTCGTTACAATAGTCTTCCATTATTAATTGGAAAAAAAATTGTTCGTACATTTTTTTAGAAACTGAAAGTATTACAAAATTTGTCTATAGAATATAATTTGTTTACAAATAGAAATTAAATTATTAAAAATGTCAAATGTTAAATAACGCAGTTGATATGAATTGTCAGACATAAAATATGAAGATAATTCTATTTGGATTTGAATAACAAGAATTTTATTATTTAAAAAATACTTTATCAAAATCATTCTATTATCTTTTTAAAATTTATGCTATTTATTTTGGAGTATACACTAAAACACTGAATTACTAAAAAATAGACATCAGAATATCTCCAAGACTAGAAATTTGAGACTGAGAAACTAGACTAGAAAATTCTGAAAGAAAAACTGGAAAATTCTTCCTCTATCTCATATTTCAAACTGATAGACTACTTAATTATATCAGAATTCGAAATAGAAAACTATTACAAATAGAAATTTAAATATTGAGTCTATAAGGTAGTCCCTTACTGAAAGATTGACTAATTTTCCAAAGTAAGAAGTGAGAATTGAAATCTAAAGCTTGAAAGTCTGTGTGAAAGAATATTTTGTTTGATTTCTTATTTATCTCCTCAGTACCCAGTAATAAATAATAAAGAAATATAAAAGTGCTAGTTTTTTTTTCATCAAATTTCGTTTAGTAATAATAACTATGTTAAGAAGAGTTAAATGAATACATGAGAAAATTTATATGAGAATATGTATATTTTCAGAATCTTAATTTCCTAATTATTACATATTTGTATTTATAAACTTTTTTATGTAAAACAGAAATGTTACTCAAAAGAAATAATTAACAAGGACATAAAACGTTTTTAAATTTTAAATCTGATTTTTTATGAAAGTGCATTTGTTACCATTTATAGAACTATTGAATAATTGTTTAATTTGTTATTTAATTTTTCTTTATTAATTTCGGTTATTAGTATTGAATTATAATATTTAGAAATGTATAAATATTCTTTTCTTTGTCAAGCTTACAGAAATGTTAACCTGAAAAATAAATAGTACTTTTTGGTCATATAGAATTTCCTTCAGTTAATTCGTGTGTGAAGGGGCTAATTCTCTTTTGATGGCCTCAAGTTGAACGTGTTTCATGTTTTTTTGTTTTTATTATCGCTATTGCTAGAATATCACTTACAGATGAATAATCGAAAAAAGTAGTAATAACTTTTTTATTAGGCAATGGCTGATCTCTCATTGGATGAGTCATCTAAAAAGACACCAAGTAAAGAGCTTCGTAATTATTGTGAGCTCCATTATTAGCTCTATTCATTTTCAATTCCAGGAGTTACACTATCAGTCCACTTGTTTTGTCTAGCAGATTTCGGTTGTTTGTTATTTCCAGAAAAACTTTAAACTATCTCTATTGAAATACTTGCTAACTATAATTGTAATAATTTTGAAAAAAAAATATTTGAAATACTTTAATCAGTGGCAGGTTAGAAAGGAAATTATTTTTTTAGTAGAAAGTTAATCTATGCATATTTTGTTATTTAGTAAAACTGTTAAAAACGACATGACTTATTGAACAATCTAATTTGTGTGTGTATGTGTGTGCTGCACGTCTGAATAACTTTATATGAAATTACATTTTAATATTAAACCGAAGAATTTCACGTGAACGCGCTGAAAATTACATACAAAGAGACATCCCGTCGACACAGATGAAAAAAAAATCAATATGAAATCCGTGTCCCCCAGTGAACTCTCACAAAGCCACTGCTGGCTGGTCTTCCTGTATTGTAAACAAAATGGATGGAATGATAAACGATCAGCGTGCGTGACCTACCTTGATCGGGATGTTTGTAATTTCTGACGAGATGACAAAGCTGTAACGGTAGGTATCTGGTGTCGGCTCTTTGGGGCGATCGGGGACTCGGCGGGGCACCGGACAAAAATCCCCTCTGCAACTCCCAACCTACTTCCGATATGATGCTCGCTTTACGGAAATACGGCGTCACTTCTCGTAAGTATTTCACTGTTGAGAGAAAAAAACAAGAAATAATTACGGTGCGTTCTTTTTGGATTATTTCGAAAATTAGTTACGAAGACAATGTATGGGATTTTATGATCGATATTTGTTATTGCTTCGTGTTAAGTAAATGTAAATGTCGTGTTTAGTAAAATGTAACACAATACAGTAACTGCAATAAAAAGAATAATATTTATAAAATATAAATGGTCTTAATACAAAGTGAAAACAGAAAAAGAAAACTATAAAAAATTACAGTGGTTTCGAGAATTATTTAAAATATTACTTCGGGCTGAAAGAAAAGACAAGATTAAATAAAAAGACATAACAATATACAATTCTGTGTTTAACAAGTCTAAATAATTATTATAGAAAGAATATAAAGATATGAACCACATTTATTTAATATTTTTCTTTCACTATACGGATTAAACAGAAATTATTATTTTCTTCCAGGTTATATTTGTGCAATATTTATATATAAATAAATCAAACGATTTTTTTTTTAAAAAAATCCTAAATCAATGTTTCTTAAATTTCGGGCGTAACGATTTTTTAGAGAGCCGTGAATACGTTGAAAAATTACTAATAATTAGTGAAATTCTATGACTGAGATTTTTTTAACGACAAAAAACATGAACAACTCATTAAATGTATCTGATTCACTTAACAGATTTTTTTGTGATTTATTAAATATAATAATAATGTACAAAATAAACTAGTCCTGAGGCAGAATTTTCTTTCGAATCACATCTAATAAATCAATATTTCATGTTTTAATTTCTTTCTAGACACAGATATAAAAGAAGGAAATTCTTTTAGAACGGAAGTTAGTAATTCATTTCAAGCTCTTCATTTTTGGTTCAAAATTAAGTATTTATCCATTCCTATGTACATACAGATAATTTCTTTATACAAGAATATGTTTATAAATTTTATATAAATTAATTTATTTTAATTGAATACCACCTATTTATTTGATACTTCAAAATAAAAATACATTATTTTATAATTTAAACTTTTTAAAGAATCGATTTTACTTTTAAAAAAACATAAGATTTAATCGACCTGAGTGAATCAAATATTGATATTTTACTAGACTTATTGAGAAACACTGCTTTAAATAATCTCAATATAAGAAAAGATTAATTTAATTATAAATTAAAGAAAACCAATTCGTTTCAATCTGCTTGCTTTTATATAACAGATTAAATATCTTGGAAACATTTTGTACAAATTAAATTCTTAAAACAAAATTAATAATAATAATTGACAAATACTGATCGATTTTGTACGATAATTGGGTTAAAATGAAGCAAGACGATGTTATTATAACAACAATTTGACAATGTCTTGAAGAGGATAGAGAATTAATCAGAAATTTCATAACGAAATATTTAATACTGACTGATATTAATTTTAATAAACACGTATTGATACTCTGTTCCTCGTGCTTATTTCTTTCTGGATTTTTTCTGTTAAAAAATAGACTGATGAAAAGATATGAGATATTTGATTTTATATGAAGAATATTTTAAATCGATTTTTCGTTAAAAAATATGATTATTTTAATATGAAATTTTTTTTCGCATATTTAATTTTTAAATTTTATAAATTATAGAGTAAAAATCGTATTTTCATTTATTATCAATCGTCTCTACTTCTACTCTCCTCTAAACATTGAATATCTAACTATTATTTTTTAATCTAATCTAATCTATTATTTTTTATTTAACTCTTCTAACCCTCGGTGCAGTAAACATAGTTTACTGCACCGTCAATATTTTTTTATGACAATTACTATTTGTGAAAAAATAGAAGGATTTTTAATTATTTGAACATTGAAGTCCAGTCCTCACACCACTGATTTGTATCAATAAAACATGTTTATTACAAGAAAATAAAGAAATATAATTAAAAATATCACTTTACTTCCTAACTCCGATTGCAATTGTGTCGGATAGATTGAGTAGTCCGATACAATTGTTGCTGGTTTTAAGCTCGGATAACGGAGAAAGTTTGAAAGTTAAGGTTAGCATCCTACTTCCCGCAAAGACAGAAAAATGCTCACAGAAATCGCAAGATGCCTCGAAGAACCATGTAGAATGGGATATCGACTTAGCCGCGTTTGTAAAAATGGACGACCAACAGGTAAAGTTACCTGGACGACCACCCAAGAGATGGGTACAGAGCTAGCAACCCTTATCCACCGAGTTTCGTTTACATATTCTCCATTATTTTCTACCACTATCCTATCTTTTTATTGGTGATCTTTTAAGTTTTAATGCAGGTAATTTTTACCAACATGCATTATTAATTATTATTTCAAAATTCAAAACAAAAATTGACTTGAGGAAAAATAGATAAATCTTTTACACTTTACTAATAAGAAGAACTGGCGTATTTATTTATATTGAGTCGTTCTGTATAATAACTTGTATAGTATGAAGGAAAAACCATATAAAAACAGTGTAAAGTCAAATAAATTATTTTTAAACCAAATAGGCAAGACAGCTCAATTTAGTGTGAAGTGGTATCTTAATTTACTTCATCCCACCACGTCGAAGTAAATTATAACATGGAAAAAAATGTTCGAAATATGTTTTCGTGTTGTTCAAGTATTTAAATTTCAACAATTAACATATAAGTAGGATTTGATATTCTTTTTATACAAACACACCTAATACACACTCGAAACAGCACCGGCGAGTATGTACTGTAATTATTAAGAGTATAATTAACAATTCAAAATCAACAAAACAATATCAACACTTAACATCAAATAAAAATATATCAAACAGCGGGCGATGAGAAAGCTTCAAGTGGCCACAGCAGGGACCCCATCTAGGTTTATGTTACATTTGTGAATTTTGTGTGTACAGGGATGCATGTGTGTTTGTGTTTAAGTATTATGTGTGTTTACGTTAGCAACCCCTAACAGAAAACGCTGTTCTCACCTGTTAAAGCGTCCTCCAACACGCACCTGTAATGGGGCAAAGTTAATAAATATTTAAAATTTATAATCTGCGGGGTGGTTTGGTATGAGGTCACCGCGGGTGAACGAAAATACTTAACGAGAAACAGTGGTGGATGTTTGTAGGTGGATTTCAGAAGTAAATTGTAATCAAAATATAATAACGCACATTGATGCGCATCGTATTCTACGTATATTATTATATTTTTTTTTCGTATAATTTCATTATATGATATTAGTGAGACGTGTAAATCTGTTTAATATAATATCATAAAAAATGAAACTCCTTTACATGAACTTTATTTGAAATTAAATTTTATCTGGAATTTATCTTTTCATTAATTCATATTTCTTTAATATAACAATTAAAATTTTAATTATTAAAAATATTTCTTACCAGCATTTTTTATTCAATACTTACGAGGGTCGTTCGATAAGTATGGTAGAAAGCAAATTAATAACCGTTTTTTAGAAAAAAAAAGATTTTATTTCTCAACATAGACTCCATTGAGGGTTATACACTTGGTCTAGCGAGTTTCTAACTTTTTCATCCTGTCGGAAAAGAATCTTTTCTTAAAGTCTGCAAAATACGCATTGACAGTGGCGATAATATCATTATTCGACGAGAATTTCTTCCAAACGAGATAAATTTTCAAGTTTGAGAAGAGAAAGAAGTAGCACGGGGCCAGGTTTGGAGAATAGGATGGATGAGGAATCAATTCGAAGCCTAATTCTTGCAATTTTGCTATTGTGATGGTCGATTTGTGAGAAGGCGCGTTGTCCTGGTGAAAGAGCGCTTTTTTGTGCGCAAATCTTGTTCGTTTTTGTTTCAGCTCTTCTTTCAAAAGATCCAATATTACATAATATGCCTCTTTTATCGCTTTTCTCTTCATTGAGTAGTCAATCAGGACGATTCCATGAAAATCACAAAAAAACAGTAGCTATCACCTTCCTAGCCAGCAAAACGGTCTTCACCTTCTTCGATACGGTTTTACCAGTCCACTGCTTTGACTGCTGCTTCGACTCAGGTGTGTAGTGGTAAATCCATGTTTCATCCACGGCGACGAATCGATGCAAAACGGTCAGCATATTGCAATTAAACATCACCAAACACTGGCTTGAAATATCCTGTCATGTGCGTTTTTGATCGACAGTCGACATTCGCGGCACCCATCGCGCACACAGCTTTTTACTGTACAATTTTTCATGCAGGATACTGTACACTCATTCATATGATGTTAACAGTATTATCAATCTCGCACATTTTTACTCGGCGGTCTTCTATAACGATACCATGGATTTTTTTCAACTATATCCGACGTGGCGACCTCAACTGGGGGGTCAAGAGAGTGCTTCATCTTCAATACATGTTCGGCCACGTTTAAACTGATTTATCCACAAATAAACAGTCTTCAACGTTAGTGCGGGAGTCCCTATGAACTTTATCCATCTTCGCTTTAATCTAGGTGGCCGTCCACTTTTTCAAATAATGCTTTGTCACTGCACAGAATTCTTTTCCATTTTTACAGCAACTGCTACAATTCTCGGTTCAAACATCTGTAGAATGTGAACAACGCGTCACTTCTGGTTGAAATATCTCCTATGCTAGTTTGAAAAGTGACATTTGATAACCATGACGTTACCATGAATGGCTGCGCTCTCTCATAGAAATTTACCAAACTTATCAAACGACCCTCGTGTTAATAAAATATTCAGAAACCTTTTAATAGTAATACGAATTAAATATACATTTTACTATAAATGTTATAAAAAATATATTATTTGTTTCAATATGTAAGTAGAGATAATGCAATCGTTTTTATTTTTTTTAAATAATTTATATATATCCTCTGGAATAACGATGTTTAACATCAACATCAATTTAATATAAGCTACTCTCCTTGGGAAGAAAACTATAATGTAAGATAGAGTTTTGTATAAAAACGATGAACGTGCGATGAATTTTTATATAAGAAACTTGATTGCCTTATTTTCAGTTAGCATTTCTTACTATCTATGTAAAACATTCACTTTTTTAGTTTAACATTTTAAGAGATTTCATGCATTTTCTATGTTTATATATTGGAAGTTTTTCTCGTTTTTCAAATCTGAAAAGAGTGCTCATTTTTTCCATTTTACTGATTTGTTGATTCATAAATTGTTACTTGTTGAATGAGTAAATAAATAATACATTTATCTTATATGTTCTCTTGTGTTTATTTAATAATCATTTAAGTGTATGACTAAGACAAGTGCTAATCAAAATCAAAGCTAGACACGCCACCTAGGCACTATAGATAACTTCACTTTAACAAATCAATTTTTCATTCACTCTACTAACCATAAAATATTTTATGATCAAATATGTTCAATAATTGATTACTGACAATTTATGATTCTTGTGTATACGAATTTATACAGCAAATTCATTATCCGCAGAGGGCTAATGCATAGAAAAATTTAAGATAAAACTCAAATCAGATTTATTCAGGTAACGCTGATAGATGTTTAAGTCTAAGAATTGACATGTTGCGTATATATGCTTCTTTAAAAACAAAAAATTATTCAAAAGGCACTTCTTCAGAAATTTTTAATGAAAGCTTTTTAGATCTGAGTGTAGTTAATTCAAGTCGTTTGATCCGATCTGGTCTGAAGTGGTTAAACAATTTTTTTATTGACAATTCTTCAAAAGATTTACTCAAAAATACAATTTTTCAAAAGTATAATTTTTTGATAAAAACTTTCCGTATTTTCATATTATTCATTCATGTCAATCCTGGAAATGTTTGATCAGTTCTGGTCAAGATTGTTCACGGTCTATCAGATATGACCAAGTTTAGTCAGGTTTGGTCAACTCCAATTAAGTCATAAAATATCATGTTAAGTACGATCTGGTTACGTTAAATCAGATTAGTTTCAAAAAAATGATTTTAAAGAAATGTATTTTTGAAAGATTATCATTTTAACAGGTTTTTTTTGAAAAATATATCTTGCCTCTTGATTAGATCGATTTTTTATCTTATAATGTTTCAATTATATTTATTTATTTAAGAAGTTTAATAAATATTTACAACTATTTTCCTATATGCAGCCCAGACTATCACACTAGCCTCACGGTCATGGCAACGCTCTGTAGACTTGATGTGGCTGCGCTAGTAGCAGGTCGGTACTTTTGAGCGCGAGTTTTAAGTTTTTTGTACTTGTATATTTGTATATATTAATTATTTGAGACTTTTATTATACATGGCGTTTTGGTGAAAAATGCTTCTTTTAATGTTTTTTGATTTGACTGTTTTTTCATCCAATTTTATTTAACAATATAGGTAAATGAACAAAACCAATGCGTTATTGTGTTGAATTAAAATATTGTGTTCATATATAAAATAGATACAGTATGCAAATTTGAATTGTTATTAATGTACAGAACGGGAAATCAGTAAACATTTTGCGTACAATAACAGATGTAGGTTAGTTGTTTACATTTTCAGTGCACACGTAAAGAATGAGTGCGACAAGAGCGAACAGTGAAGTGAGAGAGAGAGGTCCGACCTGTTGGTAGAGCTGCCTGGTGGCATTTAAATTCCCAAGTCAGAGAAATATATTGGCAGTATAAGTGATTGTAATAGGTCTGATGTAGCCTGAAATAAATAAGTCACTGTATCACAACAACTTAACAATCTTCATATCTCTATAACTAAAAAATGGTCCCGCCGCTATGCGTGAGTTTTATTTGTTATCTGATTGATTGATATCGGTCACGTGGTCTCTGTTCTGATTGGTTGATATCAGTTACATGATATATGTTCTGTTTCGCGGTGTACAACGAAATATGGTGTATGATTTCAGTGTAAAACTGATAAAAAAATTATTCAAAATATTGTATTCGCTGAAGCTTTAGAGTAAAAAAATTTTTATACATTTTAACATTGTATTTTGTAATGTTAATTTTTATAAACTTTTCCAATAAAAATGTTACAACATACATTTTAGGCGGATTATTTGTGTGTATAATTTATTCATTTTAGTTATTTGATAAGAATGGAGCGTGAGTTATCGAGAAGTGGTCAAAACCTTCTCGAGGGTTGACGAACGCAGTGAGCAGGGGACAAATCTGCCTAATTTAATATAAAATAATAATGATTACAAATATGATGATGAAAATATGGAATTACAGATCTAATGCAAGTACCTATTTTTGCATGTCAATTGTATAAAAATTTATAATTATAAATCAGACAAAATGATGAGAGAGGAATGTTGTTTTTCTCGATTGAATGTAAAATTTAATACACAATCTCAACTCTTTCTGAATCGAATACAGATAATTGGTTCGAGTCGACCGGCACTGAACAAGTTACGATTGAACGAAAGATTTTTCCGAAATGATGAGAAAAATAGAGCTTTATTTCAAGGACATTATATACTTATCAGCTTAACACACGATTCGCATCTCAAACACTCGCGAAATAAACTATTCAGTAGCATTGAAAAGTTGTAAGATAGGTAACGTCGGTCGCCACCCACAGGTACTGGGTATGGGACGGACGTGACTGATATTAGAAATGAGTCTAGTTCGCTACTACCTTATCCTTACACCAATCAAATTCACTTCTCCCAACGATACCATCACATCTCAGTCTCTGCTACGCCTACATTTGAATATACGTGTACGTGTTTATCTTATTTTTTTATGCGAGATTTATATTATACATGATTTTATTTTTTGATGAATATTTTTTTTTAAAAATTCATATTGTTGAGAATGTTTTACATAATATGAAAGCACTTGTCTTTTATTTTTAATAATAATAATTTATCATTCATGTAAATCATATAGATCTTAAAAAAATAAATCACATATAAATTAGTAAAATTTAACTTTGAAGTTTTAAAATTTAAAGTTACTCCATTTGTGGGATAACTGACGAATCTCTTGTCTAAAAAAAGATAGCGGATTTAAGTCGATGAAGTAGTTATGCATTTTCGGACCTCTTCTACTATTTTAGCATTTTTTGTATGTTTTATAAGACACAAGACCTTCTCCCAAAACTGAACAAATAATTCGCATATCTTCCGCTGCAGTTTTCTCAACAAGAATTAATTTTTTTGTGTTGTTAATTTGTTTAGAAACGTTTTATAAAATTTGAGCAATATTTTCCAAATTATTATATATATTTCTCGAAATTCTAGAAGAACAAAATTAATAAACCTAATAAGAATCCACAGTTAAAAAAACAATGATTTATTTGCAAGCTGAAATAAATATTTTTATCTATTAACTAATTTAATTTTATTTATTCGATTCAATTTGAAATATATTCATTCTTACATAAAAAATCATGATGACACTATATTATTTTTTTATCAAAACACTTTATTCTTTATTATTAAATATCTGAAGAATTTATATTTTATCATTAGATTTTTTTCATACACTCCATTATTTCTTTGCAAGAAGATATATTTTACCCAAAATGGCTAACAGTTTTTTTTCAAACACACATTGAAAACATGACATTATGTTCTGATTTTTGAAATTTGAATGAATTGTTTTAATGTGTGTCTATTTATTGTCCATTTTCAAATATGTACACATTTATGACACACATAACCAATGAAAACCCGCTAGTCGGAAGTTAATAACGATAAATATTTTCTCATACAATGATAACGAACCGTATTGTTTGATATTAAATGACTATGATATATATATATATATATATATATATATATATATATATATATATATATATGTCCTAGTGAGTGTGTAAACAACGATGTATGTTATGAAGGTATGTACTTAAGGGATTAATGGTTAAACTTGTAAAATCATACTAATTTCTATCTATTTCGATATGCAAGTAAGTTTAATAGACTATGATAACATGACCCACATGAGCTTAATAACATTTAATGTTTGTTTTACGACACGGCCACGAACCGCCACTGTTCGACGAAATCATTCAGATTATAATTGGAGCGTTTCGGTATTTTCTGTAACGCCTGTATTCTCGGCAACACCGTACCAGTATTGTTGCGGTATTTATGTTTTCCGTATTTTTATTTCGTGTTTGATGTAAGATTATGTCGCGCGTTGAATTAATGCCCGGTTTGATTCCTGTACGCTTTTGGAGAAATGAATGATGAAGTTTTTTATTAGATTCTGTACAAATTGTTCGAAACGGATTCGGTGGTCGACTTTATTAATATGGTAATTTTTTTGCTACGAAATAAACAGATTGAAAAACATGTCTACCACTTTCAATTATAGGTTTTAATCAGGTGATTTGTATGATTTCATGATTTCATTAGATTAACGCCTTGAAATGTTTATTATATACTTCTGGAAATGAAAGAAATAATGGTAGTAAAACAGGAAAAAGCAACTGCAATTAAATATGTATATATATATATATATATATATATATATATATATATATATATATATATATGTATATATATATATATATAGAGAGAGAGAGAGAGAGAGAGAAAAGAATGAATACAACGTCTGATTACAAAAAATATCAACTGTTTCCACAGACATATAATGAATTTTTATACACTGATCATATTTAGGAACAATTCTTCAATTCAACATTTTTCCTAATTCTTTTTAAAATATCAACAATTTTAATATTCATTTAAGCATCATTCTGAACTGTATAACAAAACTAATAGTGACATAAATTTTGAGCGACAAAAAAAGTAAAGCATATTTATTGAACTAAATCGGTTTGTGAAAATCTGTGAAAAATTAAATAAGCACATAACTAAACATTTTACAAAATTTCAGTACATTTTGTTTTATCGACAAATGACAACCAGGTTTCATAACAGCAAAAAAAAAGTATACAAAAACCAACTGACTTCTAATATTATTTGTTTTCCCACATTTTCCACGAATCAGGCTCCGCATACATACACTGACATAACACAATAACAAGACAAAGGTTGGTTTCGGGGAAACACCATCCCAGAGGAACGGCCGAAGGTAAGAAGACACACTAGAACATGATCACACTTTCTTAAAATTCGTGGAAAAAATCTAATATTACTTAACTGGTCAAAATCATAAATCTAAACATTTTTTATTAAAACTGAAGAATTATTTAAAAATATTCAATATTCAATAATCAATTATTAAAAATTTTTCATCAGAGAAATTTTGATTTATGAGAAAGTAAAAAAATAATTTCTGAAACTGAATTTAGTCACAATACTAAAATATGAAAATGCAAAAATATATATATCATTTTACTACATTCTATTTCAAAACAATCTACTTTTAATTATCCTTTTTTTAAGATTTATTATAAAAAGAAAAACTTTCAAGTTTGATCATTAAAACGAGCATAAAAAACTCACTAAAACATTCAGTAACTCGTCTGGATGTATACATTTATAATACAAACTAAACTAATAGTTTTGTCAAGTATATACTGATGATTGAAATTCACAGTGTCATTAGAGAATCTCATTAACATGTGCCATCACAAAAAAAATATTAAAAAAAATGTTAAATGTTTTGAATTTATTTGTTTCAATACAGTTAAAACAGTATGCACAGCAAAAAGGATGTAATGAAACATTGATTACCAAACTGTGGCCAAATTTAATTTCACCAATGTTTTTCTTTAACTTCTCAGAAATTAATTACAATATATTTCTGGTCAGAAACATTCAATAATGAATAACAGATCACTTTTATGCTTACTTACAAGTATTCCTATAGATATACAATTATTTTCATAGCAATACTATACAGAAAAAATATATCTATTTGACGATGTAGGGTTGGCAACAATTGAAATGATTAATAATCAATTATAGAACATTTTGACAAGAATATTTTTTGTGATTTGTGAGAAATGAAAAATTGATTTATGAAACTAAACAATATTGATTTTTAGCATCATTTCACACTTTCAAATATTTATTTTTATGTGTATTTAACACACAAAATTTTAAAAATATACTTTAGAATTGTTTTTAATGATTTTGATTTTATTTCACTTTTATTATTTTTGTTTCAGTAATTCTAATAATTTGACTACCCAGTATAAATATTTACATATATACATATATATATATATATATATGTATATATATATATATACATATATATATATATATATATACTACTATTATGTATGTGTATGCATTTGAATGGAAAGTTATAAATAAACTTTAACTCCTTAGCATACAACGTTATGTATTTCTTATACAACAGTAAACATTAATATTTGAGACGCAAGTAGATTTAATTTGCTTTAGTGCAGCTACAATATAAATATTGGAAAGAAATAATATATATATATATATATATATATATATATATATATATATATATACTCGGTGTTGAAGTATGAATCATAAAATCGAACATGTCTGTTTGAACCCTGCAACATGTCTGTTTGAATTTATACAAAAGTGACAGTGAAAGCCAAATGGGCTATTCGAGTGAAGGCACGTTTTCTTAAAAACATACACCTTCCACTGGTAGAAAGCAACATACTGCAAAGAGACATTACGTGCTCAAAAAATAATATAAAAAAGCGAAACGATTTGGCAGTACAAAAAATGTCAAATACCTCTCTACATTTACCAGAATATTTCTACAGGACTATTGAATAATTGTTTAATTTGTTATTTAATTATTCGTTATTGATTTTGATTATCAGTGTTGAATTATAATATTTAAAAATGTATAAATATTTTTCTTTTTTTTGTTAAGTTTGTACAAATGTTAAACCGAAAAATAAATAATATTTTTCGATCATATCGAATTTCAATAAATTAGTATGACAAGAGGTTAATAAGAGTTATGCTTGTTTGTCGAGTATCCGTTGTTTTTTTATAATTAAAATACTTCCGCGAGCAAAACAGAAGAGATAAACTGCTGATTTCTTGTAACAACTTGTAACTTTTCTCATTTTCTATATAGATGGATTGCAAAGAAGAAAATAGTTGATTAAGTCAATCTCGTTATGAAAATTAATTTCAGTTCTATTATATATATATATATATATATATATATATATATATAATTTGTTTTCTCATCAGAACATGAAATATTCTTCTGAATTGAACTATTATTGTGTCATGAAAACAAGTTAAATGATTAAAATTGTTGACAATCATATTTTGTAATACAATAAATTATAAGTACTTCACAAGTAGAAATAAAGTAAAAAGCGATACAATTTCACTACTTTCATTTATTTTGAAATAATGATCATCCGTTGGGAATTAAGTAAGAGTACAATAAACATTTCAACTTTTTACAATGAAGTTCGAAATTACAACAAAGAACATTTATATAATTGAGTTATTTCTTTAACTCAAGTTTCCAGATATTAACCGAAGATAAGAATATGGTAAATCATTTCTTTTATAAAAAAATATAAGTGTAGGTACAGAAAGTATAAGTATTTTTTTTTTCAAAATTGTATCAGTTAAGTTTACATTTAAGTATTTAGTTTATTCGAAATAATATATGCGTTATCCAAGTGAAATCATACTTTTTATTTTACCGGTTGTATATTTTGTTAATATTTAAAACGCTATGCAATTGAATACTTGCTTTCACCTAGTTGGATTTTGAAACTATTGTTTTTTTTTTAAAAAAAAACAAAACAACCGAGATATCCTGGTAGTTTTCATTATTTTCGATTATAAAAGTGTCTGTTCTCTAGTACTAGTTTTAACATGTGTGTGTGTAGATTCTTAGGAAAATGTGAAGATTCAACAATCTGAGCCCCACCCTCAAAAGACCTAAGAATGGCACACGTGGCGAAATTTGTATTAGAGAACAGATATTTACCTAATTTAAAATAAAAGGGCCACTAAAAAGTGTATTATTAGGATCAAAGTTATAAAAATATAATTATAATTTTAAAATTATAATAAAAACTATTTTTTTATATGAACTTAACGAATTTTTAACTTAAAACATAACTCTCAATTATTTTTTTTCATAGTGTATTGCAATGATGTCATACAATTATACTACTTTCAACAGAGTCTCCATTGCGTTCAATGCAAGTTCTTCAGCGTTTAAATAGTGCTTGAATTCATCTAAAAAGTCTTTTGATCGCGTGCAGAGCCTTTTATACAACACCTGTTTTACTTCTTCATTTGAGTTAAAAGACTTTCCGCCCATTACCTCTTCAAGTGGTCCAAAGAAATGATAAGTGATTAGTTGAAGCGAGATCTGACGAGTATGACGATTGAAAAAAATACGCAAAGTGCAGTTCTTCGATGGCTGACATTTCACGGGTAATATGGGGTCGAACATTTTCGTTTTGCGATAAGACTACTCAATCAAAAATAATCAGAAGTTTTCGTTGTTTATATTCGATTTCTAATCGGAGATGATTCCTGAGGAGATCTAAATATGTGGCACTGGTAATAATGTACCCCTTGATCTTATAATTCTCCAAAATGGCCACTCGTTCTAGAAGAGAGTCTGCAACAATTTCCTTGTAAATATCTGTATACGGAACATTTCGTTACTTATGAGAATGTGTTACACCTCTATACTCGCATTTTTCAGTCACAATTCTCGCTAAGAAACCATTATCTTCGGAAGAAGTGCAACAAGTGGTTGATTAGTGGTTGAGCACACGATCAAAATACTTTTTTTCTAAATAAATCCAGACACTAGTTATGGATTGGAGGACTTGCATGGAACGCAATGGAGACTGTGCTGAAAAATTTTATGACACGTCGTTGCAATTCACGGCGATAAAAAGGAAAATTAAAGTTTTCATTTGACTCGTCATCGTACACATTATTATTCAATTATATGGTATGAAGAAATGTTTTATTTATTTAGTTCTAAAATTCAGACAAGTATAGACTGTTTATATTCAGTACTTAGATGTGTAGTAAAAGTTGTTTATGAACACAGTGCTTGCGTAAACAGTAGAACGACGAGTAAAGAATAGAATTAAGAAAAGAGTAAATCAGTGACAACAAACCAATACATACTTGTGAAAACGTTCACAGGCAGATAGAAAATAACATTATAGTTGTGACATTGTAGTTAAATTTATTTTCTTAACCCTTTCAAAAGGTATGACGGATATATCCGTCTTTCTCACTTTTATTCGCGCAAACTACCCACTTAAGGGGTCAAATAATTTTTTCACTCATTCCACTAAGTAACAAAAATTTTTTAACAACAATGTTCAATAAATCATTATTATTCATTATTGATCATTGCTTATGCGCCATTATTCTGTACCTCGGAATATTGAAGATGATTGCATCGTCATCGAAATGCGCATAAGCAACAACCAAAAATGTTTAATAAATAAATGTATAATCATTTACTGAACTTTCTTGAATAGATTGTTCTTGTAGTTTGTGTGATAAATAAAAACTTTAGCTACAGTGTCAGAACTGTACTGTACATAATAAACTGATGATACTAAAACATAATAAAGAGAACCTTTAAACAATCCACATTATCCGTTATAAAATTCGAAAATAAATATTCAACACGAAGTCTTGCTAATAAAATCTCATTTAAAAAGTAATACATACACATTTTAGAAAATGCAGCACGTTTTAATTTTATATAATCCCAAAGGATGTACTAATAAAAAAACAAACTACAAAATTTACATTTTTAGAATGAAATAAACTTTTCTTTTTTAAATTAAACATTTTATTATACTGGAAGATACAAACATATAAATATCATCCCTGTTAGTACAAATAAATTTAAGAAAATAGTATACTGCACACATATAAATATATATATATATATATATATATATATATATATATATATATATAACATGAAACAATCATCATTTATATGATTCCATTGTACAATTTCGAACAAAAACTGGCACACAAGTTTAATAAATTCCTCTTACGAAAATGATCATATTTCACAAGCGTCGCTTATCACCTTATTCCATCTCGTACTGTAAAATTGAATTAAAATAAACGACTAGAAACCCAGGCCGGCGAAGAATATGCTCGAAAATGGTTTACCCGTATGGGGTGTGAGACTGAACGAGGGAATGATGCCAATGTATTTCTTTCGACAAAAATAAAATGAGATGTTTGAAGCGATAGTATTTGAAATATCCTGTGAATTGCTATATTTTTTACCTTTCACATATATATATACATACATAAATATATATATATATATATATATATATATATATATATGTATATATATATATGTATATATATATATATATATATATATATATATATATATATATGTATATATATATATATATAGTCATATGGTTGATATAGTGAACATAAAATTAGTAAGAACGATAACAGAACTGTTAATTAAAAAAATGATTTAGATTGAATACACGATTTTTTCATTATAGTAAGTGCTTATATTTATCAAAATATTTAAGCTCATAATTCAGTGTTTTCATAACGTAAGGAGGTGCACCCTGGAGGGAGAAGATAATGTCTGAGGAAAGTACAGTAATAAGAAAAAAACACTATAATTTATATCCGTTTTTTCCGTACATAAACACACACACACATACAGATTATATACATACATATATATACATATATATATATATATACATATATATATATATATATATATATATATATAAACATTTGACTTTTATTTACAGTAATCTTAAAGGAATAATTATTCATGTTAATAACTATTTATTATTAAGAAAATTACCGCAAAGTTTTTTTAAGCAGCGAAAGAATTATAAATGGAGTGTTTAAAACTTAACGACAAAATACACATTCAGTTAATATTAAACTCGGGTTTCAAATATAAATCTATAAAATTTTTGGTTTTATTTTATAATTTATTTGTCGTAAAGTGTATCGCCGTTTTTAACCCTTTCGATACTATCAGTGACTATAGTCACCCGTTAAAATTTTGCATTGTTTCATAAGTTTAATCGAAAATAAAAAAGCTTGTTATCTTCATCGTAACCGATTTCTTTTGTTTCGTAATTATTTTGTTTTTTGTCATGGCCACTCTGATCATAATGATATGAGGATCAGTGCTAAAATAACATTTCGACGGTGGATTAGAGATAACGTAAGATTTTATGTCAGCAATGGATCTGATGGTATGTACCTTAATTTTTTATGTTTTCCTTTCATTATTTTTTTCTTTGTTTTTGACATCCTAGTACTGATGAACACACATTGCAAACTAAGAGAAACAGGCGTCACATTGAAAACGGAAATTATAAGATGAACATTAACTTGTCAACGTCAGAAGATGATACTACTTTAATAAACAATAATAACTGTGTAAGGAAAATGGTACGCGCTCTCCGCGAAGATGCGCACGTTCTCATCGTAATAGGATCGTACAGTAACGCCGTACTCGCGATTCCAGTATCCGTACAGCGGAAGCATAGTGGTGAAAGACATAGCCGTGTCAAAAGGGTTAATTGGTGAGAATAGGAGTATATGTAGGGACTTGCGTGATGTTGCCAGATCATAAAAGCGAAAAGATTTTATAAAATATTACAGGATATTTTTCAATATATCTCTTTTTTTTATTAAAACATGTTTTCTTTGAACAAGTGGTAAATCATATTTCACTCAGATTATACACAGAAATTAATTGAATCAGAATATAATTATTAGAAATTTAGCTCGATCCACTTTTAGAAAAATAACTTTTTCATGCCCACATAAAACACAAAAATGGTTCGGTTTAAATTTTTCAATAATTATTTATCATTCATGACTTTCACTTGTGTACATTTCGATAAAGAAGCTGTCATCTTTAAAGTATTAAGGTACAGAAAAATCTAAGTTTAGATTATCTATTTTTAGATTAGATTTTTATGTACGTTACATTTCTGAGGATATTGTGAAGTACAAAAAATAAACAAAAATAACAACATTATTGATAAGAATTTTTTTGGTTTGTGGGAGAAGAATAATTCATTTTTTGAAAAAAATTCTGATCAATAATCAATTATTGAACATTTTAACAAGACTTTTTTTTATTAGATTGGTACGAAAATAATTGCGGTTTTTGTTTTCAGAAATCTAACCTTAATTTTTTCCAAAGAAAGTGTCATCGTGCTTATTCATTTTTTTTCAAAGAAAATGTGATTTCATCGTGTTGATGTTAATATCATTTTAAAGCACATTTTTCGTTCCGTATTTTGATAACATAAACTTTAATTTTATTATTAATTTTGTTTCAAAATGGGCTATTGAATTAAAGATATAAAAGAAGCAAATAAGAGCAATTTTTGTATGGGTTCAAAACGAGTAGTAAAGTAACAGAAACTGTTCGTAAACTAAACGATGCTTTTGGTGTAAGTACTGTTCAGGGACGTACGGTGCAATGATGGTTCCAAAAATTTCGTGCTAGGGACGAGAGCCTTGAAAATGAAGGTTGCGGGCGTTCTTTTTTAGTTTATAACGACCAACTGAAAACGTTAGATGAATCATAATCACGCACAATTATTTGAGAGCTTTCACAAAAATTAGGTGTTATTAAAATGAATAAAATGAATGTGAAATACTGAATGAATATCCAGTATTTCTGGTCCACTTAGAACAGTTATGAAAATCAAAAAAGAGAAAAATGTAAATGTAAAAATGTATGAATTTGTAGGTCATAAACCGCAATTATTTTTCTACCAATATAATAGTGATATTACATTATATTAACATTTGATTTGAGATAATATAGCTCTATAATGTCATATCAAATATAAAAATTAATATTTTTCTGCACCTTAACTATAAAACAATAAGTTAATTTGATATATATATACATGTATATATATATATATATATATATATATATATATATATATATATGTATATACATGTATATATATATATATATATGTATATATATATATATACATGTATATATATATATATATATGTATATATATATATATATATGTGTGTGTGTGTGTATGTATGTATGTATGTGTGTGTGTGTTTTAATTTTCAGCGTTTTATGATTCCGAGAAAATAAAGCTCACATCATATTGAAATGTTTATTAAAACCGTACGGAAGCAACCGTCCACCACAGCACTTTGTGTTTTAATGATACATAAAGAAAAGTCAAACGTGAAAGAATAAATATCATTATATTGAATTATCTTAATTAAATATTGGATGGAAGCTACTTGGCGAAACATCAAACCCTGTTAATTTATTTACGCATATAATTCAATAAACCTGGTGTATAAATGAAATAAACCACACGATCAACAGCTACAGTGAATATGTAGCAGTATGTAAATTCACCACACACGTTCACACCTGCGGAGTTGTTTATGGAACTCTCTGGTGGCTCGAGTTGAACAACTACAGTATTATGACGGTATATATCCACTTATAGCTTCTACTCGGTATTATATACAGGCGTTCCAAGAAGAAGACATTTTGGAACGGTATCACGTGCAGGTTCTAAAATATTACGTATTCACGTTGAAATTGTGGTGAGCGAAGCGTAGTACACTTTTGAAAGACTTTAATTACGTGAACAGATTTTCAAAATAACACTAGGTACCAGCGAATGTATTTAATATGAAATGGAGATGTATTATGATATACTACGTTTCATACTGGTTTATTAACTCATTGACACTTGAAATTCTAGCAACAGATTATTCACATTGCGACAGAGTGAAAACAAACCAAATGAAAAACTGGAGAATGACTTATGGTTCCATATAAATATTTCTTTTCTAGTAATAGATAGAAAGTTATTTAGTTAGCAATAATATATTATATTTCAATAAACATCATTCCATTTACTTGTAATTGTGAAATCTGAAAAAAAAACTTTAAGTTATAGATCTTAAAATATGAATCACATAAATTTAATAAAATTTAACTTTTAACGTACCATACTCAGATAATTTATAATCAATTCATATACTAAATACTCTATAACATTTATTAAAGGAGGTAAAACTATTAATCTTAGAGTTGGAAAAATTAATCAGTTTAATACACTCCTTCTATAATTTCTAATAACCGTAATTCTAACTTTTTTAACATTATTCACTCTTCATTATTTACTGAATTTAATTTTTTTAAAATAAAAACTATTAGGTTGGTAGGAAAATAATTGCGGGTGTTGTTTTCTGAATTCTAATCATACTTTTTTCAATACAAGTGTCATTTCATCATGTTCATGTTAATATCATTTTAAGTTGCATTTTTCGGTTTTTATTTTAATACCACAACTCAAGTTTTATTATCAATTTTACTTCAAGTTGGGTGAAAAATTGAAAATGAAAAAGAAGTAAATAAAAGCAATTTTTGTAAGAGTTTAAAACGGGTGATAAAGCAACATAAACTGCTCGTAAACTAAACGATGCTTTCGGTGTGGGTACTGTAAACAACCATACGGTTCAATGGTGATTCAAAAAAAATTCGTGCTGGAAATGAGAGCCTTGAAGATGAAGAAAGTCGCGGATGTTCTTCGTCAGTTCATAACGACCAACTAAAGACGTTAGTTGAATAAGAACTACGCACAACAATTCGAGAACTTGCACAAAAGTTAGGCATTCTGTATAATTCTGGACCACTTAAAACAGCTAGAAAAATTAAAAAAGTTGTAAATGTATACGAATTTGAAGGTCATAAACCGCATTTTTTCTTCTACCAACCTAATACAAAAAGTTTATTTTACTGTATTTCCATACGATAAGATTTTGAAAAATCCTTCGCAAATAAACACAATATGTGCTGCAATATTAAAAAGTGTGCTCGATCTGGTTGGTTTTCCACTCTGGAAAATTTTACCTTTTCTATTACTAGTTTAAAAGAAAACATTAATAAATTAGGATATTTCAGTTAAAATACTATTCTTACGCTCTGATCGAGTCTCTGGTTTATTAGAATAGATATTTTTATTTGTAAATCTCTATAAAATGCCGAAGGTAGTCAGATTTAAAGATACGAGCATTTCAAATCTTCAGAATTTACCATGACTAAAATTTAAAAGTCCTTTCTAATGTGACATTATATATTCCAATTATATATTGACGATCCTTTTTACTGGACTAACAAACTGTGGTTTTTTTCTATTGCATTTTACTTTATTAATCCAAGAATATCATTCGATAAATAAAATATTTTAGTTTACATACCCTCACATTATGCTCTATTCGAGTCTCTGACTTATTAAAGTAATCTTTTCTATTTCGAAGGATCTACAAATAAATCTAGGACGGTTAGATCCAGATATAGGAGCAATTCAAATCTCCATGTATTGAAATGACTAGGTTTGTAAAAAAATCTGTTTCAAAATAGACAGTATTTTTATGTCAACAGAAAATGTAATAAACAATGGTTGTCACCAAATCAGAAAGCTAAATCAAAATAAATCATATCCTAATCCAACTTTGACCATTCGAAAGACATTGCTCTGTGTTTGGTGGGATTTTAAAGGAATCATTTATTACAGGACGTTCAACCAGGGAAAAACTGTTAATTCTGATCTCTACTGTGAACAACTGGATCTCTTGAATCAGAATTCAATCAGAAAATGGGCAGAAACTGTAAATCGAGGTGTAGTTATTTTTCAACACGACAACGCATGACCGCATGCAGCTAATAAGACACGTGGAAAAATTTCCGAGCTTGGTTGGGAGGTTCTACCACACCCTTCCTACTTACCAGATATTACACCCTCTGACTACCACTTATTTCGGTCACGAACATTTTTTAAGAAATAAGACACAAAGATGTGAACCATGTTAAAATGAACCTTGAACATTTTTTTTCTAAAAAGAACCAAGAATTTTATAAAACATAAATATTTTCTCTTCCTGATAGATGAAAGAGTGTGATAGATAATGAAGGAAACTATATTATTTAATAAAATACACATTTTTTCTCTTAACTGTTTTTTTTATATAAAAAACGAAAAACTTTCCGGTACCCCTAATACATAAAATCTTAGCATTGTTATTATTTTTCTTAAATATTTTTTTTCAAAATACTCGAGTATTTAAAAAATTAATAATTGAATGATTAAATATTTCTCTAAGTAATTCAAAATGTGATAAATTGGAATTTAATTCGAAATAAATCAAACTAAATTAATTGGTATAGATTTTTAAAATTTATCTTAACCTTATTTAAAAATATACACAGGATTGATTGAAAAATAGAAGTATGACACTATAAAAAAAATATTAAGTATAAATATAGAAATCTGATGACACCTATTCTTCTTTGTATAAAATGATTGTTATATATTTTCTTAAAGACTTTATTCAGTTTTTCTACGATTTAATTTAATTTCTGTCTGAAACAATTCGTAACATTCAGTGTTAAAATTATTTATTAAGACCAGTATTCATTATTTTGTATAGAATTTATTTCAGTTCAATCTGAATATTGAAGTAGTTATTAATAAAATTTAATTTTTAATGAAATTTATTTTAATGAAAAGTAATAAAAATTAAATTAATTATTATTCAATTTTCGCAAAAAACTCATCTAATGAATAACAAAACCCATAGAAATATTATAGTCTATTTAAAATTATTTCGAGATCGTGTTTTTTCAACTTTTTCACAATAATCATATATTGAAAAACTTTACAAATCCCTTACGTAGAATGTCACGTTGTTTCTCCATCTTCGCCTCCGTTATACGTGCAAAGACTAACAATGAGCCGACTGTTTCTGACACATTTACTTCCATCTCTAGACGACGATTCTAACCTACAGAAATGACACGTGCTACAAACTAATGCAACAATCGTCCTCCCAATGTCGTCAATAACTTCGTTTATGATTCGGATATGAAAGCGTTATTCGGTCAGAAACCGATTTAGTATATGGAATTATGTCGAGAGAGATTTTAAATTAACTCTGATTGAAATGCATGTCGATCAAATTCTATTAGCGCGATTAAAATAATGATTATTAATTGAAATCATGTTAGATCTTTATATGAGTTATGACTTAAAAAGGGTTTCTTTTATTTCTTCAGAACGATCAGGTATTTTCAATTAGTTCCATTTTTTAATTATAAATTAAATATCCAAATACTAACATTTCGGTTTTATATAAACAATAAGTTATAAGTTTTTCTTCTTAAAATATTGAAACTTTTTTTAAATTTGTTTTTCATTTATAACTTCTTTTGCGCTTACTCACAACCCACAAAAATGTGATACAACATCAACCTCAGAAAGTCAAGGTATAGAAAAATGTTATTTGTATTTTAATTCAAAAATGAAAAAGATTATTCTGTACCTGAGTATGATGGCATCGTCAGTGAAATGTACTTAAGCAAGAATCAAAACAAGTCAATAATCATTTATTGAACATTTTAGATCAGAAATATTTTTGTCATTTGTGAGGTGAAGAACAATTCATTTGAGAAGATGAAATTAGCTACAGCGTCAGGAATGTACTGTTACAAATCTATTTAATTATGAAAGTATTCTTTTATATTACTAGGGAGCTCTGCCCCTTCTCTCTACGGTTGTCAACACTCGTACGGCTCCCCACTGATCGTTTCACTCGAATATATTAGCTCAATATCGCAATATATATATATATATATATATATATATATATATATATATATATATATATATAAATATAAATGTTAGTATGTCCTATATCAGGGATGGGCAACTTCATTGATAATAAGAGCCACATATAATACTTTTCATACATTTTTGAATATCGGAATAACTGGAAGTTGGTCGAGTAACAGATTTAAGATGATGCATAAGATGGGAAAAAAGAAGCTCATAAAGTGGGTACAGGATAAACTTTTAGAAAAAAAATTTTCCATTGATTAAATACATATATTTTGTTGCTTGACAGACAAGTAGACTTTTTGTGGAAATGTTATTGGAAACGAAAAGTAGATGATGTATGACAACCTTAAACGTTCTCATTCATAAGTAGATTCTATCCATCCATCAGTATCAATGGCAAAACCGAACATCCATGTTGAATAAATTTTTCTATGTATATAATGGGAGACCAATGCAATGCTGTTTTATGAATTTCTCCAACCGGATGAAATATTACATTGGCAGAAAAATAACTGCGGTTTATGACCTTCAAATTCATATACATTTTTCTCTTTTTTGATTTTCATAGCTGTTCTAAGTGGACCAGAATAGTGGATGAATAACGTCTAATCTTTGTGAAAGCTCTCAAATTATTCTGCGTGGTTCTGATTCAACTAACGCTTTCAGTTGGTTGTTCAGAACTAAATAAGAACGCCCGCAACCTTCATTTTTAAAACTCTTGTCGCTAGCACGAAATTTTTGGAACCACCATTGCACCGTACGTTCCATAACAGTACTTACACCAAAAGCATCGTCTAGTTTACGAACAATTTCTGTTACTTTTCTATTCGTTTTGAACTCATACAAAAAATGCTCTTATTTTCTTTTTTTCCATCTTGAATTCAATAGCTCAATTTGAAGCAAAATGAATAATAAAACCAAAGTGGATATTACCAAAATACAGACCGAAAAATGTACTTTAAAATGATATTAACATGAACACGATGAAATCACATTTTCTTTGAAAAAAAATGAACGTTAGAATTCAATAAACAAAATCCGCAATTATTTTCCTACAAACTTAACAGTTAGAACCGACCGCTATGATTGTCAATTAAATCATTTGGTAGACGAAATGGTATAGAAGAGATGATTTACTGGATAAGGAAGCCGGAAGGTAATTGTTTTGCACGACAATGTGAGACCACATGTTGCTCTTACTACTCAATAAACAATGTTAACTTGGGCCGAGTTCTTCCGAATTCAACCGACTTGGCACCTTCAGATTTTCATTTATGTCGATTGATACAGAACTCTTTAGATGGACAGCATTTTCGACATGTGGTTAAGATATGAAAATGGATCGACGATTTCTCTTCCTCCAACTGATATCTTTTCTTGACGAAAAACGCAGAAACTTATGTGAAGTATGACGGGAAGTTTTAGGAAGCAAGGAAAACTATTTTGATGATTGAATTGTGTTTTATATGGCATGAACATAAAACTAAAACTTATTAAAAAAAGAAAAACGTGTATATTACAGTTGGGAAACGTTTAAATAGTTAACAATATTTGGTGCTGAGGATAAATTCATTTTGATAAATGATTTTTTTTCGTTCAATTTACAAGAAAAATTGTTTCAAAAAATGAAAAAGTGAATTAAAGATAATCAATAGGTGATTATTAACAGTTTCTTATTTAAATGGTTATTCTAGAAACGGTTCCTTTCTAGTTGTCATTTCTTGTAATTGTGCAATGGTATCAATTTATTTTTGAAATAAATTAAATCGAATTTCCGGTTTTGATTTTGAATAAAGTAAAAATTTAATAAGAAAAAATGTACCTCGTGTAGTTTTAAAAATGTTTTGTTGAATGAGTAGTATTGTCGTTCGACTGCTGATTGATAAAGATGATAATAAGTACGCATAAATGTAAAACATTCCGCAAACGCAGTGATGAAATAAAATTTGTTCGGTTTTAAAAATATCGAAATGCGCCAGTTGTTGCTGAGATAACTTGAAGGATTTCTGTCAGAGAACGTTTATTGCAATATCGGTCGGTAACGTTTATAGACACTAGCTGACTCGCATCGACGCATGGTGCGGTCGTTCCAGAACGCAGAGCACATGTGTTGATCGGAACATCTTCCGTATCCGTGTGTGCGACATATTTTCAACATAACGACTGTAATTTTCGTCTTTTGTGGATCGGCATAGACCGGTTGTCGTGGCGACGTGAAGTTGCGGACCGACTGCTGGAGTTAACGGGTGTGTAAGTGTGAGTTTAGCACGGCGTGGTGGATGGAGAAGATGGAGGACAGTGTCGCGCGAATGGTACACATAGCAGCTTGTTGTTGTGGGGTTGGCCGCGTAATGAGCGGGACATTTCTGCAACAGCGCTCCAGTGGTAAAAGATGAACGTGGCAAAGATTAAAGTTGTCAACCTAATTCGGATATATAATTATAATTGCATTATGTGTGCTGCAGATGGTTTTTGGTTTTCACTATGACGACTTTGTAGCGACGTGTGCGGTTGTGTTCGTGGAAATTTATGTTCACGAGCATTATCACATAATGTATCCTTGTCCTATATATTTTTAATGTTTGCATAAACGAGATTATTTACTCATTGTGTGTGTATATGTTTTTTTTCCTCCTTTAGTCTGTTTACTTTGTACGAAAACGAAAATTAATTAAATAATTTTAATTAAAACTTGTAATTAGTTCATATTTGGACATACAATGTACACATACTCAAATACACTACATATATATATATATATATATATATATATATACACGTCTGTCTGCGTTAACAAAAATTAAAAAGAATATTCAAATATTAATAAAACTATACTGGCACAAAAATAATTTATATTTTGAAACTTATCTCAAAACGTCTTTGAAAGAAAATAATTTCGCTGTTCCCTATTTGGATTTTTTATGTACATTTGTTCTTCCGTCATGAATTATTTTTTCATTCTACAAATCACGAAGAATTTTCTGATCAAAAGTGTTCAATAAATGATTATTAATTATGTTTGATTATTACTTACACGTTTTTCTATGTTAAGGTCATCAACTTTAAGGGCTAAAGTAGACAAAAAATGTTTCTGAATACATTTTTGTAACTTCCAGACACACACACATTATTACACCCACACACATATATATATATATATATATATATAGCCACACTACCAAATCTATATGTGATATAATGTTAAATCAGACATAAAAAATAAAATTTTTCTACCCTTTAACCATGAAGTAGTATGTTAATGAAACAGTAAATTAATTTGATACATAACTGTATAAATTTACAATGCTTTATAATTCACAGAAAAGAAATCTACAGAAAAATCTGAGAAACGTTTTTTGTGGTTCGTGGGATGAGAATATAATTTATATTTGAAATTGAGTTCAACCACAGTGTGAGAACTCTATTGCGATAAAGAAAATTATCCTATAAATATTATATTTTTATTGATATAAATAAATGATATTTTATGTCAAAGTCTTTTTTTTCTAATTATCATTCAAAAATACAATACAAACAAACTTAATAACAATTTTCAAATCCGATTCTTCGATATAAATGTCCAAAAATCAAAGATATACAAATTGAAAAATCAGTAATGTTAACAATAATGTATAACGAGGTCTATTTTTCAGTTTCCTGTTAGACATAAATATTCATTCGATTTTCTCTTCGAGCACATGCAACATATATCTTTAGAAAATTCAACGTTTTACATAAATTCTTAAGTAGGTCTTATTTTATCACCGATATCCTCTTAACCGATGTGCAAGCCATTAGTTAGTCGTAAACTACCCATCCCGTTCATTGATCCTTAAATTCACACCTGTGCCTCTACACTTACATTGTTATGGATACTTCTTTATTTTCATACCAAACAATGTAATTTGTTTTTAGTTATGGTCGATAAATAAACTTATGCTCAAAATCTGTCTTAGAACTCGTTTACAATATATTTTAAGTATATACATGTACGTGTATACATATATATATATATATATATATATATATATATATATATATATATATATATTCATTTAGTAACTGAATATCATGAAGTAATTTTAAACTAATATTAATTCTAATTCATACCAAATGTCTAAAAAAATGTCATGACTTTTGGAATTAATTTTTATACTTATTTCATTGTAATTTATAATCTCAAACAAAAATATGTTTTAAAATGATTAAAAATAATAAAATTAATCACCTTATATTATAAAATTCTATTCATTACTTTAAAAAAATATATTCACAAATGAATTTTTCACTCATATCACAAATACTTATACATTTTTATACAATAATTGATTATTGATCAATATTGATTATTGCTTATATTTTTTTCGTCAGTGATTATTTAATGACTAGAAGTTTTTGTAGTTTGTGGGGCGAGAAAATAATTCATTTGTGAAAATAATTTTAAGGTTACGAATTATGAAAATGTGTAAAATCAAGATTGAGGCAATATTAAAAAAGAGTGCTGATTGAAAATTATATAAAGAGTATTTTTGTATTTTTTTTCTCATTTAACAAAAAAATATTTTTTATTACTTAAGTTTCAAAACTGCACACTTCATTTATTTCCGAAAAAAATCAGAACATTTCTTTCGTCAGAAAAAATATGAATCAATCATTATTTTTTTTAAAAAAAAATAATGTCTTGTCATCTAAAAACGTATAAGATAAATAAATATAATAGAACCCATGTTAGCACAAATATATACTAAATAACCATTAATAAAGTATACAGTAAACAAATGCGATCGTTTCCACAGCAAGCTTTGCAGATGTTTTAAAAGCCACCCTCCATAACCCAATCCATTGAGTATCTAACCTATACAACCCCTACCTCAAACCAAAATACTAACGGTAATTATAAACAAGCGTGTATCACATGACACTCGACTCATGTTGCTCTCTTATGCCGCTATATTAACAGATCGGGGGCGGTAACTATAAACGTGCTGATCGTGATGATGCTGCAATTCATATCTAGTGAACAGTTGGGTAACAGGGAGAGAGCACACGACTCGTCGAACAATAATAGAAAATAAATAGTTCATCAGTGTAGCTCGTTTAGTATTCAATATAAGGGAAACGATAATTTTCTTAGGAACGTTTATCGACAAATTAATTATTTTTGATGTGATTACAGTTAACTATCAGATGTTTTTACAAAAACAATTTAGAGGGTAAATATATATATATATATGTATGTATGTATACATACAATATTACTTGAAATTTTCTTAAAATGTTGTACGTATAGTGTTTTTCAATAGGTGAAAGGCATCTTTGACAGTCGATTGAGGTTATGTATCAAAAACTTTTGCCAACATTTTCTGACAGTTGTATTCGTCTGTGTTTGCTATTTGTTAATATGATGCAGTATACATTTATAATTAAATTTTATTATCAAAATTAGTATTCGATTAGACAAACGTTTCAAGTATTACGTGAAGTTCATGGTTAGGATTATTGTCGTACAGAAGACACAATTTGTCGAATTGTGTCAAACAAACGTAAAACCATATGGTCTGTAATGGATCATCCACTCACTGTGCATCGCCGTAACGTTAGAAATCCAGAGAATATTGAATTAGTTGCTCAAAGTGTGAGAGAAATCCTGAAGATGTCAATTCCAAAGCGTTTTCAGGAAGTGCGGGTTTCATAGACTTTAACTTGACCAATCTTGCAAAACAGTTGGGTCCACATCCTTTTAAAATTCAGCCGACTCAGAAACTGAAGCCCAATGATCATTTCTGGCGTTGGCGATTCGCTAATTGAGGTCTGGAGCAGTTGGGGGTTGACTCTGATTTTGTCAAGAATATCATATTTAGCGACGAGGCTCATTTTTAGCTGAGCGGCTTAGTCAACAAGAAAAATTATCGAATCTGGTCGAGTGAAAATCCTTAAGAGATCCAAGAGCGTCCATTGCATTCTGAAAAAGGGACTGTCTGGTGCAGACTTTAGTCTGGTGGTATCATTGGCCCCTATTTCTTCCAAGATAAGACTGGTGCTTCACTGACCGTTAATGGCGACCAATACCGTTTGATGATCCGGGATTTCTTTTGGCCTCAATTGGAAGGTATGGATGTCACAAACATGTGGGTTCAACAAGACAGCGCCACACATCCTGGGAGATTATGGATTTACTGAAGGAATGTTTCAACAGGTTTGTAATCTCCCGATTCGGTGCCAACGAAAAAAAAACAATTAGTTTCTAATTACGTTTGGAATAAATTTCTCAAGTATAATGATTCAATGATATTCTTAACATCAAAGTTCGCCAAAAAAAGAGAAAAGAAAACGGTAAGCTGTCACCATTATCACAAAAAATAAAAAAATGTCGATAATTAGAATAACCAGTACGTGCATTCCATGCGAATAGATAAAAATATAGAGACTTTGTTTTAATCAATAAGTTATTTAACAATGAAAGAACTATCAAAAGCGTTTTCTAAGATTTCATCGATTTTAGGAATTTAAATCTTATAAATTATCTTAAAAAAGTAAGAGAGCATTTAGTAACTATTACTTTTCATGACATGAAACAATTCTGATACGCACCTGTAAGAAACCTTTCATGAACCTAAATTGTCCCCCTATTAGCACGGCATGTGAGTAAAGATACTATAATCGAGTGAGTGATATTGAAACATAGGATGCTACCCTTTGAGTGAAGCGATTCGTGGAGAATATCGAAGGATTATTGGTTATCAATCAGAGAGATACGGATCTATGACCTAGTTTAATTAATAAATACGATTTGCATGATCTATTTCTTACATTTAATATAACTTAATAACTTTCGAAATAGAATGCCTTACAATCATTTGATAACAAAACAGATTTAAAACGATAAATATTTTGTTTATATTTATTGCTAATAATAATATTTTTAAAATAAAAAGCTCATGAAATCAGCACACATTTTTGTAAATATATTTAATACTGATAGAAATTTAATTGAAGTATTAAATAATCCAATACAAGGTTTCATTTTGCAAACCGTACGATTTGGACGAATAAAAATTGTATAGAAATACATACCAGTATCCCTCCTCGTGCAAATTAGATGAGCAAGAAACGTTCGTGTGATGAATATGAACGTTACATAAATTTTATAAGGCTTGTTAGTAAAATACAATAACACGAAATGTTTACATTTGTTTGTAAAAAAAACTCAATACATTAAACCTGATTTATTATTACAGTACATATTCATCCATTATTTATTAACGTGTTTATATAATTCGTGTTTATCAAAATACCGGCATTAATTATGTTAATTTATTTATATTGTTTGAACGTAAGGCGGAATTTTTATTTGTCAAGTATTTACAACATTTTGTACAAATATTTGTTTGGCAATTTCACTGATTTTTTGTGCACCACACAGTATATATATATATATATATATATATATATATATATATATATATATACAATTTATTCACGATTGAGAAACTGTAAAATTAAGCACACCAAATATGAAACAAGGTAAAATCAAATATTGGGAATAAATAATTTCAACAGATCTACTTTTGTTACTTTTGCTAATATTTTAAAAGAAAATAATCAAGAAATGTATTAATATTGTGCACTTTCAGATAGATTTTTCATGACTAAATTTCTATTTTTGTTGACTTTTAATATAATTTATTTTTACTAGTTTGTAAAGTTTTTTTTAACTCTCATTCATTGAATTGATTTTTTGAGTTTATGGCTCTTATAAGTTATTGATTCAGAGATAATTTTTAAATACAAGGAAGAGAATAGATCATTTTATCTTTTTAACAAACTAGGAAGCTCCGCTCTCTGCTTGCAGTTTTCGCTAATCACCAAGCGATGGGGGGGGGGGCGATTCGGGGATGCCGGGGTGGAAGAGTTAAATTTTATTGCAAAAATAATTTTCACACGAAGCACTACAAAAAAAGAATACAATCTTTTTTGAATACAAAAAAGATGATTAAATCTAGGATTTTAATTTTTACAAATCTTTGCTCATCAAGTATTTGTTTCTATTGAACTCTGACTGAATTTTACAATATTTAAAAAAATATACCTATTAATTACTATAAACTTATGACTTTTCTTTCAGTAACAATTTCTGATCCTGTTACTACCAAATTTATTTTTCAAACACATTATTTTATTACAAATATAAACTCGCTATCAAACTTCGAATCAAAAATTTTACTACTGAATCAATGATTTCGCCGGTACAGATCTAAAAATATTTGAAATTCAATATGAATAAACTATCAAGTCGAACCCACATCTATATGACGTTGTCGATTAGGAATTGCTTTAGAAATAAGATCCTGATGTATTGGCATAAAAACCTCCCATGTATATAAAAATATATTTATTTATAACTTTCTATACGAATGTACTATAAAAGTGTAAATATATAAATAAATTATTCAAATGCATACTTCTACACTCTTTTATTATTCACTGATTCATATACATACATATATATATATATATATATATATATTCTTTTTTGATTTAACATTTTTATGATTACACTTTTAGCTCAACGTTTTATCTCACAAAATGGTAAACACGTTTACTTATATGTGCGTTCATTCGATAATGAATTAACATTTTAATTAATATTATTAAAAAAAAGTTACTTTGTGACGATCATAAAATGAAATACTGCCGTATTTTATTATACGAAAAACACTTAAAATGTATATATAGAGCCCGGCATTTTCGTTTTGTTGATGTTTTACACTGCAAATATTTGTGTATCGCATGTATTTTACTGAGACATTGATTATTTTCGACACAAGGTAATATTATAGATGAGTGTACACAGGTAAATGCATAATTTTATAATATCGCATCCGTATCGATGTTTCCATTAATTATGTCATAAATTAGTAATCGAATTAGTAATTGTTTATATACTAGCGGGCGAACGGCATGACTGTGTTCGTTACTTCTTATTTACTATATTCAAAAATACACACAAAGGTACCAAATATACTTTTCTAATTTCTTTTCCGGCTGAAACCTTCTTAGTTTACTGATATAGTCTACTACAATCACTCTTAAACGATCTTTTCTTAATTTTTGATGATACTTAGTATAACTGAACCATTTCAAAAAAGTTTTACATTCTGTAGACAATAAAATTCAACATTACATATGTTAAATCATAGAAAATTATTGGTAGATAAAAAAAGTGTCTTCAAAAAGTTTAGAAACAAAAATTAGCATACTTTTTTCTTCCTTTTCTATTTCATATTTAAACTTAAATACAATAGATAAACATAGTGTAAGTGATGTGTTATGATAAGTCAAATTTTAGGTTAATTCGAGAAAAAAAGTACATTTTTCTATTTCTTCCTTATTATATTATTCTATCTAGCTATTATAATCGAATTTCATAGCGAAATAAATCCATAAAATAGGTTGTTAAAATTGAATTTTTTGCTATACCCAAAGTTATAAATTGAAAATTTTGGAATGAAATCAAATTAGAATTTAAAGAAGACATCTGATTTGCATTACTATAATTGAAACATCGATGTAAACAATTCATATACAGTACCTTGTCAAATTATTAAACCTATTATCTTAAATAATGTCTTTGATATTATTTTATTTTTTATTTCGAACACTGTTGGTAGGATGATTATTTCTTAACTCGTTTCTTATTCTCTGTTAAATGAGCAAAATCTGCAATACTCATTTATATATGACACATCGTAAGTGTCAACAATTAACTATAAAATTTGAACACATGGTTTTAACAAACTTCAAATGTGTGTTCCATGTATTATTGCAGAGTTCAAAAAGTTTTTATTCATATAAAATTGTTTTTTTTTTGTGAGAGATTATTAATAGGCAAGTTTATTACTTAATATTACATTGATTTTCCTCAAATTATGCCAATACATTTGTTAAATGACATGGGATTCGTCAATTACCCGAAAGATGAAGCAAAGTTATAAAAAATAATTAGGAATATTTTGAGGATTGAAATGTATTACATTTTTCAATAAACATTCATCTTCTGTAAGAAAGGAACCGAATTAATTTGTACATCTAATATGTATATATATATATATATATATATATATATATATACACATATATATATATATATATATATATATATATATATATTAGGAGGCTTCGCCTCCTGCTCGCTGAGCTCGCTCACTTGTCAATTATAAGCATGTCATATAACCGAATAAAACAATCAACATATTTTTTAAAATTTATTTATGTCTATATAATCATTCTCGTAAATATATTGCAATTGTTGTATATATACGAGTATATATGATAGTATATTCATATAATCATTTTCGATGATAGAATGCAACGTGTTATTTTATATATGAGATAAACATATCTGAGTACCATAGAAACATCGACGTCATAAACAAACAAGTCGGCATCATTGAATTTCCTGTGGATAATTTTTATTTTATATATATATATATATATATATATATATATATATACACATGTGGATCTTTTTATATGGTGGATGCATGCCGTGCAACATAAACGTGTAAAAAATCATGCAAAAAAAGTATAGTGACTTAAGAAAAAATGTACAGTTTATTTAAGAAAAGAAGGATTTGAAATATTCGTATAGCATACGATGATTTTCGTGACATTTTTTTGCGAATCGTGTGAAGAAAAACCCGTAACTGTGAATAAATCGTGTTTAAAACCACGTAACTGCGAATCGTGTGAAAAGAAACCTGCATATATATATATATATATATATATATATATATATATATATATATATATACATACACATATAACATGGATAAATAGAACCTAAATCAGATTTAAAATTAGTCCTCATCATCTACTTGAAGATGGCATACGTGTCGAAACTAGAATTGACACTAGTTGATTCAAAAGAAGGAACACCATCAAGACAATGTATCAACAGGATCACAGGTATGAATACTACTGTGGATCAGAGTACTGTGGATAATTAATTTCATTAATGAATGACTCTCACCTTTCAAACCAGAACATTTTTTTCTGATCAAAAATGTTACATAAATGATTATTAATCATTTTTTGAAAATTTCAATTTTATAATAAAAAAAGGATATGTAGATATTTCTTATCTACAATATAATATGATTGGAGACTAATAGTTTCATAGTGTCATTACATTTTTGTTGATTTAAGTCATGATCTATTCTATTTAATATTTTTCTTCAGTGGTTCAAAAATGATTACACTTATCCACACATATGTATATTATATATATATATATATATATATATATATATATATATATATATATATATATATATATATATATATAATAACAGCAATTATCGGTATCGTCTCAAAAACCAGCTAAGTTTCCACCACACACATATAAACACCCAGCACACACAGTCTCGTTGCGCTGGACAAACAAAACTACATAACCGGTGTATTGTCTACATTATCTTCAAACTAAATAGTTAAATGATTTATGTAGGTAGCTGGCGGGTTGTCCGCCTCCAGCGGAACCAGTGCACAACACCGCGCCATTGTTACATAAAGCACACACAGTCGGCCATTGTTAGCATGCGCTACAATTGAAAGCGTGATTCGTGCCGGATTAATTACCGCCGCTGCGCCATAGCCCCACCGTGTATACGATATGCTTAATTGTTATGATCGCAGCAAAATTGTGTGCGGGTGGTCAAACAAATAGAATAAATAAAATATATTTTTCGCGTTGGCAGTTTTGTCACAACAAAAAGGGGCGGTTTTTTTAGCTATAATTATTTGTATAAGCAATTATATTTATACAATAAAAACATGTATATACATACGCACTTATATATATACACACACACACACACATATATATATATATATATATATATATAAAATGAAAAGAGATTTTAATTCAAGTTTAAAAATATAATTCTCGACTAAAATAAAAAAGCTCATTGTATTCACAAACAATAGCTAAAATTAATACATCAAATTGTTGATTATAATGTATGAATCAATAATTATATTTTTTTTTCAAAAAGAGTCAACTTTTTATATATATGAACCACTTATTTTCTCCCACAGAATCGATTTTTCTATCAGAACAATAGATCTTTTGCAATTTACACCCCTATTTTTTGGTTATCTCAATAGGTCTAATCGTTCTATTTAATAGCATAAATGATAGTATTCATTATCAGCTACTAGTTAGTTAAAGAGTGACTATTTGACAATGAAACGAGGGACGTTTTTTCAAAAAATAAAAATAATTAAAAAAGTCGATATTATGTTTAGACAGTATTAAACGTAGGCGTACTTTTTTAAAAATTTTACAGAAGAGATGAAAGGGATAAATTATTTGCTTTTTATATTTTTTTTTCCATTCAAAAATATTCCAGGTCAATGATATGCATGTTTTACTTGATTTAATTTAATTAAAAACCATCAAGTTGAAAAAAATGCATTGCCCAGATTATTTTCTTTCTTTTAGTTCACTCAAGATTCTATTCTATACTACTAGTTTCGGTACGTAGGCCATCTGTCTGCAGATACTATTTTTTTATCGATATTTAAGTTACGATTATTTTTTAGGAAACATTAATAACATTTTCATAATATTGGAAATTTCATAAGATAGTTTTTTTAATTAAATAATTATCTTAATATAATACAATTCTTAAATGGTGTCCTGATTCATTCGTTTTTTATACGATCTGAGTTTTTATTCTGTGCTACTAGTTTTACTACGCGTGCGATTTAATTTTAGAGCTAGGATCTAAAATCTACAAGGACCAAAATTGTACACTGAAGATTATCTCGAAAAACAGACTTTCAAAAAATACAAAAAGATAAAATTAAAACGAACCATGAATGGGATTAAAAATATAAAAACATACAATTATAATTTTAAAGTTGGCTGACGAAATATTGTTTGTGCTCGTTATTTTCTAGTCTGTTTTTTTTAAAAAAAATATTGTGTAATAAAACTATTAATTTTTCTTCATTTGTTGTTAATTTCTTGGACATATTCTTCTTCATCAGTTCTCAGCGTTTCTTTATCTATTTTAGACATGGCGAAATTAATTTTAAAAAGAAACTTTTCATTTTTTAATTTAACCAGTTAAATAGTATTTAAAGTCAGTTTATTTTTAGATACATTTTTTTGTTGTAATTGAATCTCATTTTTTGTACTTTAGCGCTCTGAATTTGAGATAGCTATAGAAATGAGAATAAACAAAAATCATAAATGACCTATAATGATTTATAGAACATTTTTGTAAATTTTATGGTTTGTAGTGTGAAAAAAATCATGTGTAAAAATGTAATATGTCAATAAAAAATCTACAGTAATCTATGTATAACATTAGGTTGGTAGAAAAATAATTGCGGTTTATGCACCCATTTGTTTGATTTTCTTAGCTGTTTTAAGTGGTATAAAACTGTTGGGTGACTAACGCTGAAATTTTGTGGAAGCTCTTGAATTTTTGTGCGTGTTTCTGATTGAACTAATGCCTTTAGTTGGTCGTTACGAACTAGCGAAGGACGTCTGTGACCTTCAACTTCATGGCTATCATCTCCAGCATGAAATGTTTGGAAATAACACTGCATCGTACGTTCCTTAACAGTACTCATACCAAAAGCATCGTTTAGTTTACGAGCACTTTGTGCTGCTTTATCACCCGGTTTGAACTCATACAAAAAAACTGCTCTTATTTGGTTTTTTCCGTCTTTAATACAGTAGCCTAATTTGAAGCAAAATTAATAATAAAATCAAATCGATGTTACCAGAATACAGCCGAAAATGTACATTAAAATGATATTAACATGAACACGATGAAACTACACTTTCATTGAAAACAATTAAGGTCAGAATTTAGAAAAACAAAGATCAGAATTACTTTCCTAATATATTTAATTATGTGCCAATTTATTTCTTTCTTATTAGCTTGTAATTCATTTCATACAATTTGATGATACAATAATGAATTATTATGAACACTAAAAACCTTAGTTGTCAGTGAGCCTTTAAAGCGCATTTTTTTTAAAAAATACAATAACTAGTTTTCATAGATGATTTTAAACTCTCTATTAAATTATAAAATATTGTTTTAAAAAAATCATTATGAACTTAAACTATTTTTAAACTATTGTATTAAACTATTATAAAAAATTAAATTATTAGATTAAAAATAAGAATACAGACCTAGCAATTTAGATACATTTATTTTCACAAATTAATTATCAACTTCAGCTCACAAACCATAAATAAATTTTCTGTTCATAAATCTTTAATATTTGATTTTTATAAATTTTTGTTTTTACTTCTATATCATTCCTAGAGCGTTATTTGAGATTTTTCAATATTTTAGTGCTGTAGTAAAAATCGATACTAATCAACTGTTATTTTTATGATTTATCGTTTTTAATTGTGTATGTCTGTCAGAAATTCCGAAATATTCAAATAATTTCATTTACAGTGAATTAATTACATTTGCTTGAAATTGTTATTTTTAACAGAAAATATACAATTACAGAAACTAAACGAAACATTTCTAATAAAACATTCTAAAACATGAAACAAACACGAGTTAAGGAAATACAAACGAAAATATTTCGAAAGTAATTTAACTAAAAGGATTCTCTGCGAGAGTAACAGTAACAATAAGATATTGTAACACAACAAACAGGCTTCAGTAAATACACATGTTATGAGTGGAACTATACTTGTAAACTCTCTATTGTTTAAATGTATAGAGATCCTGATACATACACCCCTCTCTCTCTCTCTATATATATATATATATATATATATATATATATATATATATATATAGCTGTTTAAGACTTAAATAAGTATACTTATAATTTCCTTAAGACAAAAAAGAAATACATTTATTCTCTTTGATAGCGTTAGTTAAAACGTTGTACATATTCTCGGTGAAAATTCTTATTATTAAATAAAGTAAAGAACGGAAAAATGTTAACGTTTTCTTCTTAAAATTATTATTTCGTTTCAGTGTTTGAATAGATTTAAAATAGAGTGTTTTAATTTTAGATTTTTTAACTGATGTTTTTGAACCCCCTCAAACAATTATTTAAATATACTTTACTTAATATTTGTGTCAAATCTGTAATTAATGATAAAATGCTTTTATAAAAAAATCATTGTTGATATAAACTATAGAACAAAGGGTTAGATAATCCGAATACTCTGGATAAATTAATTTCATTAATGAATGACTCATCTTACACAATTTCTTTCTGACCAAAAATGTTCTATAAATGACTATTAATCATTTTTATTGATGGATTATGGGATTGATGAGACTTTTCCGTACCTTAGTGATTTGAAAACGATGGAATTGCTATCGTATATATGTAACAATCAAAATGATCAATAATCAATATTGAACATTTTTGATGAAAAACCATTTTATTATCTTTGGATGAATCTAAAAATTCATTAATGAAAGTGAATTCAGATACACTAAAGCTATTATTTTTGTTATAATATAATCTTTCTGTACCCTGGTACTCTGATGATGATGATATCGCATTACTGAATATTTTTGAACAAAAAACATTTTCGTGAGTTGAGATAAAAGAATAACTTATTTGTGAAAATAATATTATTATGTTTCTTCAATTTCTCTGCACCTTACAGTTCTAAGAATAATTGCATCCGCATTGAAATAATTGAATGATGAATGAATAATCAATAATGATGAATAATGAACGATTTGTTGAACATTTGTGATTATTTTTTTTTGTGATTTATGTGATAAGTGTATATTAGAGTGATAAGAAAATAATTGAGGTTTTTGTTTTCTGAATTTTAACCTTGATTTTTTCAATGAAAGTGTAATTTATCGTGTTCATGTCAATATTATTTTAAAATGCATTTTTGGGTCTGTATTCTGGTAATATTAACTTTGGTTTTATTACTAAGTTTGTTTCAAATTGGACTATTGAATTCAAGATGGGAAAAAAGAAAATAAGAGCATTTTTTGTATGAGTTTAAAACGAATAGTAAAGTAACAGAAACTGCTCGTAAACTAAACGATGCTTTTGGTATGGGTATTGTTAAGAAACGAACGGTGCAATGGTGGTTCTAAAAATTTCGTGCTGGGGACGAGAGCCCTGAAGATGAAGAAGGTCGCCAGTGTTCTTCTTCAGTTCATAACCAATTACTAAAGGCGATAGTTAAATCCGAATCAATTCGAAAGCTTGCATAAAAGTTAGACATTTATCATCCAACAGTTCTGGACCACTTAAAATGACCTAAATTAAAAAATGTATATGAATTTAAAAATCACCGAATTAACATCGATCATCGAAGAAACTGCAATTATTTTTCTACCAACTTAATAATATTCGTTTTGGAATGTGTGCATTTATTTAAAGTGCTGGAATTATATTCTGATTGAATCTTTTGTATTAATAATAAACTTTTTATAAAAATATTTTATAATTCATTGCAATTTTGGCAAGTATTAAATAAAGCCTATTAAATTTTTAAAATACGATTTTAAAATATTAAGTAATATAAATAATAACATTCGCTAGTAATTACAATATTAAAAAAGGACATTGAAATATAAGAGAATTACTAGATTTGTTTCCTTACACAAATTAATTTCCAGTCGCCCTACATACCACAAAAAATTTCCCAGATAAAAATAATGGCCATTTTTTGTTGTTTAAAAATTAAAAATGTCAGTTCTGTTACTTCATTAATTTGTCTGTTTAATATTTTGACAGAAATTTTCATTAAGTTTGAAGAAATAATTCTTTTTCACAATTGAATTTTTCTCTCGTCTCAATTACTACAAACACATTCTGTTCAAAACAGTTTAACATTTAATATTTTTGATCTTTTGGATCTTGGATTTTGGATCTTTTTTGACTGTTGTTTATATATATTTCGATAGCAATGTCATCATCATTACAGGGATAATAATACAGAAAAGGTTGCAGTGATTCACATGTGAAATTCATTGAGATATCCAATGGTAAGAAATTAAAGAAAAGATTTAAAGAAAGACAGTAATTGATACACTGATATAAATTCATACGTTTCTAATTATACAAGTCAACCCATAAAATAAGAAATATTTATCTTAACTGTCTTAAAGTGTTTAAATATTATTTACATATAAAGTTTGATCTTGTGTCTGTGTGATGACATTTTTGTAAAGTTGTACGATTTAAGCGAGTAGAAGAATCAATTGATTCAATCGTATGTATATATATATATATATATATATATGTGTGTGTGTGTGTATGTATGTGTGTAAATGTCCTGAATCGACTAAAAACGAAAACGAGAAACAGAACAAAAATACCGAAAAGCAATATTAATAACAATACAGACAACGTAAATTTGATATAAATAAAAATCGAACAATACACATAATCCGAATTAAACATCCTCTTGAACGTATAAATAAGGCATGAGTTCGAATCTCGGCATATCGAATCGATACAAGTTGAGTATAAAATCGGACAAAGGCAGTAACCCTTACGGCCATCACACTCAGGTTAAATGGCATCTTGGGACGTCTCCGTTTAAAGATAGAACGTTGAGAGTTTTTTGTTCCGCATACTAACGGACTACTTAGGTCAATTCGCATGATCGTGCCAGCGAATATGTATGTGTGTATGTGTACGAATATATGGGGTACGGATCAGTATGATATGTGGGGGAGGAGAGGGTCTCGGGAGTCGATGAGTACGTGAGCGTGACCTTCTTGATCCGCGAAAGGTTTTTGTCAAATGGTCCCGTGTGGGTGTTCTCTTCATTCAAAGCTCTACTTCTTCTATGACGAAGGCAAAATCGTATTTGACATTTGAATGAATAGAAAATTTATATGTATGTATGTAACATACATACCTGCATATATATATATATATATATATATATATATATATAAATATATATATATATATATATATATATATATATATATAAATATTATGAAGTAGAAGGTACTTGATACATAACGAATATTTTGCATGAAAGATTTTTTTGTATCACATTCAGTAATTAAAAGTAAATTTCAAATAAAACTAAGTGGTCTGTTTACTTGATAAAAAGGTAATATTTTCAATAGAGCATTTTAATTAATAAGAAATTGAAACATAAATATTCAATTACTAAAAATGTATTACTAATAAAAAAAATCGAATTACTCTATAGACATTCATAACATCCCTTTCTCTCCCTACATATATATATATATATATATATATATATATATATATATATATATATATATGGTGATTAATTTCAATTTAGGCTTCCACATGAAAGTATTGAAAAAACTGCAAAAATTAAAAATCAATCATGTTTTTCGATTATTATTATCTTAATGTTATTTTTATGTTGTATTTTATTTCATTTCAATACTAAAATACAATTGAACTCCAATAGTCATTAAAAAATAATAACATTTTTTTAATTTTATGCTTTTTTAATACTTTCATATGCAAGCCTAAATTGAATCACTTATATTATACACATACATACATATATATATATATATAAATATTATCAATTTTTTCATTTCTACTTATTAAATAAAAAGTTGTCATGTTGAAAACATGCTAATTCATCAAATAATAATGTAATAGTGTTTAAATAAAAATAAATGTTCTCTTTGAATATAGTTTACATATTTAGAATGATATTAGTTTATCCAAAATTTAATTTCCAGAAAAATCTAGACATGATATTGTATATTTTTGATATTTTCAGATAGAAAAACATATTTCTAACTATCGAGAAAACATTAAAACGAACTATACGTGTCATAAAGTAGACGGATGACACTTCGGCAAAATGGTAAACGTCCAGTAGTTTTATAGGATTAATAACTAATATGCCAAGGGATTGAATGAAATTACGTTGACACTTTTCGTTTAAAATAAATTGTACACTGATATCATGGTAGGGGATTTTAGAATTAAACCGTCATAACAATATAATCATAATGAGTTTCCAATCGAATTCTTGTTTTGATTGGTTGTTTATACGAATGCATATATGATAAAACAATTATTTCAAAGAGATACTTTCATTTTATCTGACAAACAAAATGCAATCTTTTATTTTCATATCATGAAAACAGTTCTATTAGTTGATTAACTAATTGTTTTATACATGAAATATTCAAAACATTTTTAATTTCAATAGTTTTTTTTAAATAAAATTGAATGTTCTGTAGTCTGTTTGAAAATAATTGGTTGAATAGAAAGACTATTTTTTCATAGTAAACGATGATTTTGGTGTGGGTACTGTTAAGGAACGTAAAGATGCAATGGTAATTCCAAAAAAATTGTGCTGGGGACGAGAGCCTATAGATGAGAAGATCGCGGGCGTCCTTCAACTCATAACAACTAACTGAAGGCGTTAGTTGAATCAGAAGCAAGCAGAACAATTAGAGAGGATGCACAAAAGTTAAGCGTTAATCATCTAACAGTTCTAGACTACTTAACATAGCTAGGAAAATCAAAAAATAAAAAAGGTATATGAATTTGAAAGTCATGAACCGCAATAATTTTTCTACTAACCTAATATATTAGAATGCTATTTATTTATAAACAGGAACATTGTTTTCTACTTTTTCTTCTACGTCCCTTAACAATATTCACTCCATACACAAGCACCGTTTAATTTACGAACAGTTTCTGCTGCTTTGCTGCTCGTTTTGTACTCATACCAAAAAATGGTCTTATTTGCTTCTTTTCCAACTTTAATTCAATAGCTCAATTTGAAGCAAAATTAATAATATAAATGATACTAACATGAATATGATGAAACGACATTATCATTGAACAAAATTAAGGTTAGATTTTTTTTAAAAAAAAAGCAATTATTTTCCTACCAATCCAATAAAAGAAACAATGGTAAAATAAATTAAAGTTTGTATAATATTTAATTTTAAACAAAATTTATCTGGGAAATTCAGATAAAATTTTCTTTGATTACAATTACAAAAAATAATAGTTTATTCATTTTTCGTAACAATGGAAAGAAAATTATATATATACATATATATATATATGTGTGTATGTGTGTGTGCACTTAAAACCCTTTAAAGAAAATCCGGCGTAAATATATAAAATTCATTATAAAAAATTCAACCGAAAACATAAAAAAATATTCGATGATTATGGAGTCAATCAACATCAACGTTTTATGATTACACCTCATCACCGTTACAAAAATGATAGTGATAAAAGTAGAGATAAAAGATAATGAATTATTCCAAACGATACAAGTGCAGGTGTGTTCATTTTACTGTAAAGTTCAGGTTGGCTGTAAAAAAGAGACACGTACAAACTCGAATCAAGGTTTTTTTACAACATATAAAATAAAAATCTTATTCGTATGACACATACAGAAAAAAAACAACACGTATTTGGTTAAAAAATATATAATTCATTCGGGTCTTCCGAAACCCTTAAATATCACTGCTGGAAAAAAACTCTAACAAAAAAATATACATATAACAACGTTGAGGAAACGTACTTACCCAAGTATGAAATAAAAAAGACGCAAAAAAAAACTAAAACTCATAAAGCTAATTGTCTTTTGTCGCTATATACGCTAGAATGGATCATAAAGGCGTCTTTATTACACCCTTTCATTTTTAATAGGTGATCATCACGGAACAGGAAAAAATAAATTTAAAAACGCCATCTGAAACGGCACTAAACGCTCGAAAACACCGTTTCTTAAAAAGCCACGTTCAAATGTACGATCCACGCCCGCTGTTTACAACTTCATATCCAGTTGATTCCGTCCGTTGTTATTCTTTTACAGCACAGTTACCATACACGAATAAATGCTACATGCTTTTGATAATAGTGTGATCAATAGCGTCATTCAAACGGATGGAGGAGCGTTAACGGCCCATCCACTCGAACGGGTTATATACGTCATTCGGTTCGTGCGAAATACGCCTTATTGCAATTTGATTGTGAATTACGGTTGTTCTTCAGACAGAAAAGATGGTCTCTCTGTGTAGGTAAGACCTACAGGACGCTACGAGATTAAGATAAAGCGAAAGGGGGCCCTGCGCACCGTCTACAGGGAAGAGGAACGAAGATTCATGGTCGTGGTGACGCAGTGAAGGTAAGATAATATGTTTGTGAATCGGTATATTTTATACAGTGGCAGCTTTTCGACTGTAAATTGGAGTGAATGTATCGCTTTAAAATAAGCTTTGATGGCATCTATTTGAAATTGTCGCGATGTTCCCATGTAATAAGGGTGTATAACTCAATTTTAGCCGTTTGAATTATTTAGCGATGAAGGGAGAGACAGAGAAAGATGGTTTCTTTTTATCTATTGATGAGATAATGGCCGGAATGTGTATCGATAAATATTTATTCATTTTAGGAAAAAATCGTGGTATAAAACGATCACTCAGCACTTATTTTTTTCAGAAAAAATGCTGTGAGGGTAAATGCGCTTACTAATTATATTTTACTTATTTATTTTTTTGACAAACGTTTATTAATTAACGTATATTTATAACAATTTATCTCAGTCAATATGTTTGCATACATTATAAAATTATTGATTAATCTTAAAATAAAATAAAAAAAAAACATTTTCAAAAAAACTTAAAAACCCACACATTCTTATTTGGAAATGTTTTAAATCTATTAACCATTCATCTCATAAGTAAAAGTTAAAATAAAGACTTAAATCGAAAATTAAGTGACTTAGAAAGCTGAAACTTGACATTCAGATTAAGAAAATTGTTAGGATCTGTGCCTCGAACACAGTTTTTTTTATTTACAATTTAAAGAAATGTTTTATTTCACATTTTCTCCATAGGAAGGGTTGGTTGGTTATTGGGGTTTTAGGGTGGATCGACAGCTATGGTCATTAGCACCCGAACCAGGGGAAGAGAATAGGAAAGTAAATTTAATTAGTACAGGAAAAATTTTAAGGTATATGCCTAGGTTGTATTTTTTTTCATTTGAGAGGTTCTTATTAATCTCATTTTTTTCATAAGACAAAAATAGAAATGTAAGATCAATTAATACCGAATTTATAAAATTACATTTTTAAATTAAATAACATTGGAGTACGAACTCTGAACTTAACTCTGAACTGAAGAGTTCTGTGTTAAAAAAATATTTTTTTTTATTTTTTTTAACACAGAAGGTTTCGAATATGTCTATTAATCAAGTGTCATGCAAATAAAAGTAAACATGTGTTTTTGAGTTCAAGACATAACTACAAAACCAAGCGAATTAAAAAGTTGAATTTCAGTAAGAGTACTTAGAAAACCTTCAAGATCTGCGTATGATATTGTGTATTGTCTGTGTGTGAATACGGAGCCTGATTCGTGGAATATGTCGGAAAATCAGGATTATGACACTTGCCTCGCGGTCGTGGCAACCGCTCTGTAAACTATTGATGTGCTGACGCTAGTAGTAGGTCGATATTTCTGAGTGTGAGTTTTACAAATTCTATGAAGTACTCGGTGTTAGTTGTACTGATTTTCCACTTTGAGGTAAATATAATGCATACGTGAAGAATGAGTGCGACAAGAGCGAACAGTGGAGTGAGTGAGAGAAAAGTCCGAATTCCATCCTATTGGAAGTGCTGTCGCCTTGTGGCATTTATATTCCCTAGCCAGAGAAATGTATTTGCAGTATAAGTAAGTGTCATAGGCCTGGGGAAAACTTAACAACTACATTGAAATGTGAGACTTTATAAAACAAGTACGATACAATATAACTACGAGAGTGATCATATAGACATATATATATATATATATATACATATACATATATATATACATATATATATATACATATATATATACATATATATATATACATATATATATACATATATATATATATATATATATATATATATATATATATATATATATATATATACGGGGGTTGACGAGCGTACTGAATATAATAAAAAAATTACACATAACAGCTGTATCATAAAAGATTTTTTCAATTTATCCATAATTTTTGGCCACAGTACACTTGTGGCACCGTGGCTAAATTAATTTTTACGAATGATTTTTTCTCATCCCACAGATCGCAAAACTTTTCTAATTTAAAATGTTTAATAAACGGTTTTAATTGTTGGTTTATAGAATAAAAGAAAAATTAATTTCTGAAACTCATAGTTCACTTCAAACTTAGCATTCTCTTTTAAAGGATAAACAAATTATTTAAAAAATAGCAACTTTCTTTCGTGGTAGATTATAATTTTATAAAAATTAAATCATAAACAAACAAATCCGTGGACAATGTCACATCGTACCGTTTAAAATATTTTTTTATTCCTTAGTAAAAATATTTATTCCTTACTAAAATATATTCTTTTTAGTTTAATTTAAGATATATATATATATATATATATATATATATATATACATATACATAAATATATATATATATATATATATATATATATATAAATATATATATATATAAAGAGAAACAAATCAAAAGTATGTGTAAATGTAAAACTTGAAGTGAGCGCCTATGTCTAGTGACTTTACACCTCATCTTCTCCAACAAACTTTTGATCTGTATCAAAAAGTAAAATCGATCTTTTCAAACGATAACAAATGCTTTTGTTTATAAGTACTGATAGTACTTTATCTGAATTAAAATTTTCATTTTATAAAAATAACTGAATGAAAGTCGGCCAAATCAACATTATTCTGAAAGGTGTTATTTTTAAACACATTTCACTGAAAACATGAATTTATATTCATTGTAACGAAGTGTATGCATTACGAATATTGTTAGAAATCAAATATGTGTGTATGTATTAAGCAAATTATTCGAAGTATTTAAGGAATTTAATTTCATTCCCAGTATGTCACTGCGAGTTGTTTAAGAATATTCAATTTTGTATCTAGGCCATGACCTTTAAAACATGTCAGTGTACTTTAAAAACCTCGCAACAATCAGTTTCAGTGACAAAACACTTCATTATAATCAAGTAATGAAGTTTTTTTTTAAATACCCGTCATTACGATCGAATATCTATCCCGCGAGAATACCGATGCTCTAGCATACCCAAATTAAGATAATGCGGTGAACTGCTGACGGAAAAGCCCGGATTCGCCCGCCACCGCCACCACCCGAAATGCTTAACCTCGCTCCGGGCCGGAACAATCACGCGTCAGGGTGCACGGAGGCCGACGTCCTCGTCCTCGAAGGAAAAGGAGAACAGACAAGGAAGATAAGCAAAACGAGTAGGAGGAGATGTAGGTAAGTAGAGAGTCTATTTTCAACGGACGTCGGAATCGGAAAACACGATATAAGTTTGTGCTCGTGGACGTTTATACTGGATTTAGAGAAATTTCAATGAGAATTGTACTCTTGTTGATAAGCCATGTATATATTTGTAAGGCAATTATGGTATGTTGAACATGTATTTCTACAGTTCTTTTTTTCCGACTACTGAATTTGTTATCTGGAAAAAAATAACGATGTAATATTTGAGAAAATAAATCTAAATACAATTTGCACAAATTACCTACAAACTCTCTCGAGGCAAAATGATTTCCAAACAGTTAATTATATGCAAATTACGTAAATTTAATGGCATTATTTTACGAAAATAAATTAAAAATGTTGTAGAAAAAAGATATTTTGACAAAGCTTTTTATTTTTACTTTTGACTCAATTTTCTTGATATCGTTTAAGGAAGGAAAACATCAATAACTTTTAGCTCTTTAAGAATGCACACGGCAATAATCAACAATGATTAATAATTAATTAATGAGTATTTCTGATCAGTAACACTTTTTGTGGTTTATGGAAGAGGTACCAAAATTATATTTATGAAAATAAAAGTTTATATTCAAATGATTCAATAAAAGTTGCAATTACTTTACTAATATATGTTTAAGATCGAGAAATTTACATTTAAAATATTAAAAAATGATTTACTTTAAAATTTAAACATTCACATATGGTATTGACAGTTTGTTTTTTGTTGAAAAAGGAATTGTTATCCTCTATTATTCGGTACTTTCACAAGTGATTTTTAAAAAGGAATGATAGAAACTATAAATATTGCTTTAATTCTCTTTATTTCAAAACCAACCCCAACCCTTATACGCATGCGTTGTTCAATAAATGTCAGTTTACTGATAGTGATATTTTTAATTATTCTCCTTTATTTTCTTGTAATACTATATAGATAATAATTTCAAAAATATATGTTCTATTGATACTTATTGCTGGTGTAAGGATTGATTTCGATGTTCAACTAATTAAAAATCACTCTATTCCTTCATAAATAGCATATTTTTCATGAAAAATATTAACGGTAAACTGTGCTTATTGAACCTCCACGGAGATTTTTACAACGGTACCAGGATGAAACTTAAACATATATACAAATGGAAAAATATTGTATTAACTAGTAAGAAATAAACATAAAGAAAAATGTACAATTTATTAAATAACTATTTATTTCAAAAATATAGCCTCGAGTGGAATATGTATGTATATTTAATTCAAATATTATTCTTTTAGAAAAGTAATTGAATTAAAAAGAACAGTTTAGTCAAACTTATTGTATGTAAAAACATTTAAACAACATTCTCCGAAAATTTTAAAATTTAATAATTGTACCATTCTGTAATTTTATAAATATTGACTTGACAGTTTGTTTAAAAAGAATATATATTAAATAAATATTGTTTTGAAAAACACTAAAATATTTTTTATCGACTAATAAAAGTTTTCATATAAAGTTCCAATAACTTACGAGTCGAAATAGCGCATTTATACAAAAAAATGTATAATTAACGACTCTATTTCCTGCATCGTTTCTTTTTAAACCATATCCAAAAAAAAACCGTCTGTCAGTACAAAAAGCACAGATAATATTTTCAAATAATATATGAAAATAAATCATATACGCTTGTTTGCGGTGTTAGTAAGTCATTCACTATATTACTTCCTCGACTCATTACCAAAATATACAATTTTTTGCCGAGTGCCTCGTTTCGAAACAACAATTCGCAATAATAACTGTACTGAGGGTTTTTGTATGAATTAAGCAATGTTTTGCGTGTTTCGTGTACCGTTACGTTGCTGTTGGATTTTAAACCTTTTTTTTGTGCAATGCTAACTGCGTATTTAAAACCGTAACAGAACTTATAAGCAATACTAAGAATGGAAATAAATTGCTACATTCAACTGATAATCGTTCAAATAGTCATAAGTAAGATTCTGTTGGATAAGTAAATAGTGATTTAAATACAATACTTAAAAACAATTTCAGGATTTTTTATCTTTATTTTTAATTTTGTTTTCGGAAATGATTTCTTTTAAACCAAATTGTTTTTGAAAATTAATTTTCCTCACCCTAAAAAAACCATACAAATTTTTATGATTTTTGTATAATCAATAAGTGATTATTGATTATATTTGATGGCGGTGATATATCATCTTCAGAGCACTAACAATAAGATACAGAGTAACTGATTTTCTTATCATTTAAGATTCAAAAAATTATGGAATCGCTATTGAAATAGACATAAGTAACAAAAATTATTGATCAGTAATCAATAAATGAACATTTTTAATCAGAAAATATTATGGTTTGCGTGATGAGCGAAAAATACATTTGTAAAAGTGGATTTAGGTAATAGTCCTAAATCAATATTATGTAGGCACTCACTTTTATAACATATGTACGTATTTATATTCTTTAAAATACTTTATTTTTCATATTACTAGTCAAATGAAAAATAACCACCAAAAATAGAGTACTCTTGGAGGAGTTAAAGCAAAATACGAATTAGTATATGGATTTATATATATATATATATACAATCTCACTAGTCTTATAAAAAATAACGTACGCAAAAAATGTCCTAGTATTGAAAGGAACGTCAATAATTGAACCTTTTCAAACAGATTTGTAAAAAATGGCCTCTGTTAATTTTAAATGAAAGGTCGTTTTTACAAATGAATCCGCACGCATCAAACCGCTCATGTGTCTTCCTGTACGCTGTACTCAGTAAATGATTTAAACAAACATACTAAATGTTGATAAACGCTTCCATTTTCCAAGACTGATCCGGCCTAGTTTTCTTTTTCAGAACGCCGTTGCGGCATACAATACGGAATGGGAAGAAGACATAGAAAAATATCTGCAGATTAGTTGCGAACCGTTCGAAAGGTGGGGTTCTTTCGACGAAATATCTCAATTTATAGACATGTATGTATATATATATATATATATATACATATATGTATATATATATAATATATATATTATAAATAAATATTGGTTCAGCATGAAAAAAATATGAATAAAAAATGAGATGTTTCTTATGTTACTCTTATGGAATTTATCAATATGATGATATTAATTCAGGTTGGTAGAAAAATAATTGTGGTTTATGACCTTCAAATTCATATAATTTTTTTAATTTCGTGAGTTACATCTACATATAACTGAAAAAATCGTTTTTTTTTTATTTGCTAAAAGTTTAATGTCTTAAAAATATATCACGAAAAGTTTATATTAATATTTTTAAAATTGACGAAGTCATAAATTTTTTCGTAAAGAACTTAATTTACTATAACAGAATCATACTTGTGACTTTAATCCATTAGTTAAGCAAAACCATTACAGCTGAGAATTATTGTCAAGAAATCGATAAAAAATATACCAAGAACTGCGACGTCTGGTCAATCGAAAAGGTTCAATCATACTGCATGACAATGCACGACCACATCGCACGACTGACCCTGCAAAAGTTGAATGAATTGGGCTATGAAACATTCCCTCATCCACCACTCACCAGACATCTCACCAACAGATTATCACTTGTTTAAGCATTTCGACAATTTTTTACAGTTTAAGGTCTTCAACAATCAAGCTGCTGCCGAAAGTGTATTTCGAGATTTTATTAAATCCAGAACTCCGGAATTTTACACCAGCGAAATAAATATACTTATAATTATTAATTGGCAGAAATGTGCAGATTATAATGCTGTTTATTTCGATCAATAAAATTAAATATTAGCTGAGAAAAATGTATATGAATTTGAAGGTCATAAACCGCAATTATTTTTCTACCAACCTTATATATGCTACATACTTATAACAAATTAAAATAGTTATATACTCTGTAATGTTTTCAAACAAAAAGTATAATAAGCTTCGAAGTATGTAGAAGAATGTAAATTGTTTATTCATTGAGAAGTGTAGTTTTATCTCGTTTCTGATATAAATTAATTAAAATGTCTGTGTACATCAATCTCAGTAATTATTAACGTTTCAATGTAAATATTGCGAATCAAAAACGGAACACATATTAAATAATACATGATTCAGATGAGAATCGAAATATACAAGAGAACAATATATAAATATTTAATAATAAGCACAGCGCAGAAGTAAATAATACAACGTGAAATGAACGGGGGGATGAAGTAAACATGCGAACGACACAACAGAAATATTAAAGATGATAGTATGTTGAAGAAAATTGATGTGTGTATCGAACGACAGGATGAGTGACAGAAATTAGGGAAGGCTTTCTTACAGTGGACAAAGAATAGCGAACTGCAATACGTTGCGGATGATAAATTGAGCCGATGTCAAAACTTTCATCGAGTCATCCATCAGACTCTGGTCGATTGTGATCGAACCGTGTTTGTTTTCACTCGAATAGTTATACTCGGTTACACTTGATCTTGAGCGATCGAAATTAGATGTCTAGTTTACAGGCATCGATTCATGAAAATGTATGTATTTTCTATTCGGAGAAATACGATTGCGGATGAATTCAGTGAATCAGAACGATCGATATTTCTATAGAAATTTAGATGTGCGTTTCTAGCGATTTTCAATTATTGTAAATACACTGCTCGCATGCTTAAAGGATTATATTTTTTTAGAAACATGTTTTCGAAATAAGTTTGCACTGATTCATAGTTTATTCTTTGACGCCTTTCACGATAAGCATAAGTCGATTTACAGGTAAGTTTAAAATGATATATTAAAAAAAAATAGAAGAAAATGTGCAGATACAAAAAGAAACAATGTTTGACTTTGTCACATTTTATTGAATGTAATAGTACTGTTTTCAACTGAATTAAATTTTTCGTTTAATTTTACTGTTATTAAATCTGCATTAAAATTAAGCATTTCTTAAATCAGATTATAAAAATTGAAACAATGTTGAAAGAAGGAAGAGAAAACGGGCCACAAACTTTCATATATACCAATTTTATTCATAAAAACAACAACAAATCAATAACATTCAAAACGCGACCAACCACAACGAAGAGAAAAAATCAAAATCCATTCTGATTTGTTTTTCTTATGTTTTAACAGTCGTGATTCTTTTTTAATAAATATTTTTCACTTAATTGGACATTCTTTTATCGTAAACAAAATAAAAATTGCAATTTTGTCGATTAAAAGACAAAATATGTTAATTCAGATTAGTCATTAGAAATTTCAAATCTATCTGATATATCGTGCAAAATCGTTGCTTATATTCAGAAAAACAATTTTTTTGATTGGAAACATATAAATGGAAGCGACAAAAATGATTAAAATTAAAAATTTACAGAAATAACGGTACTGTTGAGTGTGAAAAATTTTGAAACAAGTGTACACAAAACTGTTTCATATCGGTTACATTTTGTACCTGGACGTAGTCTCGATTATACACTTTCTTCCAATGATTGACTTTTGGAAAAAAATATTATTCACCCTAATTTTCAAGATCATAATTTCTATAGGATTTCAAATGAAAAAAAAACGAGATTTTTCTAAAATTCTTTCAACCGTAATTTTTTTAATGAAAGAGTTATAAATTTAGTCTTACTAGAAAGAGATTAATGGCCTTTAACTATATCATCTAAAAGATAGGGCATCGAGACCCTAGTTTCTTTGGAAAATATCAATGGATTCCTAGATCCGAGGCCGGGTTCAAAGGATTAAGCAAGCAATATATATTTTTCAGTGATGTATATAAATTCATTACTACTTTATCATTGAATATGATATAACATTATTATATTTAAAGTACAGTTTAATAAAAATAGTGAATTTAAGAAATATACGGGAAATGGAAGCAATTAAAACACAATTTTAAAATAAATTTTAGTAACCAGTACATTAACAGAAAATTCCATAACAATATTAGATCAGGAAAAAAGAAAATTAAAAGAATTTAACAGCTTTCAAACTGTAGCATGCAGTCTCAAAATTACAAAAATGAAAAAGCGTTAAAGAACAGGTTCTTAGAATACCTTGCTTTCGAATGGGTAAAAAAAATTAAAGAAATCATTGACGAGCTTAACCGAAATCCAATAATTCAGGTAGATATAGACCTAACCTCAAAATATCTAAGAATATTTAAAGCCTATTAAAAATAACTTTGAAGCAAAAATCGTAAAAGTATTATCACACAAAATAGAAACAAAAAAAAACAAGTGTTTAGTATGTTACCAAAGATTCAAATATAAAAAAATGGAGATTTTTTATTTAAATTTTTTTAATAAGATATTTAAATAGAAATGAAATATTTTTGACAATATCTCCAATAGGATCATAAGTTTGGTACGGAAAATCAAAAAACCAAGAAAAAAGTACTGTGTGCATCTACTGTGCAGATGAAGAGAGCGAAAATCGCATTTTAAATATTGTGACAGTTTAAGTGTAAAAAAAGAAAAAAAAATATCGTTAAATATCAATCAAATCGTTAGATATAAATCAAACGTTGAATACAACAGATGCAAATTTATATTTAAAGTTAGTAAAATTTATATAAATATTTACAGAAAAAAATATTCAGTTTAAAGTACTTCATTGACTAACAGAAGATTAAATTAGATTATAAGGGTCAGTTTAATAATATTAACTGACCCTAGAATATTTTACATATATATATATATATAATATATTCTGAAAAATTTCAAAAACGGACAAAAAATTAAAAAACGTGTAGATTTTATATTAAATTATTATTAACGATGATGCCCGAAGTTACACGAAATTTTCACGAAAAATTATGATACTAATATTAAACAACTACAAATAAATGTGGAACATTATAAACTTTATAAGTACGTTGCAATATAACTGCAAGAGTGATTAAATAGAGATACTAATTATATATATATATATATATATATATATATATATATATATATATATATATATATATACTACCCGAAAGTCGGTAAGCGTAACGAGTAGGGGGTAAAGTCCACTGGTCAAATGTAAAAAAAATCTAATGTTTAAATTAATTTGTAAAATGTAAAAAGGAGTGTTTATGTTAATTAATTTCTTGTATATGTATATGATAGGTCTAACTACATATTAATGTGAACAAAGATATATAAAATAATAATCAGTGAATGTTTATTAAACCTAAACTTGTAAAACACTAATACAATGATGGTTCTAAAATATCCAAATATCCATTTTATCACCTGAAAACTGAAAGAAGATTTAAATATGAATATAAAACAGTGTAAGTAATAACATTCTCCCTACATGTGTACACTTCGTTCGACGATAATGAAACTGAATAAAATCATCTCGTAAATAGACAAATTATCCTGTAAACACCACACAAATACGATTATCACACATCAAACAAAAGTAACAACCGAAAGCGTTCCCCAAATCTACAATATAAACATGCGATTACAACGTACACCTTCGTATCGTCTTATGAGGGCAAAGATCGTGCACTGAAATGGCAGGGGCTAACATTTGTGACTCCATCGAAAGACGGTGCCGCATCCAGATAACTAGAAGATGAAGTCAACGTTACACTACGAGATCCAGAATCGAGAGATACCTATCTCGTTCGCTCCGACGGCTGTGTGGTGTACTTATCCCGTGAACGGACAAAAAGAGCAAACACCCACACGGACGGAATAATGTAGAATGCAAAACGATAGCAAGTCAAAGTACAGTATGTAAAGCTTTCTTAATATATACTACACAGACAGACAGTACTGGATCTGTGTGTGTGTTTATGTGTGCTCTACCACTATTTATTTTATATATTCTTTTTGCTTTGATATCACTTGAGGAGACTTAATGCTATAGTAGATCAAGTTTAACTTTTCTGATTGAACCAGAGTTATACAAAACGTGACTGAAATCTCTCGACAAACACAATACTACTTTTTTTTAGATGATTATCTCTCGGAATGATGTCAAGATTGAAAATCGTACAACATCGAAAATAAGTCGATTTTTAAATAAAAAGTCCTCTTATAAATCTCTAGTACTGAAGAGGTTCGTAGAAAAAGTGCATACAGACATTGTAAGAAATATCACACAAATAAAATTAAAGTTTTTTTATACAATTTAATATTTGGCACAGTCTTTATTTTGTTATTTGTTAATTAAATCGACAGTTTTGTAGACTATCTAAATATTGTATTAAAAATAGATTTTGTTATAAAATAACTATAAGATCAAATATCCCATGACTATATAGTATTTTATCAAATTATTCAACAGTGAAATATTATAAAATAATACAGTGCTGAGATACTGCGACTAAATTCGTTTTCATAACTCAGAGAGTCGATGTAACAGAAAAATCTTTCTGAGATTTTACTATACCTTGGCACTGTAAAAATAATGATATTGTTATCAAAATGTGTATAAGAAGAACCGAAAATGATCAATAATAAATTATTAAATATTTTCAATCAGAATTTTTTGATAATTTATAACTGAAAAATTCTTCTGTGAAACTTGACATTGTACTTTGAAAGAGTTCAAAGGTAATGCAAAAAACACAGTAATTTTATAATATTGGTAGAAAAATAATTACGGTTTATGACTCTATCAATAATATGCGTAATATGCAGGTTTTGATTTTCCTATCTCTTTTAAGTGGTACAGAACTGTTTGATAACTAACGTCCAAGTTTTGTGCAAGTTTTCTTATTAACTAATAACCTATTACATAAATGATCCATTATCACTATATCAGCTTGCTAAAAAAATCATTCAAACACCATGAAAGTTGTAATGGAAGACATGTAATGTTTGACTTATTTGAATATACATTCGGGTACTCCATTTTGAGTTTATCTCGAAAAAATAATGATTTTTTCTCTAGATTTACAAGATTTTTTAAAATATCTACTTAGTTTCTCTATAGTATTAGGTTGGTAGAAAAATAATTGCAGTTTATTACCTTCAAATTCATATAAATTTACAGCTTTTTTGATTTTCCTATCTGTTTTAAGTGGACCAGAACTGTTGGATGTCTAATGTCTAACTTTTATGCAAGTTTTCTAATTGTTCTTTCTTCGTTAGTATTTTTCTATCTTTAATTCAACAGCCCAATTTGAAACAAAATTAATAATAAAACCAAAGTCGATGTTAATAAAATACTGACCTAAAAATTCACTTTAAAATGATATTAACATGAACACAATAAAATAACACTTTCACTGAAAAAATAAGGTTAGAATTCGCAAAATAAACACCGCAACTATTTTCTTACCAACCTAATATTAAATTCCAAATAGAACATAACCAAAGGAGACTAGATAATTAATTATAAATATTAACGATTATATGACAAAATTTAAATAAATATCTTGTTAAAATATACACACCTCTAATCATCATAACTGGCTTAAAATATAATTTTCTTAATTTGATATTATTCACTACGATAAATAACACTGCTTTATAACTAATTCAGTGTACGTCACGCGATTTTGTTTATATTAAAAACCATGTAAATACGAAAGCAGAACAATAAAATGATCTTTTATCAAAATATGTTAATAAAGCTTGTTTAACAAGCAAATTAAAAATAAATATGAATGTTTGCAATTTAACAATGAAAATTTGTCGTGTTTTTCTACTGCTACAATTTGTACAAACACAATTTTAGTTGGAACGAGTTCTTTCCATACGGATTGTAATAATTAGGTTGTGTTTATATATATATATATATATATATATATATATATATATTTGTGTGTGTGTGTTTCTTAATGTCTTGGAACACAGATCTTAACTTTTATTGTTGATGGGTTTTTTTTGTTAATATATATTACAGATGTTTTTATTTAAATATTATTTTGTGTTGAGACTTACGTTTACATTTTATGTTCAATTCAGAATATGCTCGTAATCCGCTTACCTAGAAAAGAAAAGATTATAAATATATATATACATATATATATTATATACACAATAATTTAAAAATATTTTTTCAAATATTTTTTACAATTATATATACATATATAAATGTAATTGAAAAATATTTTTTCAATTATGTATGTGTGTGTGTGTTGTGTGTGTGTATGAGAGAGAGAGAGCGTACCTTTGAGTAAAGTGAACAGCACATTTAAAAAATACAATTACAACTAAATTTTTTATGTTAATTTAAAGTACATTTTTTTTAGAATACCCGATTCCGTGTTTTATGATCAAATAAGTAGATTTTTTTAAAATGAATTCTACATTTAAATATCTCCCGTTTTCTATACACATTAAAAAAATAAATCAGTATTTTAATTAGTAATAATACGGAAAATTATAAGAAGACAACTTATTTTACAATTTTTCTAAGAAAAAATTTTAAATAGGTTTAAAAATTAATTTAAATGTCTTTAAATTGAATCAATCATCACTCTGTTAGAAATTGAAATATTTTCTCGTTGTTTTAGGATTGTTAAGTGCCAACCTTAACATTTACAAACATCATATATCTTTGTCAAGCCGTTGGCATAACCTCACAAAATAATAGCGAACACGAAGGCGTCCGAAAAGCAGCATATTAAGCATTGTATATTTTTTGAAATCCTATCAAAAAAAATGCTGTCTAATTATCTTGATCAAATATTATCACAATATTATCTTAAAATAAATAATAGTTGACCGTACTGTTAGAAGTAAACTAATATTTGTTCCTACCAATTAATTAATTAATACAAAATATTGTAAGAATCAAAAAGTGTACAGAAAATTAATAATACATTGAAAAACTATTCACTTGATAATATGCTTTTTTCAAACATCAAATAAAACTATATTATCCTACACCTGAATTTCATATAAAATATTTAGTTTTTCAACTGAATAATGTCGATTTTTTATGAGTTAACATAGGCGAACAAATGAAACTAGGCTTCATTGCTATAAAATATTAAATCTTCATTTTTATCTGATATATTTAACTTAAATTCAACTATCAAAAAGTCACTCTTATTTTTTAAAAAATACTATATCACTATAAACAGAATATTATTACTTAACAAAACATAATGGTATCTTTGTTAAGATAAATAAATTATTTGTTAGTTTCAAACAAACAATATATTATATTTCTACTTAAATGTAAGATAATGTTCGTCTTATTATGACAACGTTGACTAATTAAGATTTTTCATCAATTTAATTTTGTTTTGAACCATTCTTGTTTGTTTGTCACAATTTATGTCCTTTCGGAATATTTTTTGATACATATTCATCAGTTTTTCCAAGAAAACCTTACGTAATTTTGTGTCATTCGTAAATTTCTGATGAATCAGATATATTTTTATTTATCATTCAACAGGATACCAATCTATTACGCCCTTAATCCACAAATAAAACCAACCAATCTGTTACACACACATATAGGTAAAAAGATTTTTATTTTTTTGACATGCATGTAAAATAGTATATATATATATATATATTTATGTGTATTATTATTATGTAACATCCATCAAAAATTTTGAATTTATATGAGGTATTGCTGGATAAACATGAGATGAGGGTCGACAGATCAATCGAAACTTAGAGTCAGGTGGCGTAGCTGGTAAGGTCTTGTCAGAACAATGGTTTCAAACTTGGTTGAGTCGATTTGTTTCATTTATGCATTTTTTATACACATAAAAGTCCAACAAATATATACATAAATTATACACATACATACAAATATACTCAACCAAATTTCATTTTCAATCCATTTATTTTTACAAATTTGTTTCATTGAAAGAAATATTTTTAAACAAATACAATCAACTTCAGTATAATCAACACATTAGATAAAAACAAAAGTAATTTATAATAATTTTAATAAATTTCAACATTGAATACGAGTACACATTAAGATAATGTAGGTAATTTTTTTTCTTCATATAAAGGGAAGAGTTTACTTTTAGTATATATATATATATATATATGTGTGTGTGTGTGTGTGTATATAATGTATAAATATATATATATATATATATATATATATATATATATATATATATATATATATACATTATCCAGATCAAAAAACACATAATTTTGATAAACCTGCAATAAACGTACATGGATTTTTTCCAAAAATCATTAAGGTTGTTGACAACCGCAATGTACGGAAAATTCTCTAAATAACAACCCAGAGATACTTCGAACCACAGAATTCGACCATTAATACCTGACAAACAAACAGAAGTACATTTGTCTAATGAATTCAAGGTAGAGGTATATTTTTGATTTTCAATTCGCTTAAAGAAAAACTTATTAACGAGAAAGAAAACCGACGTGAAGTGTGAGGAAGTGTTCTCGGTTAGTTCGATAATATACAACAGTGCATTGGTATGAGACAGGATGCATTACGAGTAGGCACAGGATATAAAAATCTTCCTTATTACTCATTCCCTCGGGCTGTCTTCACTCGCTCACTCAACGTACCAGCACACCATCGTTACGCTGAGAACTAAATAAGAAATAGATTAAGTGTCGCATTAAGGTGGCTGTTTAAAAAGATGAACAGCGAATGGGGATGGTGGAAGAATGTTCAACACCGACGCTGTCGGATGGAAGCGTAACAAGTGGGGACGCTGTACTGTCGCTCGGTGCAGTCACGGTCGCTCCAGGCACCGTGAAAGAAATTCTTGTTTGACACATTCTACTTTCTCTTTCTCACCCTAATAGCATACACACACACACATTATATATATATATATATATATATATATATATGTACTATCTTTTAAGACATCTAAATTATAATAGGAAACATGCCAGTATTTCATAAACAGTTCTTGTGTAAATTAAGAGAAGTACTTGGTAGATTTGTGTGTTTTTATTTGAGATTTGGAAAATGAAACATGAAGTGAGACATTTTAGTATTTACTCAGATTTAACTAAATAAATGTAACAAATTATACTATTTTTAATACACTTTTGTGTTTATATTATGTACATATTTATAAATTATTATTATTATTTTAATATATATATATATATATATATATATATATATATATATATATATATATTAAATATAATCCTTTCTTAAATATTCTACGTTCGATAAAATACATCATATATATATATATATATATATATATATATATATATGATGTATTTTATCCAACGTAGAATATTTAAGAAAGGATTATATTTAATAAATATATAAATTAAAATAATAATAATAATATATAAATATAAAAACAATAATATATAAATAATGTCTGTTTTTCTTTCGGAAATAAATTATTTTTTTACTCTACAAACAACAAAAACACTTTATAATTAAGAATATTTAATAAAAGACCATTAAACATTTTTGATTTTTACTTATACGGATTACATTTTTGATCAGAAAAAAAAAATATTTTTGTGGTACGCGGATTGAAAAACGAATTCATTTGTCAAAATGAATTTAATCACAGTACCATAACTATATTATGATAAAATGTGTATTTAATTTAATTTGATCTGGTTTTTTTAATTTAAAAAATTTAGTATTTAATTTAGAATGTTAAAAATACACATTTTCTTTTTTTTTTAATATAAAAGAAACGGACTAAACATATTCGTAAAAATGTTTATAAAATGTTAATAGAACATGTGCCGAATCTTCAGTATCTCTGAAAATAATTGAAAAGCATTGATTTTTTAAGTTGAACCTCTATTTACTTTAACCTTCATCCCAATTACCTTTGATGTTTAAAATATGTGGGCTGTTGGATAATGATTCGAACAAACATATTAATATAAGTCGTCTATAATATGATACATATTTATCTCCCTCATATACATATATATATATATATATATATTTATTCATATTTGTCACAGAATGTGTAAAATAATGACAAGATCAAAGAACATAGGTTTAAAACGTACACACACTGAGACATATTTGTATAACACCTACACGAGATACTCTTTATCAGAGAGTATATACGAGTAAAATAATATTTTATGAAGCGACTTTTATTTTATGAAAAATAATATTAAAATATATATATATATATATATATATATATATATATATATATCACAGTTTCATTTTTAATATAATAAATCATTTATTGGGAAAACTGGAGTGAAGTTTAATTATAAAATAAAACTGTATAATGAAAAAAATAAAAAAAGTTTTATGAATTGAGAGTACACATATATATATATACATACACACATATATACATATGTGATTAAATAAATGTCGGTCCATATCTCTTTTATTCATGATTTATAAAAGTCGAAAAATGTAACAGAACATTTAAACAATAACCGTAAAATGGATCAAGCGGCGGCAATAAAATATAAAATTAAATCAACCGGCATTGTGATGTACTTGAAACGATGTAGATTCCCTTATACACGGGAAGGTGACAATAACACGAGACAACAATGACTCTCGTCCCACTCATTGGACAGACATAACTTGTACCAAAAGCACGCGAGGATTCGAAAGCATCTCATAAATCTCGTGTGACAAACGCGCTCCGTTAGGTAACAGGCACACATGCCAACAGGCTTATGTCAACAGGCACACATACACATATTAAGTGGGGTGAAGTTGTTGTGTGTATCATCAGTTTGTGTACGGAATATTTTTTTTACAGAGTTAAAAATATCGATACGACGATAAGAGGTCGTTGTTTCACTTACGCGAGATCAAAAGAGATGCCAATTTAGTAAAAAGATAACGATGTAAACTTTAACATGCGTCTAAAATTTGAAAAAGTGTAAATTGAAGTTGAAGCAAATTGATGTGAGATAGAACAGTCTTATGCGGGAAACTTTTAATTTTATCAAACAATAAATATATATATATCGTAAAATTTAAAAAAAATTGATAAAAAATATGAAAAAAAAACGTGATTATTAATCAGTATCAATTGCGCTAACATGCCAAAAAATCTATTACTCTAAGAACGAAATCATTGGTATAAAAAGAGACAACTAAAATGACCAAAAATCTTGTACCCAACTGAACAGACCGGTAACTAGAGGCCGCGAGTTTAACACCCACATGGAACACCAAGTCCAGTGGCCTCTCTCAGTACGAATCATCGGAAGCTCCAAGGAGCACCACGACAATATGTCATCTGATTGCAAAACACAAGTCAAGAATACTCTATGTCAACCACTCAGAAACGAATGTACTAGTGTCGCGTGGAAGCGGTCCTATGGTTACTTCTACCTCTAATCACTTCGACCTATAATCAATTAATAAATATTTTTGATCAGAAAAAGTATTTAAAATTTATAAGGCAGGTGAAAAATTTATTTATGAACGTGCATTCAGCCACAATGCTAGCTTATTTGTAACACATCATCAGCTTGTCAATTACTAATTACAATGTATAAACAGTAAGGATGATGCTTCCTGAGAAACGACAACTTAATAACCTCAATTATGTCACTGAATGTAAGACTATTGAAATTGTAAGACCATTACTATTGAAATGCACATAAGTAACAATAAAAATTACCAATACTTAAATGTTGAACTTTTTTTATTAAAAAAAATCTTGTGGTTTCTGGAGGAGCCAAAATTTGTGAAAACACATTTACACACAGTACGAAAGAATTTTATGATTCACTCGATATATCGGTGGTCGAATTGACGGGAATGGCCGATTTAGAAGGGCTAATTTGTAGTTTTTAAAAGTCAATGAATGACATGAATCTGTCAGGTAAACTTTATGAGCTAACAGAAATTTTATGAATTCACAGATAAGATTTTTCTTTGTCTTGGTACGTTGAAAACGATGGAATCGCTATCGAAATGCGTATAAGCGGAAATTAAAATTGATTTATAAAGAATTATTGAATATTTTTAATATAAAAAAAATATTTGTGGTTTGTGAAATAAAACAGAGTTCATTTGTAAAATTAAAAAAGGTCAACTTACCCGAATTAAATTCAAAGTGAATTTAGTTACTGTATTATGACATTTTTTTGTAAATTTATAAAAATTAATATATATATATATATATATATATATATATGTGTGTGTGTGTGTGTGTATTTAATAATATATGTATATGTGCATTTAAATCTTTCCGATTAAATTTTACTAATAAAAAATATAACAATTATCAAAATAGGATAATACTTTAATATTTCCGTTAACAAATACCTATTCAAAGAAACAATACTCTAATAGTATTAAGATTCAGAAATACAAGTATGAAAAACGTTCGTGCACGTATGTTGATATTATCAGTTGTATGTTAATCCAGCATTTAATGCGTTCCTTTTCGTTTTACATCCAATCTCGCCAATTTAAATTTAAAGCTAACGTAGATTGCAACAAAGGAAACATATCATACGTCACGTGTTTCTTTATCACAATTTCACAAATAAAAATTCAAATATACCATTCCATGTGCGAGATGTAATATAAAAAGACAACACAAAAAGGGTAGCGTTTGACATAAAACGTATATGGCGTATAACAAAAGCTATTCTCAGAGAGCACCGCCGTACAAATTGGTGATTTACAGCAACGAACGTATCGCCAATCTCGCTATATATATATATATATATATATATATATATATATATATATATATATATATATATATATGTATATGTATATATATATATATACATATGTATGTATGTAAGAGTATATGTGAATGTCGACTACTTAGTCACCGGAATGGATTCAACAAATACTGTAATGAATTCAGATTACATGCAATTAATGATGTCGTGAAGATTGGTTACAAACAATTTGTTACTTTTAGGTTTATTGTTCAATACGATCGATCTTGAAATATGAGAGGAATATTAAATATTAAAATTGTCAATTAATAAAATCTTATTAATTCACGTTCATAAAATTTACTAAAAGGTACTACGTCACTTAGAAAAAATTTTTTAAGCTTTATCACAAAGAGAATGATTGATAAAAAATATAGTGTTAAGTTATTCCGATGGTTTTTGTTCGTTTAAATAGCCTGGAATTGTTTTCTTCACTACTATTTTCAGCAAGAAAGGCATCTTGAAATATTCAGATATTTACTGATCCATAGGGATAGATATAGATATTTGGGGTTTAAGGGTGCGTCGACAACTAAGCCCATTAAGGCCTAAAATTTAAAAGAATGAAAGTCGCTATGTCAACGTACTAGGTGAGTAGATTAATAATTGCAGATTGTGGCCTTCAACTTCATAAACATAGCTGTTTCAATTGGTCTAGCATTGTTAGATGACTAAAACCTAACTTTTGTACATGCTCCCGAATTGTTGTGAGTGGTTCTGATTGAACTAATGCCTTCAGTTGGTCGTTATGAACTGAAGAAAGACGTCCGCGACCTTCTACATCTACAAGGATTTCGTCCTCAACACGAATTTTTTGGAACGACTGTACATTCCTACTGGCAGGTTCTACTGTTTTACCTCCCATTTTGAACTGATACAAAAATTTGCTCGTTTGCTACTTTTCTATCTTTAATTCAATAGCCCAATTTGTAGCAAAATTAATAATAAAATCAAAGTCGATGTTACCAAAATACAAATCGAAAATGCACTTTAAAATGATATTAACATGAACACGATGAAATGTCACTTTCACTGAAAAAAAAATTAAGATTAGAATTATAAAAACAAACATCGCAATTATTTTCCTAAAAACCTAATACAAACGGGATTTTAGAATCGCCAATATCACAAAAAACTCATGTAAATACATAAACCGTCAAACGAAATTAAAAATTACAATTGCTACTAGTTGCAGCACGTCATATATTTAGATTGATGTAAGGGAGTCTTAAATCTACTTGAAGATGTTATACCGGCTGAAACTAGTACTGATCTTATACCTATTCGCATGTATAAAAATTATTTAAAATGAGATTTTATTCCATATAAAATGATTTTCCAAAAAATAGCATTCTTGAACAATTTATTTGACATGTAAGAAACATTAAAAAAATAAAGTACGTTGTCCTGATGCTCTTCATCTTTATAGATCATTTGAGGTTCTGTACTCTACTACTAGTTTCGGCATGTGCTTTATCTTTAAGTAGGTTTTAGAGACTCTAAAATGCCTAAATAATATCTAAAATCTTTACATGTTACATTTGACAACTTCTCTTAAGATTTTAGAGTCTCTAATATATACCTGAACACTCCACTTGTGTCGAAAGGGACCAGAAATACAGACGGTTCGAAAAAAATATTATCAAAACACCGGATCAATACAAAATAATTCAATTACAATTTTGAAATTATTATTCTGTTTAGAAATATTTATTCTCTGCCAGACTAAAATTTTGAAATACAATTATATTCTAATAGTTTTTTATATAATAAAAATAGAATTTATATATTTATTTTTCGAAAATACAGATGTTTTATCTAATGCAATCAATATAAACAATGAATAAATATAAAAAATAATGTTAAAAGAGATTTAAGTTATGAAAAGGCTCTAACGATAAATTATATCAACATTTTTAAATATAAATAAAAATATTAATAACAAACTGTTTAAAATCTGGAATAAATCAATATTTCTAATTAGTTTTAGTTTTCTTTTTTGAAATATTTGAATAAGACATTAAATACAATTCAGTATATTTATTTATACGTGTTTAGAAAATAATTTTCGACCAATTAGTGTTGTATTGAAATGAAAATTGTATTGAAAAATACTAAATTTATAATAAAAACTTTGATACACTCGAAAGACTTCTAAAGTACCAAACCAAATCATTATTCTTTACTTTTTCTCTCTATAATTGCTATGTGTGCGTTTTATTCGTTCTTTGATTGATTGATATCGGTAATGTTGTTTCTTTTCTGATTGGCTGATACCAGTCACATAATCAGTGTTCTGTTTCACGATGTATAACTAAAGAAGGTTTACGATTTCACTGTAAAACTGATAAGAAATTTATTTAAAATATTGTATTCACTCAAGCTTTAGACTAAAAAATTGTTACATATTTTAATATTGCATTTTGTTATTTTAATTTGTATCAATTTTTCAAATAAAAAATAACGACTTACATCTTATGCCGATTATTTATGAATATAATTTGGTAATTCTGTTATTTGTTAGCGAGAGTAAGAATCAGCTATCGGGGGGCAAAGCCTCTTCAAGGGTTACGAACGAAGCAAGCACGGGGCCAAGCTCACTAGTTATTAGAAAAACAACTAATAAAACTTTTCTGAAAAATATTTGAACATTTTATTAAATAAAATTTAATATATTTATTTATAAATTTTAAAAAATGTATTTACAATTCAGACTTCGATATTGTATACATTATTCTTTCTTTGAGAATAACTTTTAAATCACAAAATAAAATCATTATACTTTTCTTTTAAGTGGAAAAAGAATGACTGATTTTTTCTGATAAATCTGTGAAAACATTTCTATATACAATTTAATAGATTTATTTACAAATTTCTGCAAAATAACTTTAACTAATCGAAATTGAAATTTTGTTGAAAACAAACACATTGGTTTTCAGATACAAAATTTTATATATTTCAAAGACTTGTTTATAAGAAAATAATTGAAGCATAAAATCAAACCTTTATATTTTTCTTTTAAAAGAGAAGAAAACAGGAATAAGTGACAACATTTCGTTATCGATTTCTCGAAAAATAAAAACTGTCTAATCGTTCATACGAAATTTAAGCGAAAAATGTGAAGAAAACGTCTCAGATTTAATACAAATTTCAATGTAGAGATAAATCCAATGAAAAATAATCAAAAAAAGCATATTGCGAACGTTGAAGAATATTTAAAAGTTGACGCTTTTGATTTTTTCCCTTTTTAGAGTTTAAAAGTGAACTGAAGTATAAGTAACAACAAATCTTTATTGACTTGTTAATGGTTCAAAATCAAAGCAAGAAAAATAACAAAAAAAAAATATATATTTTCAATAAGGACTTTAATATAAAGTTCAATTTATTTTCCTTAAAACATGGTCTGACTTGAGTGACAAAATGAGTGAATTTTGAAATTTTTTTCAAAAAAAACAATTGGTACATCAATTTCAAAATTTTCAAATATATTTAAGTTTAAAGGAAATGCCCTACTTGTTCATGTGTCTGTATTTAAATTGAAGTTTGTTATTTGGCATTGTTGTATTGATGTATTGTTTGGAAAGAGAATACATTTTACAAAGAAAGAATATCTTAGAGATGAATTATTATATACAGTCTGTCTCAAAATTCACTGATCATTTTGTTTTGGCTACAATTTTATTGTTTCATTAAAACCAAAACTTTAATGTTTATATAAAAAATTATTATTAGAAAAATGTACATCTAAGTGTGAAAAATTATGTAACCCAAATGAGTGGCACATGCATGATTCTGCTCGTAAATTTATACTTTTTTTACAAAATTATCAATCGTATTTGTCAATATATTCAGGGAAATACCTTGTATTTTTCGTAGAAAATTGATGTTCGCCTGATTTAAATATATCTGCCTTTTTCCTGTGGAGATATCTTAAAAAATTAGTGTACAGGAATAAATCACGAACTAAAGAAGATTTGAAACAAAATATTGTCCAAGAAATATGCGATGTTACTCTGGACATATTGATAGATGTGATGTAAAACTTGGTAAAAAGTGTACAAATTTATAAACGCAATTGTGACGTTTTTTGAATGATATCATTTTTCACAGTTAAATAAAAAAAAACAATGAATAAACTTTCATATAAACTTAAATTTTTTTTATTTTTTTTTGGGGGGGGGGGGCAAAAATAAGAAAGGTATTGCCCAAACAAAATGATCAGTGAATCTTAGAACTCTCTGTAATATAATTAATTATTGAATATTTTTAATCAGAAAGTTTGTAAGATTTCTGTGGTGAATAAATATATAATTTGTAAAAGAAAATTCTATTCATTTTGATGCAAAGGCCGTAATTTTATTTATTGTGACAAGTATTTTCAGAGTTTCTATTTTCGTAATTACTAAAGCTAAATAAACATTTCATAAAATAATAAAACAAGAATACAAACAGATTTATATAAAATTTAATAAGACAACAATAATACATTCAACATAATGCGGTAAGAAAGTACATAAATAGTATGAGGCAATTATAATATGAAACATTTTTCGTTTATTTTCTGTTCTTGACAATGGCTGTTGTAATTGTAATAGAAATATCCTCACAGGACATTCCATTTAAATACAACATTGTTCAACATTTAAACTAGGTATTATTATACCCTAAATCCACAAATAATATTAAATTAAGGTGGAAGTTTCCATTTATACAATGTATTTATTTACCGGCACTAATATCTCTTATTCAGTACTGTTAAATTTCCAACCGTATCAATTCAAGAACATTGTATTTGATCACGAACAGTGGACATGGCGGTGTTAATAAGATCAAACACTATTCAATGTACAAATATTTAATAGAAACGTGGAGTTCGTCACACATGTACGGTTCATTCCGAATGTCAACATGGTGGTTAATTGAAATACAAGTCTTCATAAGTGGAATTGTATAAATAGTAACTTAATATATAACAGAAATATTAGAGAGGAAAATATTGATTATACTTTCTCGTAGCTGGATCTCTTACAGATTTTTGTTAATATATATAAAAAATATGTTATTCAATGAAGTGAAAAATAAATACTGTAGATTACATTACACAGAGTAAAGTAAATATTTTTTTATATAAAAATATATAAATAAATATTTTGATATCGTGTACAATTGCTTCGAAAGCGAAAATCACAAAACAGAATAATACAAAAATATTATTTTATATATTTTGATTAAAAAAAGCGTGGCGTTGACATTTATTTCAATTCGTTTACAATTTCGTTCGATATTTTAACGTACCGTGTATAATATTTTTTAATACAAAAAGTTATAAAAATATAAAATAATTTCTAAAAAGCTAACACATGTTTTAAAAAACATGTACTCTAATTTGAAAGTTATAACAATACATATAATTTATACTCGTGTGTTTCTGAATGAATGAAAACATTTTACATACATTTTATAAAATTCATATAAAAATTAAAAGAGTTAGTCTTTGTTCATTTCAATAATTGATAAATGTAGGATGTATCAAAGTATTTATTTATTATTTTTCTTATCAGACTACTCTACTCATATGTTATCACTGGAGTGTGTTTTAACAAGTTACTTCAATGAATATAAATTAACTCTAAAGAAAAAAAGCGATGCTTACTAAAGACACGTAAATCTTTGAAACCAATTAATCATTTTTTTTCTTCTTATTGTTTACCTATTAGTAAATGCTTATTTCAAGGTATCTAATTTATAGAATGTAAGGTGATCTTGGTGCTAATATAAGAAGTGATCATGATAAAAATGTATTAGAATATTTGTAAATTGAATAAACATTTCAATTTACAATCCATTTATTCAGTATTATGGCTAAATTTGCATATCTGAATGAATTTTTCTCTCATTTTACAAACCGCGACATTTTTTTCTAATCAAAAGTATTCTATAATTGATCATTAATCATTCTTATTTGTTGCATATAACAAGTGATCCACTAAGTACCACTACAGAACGCCACCTAGTGGAAAGAATCGAAACTTTCATACTGTAATTTCATGGTTAAACCCTCCTTACAATATATAACAAGTTTAAATTTGTTCGGACTAGTCAGTACAGAAGTACGATTTGGTGAAGATAGGTTTTTAATCTTGTCGTGAAAACGAATCACTAACAACGGGTAAGCATTAAATTTTGTTTCAAACTTCAGAAAAATGCGAAAAAAACCAAGAAATGTCAGTATTAGTTTACGAACATGCTGCAGTGATTCTTAAGACGGTATACCTTCGAGTGATTTCATAAAAGTTGTGAGTTGGTTATTGATGAAGAAAGATTGTAACGCCCTTCACATCAAAAACCGACGAAAACGTTGAAAGTCAATAAAATGGTTCGATCAAATAAAGAATTCACAAATTGAGAAATTTCCGAAGATCTAACCATCTCTTATGGTTCAGTTCAAATCATTTTAACGACAAATTGGAACACGATGCGAATAAGCGCACAATTCATTCCATCCATTTTGACGTTTGAACAAAAGGAATAGCATTTGTTAATTTCATCGGATTTCCATGATCGTGTCGCTTTATATTCGAACTTATTATCGCTGGAGACCAATCTTGGGTGTAAAGTTATGATCCTGAGATCAAGTTTCAGACTTCTCATTGGAAATCACCAAGATCGTCCCGTGTGAAAAAAGTCCTACATTGGAATCTAGGAATCAAGGTTGATGTTGATTGATTTTTTTTTCAATGTGGAAGGAGTTGTGCGGTTGAAATTTGTATTGGGTCATACCATAAGTAATACGGTATTTTCATATAAGTGAAAATGGATGATAGAATACTTTTCAATTATTGAAATAACGTATCAGATGTCTATGCTGCTCAATTGTACGTTATATTTTCTTGATCTTATCGTGGAAGATTAACAGTGAACGTATATTATCAAGAAAAAATATTATTTGTCACGGAAATGTCAAATGAGTATATTAGGCATATTTTGTTTTGGAGTTTCAGCAAGGCAACAATGCTAAAATTCAAATGAAAAAATTATGGAAAATTTATGGATCAGATGTTATTAGTCCTAGCAGAGGACAAGATGATTTCAAAGATTTTGATTGGAAAATGCAACCTTGAATATAAGCAAGGTCAGAACGTCCTCAAGACTTTGATGATGAGATCCTGAGAAAACTAGTGGAACAAAATCCTAGTTCAAAGGTAGAAAAATTAGCCAAGAAGCTCGAATTAACGCATTCAACTATTCATCGACACTTGAAAATGATTGATAAGGTTTCTAAGTTGGGTCAGTGGGTTCCGCACGATTTATTTGAAGTTATTTTTAAAACACCGTATGGACTTTTGCACTTCTCATCTATGTCAATAGCAAAATGATCCTTTTCTGAATAGATTTGTTACTGATCATGAAAAATGAATTGTTTATAACAATAGATTTATCATTTCTCCTTTTATTTTTATTCCATCAACTTCCCAGTTGAGGAATTTAAACACTTCTTTTAAGGTTGCTGTAAACACTTTTAGAGAAATTGCATCTCCCTGCCTTATAACTTTCTCAATTTTAATTTGTCTCTTCTCTCTCTCTCTCTATATATATATATAAATATATATATATATATATATATGTATATATTGGATGTACAAATTAACTCAGTGTCTTTTTTCTAATATGAATGATTACAGGAAAATAGAATATATTTAAATCCCCAAAATAACCCCAATTATTTTATATTACTTTGCACTATCTGTTAGGTAACTGACGGATCCCTTGTCTCAAAAAGATAGCGGCTATTAGTCGATGAATTTGAAAATCATTTTCGGACCTCTTCCACTGTTTTAGTATTTTTGCATATTTTATACGTCACAGCACGTTCCCCTAAAACTGAACAAATCATTTCTGCGACTTCAGTACCATTTTTTTCAACAACAATGCGAAAAATGCGCAATATCTAATATGCAACTTGTATTATTATTTTGTGAGGTTATGCCAAATTAGCATAACCTCAGGTCTTTGGCTTGGCTAAGATATGTAACGCTTTTAAATATTAAGGTTGATACTTCAAAATCTTAAACCCACGACAAAACACTTTCATTGATAACAGAATTATGATTGATTTAATTTAACACATTGCATGCAGGAGACTGTCCGCCGCCCGCCACTAACTGAATGCGGGAGACTGTAATCTCAATCTAGCCAAGACTAGGCGTTGCAAGCGGGCAACTATGACCGCAGTTCCGTTTTGGTGAAAATTCTTTATTCTTATCATTGACGAATGACTGACCATTTCAAGCGCACGCATCTGGTTAGTATATACCGGCGACGATTTGTTTTACAATTTTATGGACGAATCAAATAAGTAACACGACCAAAATTCAGACAAATTTAAAACCAGCACTATGTCAAAAAAGTGGCGGAATGTAACTTTTGAAGAAATGAAGAAATTCGACGGGTTAATTTTGATGATGAGGAGAGCAAAAAAGATACTAGAGACGACTATTGGACTACAGGTCCAGAGTTCGCCACTCCCATTTATGCACAAATCATGATAAAATAATGGATTTTCCTGCTACGTATGTAAATCATGGCCCAACTTAACCCGCATAAGAAGTATTAAAGGCATAGAATCAATTCTTATAGCTAATATATATATATATATATATATATATATATATATATATATATATATCACACAAATGCATGTTTGCATATTAGAATAGGTAAAATTCTTGAAACCGTTTCAATATTCTCATTTCAGTGATAAAATTCTTCAAGCTCGTGACAACAAATCTACTTTCATTTACGAGATTTTTGACTGCTCTCCAGCGAGTCTGGAATATTTTTCATTGAAACATTCTTATTGCGTTTACGAGCTTGCACGCCTATCATGTACTCGTATATACAACATAACCAACACAGAGATGTTTTTTTAGTAAACCGTAAGTGCATATATGTATTTTTTATGCACATATATATATATATATATATATGTGTGTGTGAGTATGTATGTATAACTGCATACTTTATACGTAAATATGAGAAGAATGTCGCGTACGTGATGTGAATTTCATGGCGTCGAAAGTCGCGGGGCGTGAACCGTCGCCCGTTTGAATAATGGTGATTCGCGTTGTGTACGAGGAAGAACCCAACGTGTAACTCTTATGCCAACACGTGCAAGATGTGTGTTATACTGTTACGACTGTTACCGAATGCGTTTCCGTCACGTGTCTCGACCGAAACTATTTTTTACATCAGATGCACGCAACCGAGATCATATTATGTAAAAAAATAAATCAAAAATCATCATAACACGAAACGAATACCGCGTTTGTGTACTCGTGTATGCATCGTGTGTTTCGGATTGATCGTATCATTTATAAGGTCGTAATGGTGGTTATGAATAAGAAATCTATTAACAAACACAAAGTATATCAGAATTGTTCAGGATCTATAAGACAAAAAAGACAATGTGTTTTTCTGCAAGGTGATGACGGAGTAGAAAAATATAATTTACTAATACATAAATGCATACACACACACATTATATATATATATATATATATATATATATAAACATGTATGTATAAGCAGAATAAAAGCGCAATCGCATCGCTTGGTATTTTTCGACATGAAATTAGAAAAGCGCAATAGCGCTACTTGGCATTCTTCAACATGGAATTAGAGAAGCGCGATCGCGCCGCTTGGTATTTTTCAATCGGATTTTTACAAAGACCCGAGGTACTCAAACGGTTAAATTAATCTTAAAATACTGATTTAGAATAAAAAAACTTTAAAATGCATTAATTATTTTAATATTTAGTACAAAAATCAGTCATTGATTTATATTCAATACTGAAATTTATACGGAATATACCTAAAATAAAGTATCAGTGAGTGTAAGCGGTATGAAATATTATAAACGAAATAGAATAAAACAAAGAATGTTTTCGTGGAAAAATCATAACCTTTACCGAAACATTAAGATTTTATCTCGTATGTTTTAATTATTTCTTAGAAATAATTAAAACACAATCAACAGGAAAGCGTAGATACAAATAAATATCATTTTTCATAAGTTAAAAACATTTTAATATAAATTACTGTTCTTTTATAATTTAAAATATGACACAAAGTAATATAGAATTATCATAATTTGTTTTCAATCAGTCTACACTGGCAAAAATAATACATACTTGGAAAAAAATTAATTAATTTGAACAAATTTGATCTTTATAAATCAATTATCAATAATTATTATTTTAAATTGTACTTGAATAATCAATTATTGGTATTTTCGCCATTATTTACTTTGTTCATTTTTAATATTATTTTCCTTTTGAGAAAATTACTTTGTGAATTTATAAAAATACACACACACACATACGTGTATATATATATATATATATGTATGTATAGGGTGATTCAATTTACATTTCTACATGAAAGTATTAAAAAAAATCGCAAAAATTAAAAAATAACATGACTTTCATTTTTGTGATTTTTTTTAATACTTTCATGTGGAAGCTTAAATTGAATCACCTGTATATAAATAAATAAATACATATATAAATATATATATATATATATATATATATAAGAATCTCAAATAGAGAACACCGTTTAGAATGAATGAGAAGATAAAACAAAATCGTACGATATAATTGGACGTGAGAAGAGATTAAAATGGCAATGAGCGGATCACGTCACGAAGAGATTGAATAATAATGAAGAGGGAAGATTGTTGATTAAGACTTGAACAAAAAGAAGATAAGAAACACAATAAGAAAATATTACTTGGGATATGAAACTAGTAAATAAGATTTATGGAGAATAAGTGCAGTTATAGAAAAAGTATGTATGTGAGAATAGAATAAAAATTATTTTAACCATTTTCTATCCATTAAATTCGTGTTTCTAGTGTGTTTAATTTTTAATTACTCTTATTATGTTCGAGTAAAGATGACCTGAACATTAATTATTAATATAAACTTCAATGCTGAGACAAATCGAGAACATTCGAATTAAATAATTCATAAAAACAAACTAAATATCTTTTAATTTGACAAAGTGAATAAAAAATACAATTGTATTAGCAAAATAAGAAGTTTTTTTGTTAATGAGGGTGATGTAAATTTAATATATCTTAGAATGTCAAAGATCACTTTTTGTTTTAATTGAACACAAGTCACTTTGTTTCCGTAGCTTTGCATTTATTCAATTTTTTGTTTATAATATTTTCATAGATTAAAAAGACAAAACTGTACTAGAACCTTTACACTTAGATTTTTTTCACCTCACCTACCAGGAAGTCAGACATATTTTTTAACAAAATAGCAAGAAAAAAGTACCTTCAAATAAAATGATATAGTATTGTAAACGATTTGTTTATGCAAATTGAACTTCAAAAATACATTTATTAATTTATGTTTTATTAAAAAATAATATTGTTATTTGTTAGATTTACGATGCCCCCTCAGAGAGGACAGTCGTGTGAAAATGGTAAATAATGAAAACTATCTTTGAAAGTTATTCGTTTATATATATTTACTAACAATCTTTTTCACTCTGAATGGCAAAAACAAGTCTATTTAGATCTTGTTTGATCTTCTATTTGTACGAATTTATTAGGTGTACTAATTAATTAGTTGTCTTTTTTATAGAAAATGAATGTTCACTGAAAAATTTATTACGTTTCAATCCTCAAAATTTTCCTCTTTATATTGTATAACTTCACTCCATCTGTCGGGCAACTAACGAATCCCTTGTCGAAAAAAGATGGCGGATTTGAGTCAATGCATTGTCGGATCTTTTCCACTATTTTAACATTTGTACAAGTTTTATGCGTCACATCTCCCTCAAAGTTGAACAAATTATTCCCGTTGTTTCGGTTGTATTTTTTTCAACTGGCATGTGAAAAGTATGCAATGCTTAATATGCTGTTTTCCGGATACCATTGTGTTCACTACTATTTCATTAGGTTAAGCCAACTGCTTGGTCAAGATATGCAGTGTTTTTAAATGTTAAGATTGGCACATCAAAATCCTAAAACGACGAGAAAATATTTTAACTTGAAACAGAGATATGATTGATGACATCCATTACAATGTAAATAACCTGAAATGTTCTATTCAGAGAAAACAATAGGAATTTATAAATGGTATTATCTGTCCACATTTATTACGTTTATGTTTTGTTATAATTATTACAGTATTATTTAAACCTTTCTGTAAGTGCTTTAAACTCAACTAATGGGTGCGCCACTGGAGTGGAAAAATTTGAAACAAACTTATTTACTTACTGTTAGAGTGAGAGGATTAAATTAAGTGATGCATTGTTAGTTATTAATGGTCATTTAGTCAACATGGTGTAGTGGAGTACTTCACGCTTTCATTCTGAAATCATTTTACAAAAATTACAAACCTGCTACAACTCTACAAAGACTATTTCGCAATTATTATATAATTTAGTGTCGTGGGCAGGTAGTAACCTCTCTTTCCATCAACTTGTGTGTTCAGTAGTTTGAGAAAACTGGTTTTACATTAAATTTGATGTATCAAGGGTTCAGAAGAATAGTAAAAACGCTAGGAAACAGTGATTGTGTTAGAGGTGCTACAACGCGTAGCGCACGAGATGATTACAATATTTCTGATGCAAGAATTAATTCGATTTCCACAAATTACATGGTTTTATTAAGATCGAATAACAAGTTATATCGCTCGAGTGTCCATGACTGTTATAAGAGCACTTTTTCCGAACCATATCACTTTCAAAAATAGAGATATAGCTTGATCAGATAAGATGCTCAGATTTGTCGGCGTATGATTATTTTCTATGAAAGTGTCTGAAGAGTAAGGTGTATATTGATCATGCACACAGTATCCACGAATTTAAATTAAAAATCAAGGAGAAATTGCGAGGATTTCACCAGACATGTTAAGACGTGCGATGGACAATTTCCGAATATGATTACAGGAATGCGTACGCCGAAATGGTGCTCATCTAACAAACGTTACTTTTAAAAAATAAAATGTCCGATGTACCTAGCAAGAGTATGTAAACAAAATTATATAAAAATAAATAAAAAATCATTTAATTATTGCGTTTTGAAATTTTTCCGTTTCTCTGACGCACCTTCTATAATTCTGAAAAAGTTTCTATTTAAATTCATTTAGAATGTTTTGAAGATATAAGCTCATTGAATGTATACAACAAGTTTTTCTGAGAAAAATGCTCTTCTTCTCGCGAAAGCTTAAATATTTAAATATATCTCAACAAATTATATAAATATATATATATATATATATATATATATATATTCATACATATATATATATATCATGAAACTTAACGACTGACATTTCAAGTATACCATCGTATTGATGGCACATCTTCAGTCACGAAATACATATAAACTTGTTACACTTGAAAACCACGTAACAACACGGTCACATAAAAGTCTGGCAGCAGCCAAAACACGAAGAGGATGAGATGTAGAAGAACCGTTTGAATATGCGTACGGTAGGCGAAAAAAAAATACCACATACACATTTCAACCACTTTGCAACTGTGTTTGTTATGCGGCTTTTGTAACACCGGAAGGGCATCTAACGCATATAAGAATTGGTTCCAGATTGACGAAAAGTGTTTCAGATGGTGCTTATTGCAGTTTTCCGAGTGAAATTTCAAACGAGATTTATTTGTATTGTCAGATATTGTTTTATTTTCCATTGTTGTTGTTATTGTTTCTTTCTTTTCTTCAATTAAGTTTTTTTAAAAAAATAACAGATTTTTTTAACCTTCGAAGTTGGTATAATCCTTAAATGTATTAAATTAAATTCTAAACAACATTATGGGCTCGCTTAAATTTATTTTCAATTATTTTATGAAATATTTTTTTATTTGCCATGTACTGAACTTTAATTTTAATTATTTTTTAAATATGAATCTCTCTCTCATATATATATACTCGTATATATATATATATATATATATATATATATATATATATATATATATATATATATATATATATATATAACTGCCGAATTGAAACCAGTTTGTTCGGACGCCTTTGCAGACTATTTTCAAAAACTTTTAGAACGTTGCAATAAGTATATTAAAGTAAATGAAGATTACTTTGAACAATCATCAAACATTTTTGATGTTTCTTTTCACTGTGCTAATTCGAGAATCCAATTGCCAAACCTGTTATTTCGATACTAAGTTGATTTTTGGATACAGATTATTAAATGAAATATAAGTACGACATAAAAATAATTTTAAAGTAAAAATTTATGTTCATTTAACTTCTTTATTTGATTATAATACTCGAGTAAACAAGAGTATTATCGTACAAAAGAAACAATATATTTAATTGTTATGAAAAATGCAGTCGTAAACAAGGAATTAAAATCAATGTTTGTGTACTACTTTCTTGTTCATTTCTCCCTCGATAAAAAACAATACTCTCGTATTACTCTTGTCGTGTTAGCGTACATTTGAATGATTTTAATCTGCTGGTTAGCGTGACTTTACTAGTGACCAATAGGTTGAAAAATTAAATTCTACTCGCTTTGTCACTTTTCATTAAATAAACGTTTCGTTTCCAACATAACAAGATCAAACGTGCGATAAAAAAAAGTCACAATGAGCCCTTAAAAAGAAATCGACTCTGTATTTATGAATGGCGTAATTGTGATTGGTATCGTTTTATTTTGACGTGAATTCGTTGAGCACTTCATACAAGAAGTTAAAATGTTTATATAATTCTCCGAAACACGAATCGTAAAGACATCCATTTCGGATACAATTTTTCACATTTTAATTATATCTGGTATACTTGTTTTAATTAGATCGTCCATAAATTTTAAGTACGCGTGAAAGAGCTGAACTTACTCTCTTTCCTCTTCACATAACAATATTTTATCATATCTGTCAACATTACTATTCTTACCGAATATCATAAACAAGGATTTAACGTAAACAATTTCAGCACGTCGTTCATGGAAATGGTTATTATCTTATCCTTTACCTATACAATGTCAACAAGTAGTAGTTCCTGTGTCTCCAGAAAGGGGTAAACACACCTCGCCTTCGTTATCTATGTTAATGTGGCCGTAGTTTTGACTCTGTACAGGACAAGCGAATTTGGTTAAACGTATTCCGCACTATGGACTACTCTAAGTGAATACGTTGATGAATAAATATTAGACAATATATCCTTATATAATATATACAGTGAGTAACACAAAGTAGGAGGCATTCGATGAAGAATTGCTTTTCAGCGAATTTAATTAATCAGCTATTTATCGTAAGATAGTTCTAACGTTGCGGTTAAATTCACTTTCAGAAATTAATTACTTTTCATCCCGCAAAAAATATTTTTGCTGATCAAAAATGGTCAATAACTGATGATTGATCATTTTTGACCATTGATTAATAGACATTGCGATTACAATTTCAACATTCTCAGAAAACTAAGATGCAGAAAAATATGAATTTAAAAATCTCTAAACTCTCTGAGAATGATTGCATCAATATAGAAATATTCATAAGAAACATTAAAGAAAGATCAATAATAATTTAATAAACATTTTTAATCAAAAAATAATTTTTGGTGTCTTTCTGGTATGAAAAAAATTAATTTGTGGAAGAATTTTTTTATACATACATGTACATATATATATATATATATATATATATATCATTATTTTGTACAACTTTTTTCCATCTGTCTAGTAACCGACAAATCCTTTATCGAAAAAAATGACAGCTTTGGGTCGACGTACACTCATTTGTGAAACTGAATATAGAAATGATTTCAAATTAATAAAGTAGTTTTTAAATTAGAAAATTAATCAATTAATAGGGAATAATCTTTTCGAAAAAGACAAAGAAAAATATCTTTAAATTATTAACCTAAATATTATCTTTAAAGATAAAATAAAACCATTATTTTTTTCGAATTTAATTCATGTGATTAATACAAATAACTAAGAATGTATTTAGACAAAAAGGGCGCATGTACTTGAATATAAGCGTTAGAGGTGAAACTTCTTTGCTATCGATTGAAATGTAAAGAGTTTTAAGAGCATGGTATCATGACAAATGAATGGTTTCGTTTTTATTAATTGTTATTTCAAGAATCAGTAAAGGAGAGAGGACAAAAGGTGGAATTTAACATCAGAGGAAAACGGCAAACATAAATCAATAGGAATTGTATTAAAAAAATTACATTTTTTGCATTTGAAGCAAACAATCAACATTTGAAGCAAAATTAATAATAAAATCAAAGTCAAATTTTATCAGAATACAGATCGACAAATGCACTTTAAAATGATATTAACATGAACTCGATGAAATAAGAGTTTCATTGAAAAAAATTAAGGTTAGAATTCAGAAAATAAAAACCATACTTATTTTCTTATCAACCAAATACATTCTGAAAAAAAATTAAATTCGATAACTTACATGATAAGAACAATTAGTTACACATCACGTAATTCATAATGACTAGTCTTAATACAGATCACGTGACTGATATCAACCAATGAGAACACAGACCAAGTAACTGATTCAACTAATCAGAGAACGAGTAAAAGTCACACGAACGGTATGACTGTTTCATTTTTATAATACAGAAAGATAATAATTCGTGAAAACTGAAGCATTTTTCAAGACAATATTTTTAATACATTTATAGAATGAAAAATCTGTTTAGAATAATTACTGACTCATACTGAGATACGTTTTAGAAATTTGATATTATCAAACAGTAAATGTTCTTAAATCTACTTAAAAGGTATATAAAAGCATTACACAAATGTATATAACTAAGAATTGGGTGTATTTACGTACGGATATTTCTAGAATCAAAAAGCTTTCAAGCATTTAACAATTTCGTTCCCGACCCGTGCACCCGTTCTTTCGACAAAATCTTTCAGTAATAAATCAATCAAATGTTCACGGGATCGTTACAGATACACAGACGGTTATCAAGGTAAGCTGATTCTGACAGTTAGCTTACTTTCACTACACGCCGAGCAACTTGAGCTACATACTATGCCATTTTGTCAACGCGGATTCAGTTGTGTTTGACGACATGGCACCGTGTCTAAGAGTATGCAAAGCCACGTTTCTAAATTAGCATTTCTCATCTAACCGTCGTCTGCTTACGATAACGTCAAGACAGTACCTTAGGTAACATGCGTTTATTTTAGATATTTGCGTCACAACGGAATTATTCAAAACAAGTATGGGAAATGTATGTAATAATTTACTTTCACACTTGTTCCACAGAAAAAAATGTATATATAGTAAGTGACAAATTTTTAAATAAATTTAGAACAGTGGTCCGCTGCTACTGTACCGAATAATTATCGTCGATGTGTTGATGTGGAAATTAAAACGGAGAGTTTGAGATTTTTTCCTACTTAACGGATTGATTTATGAATAAAATTCACAACATTTACAACACAATCTCTCTTGTTCATTCGGTCGATTCATACATTTATATGAAAACTCGTGTTACTTAAATCACTATTTTATTAAATTTAATATAAAATTTATATATATTTTTGTCATTAATTACATTTTTTAAATATACTGATTTGATATATTAGTGGAAATACTATTTATGAAGCGATTTTTAAAGAGATCGGGAAGAAACTACGTGCATTAGTTTAGAAATATAATTTATAAATTGATTGGTTGATTTTATTTTATATTAAAATCATTTAAAAAATGAATTTATGTTCTTAATACGCATCTAGAATATTGGTTTTCAAACTTTGTCGACTACCATTAAGATTATATTTTTTTTAGCGGAATCCCTACTATCCCAAAAAAATTTAAAATGTTACTCCACAGAAGCAGCCACCTTACATAACCAAATTTTATTATTTACATCTGATTGAGCGGGGTCGTGATGTGTATTCATAAATACAGTTTTACTACATAATAATAGGTATTTATAAAATAAAAGAAATTATTATGAATTAACTACTTTGAATTTTTAGCTTTTCGGGATTTTTCGTCGAAAATTCTTTCAAATTTCGACTGACTCGCGGCACATTTTGAAAACCACTGATCTAGAGCATCGGAACAGAAATGGATATGAACATTTTTTCAATAAGAGTTTCATTACATATGTAAGTTAATTGGACGATCTATTTATTACAAGAATATTTTATATGTGAAAAAAGATGAAATTATTTCAAAGATTTCAATTTTAACACTATTTTTCAGTGTTTCAATAAATTCTCATTTGGTTATTGCATTTTTCTTTCATGATTCAGTGGACATTTATAAAAAATACGTGTGAACGATTACTAAATTTAAAAAATATCTATCAGAATCACAAATTCTTGGCAAAAATATAATTAAATGATACTTATTAATTTATAAAATTCTTAGTAGCAAATCTGTTGGCTTGGAGAATGATCCAAATAGAATTCTGATAGTTATTTATGTTGATCATTATTTTTTAACGTTGCGCATTTTGATGATGCTTCCATTATTCTCAGTGTGGCGATTGGAAAATCGAAAAAAAATATAACAATAGTAATATGAAAATATAAAGTTTGATTATATTACAGAAAAAATCTATTCACTTTGAAATGTTCCGACACCACTCGGTATATTTATAATCATTTCTATAAATTCTCGCATCTGTATTTTTTAAGAATTCTTTTTCTCAAATAAACATTTCAGCTTATACGGTGTTAATACTAAAAAAGGAAATTCTTAGAGAACAGACAATTCCAAATAATTCCAATCAACATAACAATAAAATAACAATTCCAAAAACAATTCAAATAGTTTTAAGAACTGTGGCTAAACTCACTGTTACAAATAAGTAAAAATCAAAAATGATTCATGATCAATAATCAATCACTAGATCATATTAGGCATTTTTTTGATTAGAAAATTTCTATTTTCTGAACAGGCAGCTCCGCCACTTAGTAGCTTCGCTCACCGACTAACCTTTCCTCCACCCGGGGGGAAGAAACCACCTGATCGCTCCCACCTTGATAAACGTTATTTAAAAAAATATTATAGATCACGCGATTCCCATTAACCAATCAGAAAGAAGGTGACGTAATCGTAAACTTTATTAACAAATCAAAACATGAATAAAAGTCATCATCCAAGAGGAGAACCAATTTTTATTACAAGTTTAAATTTAAATTGAAAAGCTCTAAAATTATATAAAAACAAAATTGTATATAAGAAATATGTTAAAAAGAAAATATTTGAAGAGTAATTATAAAATATTACATTCATTTTATATAGTATAATTAATATATTTAATATATGTTTAATATATATTTAATTACATATTTAATAAACGTTATATGATTTTTCATATTTAAATTTGTGTTTATTTAAATACAAAATCATTACACGTTTATAAAATAAATTCTGTGTATAAAATGAGTACAGTATTTAAGGTGCTAGTACATTTTCGTAATCGTGAATAGAACACGACTTTTTTCCTAATTTAGCTGAGCACACGTTTTGAATAAATAAAATTATAAATGAAGTGTAAGTCGTAAAACGTTCACATTTTCCAAGTAAGAGTTTGTACTGTACAAAGAGACAAATAAATTAAATTTTACACAGTTAATATAACAATAGACGCGACTTTATAGCATATTACTGAAACAATATTAAATATTTCGTTTAAATATTACACTAGAGTGGTTATACAGCTTTCGAAGCGCCGCCAGTTTGCCAGACGTCAAGCTCAGTTGCACTCGCTATTGAATTAAAGGTCAAAATAGATGCTACGTGCAAAACATATGTTTTACACTAGCTTCAAGCCAACTAATGCTTTCGCATGTTTAACACGGGTGTGAAACATAGTAAACATTAAATGTTTGCAAGTGTTTGAAAATAAAATGACAAATGTATTTTACTACGTTCATAATTGAAATGAAAAACGACCGTTGCTATTACAGGAATTGAGTTTGTAAATAAATTTATATCTCTGTAAATAATAGCAAAAAATTGTCAGTCTTGGATTTATGGAAAAAACACTGCACTTAGAATATATATCACTATATATATATATATATATATATATATATATATATATATATAGTATATATATTTTATATATAATATATATATATATATATATAATATATATATAATATATATATATATATAATATATATATATATATATATATATATATATATATATTATATATACACACATTTATATATCACTACATAATATATATATATATATATATATATATATATATATATATATATATATATATATATATATATATATATATATATATAAGAATTTTTCTATTTCAATTTTTTTCATAAATCATTCTATTTCCAAATATAGACGCCCAATAATTATTTTTTTCATGTAAGCGGTTTAGATTATTTAAAAATATTATCAATGTCTTTATTATTAACTCTGCCATTCCAGTGAGGTAAACTCAGCTGATTTTTATTTGAAAATATTTTTCTTTCTGTTACAGAACACTGATATTTTTTATTATCCTGTATTATTCGGTACTATCACTAATGAATTTTAAAAAATAACGATAGAAACTATACATATTGCTTTAATTCTCTTTTTTCTTTCAAAACCAACCTCAACACTGATGTGAAAGCATTGTTTAATAAATGTCAGATTACTAATCGTCAAACGTTTGCCTTGAGGAAATATAGTAAATTTTTTAATTGTATTTCTTTATTTTCTTGTAATACACGTTCTATTTATAATAATCGGTGGTGTAAGGATTGACTTTGATGTTCAATTGATTAAAATTTCTTCTATTTCTTCATAAATAGTAATTTTTATGAAAAATATTACCGGTAAACTCTGTTTACTACTCTGGCATACAGTTTTTAACAGTACCGGACTGGAAAAGTTAAAACACTGTATTTTTCATTAAAAAAAGAATTTAAAATAAAAAAAATATTTTTTTTACTTCTCCACAAACCATTTCTTTTCCAGCCAGTTGATAATTTTTGGTATTTATTATATCGATATTTGATATAAAATTGTAATGCAACAAACATTGAATTAGAGCAAGTAATGAGTGTCACTTTAAAATTCAAATAAGCTTACAGAAAACTAATAAATATATAAATATATAAATATAAAAAGCATGAATTTCAGAAAATACTTAACCAAAATAATTGACATTTTTACAATTGAATATTTCACTCGCTCTGTAAGTCGCAAAATAAAATTTTAATTAAATATATTCAATAATTGATTATTGACCAATTGTGATTGTTACTTATACACATTTAGATTGAGATTCTATCATTTTCAGAATGATAAGGTAATGAAAATTCGAAGAAAGCAACAATAATAGTTTTAAGAACTGTAACTAAGTGTACTTTTACAAATTAATTTTTATATTCCCTCATTCATATGAAAAAAATTCAATAATTGGCTATGAATTATTTTCAGTTACATATGCACATTTCGACAGCAACTGGTAAGCTTATGGCGATTGTTTTTTTGGGATGCGCATGGAATACTCTTCATTGCTACCTTGAAAAGGGAAAATAATTTCATTCGGATTATTTAATCTGAAATACTTAAAATAAAAGGTGCTGATTTTTTTTTAAATTCGTAAAAATTCCAACACATAGTTTATATATAACGTTTCACATTATGCCTGAAGGGAAGTTTCTGAAGGGAAAAGTCTACTCTAGTAAAATAAATGCAAGGGTAGAGCGCAAGGGTAATATTTGATTAAGAATTGAACAACCAGAAGGAAATATGTAATTTATTGCCAAAAACTAAAGGAAAAGTAATAAAAAATTCCATAGAAAGAGTTTACCCGTACAGTGAGAGAAGTGATTTGTTGAGTATATTTTTTTAAGGTTATTAAATTGAAGTATAATGGAATTATCGGTTTTTGTAATTTACCGTTTATGTTTTCTATTCATTGGTTTAAAAGGAATGAGTAAAACAATCAGGATAATGTTTCTTAGACCAGTCTGAATTTATAAAAAAATGAAGTGAAGAAAGGTATTTTTTCGTTACTCATCCGATGCGAGAGAATATAATCAGCAATCTGTCAGTAAATAATAGACAACGACGTCAATACACATCGAAGAAAATCGGTGCACAGAGTCAACACACACTTGCGGATAGTAGCGACGCCCCCTTCAGGCAAAAGCTCAAGTCGTAACTCGAGCTTTCGATGTTTCGGCGATGAGTTTCGCCGTTACCTTGTAGATTGTTGAATTTAACGATTTACATTACTTCTTACGAGAGGACGAAGAAGACGTAGATGAAGGCGGTAGGTAGCGAGTCGGGCGGAAAACAGCAACTAGCGGTGTTGCTACAGCTTCGGTCCTTCATTTGATTAAATCGCCGATATGTATTCAACCGGGAGACGTTCTCCCTCCGGGCGAGCATGTTTGGAAAATTTGCGTGTTTTTCCCATCATCTCCCGTGTCGAAAATAACGTGTGCGCTTTTCACGCATAAATACGAGAATGTGTTTTTTTTTGCCTTCGTCGAATTTACTCGTGATTGTTCTTATTGTGTTGTTCGTCGCTCGATATGAATAATTTACACACGAGCAAGACAAAACATACAGTTACTTGTTCTGTTATGAAGTTTTACATCGTATAACTTCTAATTGGAATCGAGTACAGAGAAAACGATTTGTTTTGTAGCTAAGACAAATGTACTAGTTTTCGTAACGAGATAGAATATCATATTATATAAATTAACTAGAACGTACCTGAGATCTCATTAAATGTGAGCTTTTATTAACAAGCCCTCGCATAAATAGAATGTTCTATACAAACGTATACAAATGAATTCCCTAATTCAACGAAACTTGATTATGATTAATACTGTTTTCATATTATATCAACTGTAAAAAAATAAACAACTAATTATGTATAAACTCACTATATAAAATTAAACAAAAAAGTTAACTACCACATCATTTTAATATTAAAATTTTATAACCTTTTTATATTTCAATCATTTCACGTATGACTTATATATATATATATATATATATATATATATATATATATATATCACAGTTGTAGACTAGTGATTGATACAATTATTGAGGTTATTTGAATTATTTTTTTATGAAGTCGATTATTATTCATAGAGGTTTTTGTTCTGAAAATGAATTGCATGCTGTATCTTGAAACTATTATATTCATCTATAAAATACTTCAATACTTAAACAATTCTCCTAGGTTGGTAGGAAAATAATTGCGTTTTTTGTTTTCAGAATTCTGACCTTAATTCTTTTCAATGAAAGTGTCATTTCATCGTGTTCATGTTAATATCATTTTAAAGTGCATTTTTCGGTTTATATTTTGGTAATATCGACTTTGGTTTTTGGTTTTATTATTAATTTTAATTCAAATTGGGGGATTGAATCAAACATAGAAAAAAAGAAAATAAGACCAAATTTTTTTATGATTTCAAAACGAGTGGTAAAGCAACAGAGACTGCTAGTAAATTAAACTATATTTTTGATATAGGTACTGTTAAGAAACGTACTGTACAATGGTATTTTCAAAAAAATCATGCTGGGGATGATCTCCTTGAAGATAAATAAGGTAGCGAGCGTTCGTCTTCAATTTATAATGACCAACTGAAGGCGTTAGTTTAATCAGAACCACGCAAAAACGATTCGAGAGCTTGTACAAAAGTTAGGCGTTAGTCATCTAACAGTTCTAGACCACATGAACAACTATGAAAATCAAAAAAGAGAAAAATATATATGAGTTTGGAGATCATAAACTGTAATTATTTTTCTAATAACCTCATAATAAAAAAAAATATTACTTTTCTCATTTTTTAAAACTCTCTGATCTAGATTTTTTTATTTTAAGTAAGTGTACTTAAAATTATCATTATTGTTAATTAACTCGTTAAATACTACATTGTTGTATAAATTCTATTTTTTATATTCTATAAAAATCATCGTGCTATAATATTTTTAAATAGAGATTTAAGGACAAAATTAAATCCTTGTTCAAGTTCAATATTTCATCCATGTCTCTAATATTCAAACGGTGAATGGTGCTAATGGTATTAGTTGTCGACGCGTTCTTAAACCCTAAATAACTAACTAAAATCAAACGGTGATCAATGGGCGACAAAGTTAACATTTCTGTTGTTTTCTGTATTTTCACAAACAAACATTTTTTCATCCGATAAACCACAAAAGTATTATGATCAAAAATATTCAGTAAATCATTATTGATCACTTTTGATTATTGAAAATGTACATTTCAATGATGGTGCCATCATTTTAAGAAAGTCAAAGTGAAAAAAGAATTATTAAGTACCAGATTTCTATCTAATCATTGAATTTTACAGATCTCCCTACCTATACATAAAAAAATACTGATTTTGTATTAAATTATTACTAACGATGACATCCCAAGTTACACGAAATTTTCAGGAAGAATTATGATTTTTTTCTGCGAATTTTAAGAAAGTGAGAATCGTGTTATCGTGTTAGTGTCTTCATATGTTCGATCGTCCCTCGAAGATGGAGTTTCCTCAAAACCAATCTCTATTCTCATATTGTGTGTTGTCAGTGTACGAATGCGGAGCCTTATTCGTGAAATGTGTGGGAAAATTTTCAAAAAAAAACAGCAATAATAATTACATTACATCCACCCCTGGAGCTTAAAAATTATGATATGAAATGTGCGATTTTATAAAACAACTGCGTTGCAATCTATTTTCAAAAATGTATATAGACATACTAACATATATATATATATATATATATATATATATTATATGCGATATTGAGCGAATATATGATACAAGCGCAGCGAGTCGTGGGTGCAAGCGAATCGAACGGGGGCGGAGCCCTCCAGAGGTCGATGAACGCAGCGAGTAGGTGACAGAGCCCCTGGTATTTAATAAAGATTTATTTAACATTTCTGACCAGAACTTTTTTTGTAAATTGTGAAGTGAAAAATAATTCATTTGTAAAAGTGAATTTAGCTACAGTGTCAGAACTGTATTCTATTATTTTTATATTTTCATCGATTTTTATGACGAACAGAGCAGATTTCGAATTATCATACACGCCTTTTCATAAAACGTATTTTTTAAAAAAAGAAGAAATTTGTAAATTTTAAAAATATATATGGATTAATGTGAATTTATATATAAATTTTATTTAAAAATGCGCCTTGAAATGTATTATTCCACATGCAACAACTTATTTTTTCCTGAGAATATATTTTAAAAATAACTACGCAACCGTTCCAAATGTAATCGTCAAGGCCAATTCATTACTGAAATTATTTAATAATTACTATATCAATTACGGTATTTTTAATGTAAAATGAGTTGTATTAAAAAACAATTAACCTTTAATAAATTTAATAGCATTACATTATTAGTTTTTTCTTCTTTTAATTATTATTCTCATTAATTTAAATATGTTTATATTATAAAAACCCTTCATTTGATTTTATCTATTCATTAATTTCGCTTTTTTAATAAAATCCGAATTATTTTGTATTGAAATTGTTATATTTATCTTCGATTACGAATGATTTAAATACTGGTGAGATTGACAAAAAAAGTAACGTGGCTATAGAACGTATTAAAACCACATAGCCTACATTACAAATGTATTTGCGTTTACCTCAACAATTCCACAATTACAAGGGTGTAGCAATCAAACGCTATCCTTTTTTATTAGCGATTCATGAAAATGTAGTATATACGGTCGTTGCAAAGAGCCGTTCTATTTTTAGTACGAATTCAACTCATTTATGCTGAAAGTGAAATGAATTGGAATTATTTTTGTATCGCGTCAAATTCAAGCATTAAAAGAAAACATGAATGAAACAAAAGTAGATTATTTTTTGTTAAATGCTCGGAACAATAAAATAATTACTGGGTTAGAGAAATTTTTTGTTGCATTGTTCGAGCTGTTGAGAAATCAATACTTTGTTTACAAATGGTCTTTTATGTTTGGTGACTTTGACTTCAAATGTTTAATTAATCTGCTATTTTTTTTTGAACAATCGACTTTTAGAGTCTGTATTTGAGCAGATATATCTTTTATAACTGTTTATTTAGAAAATTAAAGATTTTTTATTTCCGTCTTTATGAGTAGATAGTGACTAGAAATAATAACTATTAAATAAACAGGAATACTGTATCGATTTCTATTTAATTTAATAAATCTACTCATTGTTTTCCTAAACTGAAAATATTCAAATCCACTTTATTTGACTCTCTTGAATTGATTTCAATCTACAATATCCGATAACGATATACATACCGATAAACGTTACAAAGAAACATAAAATCAATGTAAAATAAACAGAAATGTAATAGAAATTGGTAAAAACCTATCGAAACAGATAACAATCGACAGGATACCATTATTGAGTCACGTTTAACAACTTTGTGCTTTCAAACTTTCGCCGGCCAGACTTGAGAGTAAACCGCAGAATTTAATGACTTGCAGGAATACGCAAAGTTAGCAGGTATTCGTCATTAAAGTTTTACTACAGCCATTCAGCCCATCTGTCCATTGTCATCTAACTATGCTGTTAGGTGCAATTTCGAGTACTAATACCGAAACGGTTGATAATAGACAACGAGTTAAACGTTACCCATTTGTATGTGTGTTTACAGCGAAGTCGACAGATGGTGGTAGAACTGGTTGGTGTTTTAGTTCTTACACAAGAAATTGTACTGTTAATAATAGTTGGTTTTTGTTCACGGTATGTGAATAAAAATCAGTTCAGTCTGTGTTTTAGTTTGGAATATTCAATTTAAAAAATATGTGACATGTTCTCAACGGAATTAATAAACTTAATTCGTATATTTTATCAAAAACTATATAATTTTGACAGACATGTTAGCATTAACTAATAACAAAAAACCTCTAAGATTCTAAAGATCTCTCTCTCTTTCTCTCTTATATATACGTATATATATGTCTATTTCACACACACACACACATATATATATATATATATATATATATATATATTCTAAAGATCTCTCTCTCTATATATATATATATATAAAATCTTTTATATACAAAATTAATTAAATCTTTTTATAAAACTTTTAATTGAAATAATAAATGGATCAATAATCAATATCACATCTCATGCGGGCTTCCTGAGTGAAATACATCTTTTATGCTAATTCTGCCATGTTTAAATTCATTCACCCAAAATCGGACCGTTTAGTAGAAAGAACAAGATTCACCCAATGTAGGAAACATCCTCTCTCGGATTTCCATTACTGTTTTCCCTTTCAGAAAAGAACTGAATCACACCTCGAATTTTGATTTTATTCATTTTGCACTTTCGCTAGAAACACTTGTGTTGAAACAATTGTCAAATGAAAAATTAATGGGTGAATGACTTACAACTTCACTCAGGTTACTAAAACGGATGAAACTGTATAAAAACAAATATAGCTGTCCTTCTCTCCCTCGACTAGTGCACGAACAAAGTTAATTTTCAAACCACCCACGTGTATATATATATATATATATATATATATATATATATATATATATATATATATATATATATATATATATATATACGTGTATATATATATATATATATATATATAAATCGATATTCATTACTTTTCATTGCAAGATTCAAAATAGACTTAAATTTCAAAATTATAATAACGATAGATTGTCAGTCAAAATTGACAATAAAAATCGAATTTTACAAAAATTAACTTCTAAAGATTGATTTAAATTTCATTTCCTGTTATAATAACATTCCATAATGTTCATGTTTGCATTTTATATGTTTTATATATACATATATATATATATATATATATATATATATATATATATATAAATATATAAAACAACGATTAATAGTAAAACGAGAGGAACATAAATATCGTTATTGATTATTAGTTGTCAATTAGCAGTAAATGATTACAGAGCGTTATTAATATTTAACAACGGATTGATTATTAATACTAACTATTTAATGAATATTATTTACAAAATTTATATCACTTATTCTGGTAAATGAGTACAGTTAATATATAAACATTGTTATATAAAATAATATTAGTGAATAATGTATGAAATCATAAATTTCTGATAAATTATATCGATATACAAGGAATGAAAATATTACCAATTAATCTTTCTGTTCTATTAACTGTTCATATATTTATAACTATATAAAATTTAACGAGACTACAATTCAAACTACAGAAATAAATGATAAAGTGAAAATTGCTAATTGAACGTCGACTTGGAAGTACTGTATGTTATTTTTATATTTTAATTTTCCGTCGGCTCGTCTGAAAATATGATAAAACGGATCGAGAGAGTCGTAAATTAAACATTACTGTTTGAATGGAGTCTTGAGTATGAAACGCCAGCTTCTCCAAACATTAATTCACAAGACGTTAATTAGCTCCTTATCATGAAAACACAGGTAAACGTTTTAGTATACATAAGAAGTTTTAGCATATTAGACTTTACAATCTCACTTTATGACTAAAAGTTTTTTGATAACGTCTCGGGTATGAGGTTTGCATTTATTAATGGTTTTTGTTCAAAACTATTCTCTCATATATTATTATTTGCATTCAAGACGGTACTGATATATATTTTGATAGGAATATATATATATATATATATATATATATATATATATAATGATTCATAAAAAACTATGTTTGAATAATATTTAATTTGGCTCTCAGACTTTTTACATTAAACAAAATATATGTATATTTTAATATTTCGGGACAAAAAATCTGTGATATAAAGAACAGCATTTAAATATTAAACTAATAATTGTTAGATTAATTTCAACCAGCAATTAATTTAAAAGGTATTTAGTTTATTTTATTTGAAAGATTTGAAAAGTATACTTTAAAATGAATGGATGTAAAAATTTAACTTATTTATATTTCCTTAAAATAGTTATATTTCTAATAGTTTATATTGTAATAGTTATCTTAAATAGTTTATATTGTTAGAGGTTAATGGATATAAATAATATACGTGTTACTATAACACAGGACTAATATGGTTAATTTAATTGGGCACAATAAGTTGAATATAAACAGAAAGAATGATTAGTTGGGGATTGCAGAGATATGTACAGATGAGAACAGTCGCAACACACCATCAACGCTTGACCGACTCAAATATAAAATTCTTAGCGTGGTTACCGACCCGAACAAGAAGCGCTTACATGCCGACTTAAGTCATCTGACACTCTCTGCAATACTTAGTTTGTAAGATGTATGTGACGCCAATATTAAACTCAATATTTCTAATTGGAAAAACAGAATTTTCTGAAATTGAAATCATTGCCGTTGAAATGCATATAAACAAGAATCAAAAATGATCATTAATCAATTATTGAATATTTACTGATTACAGGATAAAATCGTATCTATTTTATGGGCCGAAAAAATAATTCATGCGTGGAAATTAGTTTATCTACAGTATCAGAACTGTATTGTGAACAATATCAAAGTTTAGATGATTGGTTTTTTTTATGAAACTGGTTAATATTTTCAAAATTTATATTTAAAAATTATTTATACTTATATTACAATTCTTCAACACAATGAGTTAAAAATTCTATAACAAAAGAAAATAATTAAACATTCGAATCTAGTTAATCCAATCTAAGCAAATTGAGAAGAGATTGAGGTACCAAAAATGTATGGAACAATACGGGGCGAAATGAAAAAATCAAAAAAATTATTCTTAATACATGTAAAAATTTATCTACATTAATAATTATTTAAAGATATAAATGATAGGCAAACAAAATATGATTTTCATAAATGGATTTTTATCAATTAACAACCGTGATTTTTCATATTAAAACACGGATCTCAAGAATATCTTAACTAGTATTATAATGGAATAAAAATGTAGATAGGAACATGTTACAGTTTACATTTAAGTGCCTTAATAATGTAAATCATATGAATACATTATTGATATTTACATAGAGAAGCTGCCTGAACTACGTGGGGGTTCATCGTGAGTTTACGCATTTCATAAAAACCAGCTACAGTAAGTTCAAATTTTTTTTAATACAAAGAGCACAATATGTCTTACATGAAGTAATAATATTTTCAACAAATGTTTATGTGAAATACAAATAAAACGTACAAATATACGGTATTAATCTGTTTTATATGCTTTTTGGTTACATGTTCCATATTAAGGGGACCCGGTGGTCTAGAATTTTCGAAAAATCGATTTTTTTTTGAAAGTATAGTATCTTAAAAATATACTGTTAAAATTTGATGACGAAATTCAGAGTATTTCAGGATCTACAGCCCATTAGAAGGTCAGGTAGGTAGAAGAATAAGTGGTAAGCTTGAAACTTTAAACGCGTTTATCTCGAAACTACTTTTTTTCGTCTTGCGGGGGCCAGAAAAAAAAAACTACTTGACCGATTTGTCTGAAATTTTAATATGTTATTCTGAATATGTTGTTCTAGCTCTTGCTGGAAGTAAAACTAATAGTTTCCGTAAAATATTTATATTTTTTTTATTAACAAAACATTCAAAAATACTGGTCGTTTTCAAACTTGTACTTTTGACTACGCGCCATTTTGTCAAATTTTTTTTTTATTCTACTTCCTGCGATAGCTATACTTATACTAATTAAAAATTCGTCAATTGTTTTATTTCAGATCAGAGGGAGAGATAAATCATCATTCACCACGCAATTCCATTTTTTTAGAGAGGGAGACTTCAGCATCATTTTTCTAATTTAAAAAAAAATTTTTTTTGTCTTTATTTTCATTTTTGTGTAGTTTATTAGTAATAAAATAAATGTAAAAAAATTTGAAAGCATTATTCATTACCCTCATATAGAAAAAATTTTTTTAAAATAGCTTAAATTTTAGGCCGCTAGACCACCGGGTCCCCTTAATATTTCCTGATACAAGTTGATAAAATGGAAGATGCAACATTCATATTAATAGACTTTATTCATTATTACAAAAAAACAGAACATTATGGGACAGTCTTTAAATTATGATATACACTCTTAAATGACAGTCCAGAAAATCGTCAGTTTTAACTGGTGTTGTGTACCCTACTTAACGCGAACAGTGCCATGACATCCGAGACACTAACAATTTTGTGTGCACATCCATAGGAAATGTTTATTTTTAAATCCATATGTTGAAGTGCAATTTATCTGCCTTCATTTAAAATTTTCTTTTGTGCTTGTAAAACCTACTTAAGAGGTGGAAAAGATATTGTTTGACCTGGTCTTGAATCATCTGCAACAGATTCTCGCCCTTATTTGAATCGTATATGCCACTTGAATATTACAGTTTTCATCAAACAATCGTCAGCATAAACTTTACTCATATCTTTAATTGTCTTTCAACCACTTAAATCACGTCTAACACAGTAAAAAACGACATAACGTTGCTTTTGCTGTAACTCATCTATGGCACAACAACAGCAACAACTTGCGCAACCGTTTCTGAAAGCATACATGCTTAATAATAAACAAACACTACATAAGGCAATCCACTAAAGTCGAACAAAGTGCCCTTAACAACTCGAGTTCTTCAAAAATCATGCGATATACAAAAATGGAACACCGTTCAGCAAATTAAATGGTCAGCCTTCGTAATTACATTATAACTACTTGCAGATGACACATGTGCCGAAACTAGTAATGGAAAACATAATTGAATGATCCTGAAAGACTAATACTACTAGGACAACATATATACATACATTCAGATATATATATATATAGGTGCACAAATTAATTCGGTGCCCTTTTTATTCAAAATGAATGTTTACGGAAAAATGGAATACATTTCAATCCTAAAAATATCCTCCATAATTCTGTACCACATTTCCCTATCTGTAGGGTAACTGATGAGTCTCTTGTCGAAAAAAAGACAGCGGTTCTGATTCGATGAAATTGTGCTGCATTTTCGAAGCTCTTCCATTGTTTTTCCATTTTTTGCATGTTTTATGCGTCACAACACATTCCCCTAAACGCTGAACAAATCATTTCCGCGACTATGACAGCATTTTTTTCAACTGGAATGAGAAAAGTATGCAATACCTAATATACTACTTTTTAGACGCCATCGTATTCATTACTGTTTTGTGAGGTTATACCAACTGTTTGTTCTAAATATATAGTGTTTTTAAATGCTACGGTTGGCATTTTAAAATACGAAAACGACAAGAAAACATTGTAATTTAAGACAGAGTTACGACTGATTCAATTTGAAGGCACCGAATTAATTTTTACACCTAATATATATATATATATATATATATATATATATGTATGTATGTATATATATATAAAGTTTACGCTTCAATAATAATAATACCAACGCACAAATTAATTGAATTTAATTCAAAAACACATATGATAAATTATGAAAGAAAGGGTGTTCATCCCTGATTTAATAATTCATTATGAAAACAGTGCATTATTTATAGTGAGTTACTACAAATCATTTCAATTACACGAGGTTACATTGTACGAGCAGATTTTAACGATAAACTCCACTTTTAATCAGTATGTTATTCACTAACAAATTGTAACAAAACAAATATATATATGTGTATATATATATATATATATATATATATATATAATTTGTACATATATTTATATTCACAATGGATCAATATTTCAGCTGGTTTTATGCTTTATTATATAGCGGGTAGGTGGTATAGACTCTCCGTCAGACGTTAATAAAGGCTGCAGACGCCTTGTTGTGAGATTATTTGTGCCAAAACCGGAGATTGAAAATGGAATTCTGTCGACGGGGATGAATATTCCTTCCTTCCAGGCTAATTTCTCTTTTAACATTATTGTGATCATATTCATGAATATCTTTTTAAGGTATCTGCACAAATACCACTCGAAATAAATTGAATTCGTTATATTATTTTCCAATATACTGAATTTGTATTAAAGTATGTAATAAAGTGACCGAACTAATTTTTCGGCATTCAAATCAATCGGTAGACGTTGTAAAAAAATCGATCAGTCGTATGTGTGCGTGCGCGTATGTACCGTCCTTTCTTTAAAAATGAATTATCTTCTGATTTGATTGAATTTTAATTTTGTTTCGAAAAATGTTTCGTAGATATTTAATAATAAATTGTATATATATATATATATACACATAGGTATGTATATAGGGAATAAGAAAAAAAATGGATAATATATTCAAAAAATATTTTGTAATTCTTTAAACGAATATGATCTATTATGACTCAAAGCGTTGAATTTCACGAAATCTAATAAACACAATATTTATTTAAGAAATACGCTACAAAAACCGTATCACGAGAAGATAAGACCCATTGTAACACATCTCCCTCTCTGTAGTAATTCAATTAATCTCGACGATCCGCAGTTTCACTTCTCACAAAAGTGCAGACCAATCCGAAAACAATTTTCTCTTCGACTTCATTCCGAGTAATTATGATAGTCCGTGTCAGTATTATTAATAATTATGACGAGTATATTCTAAAATCACAGTGGATATAATTAATACGGAAAATTGTTTTTGCGGTATACTGAAACGTGGAACGTTCCATTGTCATCTTGTCCGTCAGAGCGAGACGAACAGTCGATTACAATAACAGATCGTATCGAATTATCTTTCTCGACAACAAACACTGAATTTTTTTTCTGATATTGTTACGCACGTTTCAAAACCGCTGCGGAGTCGGTAAATATGGAATTCAATGATTAATTACGCCGTAGAGCCATTAGGAAAATTCAATTCGCTACAATAATTATTTACGTTCAAAAATATGTCTTTCTGTTTTGATGAGTTCGCTGCTCTAATGAACGTAATTTTAGACAAGGACTAATGGCTGTACAATGTATTACTGTCGATGTGTGTGTGTGTACGTTTGACAATACGTGGATACATGTTTGTGTGTACACAGAGATTATGGTTTATCAGTAACGATAGCCAGGAGGCAAATGAGTGAAGATGTTCCGTTTGTTCAAGATACACGAATATACACTTCAATAGTAATCAATAATTAGATGTCAACGGAACAGTGTACAGTGCTTTAAGGATTATTAGAAATTTATATTGATTATTTGAAAATAACAATGTTATAATATATTACTAAATGTTTTACTAACTATTGATTTTTAAAGCTGTATTACTTTTAAATAGATATTCTTTTAAAAAAATACAGGTAGAAATATAAAAACATTTCAATTTTTTCTATATTATTTCCACTCTGATTTCTATAAATCGGAAAACTGGCTTAATATTTTAAACGACACTTTTTGAAAAAGTACAAAACATGTTTTCTTTACATTAATGATTTATTAACCCTTTGCACTCCGAACATTTTTTGATACTATCGACCAGCAACTCTGGCACTCTTTTGCAGTGAAGCTTTTGAAAAAGGGAAGTTTTGTATTGAAAGTAAAAAAATACAAGTGCATATGAATTTATTTATTTGTAAGTATGTATTTTTCTAATGTAAAAAAGCTTGAATTTTATATTTTATAATTCGCCATGGTATGGTAACTCTGGAAACAGTATCCCATGAGTATTCAGGGTTTATTTAAACAAGTATTGCAGTAATCACTCGATTGACGTATCCCACTATTTTCCTTTTTCTAGGAATATACAACATAATCTCTCTTTTCACTTTTCCTCATTATGCGAAGCTTTCCATTTAATCTCATTTTAGAGGTGAAGTAGAAGTTCTTGTTCTCTCCTGGCGAAAATTTCCTATTAGTTGATCGATTAAGAGTTTTCGATATTTCAAATATGTCAGTGGAGTTTCGTTTTTGTTATATTTTACAGTTTTATAGAAAATGTATGAATTGATAACAGATATTTCCATTCTCCAAAAGAACAATATCTGCCACTATTTAATTGTTTTTCTTACAAATCAATAACATGCAATAATCAGGCATGTCCCTATAACGGAGCCAACGGATTTTTGGAACATATGATGAGTGTCCCTGTAGTGGAGTCAATGGAATGGAAAGGATTAATAATGACAAATAAAGGCCTAAAACACTCTAAACCGAATGAGTCAATCAATCAGAATAGATTAAAAGATGAAAAAGATTAAAATCCTGAATCATGATCACAGGATTATAAACTTCTTAGCTCTGTTGTGTTGCGACATGCTATTTTATCCTATTTATTCGTATTACCTGTTTAAAGTCAAATAATTCTATCAATTCTATTTCTACTGTTTTGTATTATTAAACTGTAATTTTAAACGAATAAACACATTATTTATCTAGGTTTAAATAATGATAATTGTAAGTATGCTTCAATAAGATGCAATTGTAAGAATCGTGGTGCTAAATATAAATTCGAGCGTTTAATACTCATTATTTAATTTTCTATTGAAATTTTATTACTTACACATAAAAGATTTAAAGTGAGAATAATTTTCATTTTTAAAATTCATTTTTGTCATAGCCTACAAACAATTTTCGGATCTAAATTATTCAATATCAAAAAACAATCAATAATTGAACATTTATGTTCAGAAAAAAATATGTTCTGCGGAATGAGAGAAAAATTCATAGTGTAAAAGTGAATTAGCTACAGTATCAAAGATACGACGTCTGGTAATTTAATTCCCTGATTAACTCTGTAGCACTGGAGTTACGTGAAATTAAACCAAAAGTAAAGCAGCATATAATAGTTCAGCATATAATAGAGGGTGGTCAAACGAATATAGAACAGCTGTTAGTTTCTGAGCAATAAGCTAGCGCGCTCATCGTGTTTCTGTTAGTCGTCGCGGAGCAATGTGAATATTAAATTTTGCTGTAAATTAAAGAAAACTAAGACAACAAGTAATGAAAATTGTGAAACATGACAACACCTTAAGTCTTACTTGCATGTTTGAATAGTTTAAACGTTTCAAAGATAGATATGAGGTTGTTCAAGATGGTGTTAGAAATAAGTGTATATCGACCTTTCGAAATGCAGATTCGATCACAAAAGTTTGTGAAATTGTGGTAAAAGATTTCCGAACGATGATGGCGGATGAATTGAACCTTAATAAGAAAACAATTAGACAAGTTTTACATAAAGATTTGAGAAAGAGGAAGATCAGTGCAATGTTTGTCCTGTACAATCTCATGGATGAGCAAAAACAAAGAAGAGTTGCATCGTTCACAGACTCCGTTCAGATTTGTCGCGACAATATAACTTTTCTTAAATAAATTATCACTGGTGATGAGTTATAGGTGTTTTAGTACGATCGTGAGACAAAAGGTTAGAGTATTACATAGATTAAAAAATCATTACAAATACCCACAAAGGTTTGTTTTCAAAAATCCAGAAGCAAAAACATGCTGATTACATTTTTGGATAAACAGAGTATTGTCCATAAATAATTTGTGCCTGAAGGACAAACAGTTATTACTCGATTCTACGTTGAAGTGATGAACAGATTATTGCAATGCATTTCTCAAATGTGACCGCAGTTTCGAAAAAAGGGTAGTTGGTTCTTGTTGCATGACAATGCACACGACCATTTGTCACTGATTGTGAAGCCATTTGACATGAAGTACGGCATTATTGATATCAATCGCCCACTCTATTCACCTGACTTGGCACCAGCACACTTTGTTAAGTGAAAACTTCTCAAAAGGAAACAATTTCAGAACGTAGAAGATATTAAGAAAAATGTAACCACCCAATTGAAATCTTCGAACGCCTTTGCCGACTGTTTTCAAAAACCTTTAGAATGTCGTAACAAATTTATTAAAATAAATGGGAGATTACTTTGAATAAATATCAAACATTTTTCATATTACTTAAATTGTGTTTATTTTCATTGTGCTAATCCTGAAATCAAATTTCCAAACCTCGTATATCGTAGAATATTTTTTATAATCTGAATCAATGAAAGTCAAATAACATATTATCAAAAAAACTAGTTCAAGCAGGTGACAGTTGAGTTTGTAACGAATCAATTTAAAAAAAATCGTTTTGACTATTTTAATATTCTTGATAGATATAATTTATCCTATGTAGCCGGGGAGCGTTGTTCTATCTCAACTATCTGTTTTACCAATCTCATTTAACAACCAGATTTTTTTAAAGTTAGTAATGAAGATAGTATTTGATAATTTTATGAGTTTAAAACGAAAGTTTTCAATTTTTTAATAAATGTCGGTAATACAATCTGTTTTAAACTTAATTATATATTAGTTTCTGATAGATGATTTTTCATACTAATTTTAGAAACTCTGTATACACAAATACACACACACATATTTATATATATATATATATATATTTATGTAACACTGTAATTTTTTGTAACCATTCTCGTTAAAGTACATACAAACTCATATAACAGTGACCCAATGTAACGAGCAACTACTAATTTCTCAGCACAAACACTAAATTTTCATTCTAATTATGTATGATATATGGATTCAAGACGCTTGCTATATACTACTTATACTTAATTGTAATATATAACATTCCATGTACACGAACATTATTCAAAATTTCTATTTATCAGCCTAGTAACGTCATGCGTATACGACGAAATGAATTTTTAAAATGATATGGGTTGGAAATTTGTTTCGTTTCAACAATAAATTATTATTACTATTATTATACATTTGAACAGTTTAGATACAACATATGTACAATAAACTTTATTAAAATCTATCAGTACTGCACAGAGAAATTAATAAATAATTAAATAAGAATTTAGTTACAGAGTAAACATTAATTGGAGTTATTAAGACTAACTTTCCAATCAGTCAGTTTTATATTTTTTCAATATTTTTTATTCAGTAAAGACTGTTTAAAAAGAAAATTTTATTGACAAATAAAAATCTATGTACATTTTAATTAAAAAATCTTATAATTTTAAAATAAATCTATCATCTATCTCTCGATTTTCGATTATCGGATGAAAAAAAAATATTTTTTCCATCTTTTTAAAGACTGAAGTCTTAAAAATGTATTTTATATAAGGATTTATTAAATTTTGAAAAATTGTTGAAATTGTAGACCATTTACCATCGAGCAAGTTAGATTGACGAAAACATGTAAAAAAGTTGTAACTGAATTTCCATTTTCAGAAATGATTTTTTCATGTCTCATAAAATACAAAAAGATATAAACAAAAATTTTAAATAAATAATTACTAATGAATTTGAATTGTTGTTTAAATGTATTTCTATGATGTTGAACTTCAAAAGTGGTAAGATACAGAAAAATCTTTTCCTGTAACTCAGTGCTCTAAAGATCGATTTTGAAATGTGCATAAGATATATTCAGAAATGATCAATAATCATGAAAAGATCATTTTTAATTACAAATATTTTTTGTAGTTTGTGGAAAGAGAGAAAAATTAATTTAACGAAATGAATTTGAGCAATAGTTACAAAATTATACTCTGTCTGAATTTTTTCTCCAATTTTGAAATATTTCAGGCAAAAACTAGTTCTTCTTGATTATTCAGTTTCTTTGGAATAAAAAACCGTCCTTTATGTACACTAAAAGTTCAATACTTTCAAGAAATATGTTAACTCTCTTCATTTCCTCCACATGATTTTTTTAAACAATATTTTTCAATTTTATTGACATATAATAATAATTAATACTTCCATTAAGTTGAAATTTTATTTATATATAAAAAAATAATCCTTTTATCTCATGAATTACAGAAATTACATCTATGTTTTTTTTACAAAAAAATGACTAATCTTCATGTAAAAAAACAATAAATTTCTTTAAAACCGTACCATTTCTTATGAGGATCAAACTACGAAGATTTTATTCAAAACTATGTCATTTTCTATTTTTGTATTAGATTTTAGTTGATGGCCTAATGAAACTTAGATAAAATAAGAATCATTTTTTTCATTTGGGATGAATGAGAATGCGGATATTTTTCTAATCAGAAACAAGAATTTTTTATGCGCCGTTATGCGTCACGGTTGATAACAAACCAACTAAGATATACATGCAATTAATACATTATATATATATATATATATATATATATATATATATATATATATATATATATGAAAAAATATATAATTGTATTTTCAGAAAAAAAATAAAATTATATGTAAAATTTGAAATTGATACATAGAATGTCTTTTTTTCAACAAAACTCAAGACTCAACGTATTTTTAGTGTTTAAAACCGAACTGTTTTTAACAATGGTTGCTTTTATTACAATCTAAACCCATATGAATTGATTTGTTAGATTAATATTTAATTTTGACTAATTAGTATTTAATTCTCAATTCATTTTCAATTCAAGAAAACATTCTTTCTCAAATCTTATTTCTCTTCAAATAACCTTATTAGAAATTAAAACTTCGTAACTATGTTGATAATAAATGCATACACTCACTTCAAAAATATTTAGAAAATATTTTAATTAATAAAAAAATATAAAAACAAATTTGAGACGATATTAAAAAATACCAAAGATATTTCTTGAAATTTTTTATAAAAGTAGTACAAAAGTTACACCAATTTCTAACACAGATATATTTGAGAATATAATATCAAAAATTATACTTTAGAAATATTATTTTAAATCATACTGCTTGTGCTCTCTTGTAGAAAAAAAATGTAAAAATTTATTACGGACTAGGTCAACCCTTATATATATATATATATATTATGGGCCTCATGAACTCAGTTTAAAGAAAAAATACTGCAACATTGTTGATACTGTAATACTTCTACATGGCAGAGCAGGTCTCATTTAATGTGTGTGTATGTGCATATATATATATATATATATATATATATATATATATATATATATATATATATATATATATATAGTATCTTAACACTCTTCACTGGGAGCCGCCACTGCCAACAATAAATTCGCGCGCTTTTGTCGACACCAGCGCCATACCCGCGTCACCGGAAATTTATTGAACTATAAACGGCAGCCATGTAGCTCCATAACTACAGTCCGTAGTCTCCCCACGCTCTATACCTCACTCTAGCCAACCATTTCCAATCTTTTCAAACACTTTCCTGTTGGCTACCAACCAACCTTATGCATTAGTATTGAATTTCTATATATTGAATATTTCCAAGGTCTGCATGTGACACAAAAGAATTGTAATTTCATTTTTCAGTACATATATATTATTCAAATAGTGGAACAGTAGCCAGTTTTTCAACGCAAACAGGTCACAAGTTTAATATTATAGGGGGAAAAATTACGGATCAGCGGGTGAAATATATCACAACTGAACAGTATTTGGATTTTTGTGTGAATATATTACGGAATGTCGTAAAAAACAATCATAAATAATCGTGATAATCAGTTATACTGTTTTTCAAACATGGCGCGCGTTCCTGAAAAATAAATCAATCGGAACGAACGTATCTTTTCATTATTCACTTACAAATAACTCATAATCAAATATACTTCTTTAAGTAAAAATTGAAGTGATTCTCACTTTGACTATTTGTTCATACGAGCAATAGTTTTTTTCTGTAATTTTATAAAAAAATTATATAATTCTCTACAACATAAATGTGGTATATTTTAATTGTTCGAACCTGGTCAGATTGTAAATTCAGAGCGTTACTAACAATAGCCTATCCGTTTGAGTGTAAAATCAGACCAATCATTGTTGAGGGAACAAGGGGTCATTTTGTTCACTTTCAATTATTTAATCTACATAGAAAGTTACGAAACATCTTTGTAAAACATGTATAAGTATAAAAAAAATTTTTTTAAGTATTTCATTACTTTTTAAAAATAAATAAAAAGAATCATTACTTCTTTTTTAAAGTATTCTATTAAATATTTATATTTATAAATGTAAGTAGTTTATAATTAATAAAGGTAAAAATAAATATTCCAATTTATACTAAAAATTAATATGAATGGATTAATAATTTATAAAAATATATAAAACAGTATTTAAATATATTTGCAAAATATATGAGTACATTTCGATAAAAATACAGCATAGAACAGATTAATTGAAGACGGTATATATGAAATAATTTAAAAATTATAAACTGAAAGCCTCTAATTTCTTATATTCTTTTGAAAAACATCATAAAGAATGAAAATTCACGTTCGTATTTAAATGTAAATATTTAAAATATCAGAGCTAAAGTAAATGTGTAAGAAGTTGAAATGAAAACTACATATTTTCAACATAACATTTTTCATATTCTATAAATGCAAACGATATAGACTGGAAAACAAAAACTAGAACGTAATCCGTATCTTATAATGTTCAATCACTTAAACCTTCTAAAAAACATAATGTTATAGAATACACACACACACATATATATATATATATATATATATATATATACATACATATATAGAAAGAATATAAGAAAAACAGTACAAACGCAGAATTTTATATTAAAAAGATAAAATTCTTAAAATAAACAGAATAATATATTAAATTGTACAGTATCTTCGTTCATCTTTTAAAAGCACGATACTAAGTAATCACTTTAAATTTATATATATATATATATATATATATATATATATATATATATATATATGTGTTGTGAAAAAAGAATGTCCGTTATAAATTCTTCGTTATCGACGACGAGTTGATAAATGAATACTGCTCAATTTATCAATGAAAATAAACTAAATGAAAGAGAGGCCGATGCAGCGAGTTTTTCAATTCAATTAGCAATAAATTTCAGAGCGCGGGCCGTACGAAAGAGCTCAGTCCACTCAATGCGATTGAAAAATACATTTCTTTCGATTTTTATAAAAGTCTTTCAGATATTGCTACTAATATCGATCTTTATATCAATTATATAAATATATACAATACAAATACATTATATATATATATATATATGTATATATATATATATATATATATATATATATATATACATATATAGAGAGAGGACTTCAATTTTATGTAAATAATAGAATAAAAAAGTAATTTAAATAATAAAAATTGTAATTACTGAATTAAATATACTTAAAATGAAAAATCCATTACAGTGAAAAATAAACTTATTTTTATTTGTTTAACTCAATTTCACTTTTTGTTGAATACTAAAAGATTTTATAATACAGTTCTAAGGCACAATTTATTTTCACAAATGAATACTCTTTTCAGTACAAAAGCAACAGAGTTTTTTTTCAGATAAAAATGATCAATAATAAATGTTTTTGATCATTTTTGATTTTTACTAGTTCGCATTTGGATGACCATACCATCATGCAAATTGCCAAAGTATAGAAAAAAACTATGTTTTAGTGGCTCATTGTGAGAATAATCAAACATTAACTCAGATAATCTATATTTCATCCCACATTACTAAATTGAGAATGTAAAAAAAAAATTGGGTATTTCAAGAATTAAGGTTATGCTAAATATAATGTATATATGTGTGTGTGTACGATAAAATATAAATCATGAATCTACAACTCTAAAATCCGCTATAAAAGGAATTCAAAACTCTAATAACTATAAAAAATTACATCATTTTAATTCTTCAATGCATGATTTTATTGACAAAAAAAACTGTATCCTAATAAAATTTTTGAAAATGTGACTGAAATCACAATCAAAAAATAATTTTTCATCGCTCTGAAGATGATAGAATTACCAGTGAACAGTAAATGAGCAAGAATCTAAAATGATTGACAATCAATTATTGTAAACATTTTTAATCAGAAAGTATGATTCATAAGGGAATTAGAAATTAATCTATGGAAGAGAATGTCTAGTCATGGTTTCTAAAATTTTTTTTTTAATTCTCACAGTATATTTCATTCGAGATAGAAGAAGAAAGTATATATATATATATATATATAATGAGAGTTTAAAAATAAGAATTTTATGTTTAAACTATTTTTATATTTAAAAAAAAACACATGAGTGAGACGCATATATTAATATTTTCACATAAATATTTTTTCTTTAAACACAAACTTTCTACATTGTATTATTTCAATTCTAAGACCGTTGTTAAAAGTTTTAACATATTCAAATTTTGTTTCAATTTACTAAATAATATATGTGCACTGAAAATGAGAAGATGAAAGAAAATTTTCCAAATTAAGTCAAAATGAAGTAACATTCAAACTCTGTTTGTTCCAAAGTAAATTTCAAATATTTGACATAGTTAAAAGTAAGAAAGAAAAAAAATTTCAAATAATACTTTAAGACAAGAATCGCAAATTGTTGACATGAAGGGATATCTTCGGAATCTCACAAACAAACAAAATCTTTGAATATTTGCTCAGTTTTAAAAGTACGTTGACAATTTTCGTATTAGACATCATTTCGACGTAGAATTACGTCTATAGTGTTATTGAGCGAGATGACATGTTAGCGCTGGAAACGTTACTAAATAGTTTAATCCAGGTTAGCACTCAGTACGCCGTAACTGTTCAACCGATTCACATCGGATTAAAAGTGTTTAACAGCTAAATGACTTCGGAATCGAATTCTGCTTCATCTGTTACAATTCGTTAATTAGATTAAAAGTTATGACCTTGAAAAACTGAACATCGATTTTCATGTTGTGTCAACATTAAAGGTGAATATCTCGAAAACTCTTTATAGTACGATAAAGACTAAATATCTGCGGATAGAGCATACAAAAGTCTGTAAAAGAGCCAACATTCATATTTGTAATTTTTTTAAAAAAATCCAAAATTAAGCTATCAAATTTGTCAACATATGCAAAATTCATGATGCCCAGAAAAACTGATGCTGAACGTGTAAGATGCCATACAAAACGTAGAGTGGAGGAAAAACAAAGGCCAAAGAGTTCGAAAAAAATTGCTTTGACCCTAGCTGAAAAGATGAAATTGTACAGAAGCGGAAGAAGGAGAGAAGCGTACTCAACCATCCACCTCAACTGCTATTTTTTAAACAACTTAAAACATTTCCACTTCTCTAACCCGACATGATTCTACATAAAATCCTGCGGTTGTTTACATATACAACCCTTATTTTATTTTAGAGTGATTTTGTATATATATTTATCATTATCAGCAATCTGTTCTTGGTATGTGAACATTTTAAATATGAAAATAGAATAACTTGAAAGTTTTTTACAGGATTTCAAAACTTTCGAATGATTTGCGATATCGCAAAGAAATGAAAAAGGGTTGAAAGCTTAGAATACATTTTTCAAAAAATATATATATTTTTTAACAGTCACCATCGTTGTTAATACGTTTCTCTCAACGACCAACAAATTTATTTATTGGTTTAATAAAAAGCTTCGGTCTTCTCCATCCAATCCTTAGATTTTGAACTTCTCTTTTTTTATTTTATTCTCCAATATCTGACACAAGAGTTATGAACATTGATTCAAAACATTTAATCGCCTTTGCCCTTATTTATGTAATAGGTTTTTCTATACGATTTTCAGAAAAGTTTGAAATTGAAAAAATAGAATTTTGCTATTTGAATATCGGACTCGATGCCAAGTCAATAGAATATATCAAAGTTAAAACATTTCAAGAAGAGGTTGATGCGAAATCCTGAATCTGGATTTAATAGTAAAAGAGAAAAAATATGGAAAACTTTTTACGTCTTTATTTTGTAATTGATTATTATATTTATCATTATACTTTCAATTCCTATCAAAATCTGCAATGCCAGGAATTTTTTTAAAAATTAGAAATCTATATAATAATTCAGAAAAAAAACATTTCTCTGAAATATTCTTCTAGAATAATAAAAAAAAATATAATAAAAAATGCAGATAATTTTTAACTAATAAATAAATACAAATAAAAACAATATACTGTAAAAATGTATTTTTTTAAAACAATATATAATGATAAATAATAGAAATAATCTTTAATTTAACCATGCCGCTCCACTCTCTGTTCGTTGTGATCGTCAACCCCCAGAGGTTGTTTACGCTCGCTCCCCACCCATAACAAATAACAGAAATTAATAAATTGTACACACAAATAATCCGCATAAAATGTGAGTCTTAAATTTTTTATTGGAAAAGTTTATAAAAATTAACATAACAATATACAATTTTAAAATATGTAACATTTTTTTTATTCTAAAGATTCAGTGAATACAATATTTTCAATAAATTTCTTATCAGTTTTACACTGAAATCATTTCATTTCTTTGTACACTGTGAAACAGAACTCTGATCATGTGACTTATATCAATCAATCAGAAAACGAATAAAATGTACGCATAGCAGCAGGGTCATTTTTTAGTTATAGAGAGATTATTAAAATTACAAATGTACACTTTTAAAAATAAAAAACAAGAAATTTCAAAACTATTCATAAATACAGTTGCAGCCTACATTAATTCTGTTCTGTATGCCTACAAAATATTTAAAAACTATCTTGATTTTATTCATAAATATGTTTCTATAAGAAATAGTGTGAAAATACTAACAATTCGAATTTTAATTTCTCTTCGTAATAAATTGATTTCAAATTTTACATACAAATTCCGAATGAAAAAGGAATAATTTTCTAATCAATTTGTTAGCATTTTCATAACAATTTCATACATCTTTCTAAAAAATATCAAGTAAACAAAGAAATAAATTGCTTGAAAACACTGTCGAAAATGTTTAAGACGCCTAGTATCTCACTGTACGGTTTTTTGTATTTATATTAAGAAGAGAGACTGAATGAAGATGAATAAGATACAGAAACCCTCAAGAAACTGTTGGAAAATATTTTAGTAAAAGGTATCAAATTAATTTTCAAAAACAACGTACGAAACTTTTAAAATAACTTCATTTAATTAAAACAACATTTCAATTGATTCCAGTGTATACTTATTATAACTTTACATAATAACGTCAAAATATTCAAACAGAACTGTACACAAAAAGTAATGTTGCACGTAACGTACTTGAAAAACTTGAGAGAAAATTTCTTAACAAATATATTAATGAAAATGTTTCAACAAACACCATTAACGGAGTGAATTGATATTTAATTACTACTCAAATAAGTATGCACAAATTCAAAACGAGACCCTTACACCATTATACACTCAAAACATTAGAATGTACGTTTGAGGAGCCCATTTCAAACGATTTGAAAATTTTATGAACAAACATTTGACAGTAATGTGAATGAGTGTGGAAGTCAGCATGTAAAAGCATTTCTCGTTCAACGCTCTAACCCGTGACATTGAAGTTTTTATCAAAACTCATCCGCGACTGCTTACAAAACCAACACTAAATACAAACAAGAACGAGATTCGTATACGCGTCGCAGTCCCTTAGAATATCTTATAACGTTTTCTTTCATCTCTTACGAATTCCAAGTTAGATATTAATGCGTACTTGAAAAAGTAATTTAACTATCGCAAACAGTCGTAACTTTCAGTGTGTGCATATACTTAAGAGCCGAAGTATCGCGTTCGGGTCAAATCGGGTCGATTCGGTGATGTTTAACTTTTCCCAGTTTCCCGGACGGGAATGTCTTCTTTAAGTACAGATTCGTATTTAGGGTTTGTGTTCACCGACACAGTTTTAATCATTACGGCGAGTTGTAACGAACTCGACACTGCCATCGCACACGGAAAGTAAAATGTGTAAACTTCATCAAATTTATCTTAATGGAAGTATATGATTATCTCTTGATTAAAAAAAATATGACACTATAGAGTATTATTAAACATCATATTAAAAAGACCTGTCGCGAGTGATCCGTCGTTATTTTTCTCTATTGAAAAAAAGAAACATACAAAATTCATAAAACATTTTCACTAAATATTCTTTGACATTTTCTATAATTATGAGGAAAGTATGTAATTAAAATAAAAAAATATTTTTTTTTTGTTTCTATGGCGATATAATATTTTATATGACGATAAAAATAACAAGAAATACATAAAAAGAAAACCCCAATACAGGTCTAATACTGTGGTTTTAAATTTACTTTCACAGACGAACCTTTTTTTCACACCACAAACGAGAAAAAAGTTTATGATCAAAAATGTTCAATAAATTATTATTAATAATTTTTGAATGTAACTTATACGCATTTCTAAAGCAATACCGAAAGTTAAAGTACAGAAAAATGATGTTTACATGTTTCTGTACTCTGGAGGGCATCGCAATAGCATGGGCATCAAAATGCGCATAAACAACAATCAAAAATGATTAGTAATTGTTTATTGAACATTTTTCATTAGAATTTTTTAATGGTTTGTGTGACAAACAATAATTTACTTATCGAAATAAAAAGAACAAACACTACATTCAATACATACAGATACCAGTTATAATGTTATAAAAGTAGAAAAATTAAACATATTAACATATACATCTAACAATCACATCTAACATCTACATTAAACATATACATCTCGTGCTGGAGATGAGTGTCTTGAAGGTGAATAAGATCGCGGGCATCCTTCTTCAGTTCATAACGACCAACTGAAGACGTTAATTGTATCAGAACCACGCACAACAATTCTAGAACTTCCAGTTAATGATTCAACAACTCTGGACCACTTAAAGCAATTCAAATTAAAAAATGTATATGAATTTGAAGGTCATAATACGCAATTATTTTTCTACCAACCTAATATATTACTATGATAGAGTGACGTAGACAAGGGGAATGTTTTGATGTATACAAACTCTTCAATTGAAAAATACTTGAAAGTAAGCGAGCGAAAGAATAATGTTGATAGGAGGGTGTCGCAAAAAATTGAATTTAAATTGATTGTAGTTTTAGTAGCAAATAAATATATAATAATGTATGTGCATTTATAATTTGCATTCTTAATAATCTGATTTTTAAACTTAGTTAAAATAGCATACCCTCTTTCAAGAAATTCTGTCTACGCCACTGCTCTGATATACATTTTTATATAATCACTGCTCTAAAATGTAACTTTAAAAACTAATTATACTGATTTTATTTAACAACATTTGAATCCTTCCTAAAGAATATATAATGTACGATAAAATATTTTTAAAATAAAAAATAGTCATTAAAAATATTTCTTCAAACACGCCAGGCAAAAAATAAACTACTCAGAAAAAACAGACATTCAATAATATTTCAAATCTGTATTAATCATGATATAAAACAATTAAATTCTGTGACAATATAAATATGAAATTATAAATCAAACTCAAATAGATATTTTTCTTGCTAGTTGTGTACAAATTTCTAAATCGAGTCTAAATTTGTAAGAACTAATGTTCTAATTTTTCTTTTGATTTATTCTTTTTTTTAGTTTATAAACGTTAAAAACAAAAATAACTTTATTATTGATCATTTTTTAATTCTAATAATCATTGCGATAAACTCTAAAAAAATGAATATATACAATAACTTTCCTCATTGTTAGTATCACTACATTGTTAAATTATTTTCTATATCCGTCCGATAAATAAACAAATATTATACGAACTAATTTCTATAATAACGTTCATTTATCAAATGCACAAGAACGAATACCGGTCGACAGATTTACGATTCTTTCAATTCTCATGTATTATGGAATAGTTATCCATATATATTTATCAGGTAACTAATAAATGTCAAATGAAAAATGTTCGTTTCCCACATTTCTTTGTTAATTTCTTTGTGTTCGCTCGTTCGGACGTATCGTTATGGGAAAATACATAATGGCTTAGTTGAAATTTATAGTTTTCAAATAAAATGTACCGATCGAGAATTGTTATTTTCAGTAAACGAGCCTCGCGTTGAATATTTAAAAGATTTTTTCTTTTTTTAATATAAGTTATCTTATATACACATCTATATATCCATTTATTTCCATATATATATATATATACATACATATATATATATATATATATATGTGTGTGTGTATATATATATATATAAAAGTTATAAAAAATTGTGCCTTTAAATTGAATCAGTCGTAATTTTTTTTAAATTAAAATACTTTGTCATTTTATGATTTTGAAATTCCAAACTTAACATTTAAAAACACTACATTTATTGGTCAAGCAATTGGCATAACCTCACAAAACAGTAGTAACCACGATGGCATCCGAAATGAAGCATATTAGGCATTGTGAAGCTTTTCACAATCCAGTTGACAAAAAGTTGGAATGATTTTTTTTCAGTTTTGGGGGAAAGTATTGCGACACATAAAACATACAATAATGTTAAAACAGTGGAAGAAGTATCGAAAAAGCATTACGACTTTATTGACTCGAGGCCGCCATATTTTTTTCTATAAGAGATTCGTCAGTTACCCGACAGATGGAGGAAAGTTATACAAATGAAAAATATTTTGAGGACTGAAATGTGTTTCATTTTTCAGTTACATTCATGTTTTATTAAAAAATGTACCAAATTAATCAATACATCTAATAAAATCAAACATATGTGACTATTGCTTAGAAGCCGTATTTTAAATCAAAATTTTCAATTTTCTTAAGTAAAATATATAAAATTAAGTTATTTTATCACATCGTTGTTTTTCGCACTGGTACTAAATTTACTTTCCTTAATAAACTTTTCATAAACTATAAAAAAAAATTATTGAACATTTTTGAATACAAAAAAATATAGTTGTATGTGGGATATGTGAAAAATTCACTTGTGAAAATAAAAAATTTTAATAAATAATATGTTTGGATTCATTTCATCAAATAATACCGAGTTTCATTATTTGTAAACACAGTAAAAATATGAATTCTATATTCAGAGAAATCTTTCAAACAAGAACAAAAGTTTGAAACAAATATTTATTTTATTAAATAATAAATTCGTACGAGTATCGTTGAAGAGTTTCAGATACTTCTTGCGAATTGTTAGTTCAGTAAATCAACCATAACTCACCTTATAACATGCGGCTATAACATATTACCTGTAAAAATTAATTCAGTGCCTTTAAATTGAATCAGTCATAACTCTGTTTTGAATTAAATATATAAAAATATTAAAAATATATTTTCTCGTCGTTTTATGTTTTTTAATTGCAAACTTTAACATTTAAAATACTATATATCTTTGTCAACCAATAGGCAAAACCTTATAAAACAGTAGTGGACACAATGGTGTCCAAAAATATGCATATTAAACATTGCATACTTTTCGCACTTCAGTTGAAAAAAATGGTGTCGAGGCCGCAGGAATGATTTATTCAACTTTAGAGGAAGGTACTGTGACTAATGATACATACAAAAAATGCTAAAACATTGGAAGAGTACCAAAAATGCATCACGACTTCATCGATCAGACCTGCCATTTTTTTCGACAAGGAATTTATCAGTTACAGACAGCTGGAGCTGTTATACAAAGTAATGGGAGTTATTTTGAGGATTTAAATGTATTCTAATTTTTCGTAAACATTCATTTTCTATAAAAAAGGTACCGATTTAATTTGTGGACCTAATAAAAGTCGATCAAGTTAAAAGATAAAAAATACATTCGAATTTAATAAAATATTTATAGTAATTGAGAAAAAAACCTTTGTTTAAAGAAATATAAATTTATTAAAGGGATTTTTACAAAATATAGTGTCAAATAATACAAGTTTGTCCTAGTGATGCATTAAATGGTTACTTCTTGCCTGACTTAGATATTAATTTCTAGAAGAAATCTGAATGAATCAATAACAAGTCACTCTCTTCATTGTCCGAATAAGATTAAATTATGATAATTAGGAAGAAATGTCGAGAATTATTTGTTAACTTGGTAGTGAAGTACTCCGCAAGGGTGTTTACGAGTATACTAAGAATATTATAATTCCATCAAATAAGAAAACTTTAGATTTTCATCAATAAAAATTTCACAACCTGAAGAATAGTAAAAAGAATTCAGTTCAAAAGTGTTCACTAATTGATTATTTTTGATTAATGTTTATAAGCATGTCGATGGCGTTGCTATCATTCTCAGATAAAGCTAATGCTATCATTCTCTAATAAAGAAAAATAGTTTTTTTCCATCTAGTGAGGTAGTGAGAAATTAATTTGTGAATGTGAATTTAAGCACCATCAAAAAACTATATTATGATATTCTGCTAGACTGGCTATAGGCCGTGCCATCAGCGTGCGCTTGGAGCACCCCAGTTCAGTGGCCTCTCACAATTTTTGATTGCATCGCCTAAAGCTCTTAGCCACCACCACTATAAATCGAACACCAATGAAGTATGAGTCATGGGCCCCTGTGTCTCATAGTATCGAAAGCACTGCACACGTTCCTAAGTATATTGTGATATATGATTTTTTTTATTGTTTTTATTTATTTTAAGAACAAAAAATTCTTTCTTCCTTTTCCCACAGAGCGTTATGGTTCAAAAAAATGAGACGCTACAGATTTTTTTTAATTTAGTGGTCAAAATACGCATAAACAACAATTAAAAATGATTAAGTCGAAAAATTGTTTGTACTTTATAGAAGAGTGAAAAATTCATTCATGACAGTGTTAAAAACTGTACTGTGGTATTTATAATATTTATTGTATTTAAAAACTAAAATTTCTTCAAATTGTCTTTTTTTCTTTATAAGAGTATTAAGAGCACGAAAGCAAAATAATGGATAAAAGACGTTTTTCAAAATCTTATAGTTTGAAATAAAAATATGAAATAATAAAAAATTATCAATAATCAATTTCTGAAACTTTTCGATTGAAAAAAGGTGTAGTCTGTAAGTGAACAATAAAACATTTGTGAAAGTGAATTAAGTCAGAGTGCCAAAAATCATATTGTGATTTATTGTGTTTAAAAACTGAAAATACTTTAAAATTTACTTCCTTTCTTTTTTAGAACACTAGAAGCACAAGAGAAATTGAAGAATAAGAGCACTAAAACCATGTTAAGGAACAGATTTTTCTCTACCTTTTAGATAGAAATAAGCATAAGCGATAATCAAAAATGATTAATTTTCCATGTTTTTTTTTTTACAAAATAATGTGTAGTTTGTGAGCAAATAGAACAATCATTAGTGAAAATTAATTTAGGCACAGTGCCAAAAAATATATTGTGATATTTGCTATCTTTTTTGTGTTTGAAAAATAAAATTTAATCCAAAGTTTCTCTTCTTTCTTTCTCATAGGATAGAAAACTTAAGAACATAGAAAAATAGCTATTAAAGACACCTAGATTAACGATTAAAATGCTCTTAACACTTTACTACGTGAAGCCTATCAATAGGCTATTTTCGTCAATGTTGATCGACATAATAATCGTTTTTTTCTATTCCGTTTTCTTATAGAGGCGCTAAATGCGTAAAACTGCATTCTGATTACTCAATATTTTGCTTTGAGTATTGACAGTGTTTTACTGTACATTCAAAAAATTTTAAATATGATAATATTTGGTCAACGACTGATAAACCAATTACTTTGGAACCTTTTAAGGAAAACTTCGACATAAAAGTTATGCCAAAATCACAAGAATGCATAGCAGATGTTGTAAATTTATTTATTGGAGAAGATTTGTTCGAGTATATGGTCATAGAATCGATCAGATATCATTATGAAATAAAAAAACAGATATAAAAGATCATCAAAGACAAAAAAGTGGACGAGCGCTACTATACACTAATAAAATACTAATCATTCAAATATTATTAACAGTTTAATTTTTCTACCAAATAAAGTAAATACAAAATTAATTTAATAATTATCCTTTTATTTATACTCTTAATAATAATTTAACTCAACACCCTTTTCATGCAGAGTAACAATTGTTTCATATTTTTATTTAACAGTTGCAGAATACATACACACACGATAAGCAAAACCGATCCCGTATTACGTACAATCTGAAGTGAAATTAGCCCGTAGATAAAGTGTTAAGTAACAATCAAAATGCATATTTTGATTATTGTTAACATTTCGATTTCGATTTATAAAAAAAAATTTTTATAATCTGTGAAAGAGTAAAAAAATCATTTGTGAAAGTAAACTCAATAACAATATCAATAATTATACTATGATATTTATACTTTTCATTAATGTTAAGAACAAATAATTCTTCATTTATTCAACAAAATCTTCCAAGAAAGAAAGAAGCGATAACCAAAAATATACTTAAATAACAAATTTATTTCTATCAAAAATACTTGTAATTTCAACTATAAAATCAATTAGGTTTGCTGAACACAAAATTCGTTTGTGACTAAATAAAATATTTATAAAGATTTAAAATAAATATTAACTACTAATATACAACAATAATGTAATTATTTAATGTTCTTTCATAAAAATTAACTCATATAGATCATTTTATATACTTTAAATGTTGTATGTCAATATTGATTAATATCAAATATAATACTACATACGGGCCTGCATCTCCTTCATCTTCTATTTATGTATATTTGTATATGATGTTTACATACATATATACAAATATATATATATATATATATATATATATATGTATGTATATATATACTTGTTCAATCTCAACGGACCTTAGAGTACCGTAGATATTTTGTATAATAAACATCGTAAAATGTTGAAGCAAAGTTTGAAAACTGAAAAGTTTCATATTTATGTTTTACTGATAGCAACGTCACGCGGCCACCGTTGGAATGAATTCGATAATCGATAAAAATGATGGTGTATCGAAGTTTTTCTTTCATTCGGATATTTTCCGAAAGTTTTTTTTTCCTTTTTCCATGACCACGTTCAGTGAATAAATATTGATTTATAGAAAACTGTTTTTATTGCGATTTCGTACTTTAGAAACTAAAATAAGTGGCACGCTATTACTGAACCATGAAGTCTAAAGAAGACAGTTAATAAAATGTTAAAGGGAAAATATCAATGAGAAAAAAAGTCAATAGTATGTGAAACGGTTTTCAAACGATACGATTTTAAGTTTATTCGTTCGCAAATGTATGTCGCAATAATATTATATATATATATATATATATAGGTATGTATATATTTTTTTTTACCTGACATTTAACATAACAGTTTTTTATTCGTTATACAAAAAATGGTTTAAAAATTGAAAATGATAAATGAAAAAAATGCCCACACAAAATACTTTTTTAATTCAATAATTAATTATAATACAGTTCTAACACTTGCTAAATACACATTTACAAATTAATTATTTTTTCACTCCACAAACCACACCTTTTTCTGATCAAAATAATAATAAATAGTTATTGATCATTTTTATTGTCAATACAATCATCTTTAAAGCGCCAAAGTAGAGAAAAAAATGTACTGAAATATCACTAATTAATTGTGAAAGTTCTCAAAATATTTAAAAAGGAAATATCTGTACAATTAACTTTTAAACATAGACATATTTCATTTATATTTTCTAACACATGCAAATATATATATATATATATATATATATATATATATATATATATATATATATATATATATATATATATATATTAGATTTAAGATATAACTCTGTGCCTTTAAATTGATTCAATCATAACTCTGTTTTAAATTAAAATATTTTCCCATCGTTTTAGGCTTTCTGCACTCCGTAGGTGCATCTATTGCGCCATTTACTGCCAGTGCACTAATGACAGTGCAAAAGGTTAAGATTAACAAGGTTTTCAGAGATCTTTCAATCCACCCGATTTACTTTCACCAGAGTAAGTTTTTTTTTGATTACATCAGCGTAATTACATATTATAATTATTCTTTAATTTTTTATTTTTCAACTTATTTTTATTTGCTTCAAAACTCCAAAGATATCCAATAAGTAAATCAAATCGATAGAGATCTATTTCGATGGCAATATCAACATTCTCAGAGCTAATACAGCGCTCTGAAGATGATAACATCGTCATCGAAATGCGCCTACACGATAAATAAAATGATTAATAATCATTTATTCAACGTTTCTGATCAGAAAAAACATATTTTCTAAATCGAGTAAAGTTTATTTATGAAAACTTTTTTTATTTCAACTTCTTAATTTTCAACAGTGTTAATATTTACAGTATTTATTTAAAAGTTACTTCCATTGAACTTTGAATAGATTCTTCAATTTTATATTTATTAAATTTGAAAGATATAAAAAAAAAATTTTCACATAAAATATATTAATAATAAGAAAAAAATCAATTAAATAAAATATGTGTCTGTGTTCTCCACAACTAGTTTAGTCTTATGCGACCTTTTTCAGGAAGATGTTCCAGACTCTACATTCTAACATCTATTTAAGATTTTATAACATCTATCTGAAGACGTTGCATATACCAAAACTAACAATAGTAAATAAACACTCAGATAGTCGAAAAGGACGAAGATTATCAGGACAACGTATCAACGTGATCACAGGTATACAAACATACAATTATAATTTTATATTACAATGTATAAAATAACATTTAAGTAATCATAAATCATACACAATGTACAGAATTCATTACATTACAAAGTTGCTCTGACTCGCATATTATGATTCTCAGTATTTATTTTTTACTTTTATTATTTATTTTTCCTACAGCAACAATAATAGCATCTAAGTGCATTCTAAGTGCATTCTAAGTGCACTTACAACTTCATGTTAAATATTTAATCATACTTGATTCATGCAATATATTTAATTATAAATTATACAAGAAACAGAGAGATATTATATTTATTTAAGGTATTTGTTTTCATAGTATACAGCAATTGTATACAATTAAGCTTATGTAAATTTAGTAAAAAAAATTATTGCAATCAGTTTCCGAGAAATGCCTTCCTTTTGTCTCTCTCTCTCTCTCTCTCTCTATATATATATATATATATATATATATACATAATTATATATATAAACAAAAAGAACTAGTAAAACATTTCCATGATAATATTATGAAATTATACAAAATACCAGACACACAAGACCATGAACTTTGAATTTCAATTTACTGTTGATGTACAAATAAAGGTAGCATGTAATTATTTTGCAATAAAATTATTACTGGGAAATGATAAATTACTTTTTGGTTTAGTTTTTTTAACATTCTTTTAAAAATTTATTCTACGCACACACACTCGCATATGTGTGTTTGTGATATAATAATTAATTAAAAGAAATAATAAAAGCATTGAAACAGGCATGAATAATTCGTGCTCATAGAATAAGCAAACATTAGACGAACAAAACGTGAACAGATAAATTACTAAAGCAAATGTTCTAGTGAGTCTGAAAGCTCACTTCACGGACTCGTAAAAAAGCCCCGTCGACGATGGAAACAAAAGCCATTTGTTAGTGAAATATCAAAATTTAACATTTCGTTCGACACAATGACCGAAACATCACGTCCACACATCATCACATTCATAATATAATAGAGCAAATGACTACGCGTGCTTTCTAACTAGTAATATAAATCACAATTTAAGGACAGTTAGGAAGTTGTTATCATACTTGGTGGGGATAATTAGTGCCCTCGTACTCGCGGCAATACATTCTCACTGACGTTGCTGGTTCACTCGTACCTCATACAATGCAATGTGCGTTGATAAGGTAATATGTTTCAGAGAAGGGAGTGGTTTTTACCCCTTTGCATGAGCACATCAAGAATAAAACCATCATTGACGTACGGTAAACATCCAGTAAATGAACTCGATATCTACATGAAATCAAGCACAGACATTGAAGTTTTTGTTTTAATATTATTACAATTTTTTTTAAAAAAATGGGGGTTATGTATGTACAAAATCGCTGCAGTTTATGTAGAATTATGTCGAGCTAGAGAAGTGAAAATATTTTACGTTGTTTAAAAAAATACAATTTCATTTTTTCAGATGAGGTGAAAACAATTTTGTTCAAAATCTCTGGCCTTCCCTCTTCCACCGCTTTACGTTTTATGTGGTTTCTTACACGTTCCACAAGAGTTTTTCTGGGAATTTTGAATTTTGGAGATGTTGAAAAATTGATAGCTTAATTTCTAAAAATTGTTAAAAATTAAAAACGTGAATGTAAGCTTTCTTATAGAGCTTTAAAAGCTTTATCCGTAGATATTTTAGTTTCTATCGTACGATAAAAAGTTTTCGAGATATTCGTCTTTTAATGATGACACAACGTGAAAATCAATGTTCAAATTTGCAAGACCGTAGCTTTTAATCTAATTAACGGATTTTAAAAAATAAAGCATTTATAGATGAGGTTTTATTTTTATTAAACTGTTAGCTTTAAACCAATTTTAACATTTATTAGCATTAAAATGGAATTATTCTTTTGAAATATCTTAGACATTTATTAATTGAACACATTAATCAATTGAGTTCGAATTCAAATATTTGTCCTACTTATTTCTCCTCTATGATCATTTAAGATGTTTTTTGTGCTATTAACTATGAATAGTTTCAATTATTTAATCAGTTTTTGTGGTTTTGGAGAAGTAAAAAATTAATTTATGAAAAACTAGTTATTTAACTAATTTTTTTTATTTAAATACAGGCTGTATATAGTAGTATGTTGTAAAGAAAAAGAAATTTTCATGGTAGCAAGGTAATTAGTTTCCGAGAAAACGGTATATTAGAAATTTTACTTTTTTGAAGAAAAGTAACTGAAAACTTCAACATACATTTAAGAGATTAAAATAACAAAAATCTGATCAATTATAGATCTGCAATGAATAGTAGGGTTACTTTAAATAAATTGCAATCATTCTGCAAAAAAATAAAATATTTAAATACACAAAAACTAAAAAACAAAGTTTTGAAGACTTTTTGCCACTAAAATCCACTTAAACAACAAATTAAAACAATCCAATGCATAAAAAATAATTATCTAAATATCAGACTGTTTATATTAGGTTTTTTGTTCATATAAAAAATTAAAAGGTCTTCGAAGAGCATATTTTGTTTCAAAAGTGAATTTTTCATTCTCACAGAAACTACAAAATATTTTTTGTGACAAAATATCCAATAATTGATTATTCGTCATTTTTTGATTAAAAATCATTTCACAATCATCGGCAAAACTATTTTTTTCTGTACTTCAATGCTTTGAAGATGAAAACATAGCCTTCAAAATAATTATAATCAAAAATAATCAATAATTGATTATTGAACATTTTTGATCAGAAGATCGTTTTCTGATGATTTGTGAGAAGTGAAAAATTCAATCATAAAACTGAATTTATTTAAAATACCAAAAATAATATAAAAATTATTCCGATGTTTAAAAACTTACTTTGTATATTAACATTTCTTTCATGATATAATAATTACTTTCATATACTGTATGATTTCTAAATTGTTTAATTATAAATTAAATTACATATTTATATTTTTTTTATAAAATATAATAGATGATATAGATTAAGTACTATTTAAACTGAAATTGACAAGCCAAAAAAAAGATAAAAGCACATAAAAAAACTAAAGAGATGAAGAAGTGTAATAAAAACATTTCAGTTGGTCTACTGTACAGTTGTTGATGCAACGATATAATCGTAGATAGAAATTGTATATGGGATTTAGGGTGCGAAAGACAGCATTTAGTCCCACCCAACCTAACGTTCTCCTATTGCAAACATATTTTGAGAGGCGACCAACTTTGTACACCAACCCTACGAAGCTCTCGTATTGCCTTTGTCTTTGACATCACTCGACCGAGTCTAACAATTCAGTTGAGAGCTTTATAGTATATATGTCTGTATATATAGAGACATATAGCATCCACTATATGTCTGTACTTTCAGCTATCGCATTGTTGCATAGGAAGAAGCGGTAAAAGCACACTTGATAGTGACTGAAGAGATAGGTGGATGGACGATAGAACGGTCGCTGTTTGCACGAGAGTAAAAAGGTTACATCTGTGTGCATGTGAAGTTCGACTGTTTTATTATAAAACGATTCATATTTAAATAGAATGACTAGTCCTGCGCATACATAGATTGGAATTAATAGTTGATCTGATTCATAACAGAAAATTATTTTCTATGTCTTATCCATTATAATATATTTTTAAGTATATACATATATATATATATATATATATATATATATATTGAATTTTAAATAAAATTCAAATATTAATAATATTATTTATTGATTTTCTTAAATATAAATGACTAGAAAATTAAAATTTTAATAGATCTTTAATTATACAAATCTCTCTAAAAAATATTTTTTTACCGATCTGATGAAATAAAAGTTTGGTAAACTTGTTTTCAACTGCATTATAAATAAGAAACTATATATTATTACAAATTTAAATTTAAACCTGGTCTTGAATTTCAATCGTTTCAATCACATATTATATGAACAAGTAATCCAATGATAGAAATTATTAAAAACGAATTAATATTTTAAAAATATAACTTACATTATTTGGCATGGAAAAGAAGAAATCAAGAAATTATTACCTGTAAAAGAAAGAAAAGAATTAGTAAAACAATACTTTAGTCAAATAAATATTATTATATAAACATTTGTACAGATAATAACCATTATTTTCACAAATGAGTTTTTCACTCTTCTATAAATTACAAAAAAGTCGTATCAAAAATTGATTATTGATCAATTGGTTTTTGCTTATATGTATCGCCGTATAAACCATAGATTCTTTTACCCTATAAACCATAAATTTTATTTATTTATATATTTTTTTACAATTAAAATCTAGTTTTTGGTATTGTTGATAAATTCACTTTTAAAAATTAATTTCTTTAACATTCATCCTACATTCATACATTCATTCTTTAACATTCATCCTACTGAATTGTTTTGTTAGAAATCGTTTTCTGGTTTATAGGGCGAGTGAAAAACTCATTTTTGAAAATTAATGTAGCCGCAGTGCCAAAAACCAAGCTTATACAAAATAATGAGGGATATTTTGAAGATTGAAATGTATACAATTTTTCCATCAACATTCATTTTCTATAAAAATTAATTTTAACACCTAATAATTTAAACAAATTTTGTGATTATTTATAAATATTTTTTTACCTTTGCTCTTAAACCAATATTTCTTATATAAATGTATATATGTACTTACACGATGTTATGTCAATGTAATTACTTACATATGTAAATATATATATATATACATATATATATATATATATATATATAAGGTTATATATGTGTGTGTGTCGCTGAATATTAGTGAATAATAATATAAATACATCAGTTGTATATACAAGAAGCATATATTTCTAATGTTACGAGAAGCAGAAACTCAAATATTGAATGTTTAAGCGCTGTTAATTTCGACGATACCAAGATTCGTAACTCAGAATTAAAATGAAAACCTTAGGCAAATATCTATATGCAGAGATATAGAGTACGTATTATGCCTAACAGCCTACAAGCAAATTTATATTATCTGCGGATGCGAATCATCCCTTCCAGCATGAAAATCCATTACTACCTTCCTATAAGATAAACGATCTGAGTTATATTCGCACAAATGTTTTCTTTGTTATACAAAATGGTTTATCCGTTCTACGTAATATGTCATATAGAGAAATATAATAAGGTTGTACGATTAACGTTCATTTTATATATCTTGTTTTGAAACAATCGTATTTGTCTTAATGGCGATAATTTCTGTTGACATTATATTTACACAAGGGTTGATACTAAAACGGGTGCTACATGAAACCGTCATAAGGATAGTTACCTAATAACAGCACGTTCATAATGTTTAATATTCAGGCAAACGCTGCTCAATTGGTGATATTTTAATTACGTATATAATTTTATGAAAATTTATAACATCCGCACACACATTTCATACGATGTGGAACAGGGTTGTTCGACATGCAATTACGAATTTTCAATGCGAACGGTTATAATCATATCGGATCAAGAACAGTCGATCAAAATTATTTATGTTGTTTTTTCGTAATTATTTCTTTTCTATAAATATAACACAGAAAAAAAGAAAATATCGACGAATGAAAATAAATCTCAAAACTAATTTTTCAATCCTTTTATTCGATACATAATAAATATTCTTGAAAAGTATTTATTTTAATTGAAATATTACTTAAACTATATATATTAAAACTTTCAATCTAAGGATTAACTCTAAATATCATCATCGTTAAAAAATCATACCGTATCCAAACATTAAGCAAAAAAATAATTCTTCAGAGTAAATTAAAAATTTTTAAAAAAGGAATTTCTATGTTGGTAGTATGCAAATATAAATTATATTCAAAAAAGAGTACTTTTTTAAGACGAATCTTTATATTAGTATCACATGCCAATGAAGTAATTTTCTACTGTGCTTAAAGTTAAAAAAAAATTTCACTCTACAAACCACGATAAAATTTTGTAATGACAATTGCTAAAATGATAATTCAACATTTGTATATATTTCTCTATAGACATTTTATGGGAATTGTATCATCCTCAAAGCGACAAGATTAAAAAGGTCTGTACTTGGGGATCTAAAAATTTTTTTTAAAAAAATATCTAAACTCTGAAATTGAAATATTAGGTTAGTAGAAGAATAATTGAGATTTATGATTGTCATATTTATATTTTTCTCTTTTTTGATTTTTCTAGCTATCTTAGGTGGTCCAGAACTGTTGGATGACTAACGCGTAACTTTTGTGCAAGCTCTCGGATTGTTGTGTGTGGTTCTGATTCAAATAACGCAGTCAGTTGGTCGTTATGAAGTGAAGAAGAATACCTGCGAAATACACAATCAATCTTCTTCATTTTCAAGCCTCTCGTCCCCAGTATGAAAATTTTGAAATCACCATTGCACCAAACGTTCCTTAACCCTTTCGCTGAGGCAAAATCAAATCCAGAGTGCGCGTGACAGACGGTGGATATCCAGCTGTGACAGACGCTTTACGTAGAACGCCTTTATGCGTCAACAACACTATCTTGACAATATCAATTGAGTGCCTAAATATGCCCACAATACTAATCAGGCGATATAAGATATGCGTTTAAAGGCGCCTATAGCAGTGAAAGGGTTAACAGTATCCACACCAAAAGCATCGTTTAGTTTACAAGAAGTTTCTGCTGTTTTACCGTCCGTTTTTGACTCAAAAAATGCTCTTATTTCCTTCTTTTCCATCTTTAATTCAATAGCCCAATTTGAAACAAAGTTAATAATAAAACCAAAGTCGATTTTATCAAAATACAGGCAGAAAAATACACTTTAAAATGATATTAACATGAAGACGATGAAATAACATTTTCATTGAAAAAAAGTAAGGTTAGAATTCAGAAAACAAAATACGCAATTATTTTCCGACCATTCTTATATTTATATTTTAAAATAAATGATTAAGTAAAGTATATTTTTGAACTGGGTGTGAAATACAAAGTGCGGATTAAATATTCCAAAATCATCTGGCCGAAATAGAACCACAAAAAGTGATAAAAGAAAATAACAAAAAAGATCACATTAAATATACATCATCATTTAAACGTAATTGAGATTGAACACCGTATTACAAAAAAAAATAAAGGTTGATTCATTTCTTTCTACTAAAACTAGTCCTTAAAAGGGTTGGAAATTTTACTTCGCTTCGGAAGTATTTAAAAATGAATCGATTACACATATAAAAATAGAAACCATGAAGAAATAAATCACACAATAAGTAAAAAACGAACAATGTAAAAATACTACAAATATAAATATAAGGTGTTCAAAATAATTCGGTGCTTTTTTTATATAAAATATATGTTAACAGAAAAATCGAATATATTTCAATCCTCAAAATATCATTCCCTATTTTGTATAACTTTGCTCCATCTGACAAATTCCTTGTCGAAAAAAATATGGTAGTTTTGAGTCGATGAATTCGTCATGCATTTTCGGACCTATTCCACAGTTTTAGCATTTTTTTTTGCTTGCATCATATGTCACATCTTCCCCCAACGCTGAACAAATTTTTTTCCAACTGGAATGCGAAAAATATGCAATACCCAATATGCTGCTTTCCAGACGCCATCGTGTTTACTGCTATTTTGTGGGGTTGTACCAACTTCTTAACCAAATTATAAACTGTTTTTAAATGTTAAGTTTGGAAATTTAAAATCATAAAACGACGAGAAAATATTTTAATTTAAAACTGTTATGATTGACTGAATTTAAAGGTAATGAATTAATTTTTACACCTAATGATATTCATTTTTCAAACATTTCAATAAATATACAAAACATATAAAATTATAAAAGATATACAAAAAGAATAATCAATCTTCAAAAATATAATGAGTCTCACATAAATACCTTGTTCATATATATATATATATATATATATATATATATTATATATATAATATATAGATGTTTACATGTATAATAAAATATGAAAAAAATCCACAGAATTGATCATTCGTCATGTTCTGTGTTGTCAAAACTGAACATTCTCTTTTACTGCTGTTCATTTTTGTAACTCTTTGTGTCTACTAAATAAACGAATGGTTTGTCGGAATGTTACACAGTAACAAATGTAGTAACTTTGTATCTTCTAAAGAAATTGCACGTAGAGGTAAATGCATTCCAATGGCACAGAAACGCGAATGGAAAGATTATTATACATTTTTCTTCGGACGTTTATGTTCATCTTTATGTTTATTTGTACAGTTAATATTTTATTATAAAATAAAACGTGTGATATAAAAATATTTATATTTGTGTGTCATCTTAATTATTTATCTGCCGATTTAAACACACACACATTTCTAATAAGAAAATATTTTTAATCTTTGTGAAGTGAATGAATACTTATTAATTTTCTTATAGATCTCTAACATGAATTCCAATTTGGTTTCAGTTAAAATCTATAGAAAAATACAAATTTTTGAACAAACATAAACTAATATTCATTTAATGAGAATCGAAATTCAATTAAATTGCAGATTTGAATACTTGTTAATAATTTCAAGACACAAAAATATTGATAAACTGCTATATTCCAAATCCTCATTAAGAAATTAAAAAAATATATAAGAAGTTTATACTTCAATCTAATATTTTTTATAAGCAACATCTATTTATTTAGACTGTTAAAATCAAAGCTGCTTAATTAAATGTATATGTTGACAATTATTAACTTAATTAAATATCACAGCATGGTACAAACGTATTTATTTTATAATAATCTTATACTTCAGATGATATAAATATAGCAATTACGTTCAAAACATCTGACTTAATCATAAATTTATTAATTAAGTAAATAATATGTTTATGTTAATAATAATTAATAACTTTAAATAACATTTTAATGTTTAAACACGCTCTGTTCCTAATACTCACTTTATTTTAAGAATATAAAAGATTATCATCACATGTTAATGAAATTGTGAACGACCATATTATATTTAAAAATAATTATAATTAAAATTTATTTTTTTATTTGTATTTTTTCATTATAACATTTTTAAATACACACGTCTGTTTATAGAAAGACAATTAGAAAAGAATATTTAAAACGATTTACAAATGTTATCAGTTGAGTACAAGTATTTTAACAAAAAATCTGTATAAATTAACATCATTTTCCACTATAATAAACATACAAGTTACAATGTAACGAAATCCGAGAACATAAATAAACTCTTTGATGTGTGATAATTTGAATGTAAATATAGAAATATAATTATAATTGCTATATTTCACTCTCTCGCATTAAACTGTTGCAAAGAATTTATTTTCGGCTACAAAATCTTGCGGCATCAAGATGATTCATTATTTCCGTGTTGTTTGCGTTTATTACACTTAATATTTTTGATACACATACACACACACATATATATATATATATACATATATGTATATATATATATATATATATATATATATATATGAAAGTAAATTGAACGAAACTTCAAAGCGACTAACAACACGGAAACTACTTTTTTAACAACCTGAAGCGAAACGGAGTATAAAAATTGTAATATTTTATTGATTAGTATTGAAATACTCAATTTATATATTTATTCGACAAAAAAAAACAAATAAAACGTACAGAAAGAAATCAATAAGGTGGAAAAGATTCGTTTTATATTCGTTTCTCGTTTGAAAAGAATATTTTAATTACTTTATTAATTTTTGGAGAATAAAACAAAAAAATTAATATATTTTTTTCTTTTAATAATGATTAAAAAATACTTTCCTATCTTTAATTTAATAGCCCAATTTAAATCAAAATTAATAATACATCCAAAGTCGATTTTACTAAAATACAGATCGGAACTTTAAAATGATATTACTATAAACACGATGAAATGACTCTTTCAGTGAAAAAAATGAGGTTAGAATTCAGAAAACAAAAACCGCAATTATTGTCCTACCAACCTAATATATATATATATATATATATATATATATATATATATATATATATAATTTAACAAATGAAATAAATATAAGTTTATATAAAATATTTATTCAATTACACATTAGCTTGTTTGTGTTTTCTTTTTTGTTTCGAGCTCATATAAATGGTATATAATAACCATATCTTGAACTAAAAACGACAAACTACATCACGCACGTTATGAAGAAGTATATGTGAATGGTTATTTTCGTTGATATTTGCCGAGAACATCACGCGACATTAATCAAATATATCTTGCAAATAAATAAATAAAACATATACACACAAACACACTGTATACGTGTGTACATAGTTGTAAGTTAAGTTTGAAATGTTTTTTTTTATAATCTCGAAATAGCGCGCTTGTTATAAATAATTTACATAATATCATTTGTTTACTGCTTAATTTTCGAATAAAAAACGTGTGTAAAGTAAGAAGATAATTATTTTATTCGGTGCATATAAAAATAAACACATAAAAAATGAAATAGTAAGTGTATTAAATTTTAATGACGGACACAAACAAAAAATGTTATGAAAATTTAACATCAAATTAAGATCAAAATTATATTCGAGAAAGAAAAAGTTTTTAATTAAAAATGTATCAGGAATTCCCGGAAAATACTTCTCTTTAATGTATGATTTTTTCATAAAGTGAAACGAATTTTCATTTTCAGTTAAATTATTATTAATGTACTTCAGAACTGGTTTATTTTTTAAAAATAAGTATATAAAATTATTAAATGTGTTACATTTTTTAAAAAACAAAAAGGTAAATTGAATATTTTTTATACAATTTGAAAAATAAGTGAAAGTTTGATCAAAAAATTACAATGTACTGAATATAATAAGTTTTGTAAAAATAGATCAATAGACATATTAAGTTGATTATTTGGGATTTAAGGTGTATGGACAACTAATAGTCCACAGTACGTCATCCCTTATTTTTATTGTTTACCACATATTTGAAACTGTGAGTGTCTTCATTTTGACGAGTCTACCACGAGTTTTCCTCTACGAAAATTCTCGGTAACATTGCATTTTCAAACGCGTTTTTTGTGTCGGACTGGCAATACGGCGCAATATTTTTGTTGGACACGTCAATATTCGGTGATAAAATATACTCATCTATCACGTGTGATTTTTGGCCGACACGCGGTAATCACCATACCGGTTATCGTAAAAATGACATTTATTTATTAAACAATCTTCCAAAAATTAAACCTATGGTAATCACAAAACACAACCTCGTTATTTCGACATGTAGCAGGCGGTAGACTTATCGGTCGCCGGATTGTTTGTGTAGGTCAAATTTTGTTTCGTATTTTTCTTTCAAATTATCTTTCAATTTTACTGCAAAAAAAGTATGTGTTCATTGCATTATGTAACATTATAAAACTGACATGTTTCGGAATCACGCATTTGAAAACGCAGCGTTACCGAGAATTTTCGCAGAGGAAAAGTGTGGTAGACTCGTCAAAATGAAGCCACTCACGAAGTATTAAATATGTGGTAAACAATAAAAGTAAGGGGTTGCGTACTATGGACTATAAGGTTACTAACGCTTATACGAAATAAAAATACACTCCGCTTGTACACTCGAGTTCGGATCAACTTTTAATTCGAAAACAAAATGTCTGAGTACCAAAATCTATCAAATCATTTAAAATGTTTATTCTGTCAGAGGGATCTGTATTAATGAAATACCTAATTCCGATTAAACAAAAATTATAAATAAAATAAAATGAGATAAAACTATTAAAGAAAACAACACATTTAAAATACTGTGAGTTGATAAATTAATATTCGAAGATTTTTTGGCGGAAACACGTTAAAGTAAACACGAAAGTTTAACATATATAACCACATAACATGTTAAAACATGAGGATCAGACCAATGAATAGAATGAAACTAACCATTTGGACTTGACAAATGTAACAGAAAAAGAGTAAAGATAAATTTTTAATAATATTACCTTACATAGAGAGCACCAGTCGAGCGGAAAATTTTAAAAGTAGACTTATTCACTTGCTGTTGGAGTGAGAGAGCAAAATTAAGTAGTACATTCTTAGTTATTCACGGGCTTGAAAACGGATTTTGAAATTTTCTCGTTCCTCTAGCGCACTCTATACAACTAACTGAAGAATATTGATTATGAATATACATCTATACATCTCGTATATACATCAATACATGCATGCATCAATACATACATACATATATTTGAAAAGTTTATTATGAGATTACAAAATACAATATATTCAATAAGTAATGCAACAATTATTAATGTATGCATTTATCCACGAGATGAAATCAAAAAGTGAAACTTTTGTTAACAATTAAGAAGTAAAGGACTGTTATTCGGTATGCAAGATTTTTATTAAGGCTATTTTCTTGTATATTGTTTCCTAACTTCTATGTACTTAGACTTACGCTTAATGTGCTTCTGAAGTGTGTCTCACAAGAAACTTGCAGTGACTCTTACACCATATTCCTCACACAGATACTAAAACACATCAGTGTATTCAAAATATAAGTTTTGAGCTCCTGGAACTTCGACCTTAAGTCTTGATTTAGCACTAAGCGATTTCTGGATTTTTTTGCTATTAAAATAAATGGTTAGGAAGACAAAAGTTTCTTTCTATCAATAATACGGTATAAAATGGCCACACAAGAGGTCAGAAGTTCATTAAGCGCTTAACTAAGTACATAGAAGTTTCTTATAACTTTTATATACATAATCTAACGATTAATTAGCTTCTGATATGTTTTTAGGATCTTTACTAAAGATTTTAAAATTGTGATTTTTCTACGTAATCCTCCTAATTATGTAGACAAATTTCTTTAACAAAAATCCTGGATATAATACAAGTTTTTTCCTTAGTAAAATCACTTTACTCATTGACGTTCCCTTGTATTATCGAAATCCCTTATATTATTTAGGATTTGGAAATTTTTAAGTTTAAAATGGCATTTTTCTCAATAATCAATAAAATTAAAATGTTTTCAAGAATGTTTTCTTCACAGATCAGTATACTTATAAGGCCTAATCATAAGGTGTTGAGGAAATCGTTGTAAATATTTCGAAATATAGTATTAAAGAACACTCACAAATATCTGCTTTTTTATTCTTTCCAGAGATTTAGGGAATATGTAATTCCAGATAGAGAAGAACGACTGTATTATCTCGAATATAAAACGATCCCGATTATAAGATGAATCTCTGTTTTATCCAAAGATATCAAGAAAAAACATTTTTTACAAACCCGGTTATAAGACAACACGCATTTTTTTCTATAGAAAACGATAAAAAAATGTTGATTTGTTTTAATAGAAAGTAATATAGAGTGATTCAATTTAGGCCTCCGCATAAAAGTATTAAAAGTTAAGGAAAGTCATATTATTTTTTATTTAGTATTTCAGTTCAATTCAATACTAAAATAAAATTGAACTACAATATTAAATAAGCGATAGCGAGTTTTTTTTTAATTTTTATGTTTTTTTAATAATTTTGTATAGAAGTCTAAGTTGAATTACCTTAAATCTATAAAAATATACAAATATATATTTAAAAACCTCGACAATCTGTTGCTTAAAACGCCTACAGTGGCATACTAGCATGAACTTCTCAAGATCCGAATAAGATCATTGTTCTTTAATAAAAATCTGAAGCAAAAAAATTGTCTTATTTTCGGGTTAATACAGAATTTAATTAGTTCTGGGCAAATGAAGCTTAATTAATATAAATAAAACAAAGATTACACTAAACATTTTCACATGGTTTATATTCGATTTTCTAAATTCATTTATATTTTCGTACGAAAATAACAAATCATTTTGCAATAGAAACTATTTCAGTATTAACTCGCATATTTGTGAAGTATTTAGTAGAATTTTTATTTTTAAACTCATATCGAGAGATTTTCAAGCATGGTTCAAAATCTTCATAATAACTATTTTTTTTGCTGTAGAGTAATATTTTTTTATCCATGCTTTATCGCTCAAAGACTTTCTTCTTGATATAAAGAAGCATAAAAACTCAAGGATACAAACTGAACAATCATAAGTTAAATAGTACTTAGATGAAAAATATCGTTGAAGTATCTATTTTTTTTTAATAAGATTATAAAATTTAAAAATACCTTAATACAGTCTATTATGAAATAAATACCTTCTGAATGCATAAAAACGAGTTCATGTTTATACATTTTTACATATTTAAAATTATACAAACATGTCTTTAACATAACCTTATTTTACATATATTACAATGAATGAATTAATGTATGTCTCATTCAAATTTTAGATCGATTCGTACTTATAACCATTGAAAAAGACAAGGATTCCAATATCAAAGTATCGCTCACAAAGTACAATTACATTTGAATTTCAATTCGTTTATAAATACTCTCATCAGTCGTCGAATGAAGCAATACTCCTATCTTAACAAAGCAAAGAGCAATGGTGATAACTCTCATAAGTCACTTTTGAAATAATTACGGTCTCTGTTTTTGATAGGTCGTACGCTCTCCATGCTATGTTCACTATATTCTATTGAATCGAACCAATGTTATGTGTACATTTATTAATAACAGTAACATTAAACTATTTCAATATATACTTTCAATCTACATAAAACAATTAGAAAAATGTTCAAATAGCTGAATAAACATTTTTGGTTTTTTATATTCTATTGAGTAAAAAAATGATAAAAGAATAGAACTAACTGAACACAAATATATTTCTAATCTAATTTTGAAGTAAATGACAATTTAAATTTATTTTCTTACTATTCCACACAAACAGTTGCAATGAAAATACAGATAATTATACGGATAATAGAATACCAGGAATGTTAAAAAAAGAACATTATACAAAAACAAGATAATTTAGATGCAGTGGACAAAGAACTGATCGATCGAGGAGAAAGTTCAAAAAAGATCATCGCTAATTTAGCAACGAACATTAGAGCGATGTAGTAGTTGATGGTGAAAATCACCAGCAGTGCTGTAAAAAAATTATGTGTGCATTTAAATAGATCTCTAGAGAAGTGGATGAATGGAGATCGTTCAGAAGGGAATGAATCGAGATAATTCTTTGTCGAATACGAATTAGTTAACACGATTGAAACAATGTTTGAAAATATTACTCTTACAAAGTTAATACACACGCTTATACATACATACATACATACATATATATATATATATATATATATATATATGCGAGGGTCGTTTGACAAGTTTGGTACATTTCTATGAAGTGGCATCACCATTCATTTGATAACGTCACGGCTATCAAGTGTCACTATTAGTTAAATTAGCATAATTGAAATTTCAGCCAAGAGATGTGTTGTTCACGTTCTACAGATGTTTGAAGAGTATCGTTGCATTGTAGCAGTTACCGCCAAACTGGAATAAAAACGAGCAGGTCTTTTCGCCACCGTGGATGAAATATGGATCCACCAATACACACTTGAGTGGAAACAGCGGACAACGACTGGTGAAAGAGTGTCGAAAAAGGCGAAGAGCTTTTTGTCAGCTGGGAATGTGATGGCCACTGTTTTTTACAATTCTCAAGGAATCATCCTGCTCGACTACTTAACGAAGGGAAAAATGATAACATGAGTACACTTTCACCAGGATAACGTGCCGTCTCAAAAATCGAACTTCGGAATGGAAAAATTGTATGAATTTGGCTTCGAATTGATTTCTCGTCCATCCTATTCTCCGAACTTGGTCCCGTGCAACTTCTTCCTGTTTCCAAATTTGAAAATTTAGCTCGGTGGAAAAATTTTTCGTCGAATGAGGATGTCATCGCCGCCATCAATGACCAAGTGTAAAGCCCTCAATGGAGACTATGTTCAGAAATAAAATCGATTTTTTTCAAACTTACTTGCTTTTTTACCATACTTGTCAAACGATCCTTATATAATATATATATATATATATATATATATATATATATATATATATATTATATAAGTGTCAAGATATTAGCCTCCATAAAAAAATCATTTCATTTAGAGATTATATTAAACGCTTGATCGATTTAAAATTATCAGAGCAGTTTTATTTCACACAGATGCGTGTGCTGTGAGTCATATAAAGCATCAACCATTATTACATTACAATTTGCACGGATTGAAAAAATGCGTTCTGTTCGAAAAGTCCATGTTGTAGTCTAAACGATTATATATTTGAGCATCGTTTGTATGCCAATTGTTTGTTCGGTTGAAAAAAATTGCACTGATAATGTTCTTCTTTATTAATGGTACAGCAATTGATTTTCTGATTTTAAAATATGTCTAGTAGTAACCAGAGACGTGCCCGAACTATTTAACAGGGAGAATACATTTTCATAAGTGTTTTTTTTAGTTCATTCGCCACACAAACTAGAAAATCTTTCTATATAAAAATGAAACAGTGATGGCGGTCCCATGACTGTTATTTGTTCTATGATTGATATCGATCACGTGATCTCTGTTCTGATTCGTTGATATCATTCACATAATCAGTGATTAGGATTTACATTTTATGCGGATTGTTTGTATATAATTTGTTAATGTGGGGGGAGAGGTAGAGCGAGCGATATCGAAAAAGAGGCAAAGCCCTCCGCGAGTTGTTGAACGCAGTAAGCAGCGGGAGGAGCCCCATACTTTAAATATGCAAATATCTATCTATAATATATTTGGAGAGAAAATACTTCTTGCATTTTTTAGACAATATATAAAAAATATAAAAAAATAAATAAAATTATATAAATAAATTATTTTGATATCTAATTCATTTTTCAAGATATTTTTCTTTCACAAAAGAATTGTTTTATCTCTTTATCTAATCTTCAATAATAAAATAATATTCCTCTTGTGCAAGAGGATAAGATTTTTCTCTTTTTCTCTTTTCCTCTCATTCCAGAAATTCAGGACAATAATTCAAAAAAGAGACAATACTTCTTGTATTTTTTAGGAAAAATATACAAAAAATATAAAGAAATAAATATTTTTTTTAAATTGATTTCTAATTCATTTTTGAAGATATTTTTCTTTCACAAATGAATTATTTTATCCTTTTATATAATCTTCAACAATAAAGTATTTCTTCTACTACCAAATAATAATAATATATATATATATATGAATATGTATGTGTGTCATTTATAGGAAGTTGTTAGTATTGTCTTTACTGTATTTAACTATGAGTGCAGAAAGGCGTACCGGAAAGTAATGGAGAAGTAATTAATGGAAATATATGGTCCTAATTATACATCCTTGTCTGTTTGTATGTATATATATATATATATATATATTATATGTGTGTGTGTGTGTCAGGTTGTATTTGAAAATGTATGCAGAGCAAATAGTTCTGAATTTGGTGTCGTCATCGTTTCCAGTATTATCTATACGGATGTAATTTGTATACCGTTAACGATTCTTGTTCGATTGTGTTGTAACGAAATTGTTGCATTTTCGTGCGCACCCGGGGAGATGATATTTCAGGGTATTTACAACGTACAGATTATATCTCGTTCGTGCTATGTTTTACGATACTCAGAAACATGTCGTTAATGATTCCCGTGAAATGGAAATAAAACGTATCGTGCTCGTTATGCATTTCTGTTCACAGTGAGTTTTCCACCCGTATTCGATTCCTTCGCGTGTGTGTATTGGTTTTATAGCGACGCGGAATGTTTTCATAAATCTACCATACGTCATAAATCTGTATCTTCAACAAATAAATATATATTTTTATTTGGTCGCAATGGTTTATGACAGAATATAACGGCAGTGTAACGAGTTACCGTAACGGCATTAGAAAACGTATACGTTTTAAGCATTTCATTAATAATATTTTATGAATATGAAAGTGGGTTTATGATGGGTGATCACAAATATGTTTAACTATTTTATATGTTTCATATTTATAGTTGAACCTTTCGATCTTATGAACCATTTTAACGACAAACTAGCTATAACAATTTTATTTAAAATTTAATACGATTTTCCCTATCGTTTTTTTAACAATATCTTCCATCACAGTACAGTGATGACACTGTAAACTGATTTTTAGAAATTAATTCTTGTTTTTTAACTACAAAAAAAATCTGATCAAAAAAAAATGATCATTGATAATTTTGATTGTTACTTTTATACTATCATATATTTGGGCAGGATAGGAAAAGAATAGAATGGATACGAAAACAGATAGAAGTCACAGATGTAAAAAAAAGAGTTAAGAGTCTGAAATAAAAATGGACGGGACATGTTGCAAGAAGAGACGACAATTGATGAACAACAGAATTTATTAACTGGAAACCAAGGAATATAAAAGACCAAGAAAGAGACCAAGGTACAGGTGGGATAAGGAAATTAAAAATGTAATTGGACATCAATAAAAACAGAGGCATTAAATTGTACAAAATAGAAAATTATGGAAGAGGCCTTTACTTATCAGTGGATTGACAGAGACTAATGATGGTGATGATTTGGGCAAGTAATTAAAATTTCGATGCTAGAAGTAACATGAAGAATGCTCTTTTTTATAGAGTTTATTTGGAATTTCTAATTTGTTTTTAGAAGTCAAATAAATGGAAGAATAGTACAAAATGTATAAAAATTTCGCAACTCAATAAACAAAATATAACTTTTATTTTGGTTGTTGCTGATTTTTTTTTTCTACTCGGACCATAGTTCAAATGGTAGGATGTTACCAGTCTACAGCGGCCTTTTTTTTCAAAAAAATATACACACATATATACACACACACACAGACATTTTATTACTACACTGTAAGTTGAATATATAAAACTAAGAGACTTCTTTCTGAGAGAGTAAAAAGTTCATTTATGTAAATAAATTTAGCTACAGTTCCAGAACTATATTCTAACTGTACTTGTTCTTTGATTATCAAGAAAATTATATAAAGAAAACACAAAAATTGAATCCCATACTTTTAAATTGAACAGCCGACATGAAAGAAGACATAAGAAATAAAGTATAAAATTGATTTCTTCTGAAAACCTGTATACAAAAACATGCTTTATTTCCATGAATTGAATAATAAATTAAGTTATTATTTAATTACAATTAGAGAAGTATTCAAACATACACATTTTGTTTATTAAAAGTAATCTGATTAAATCAGTCTCGTTTATTTGATTATTTTGATGTGGCTTCTTTATCATTTTTCCGTAATTCTCAAGAATTTATACATATACATATATAAATATATATATAAGAATATACACGTACATAAAATCCAGAAATAAAAAAAGTAATATCCAGATATCGTTAAATATTTATTACTGTTGAATACCAACTCTATATAATGGATTTATACGTGTCGTCGTCTTCTAAGTTTTGGCTCGATTGCTCTTTTTACAGTCAACGAAAATAAAATGTCACTTTAAAACATTATTTAGTTTGAAAGTTAGTTTTTGAAGTTTATCTTTTGAGATGAATACTTTATCAAATGTAATACATAGAACATTTTTGTATGAAGTTTTTTTGCACAAACCGACGAAAAGTTTGCAAATTTTATAGAGTGCACGTTGATAGTGGATGTATATCTAATCGAAACTTAGTTATACATGTTTTCACTGTATAGATGTAATTGTATTTGTATTAAAATTCAGTGCATTTTGTTTATTATTAAGATATATTTATTTTATATTTAATCAAATTATTAGATTGGTAAGAAAATAAAACCGATTTTTATTTTCTGAATTCTATCTTTAATTTTTTCAATAAAAGTGTAATTTGATCATTTTCATCCTAATACCATTTTAAAGTACATTTTTCGGTCTGTATTTTGGTAATATCAATTTTAGTTTTATTATTAAATTCCAAATTGGGTTATTAAATTAAAGATGGAAAAGAAGCAAATAAGAACAATTTTTTGTATGAGTTGAAAACGGGTGGTAAAACAGCAGAAACTACTCGTAAATTAGACGATGCTTTTGGTATGTGTACCGTTAAGAAACGTACGGAATAATGGTGGCTCCAAAAATTTCGTGCTGGGGACGAGAGCCTTCTAGATGAAGAAGGTCGCGGGTATCCTTCTTCAGTTCATAACGACCAAGTGAAGGCGTCAATCGAATCAGAACCACACATGCCAATTCGAAAACTTGCACAAAAGTTATAAGTTAGTCATACAGTTGTGCACCACTTAAAATATCTAGGAAAATAAAAAAAGATTGACAAATGGGTCCCACAATTATTTTTCTATCAATATAATAGAAGAGTTTAACTACTAAATCATTTTAAAATTAATTAAAGATTATTATTTCTATTTATATTCCGTACTTATTCAAAAAAAGCACTTCACAATAGTCAATTGATTAAAAAATACCTTCTTGTTTCTCGCTTTAAATAAACTTTTCTATTAAAGTTAACAAGCGAAATAAACAAACATTCAGCTAAAGTTACAGTCTATCGAGCGGAACACAAAGACTTTACACGTTTTAAAAAACCTTTATCTTTCTTTCCTAATTATTTCATTATGTAAATAAAATTTAATTATTGAAATATAAATTAGACTCGAATGTAAATAATTAATTACCCTTTATTCGTATTTCTTCACTGAACAATACATGCTTTTGTGCACAGATGTATTGTTCTAGAAAATAAGAACCGATCTCTGTACTTACTTCCTCACTTTATTGTTCTTTGGTTCTACAACGTACGGTTTTTACAGGAAAAAAATCTATAATAATCGTCAATCTTTTGTGAATCGCTTTACATGTTCAGACAATATTTAAAGTGTTTGAATTTTTCGAGATATTTCTGATGCAGTGGTGTTAAACTCATATATAAACACGGGCCACTAAATTCAGTTCGAAAAAATCTGCTGGCCATTGCAGATAAAAGAGTCTAGCAAAAAAAATAGTGAGTGAAAAAAGGTATTTTACTTATATTCGAAAATAACTAATTTAAAACTAACTTTATTTTTTCTTTAATAAAATTACAAAAGTAAAAAAAAAAACATTAATTTTATGTATTATTACAATTCGAGAGCTTGCACAAAAGTTAGAAGTTAGATATCCAACAGTTCTGGACCACTTAAATGAAAAAAATTATATGATTTTGAAGGTCATAAATCTCAATTATTTTTCTATCAACCGTAATAGCAACCAGAAAATCACCTAAAATCATTGCCAAAGAGGATTTCAAAAAATGCATCGAAGCGTAGAACACAAAATAAAGAAAAGTACTAGAATGAATAAAAACCTTATCGATATTTTAATTTTTCAATAATTAAATCATATTTCTTTTTTGAGAAACCTAATAAATTTGATCCTTTATAATTTAAAAATTAGATAATTTATCATAATCAGCTATATTCAATATTTTACATTATTACCAGCAAATCTGAATAGAAATCGATATATCTGCTCTACATTATTTTATTGAATATAAGACTCTACTGCTATACACTGCTATTTAAAAAAATATTATTATGAGTTCTAGTGATCATTTATAAAATGAAGACTTACTTATAATTAATCGTTATTTAGTATTAAATAAGAATAAAATATAGCAGATTATCAAATAAATTAATAAATCTTGCATTAAATTAATTCTATATTTCGAGTATGTAAATATCAAACGATTATCTTTTGCTCCGAATTTAGGTTAAAAAATCAAAATGAATTTATCAAAAGTGAATAAACATCATGTTGAAAGATAAATTGATCTTGCATATCAATTATATTCGAATAGAATATAGGGTTGAAAAGGAAAAATATCGCTATTAGTACCGGATACATCGACCACGTAAGACAAACATCTAAATTTCTATAGCACATCCTCCCAACAGCCGTATAAAAAGAATCAACTATCAAATCCGACCAGTTAATTGTTTCCGCAGAATAGCAAATCGTTATGCTATCCAAAGGTTATCGCAAAAAGTCTGCATCGACAAATACCACTGTATAGTATTACAACAGGAAGAATAAAAAGCGCTACACGGATAGCTTCACCGTCACAGCCATCAAAGTTCGTGGTATGTAGTCATTTCCATATTGCCACGATGCAGACTGGATTCTCAACCCGTGGCCCCTTGTCACGTGACGTGCTATTACTGTGCACCACCGACCCTGTGCGGCAGCTTGATATCTTTTCCCTTTCCCCAGCGACTACCTAACATACCGCATTTGATTACATGTTGTAGACACGTACTCAGATCTGACGTGTATTTACACATACACATTTCAGTCGAAAATAGATCAACAGAACTATCAGTTTTCCTAAAATATCGCCCCCCCCCCTCATATATATATATATATATATATATATATATATATATATATATATATATATATAATTACATACAATAAATTCGTCGTACAAATCCTCAACTGAAAACATAATGGAAAACATTAAATATCTAAAAATACTATTTCTAAAAATCATACAATTAATATCATTCAGATTATACTTTACTAAAACTATAAAAAAATATTTAAAAATATAATCTTTTTTTCTAATTTCTTAACGACAAGCTTATACATTTTCCAAAATAAATCCATTATTACTTAAATAACGACGTCATTTTAATCATAAATTTAAACAAATATATGTTTTTGAAAAGAAGTAACAAAAAAAATCTCAACTTTCTATTAAAAACAAAAAGTTTGAAACTCAATTTCGTATCAAAGATCTGACTAGAGAGTTTCGAGACTTCCAAGAAGCAGAAAAACATTATTTGTAAAACACTTTTAATTAACATTTTCGACTAGAGCACAGATTCTAATTTACTGATATTCAATTAATCTTAAATGCAATTCACTTAGCAAAAACCCGACATGAAACATCCTCTACAGTTAATTTAGAATTATATAATAGTCTGCATAGGCTCTTAATCAAACATATCTCTAGCTTGATCTCAAATTACACGGCCAAAGAAAAATGAATATAAATAATCTAGAATTAATTTTCTACGAACGGTTTTCTTTTATCTTGCGAGAAAACATTTTCCTCTTGTTGCGTTTGACAAGATTGGCTTAGACAGTACGTTCGTCGAGTGGATTGATAACAATCAAATTAAATTTCCTTATTTAATTTGTTCTGTTTTTCTAACAGAATTTTTTGTATATTCATACAAATACATACACACAAACATATATATATATATATATATATATATATATATATATATATATGTAAGACAGGATTACACTAGGTGTCGCCCTTGGACCACCAAAAAAATGCCGTCCCTTCCCGTCCTCCAATTTTATCAAAGTGAATTAAGAGACATCTGTGACTGTTGGTAATTTTGAAAAAAATTCAACAGAAAAAAAATAATGAATACTAAAAAATTTACAAAATTTTCCATTCATTTCATTTATTTAAAAAATGCATGAAGTTCGGTTACATAAATTTCAAGAACAAAATTGGAATTACAAAAATGTTTAGATTTATTTTTTCATTTCACATTTGAGCTACCTGTAAATTGAAATTATGATTGAAAATAAAATTTCTAGCTTTTTAAAATTTGTCGCCCATTAAAATTTGCTATTCTGGGCAGTAGCCCATGTTGCCCCTATATATATATATATAATGTTGATATCAAATAAATAATAAAATTTATGACATTTGTTTACTACATAAGAAATAACAGAAACAATTCAAAGAAAAATAAATATGTTCACTCCTCCACAAAGTACAGAAAAAGTTCTGATCAAAAATGTTCAATAAATTATCATTGATCATTCTTGATTACTATTTACTCGTATATACATTTCTAGATTTATTTGTATTTTGACGCTATGAAAATTATAAGTCTTTTCAATAGATTTATAATAAATAAAACTTTATAATACTCAAAAATTAAATTTTTTTAAAGATATTATGAAATATTCACATATACTATATATCAATTAACAAATACACATATTGTAAAGAATTTTTTATACATCTTCCTAGTACAATACATCACGTAACGTGTTTACTGTCGAATTTAATGTATTCCGTCATCTGATATTCATTTCAAGTTAATTTATACGAATATATCTGTCTTTATTTTGTATACAATATACCACATATCTGCATCGGTGAGTAACTGATTGACATGCAATGCTGCTGTAGAGATAAATACTTTAATAAAGACATCGCTGGCCTTGAATTCATAAAACATATTATATTTTTACAACGTTGGTGAAGATCATTAAAATAAGGTGAACGCGGACGTTGTTTGAACGTTCATTATTATGGTAATGCTTTTAATATTATGACGAAATAGTGTGTGAAATCGTTTGAGACGATTTTATGGAAATCATTTACTTTGTTCATTTATATCTGTGTGAATTACAAGATGTAATACAATTTTTCATGTTAATGATTATCAATTTTTAAATAAGTAATGTTTTTCGTATGGACTTGTTAAACAATCGAACAAAAATATTTACATTTTTTATTAAAAAATATCAACAATTTATGTAAATATTTATGATAGATTTTTATAAGATTTGCAAAACAAACCTTGTATGTAATGAAAAGCTATAAGTTTCACAAAGAAACGTTTCCTTATCACACGAACCAAATATTTTTTGATCAAACATGTTCAATTCTAGAAGGCTCTGCCTCCTTCTTGCTGCGTTTCAGTAACCCCCGCGAAGGAGCTTCTCCCCCTCCCCCGCTCGCTCCCTATTAATAAATAACAGAAATTAATAAATTATAAAATAATCAAAGTAAAATTTAAGGGAATTACATAAGTTTGAAATCTTGGAAAAATCGTTTTTTGATTTTTTTTACACATTATTAAAGCTTAAAGTCTTAAGTTTCATAATCAAAAAGAATTATATCGAAATTCCACGAATTCCCTGAGATATAGCGATTTTAGTGGAGGCTGTTCGCATTGGAACAAGTGTTAGCCCAAGCGCGTTCGTTCGTTTTTCTCGAAATTATATTTTTCAAAACGGTGCATCATGTCTCAAAAACTATTCATCCGATTGGTTTGAAATTTTAACTGAACATTGTTAATAATATTCTCTATCGGGTGACAGGATGACTTTTTTATATTGTTTTCAATTTGTTAATAATAAAAAATTATTGGAGTTCAAAATCGACCTCTAATTCAAATGGCTGCTATTTTTTCACTTTTCAAAATTTGAAAAAAATATCCGGTCATACCAGAGTTCTTATATTATACTGCAAATACATTATTCTGTGTATGTTGTCAGACCAACTCAGTTGCTGAAATCGTGTACACTGATTGCCCATGTAGCAGATACAACCCTTCAATTTATTCATATATTCTAAAAAAAAATCTAAAAAATTTTTGAATAAAAACAAAACTTGTTCACGACATGTATTGAAAGTGTACAAAATTTCAAATCTATAACATTAATACCCACAATCAAAAAAAAAATATCAAAAATCGTACTACTTTTCGAATAGCAAACTTATGCAAGCCTTGTAAGTAAAAGTTTTTATTGGAAAAATTTATAAAAAGTAACCTAAAAAAATAAGATTAAAATGTGTAACAATTTTTTTACTCTAAAGCTTCAATAAATACAATAATTTGAATGAATTTCTTATATCATGTGACCGATATCAACCAGGGGATTGAATAAAAGTCAAGGGGAGGCATCATCACTTTTTCATTTTCATAATATAGAAATATATGATTATTGATCGTTTTTGTTAGTTGCTTGTACGCTTTTTTATGGCGATTTCATCGTCTTCAAAGTACTAATGAAAATAAAAAGAATTTAGTTTCTTTTCTGAATTTTTCTCTCTTAATGCTCTGACAATGATAACATCTAAATACACTTAATTTAAAATCAACAATAATTACACATTTCTGAAAGTGAATTTCAACACAGTGCTAAGATTATATTGAGACAAATTAGGTTTTTTTAACTCGTTATAGGTCCAAGTTGAATTTTAAGTGATTTTACTAAAATTTTTGATTTTTCAAGTAAAAAAAATAAAATTAATATAAAAATTACAATGTTAGAAAATAAATAAACCGCTGATCCCACAGAGGAACAATACAAAAAAGGATTTAAACAATTTTTTGTCATTTAAACAAAGGCTAACATTACATGACGAAGAATTCTACCTCTTTCTATAGAAATTCTTCCTTGTGTTAGAGGCGGCACGGCGTGTTTGTATCTTTTTAAACTCATGTTCACTTTCACACTTTAATATTTAACCGTTTGAGTACCAAGGGTAATTACAAAAATCCTATCGAACAGTGCCACACGGTGATAGCGCTTGTTTAGTATGATTTCGAAAAACGCAGAACAGCGCGGTCGCGCTCACTTAACTCAACGTTGAAAATTCCATGCGGCGCGATAGCACTTGTTTAATATGATTTCGACTAATATCAATCAGCGGTATTGTGCTTCAGACTGAGGACGTGCTACAAAAGATTCCGAACATGTCATCAATTAAGCATCGTGACTCGATTTAATGGCACTTTTCGCTATAACTTACGAACAGTGCGACCGCGCTGCGTGGCATTAAAACGGTTAAATAGAACCTACAGTTTTCAGATTGGCTGTATATTTCACAAAAACAAGCTTTTCTTATAGCTCAGCGTTCTAAACATGATGTAATCAACGTAGAAATTCGCACAAACAAATCAAAAATGATGAATAAAAATCGCAGATTTTTCAATTATTACTTTTTTATCAGCTCCTTTTTAATGATTTTTAGAATAAATGAAAAATTAATTAGTAAGAATTAATTTAAACGAGATGCCAGATCTGCATTTTGGGAAAACATTAAATTTTATTTATACACAATATAGATTTTTTCAATTCTTTATATAATGCATATTTAATGCAAACATTTTTAAATACATTCCATTTTTTAAAGATAAAAGTGTATTTTTCTTGTTGAATTTTTAAAATAAGTTCTGAGTATAATTTTTCTATAATTGATACACTGAACTGTAAATTTTGAAATAATTTCGAATGTATCCAGAATTCAATTTCAAATTAATATTTTTTTAATTCTGAAAACGATAACCAATCATTTAATTTTTGTTTGAACTATAGAAAACTTTCCATTAAAACAAATGCCGACTAGAAAAAGATTTACATAAAAATGAAATTGACAATTTAGTTACACATAACAGATGCAAATACCGAACAGAATTTAAAATATGTAAATAGAAACGAAGTATTTATAAACGATACCTACAAAAACGTACTCTTCAATAACCTGTAATCGACAGTTCAATCATTTAAATACACAAATAGCTACAATGCGACATTTATTGAGACGAAAATTGGAAAATATTATTTTTCAGACCTCTAATTGGCAGCTAGTATTGTCAAACAGTAGTAAATGAATAAAACGAGTTGAAACTGTGATATCGACTGTCGTATAAATCATTTAAAAAAGTGAGATACAGTCAGATTTATTTTCGAATATGGCAATTATTTGTTTGAAATTGTTTATGTAATATGTCTAATTCAAATATAATACACTGATATAAATCAGTGTACTTCAAACTGCGTTCCGCGGAACTCGGAGGTTCCGCATAACTTCTTCAGGGTTTCTGAGAGTTAAAATCCAAATTTAAAAGAATTTTTGAAGAAAAAACTCGAAAAACTAAAAATTCAAAATAGTTAATTTATAATAATTTCTTTTGTTTCTATAAATACCTATTATTATGCAGTAAAACTATATTTATGAGTACACATTACGTCTTCGCTTAATCAGATGTAAATAATAAGATTTGGTCATGTACGATAACTGATTTTCAAAACTTGTTGGGTACGCATCTTAAGTTTTCTGGGGATAGTAGAGGTTCCGCAAAAAAATATATAATCTTAAAGGATTCCTGAATCGACAAAGTTTGAAAATCACTGATATAAATCAACCATATATGGAATTATGATTTCAATATTAGTAAATTATCTATTTATCATTACAACATGTAATTTCAGATATTATAACAAATACACATTTTAATTTCTTTCAGTATCACGAACGATCCACACTCGACATCTAGAAAATTTTATCGAACTTCTTCATTTTGATTTTTTATGTGCATTTGACGAAAACTTTATCTTCATAGTACGGAAGTATAGAATCTCTGATATTAGATTTCCTTAGATTGTCAGATCGTTTTACCAAAAACATTATTTTCATTAAAAAGTATAAAACTCGAATAAACCTGAGAAAAAATTCATCAGTCTCTGACATTGACTAAATTCACTACCAAAAAAAATATTTTAGTTACCCCAAAAATCACTAACATTTTTTTCTGATCAAAAAAGTTAAAAAATTGAAAAATATTCTGTATATCAGCTTTATGTATCTTAATAGACACATCCTCCACATTTCTCCTTACTATGAGGATGATTGAATCTTAATTAAAATTCGAATAAGCAATTATTCAACATTTTCGATCAGAAAAAAATATTTGTGAAAATAGATAAATGTGTTTAAATGAAACAACTAAATATATTAAACGAAAATTTGTCTATCATAAATCAATTCTTCACTTCAACTTTAAACCATGAAAAAAATTCTAATCAAAAATGTTCAATATTTAATTATTGAACATTTTTAATATGCACTTTGATGACGATGCCATTACCTTCAAAAAATAAAAATATATAAAATCGGTATACAAAAAAATATATAAATCGGTATTCATTATTTTTTATATTCTAATATTTTGAAGATAAAAGTATCACCATCGAAATGTGCATAACTAATATTTAAAAAAGATCAATAAACAACTAGCAAACATTGTTAATCAGTAAATATTAGGTAGAGAGGAAAATAATTACGGTTTATGACCTTTAAATTCACATACATTATCGCAATTATTTTCCTACCGAATCTAATATTTTGATTTTGTTGTAACCGAATGTAAAATGCATCCGTCAAACTGTTTATATTTAAAACAATTTAATTCTTTTCAAAAATTAAATTGTTTTATATGTAATTCAATACATTATATCTGGTATATTTCTTTCTGTTTTTCAGGTCTAGATTCTTGCAGTACACTATTTTTGATATTAACTTACAATTAAAAAGGTAAAGATAAATCTAATTTGACACATTTTTCTATGCCTTAGTGCTCGGAATATAATCATATTGTCATCGAAATACGCATGAGAAACAATCACAAATAATCAATAACGATTTGTTAGGTTGGTAGAAAAATAATTACGGTTTATGATCTCCATACACATTTTTGTATATGCTATAAGTTGTGTGAGGTTCTGATCCAACTAAAGCTTTCAGTTGATCGTTATGAACTAAAGAACGACTCCTGCGACTATCTTCATCTTCAAGACTCTCGTCACCAGCACGAAATTTTTAGAACCACCATTGTACCGTACTTTCCTTAACAGAACTCACACCTAAAGCACCGTTTAGTTTATGAGCAGTTTCTGCTACTTTACCACCAGTTTTGAACTTAGAAGCAAATAAGAGCATTTTTTTGTATTTCTTTAATTCAATAGCCCAATTTGAAGAAAAATTAAAAATAAAACCAATGACAATGTTCCTAAAATACAGAAAAAAGCACTTTAAAATGATATTAACATGAGCACGATGAAATGACAATTTCATTGAAAAAATATTAAAGTTAAAGTTCAGAAAACAAAAACCGCAATTATTTTCCTACCAACGTAATATTTATCAATTTTGATTAGAAACATTTTTTGTGGTTTATAAAATGATTAAAAAAAACATTTCTGAATGAAGAATCGATATATTTCAACGAATACAGTGAGAAAAAAGATCTCTATTATTGTCATCCCTCAACACTATGCTATTTTGAGTAGTTATTTACTTCTAATCCTGATTACACAGCATGAAGAGAGAACATCAACAAAACATTGTGAATATTAGACCGAACACAGGACGCATACACACAAAACATACATACATATACATATTCGTACGTTCAGGGACAGAAATGTGCAGACAGCGTAGAGCGTCGAGTGCTCGGAACGATTGGGAGGACGCGGAGCAAGAGTCGAAAGTGCCGGGCAGGTCGTTTGTAGCAACGACGACCGACGCTGACTTTTTACCCGGCGCCGGCATCGCGGCGGCAATTTGCGTCGGTGGAAGCGACACGGGAATGCTTTATGGTACGCGTGCCGAGGCGAGAACTCGGACACGTCGACAAGGGCGGACGGTCGGTCGGGAATGAAGGCAGACACACGGCGCGATAGGATGGGTGAGGGTGTCGTCGGCACGACACGACGGTGGTAGTGGTGTAGTTGTTGTTGCCGTGATGCACACAGATTTCGCAGACATGGAACAATGAATTGAATGTGACGTATAAAAGACGACGACAGGTTAGCGTGATGTGCGCGGACTTTGATGCATGTCATCGAATATTAAGCTTCAAGAAAAACGGAGATAAGCAAAGTGTCCGTTACTAATTGCTGTTAACACAATGTACAATGATACGTCATTACATTTTACTTAAAAGAACATTTCGTCGGATAACAGCATGATATGAAATTAATAACGAGCACTGTTGTCCGACAGGAAATTGAAAATTATAAAATATTTAAACAATATTCGGATGTAATTTACATATGAGGTATATTCGAAATAATCCTGCACAGTCCCTTACAATATATGATGAATCATTATACATGTTTTCCTACTAAATTTTAAATATAAAATTTTACTTTACTGTTATATAAAATTTCTGTCACTTTGGTTAATTACTTTATAATATTAGCTCTTCTTTTATAAATATATATTTTATATTTTAAGTCTTTAATTCTTTCTAATATTAAACCGACACTAATTATTTTCACAAATGAATTCAAAGGGACAGTACTTTTTCTGATGTGTATACTGTTTGAATTTTTTTTTTGAAAATATATAAGATCAGCTATAATTTTGTCTAATCTGTCTTTGCAATTATCACTGTACTGAAGTGCCAGTATCTCCATATCTGACTAAATCTGTCTCTGCTCATTGTGGAAGGTATGTGTATGAAGTAATGGATCTGTAGACAAGTAATCAACTTTCTCAGACATTTTCACAAAACCCATTAGAATGATAATGTTGATATTTTTTTTTTCATTTCTATATTTCTAATATCATTCCAACCTTTCTTTTTGTTATACTGTAGAAGGATTATATTTACCACTAGCGATAGATTTAGTCATTTTTATCTCACCCTGTACTTAAAATAAACATAAGATATCATGTTTGGTATAGATTGTCACGAGAACGATATTTTAGACACGTCTAAAGCCCGCCAAAAATCGTTGGCAGTCAGTCACGCATACGTGATGCCCGCCATGAAAGTGTTAACATTTTGGATGAAGATGAAAACATGATTCACAATTTATTAATGTCAAATCCACATACTATCCTTGAACTTAAATTAAAAATCCAATTCACAGGATTCCACCAGGAATGTTAAGACGCTTAATGGAAAATTTCCGAATAAGATAACAGGAATGCGGTCGCCAAGACTGTATTCATCTAAGTGTTATTTTTTAAAAATAAAATATATCTTAAATAACTGATATACCTAACAAAAACATGTAAAAAATTATGTAAAAAAAATACATTTAATAATTGCGTTTGGAAATTTTCCCCTTCATTTGGCGCACCCGTATATATATACATATATACATATATATATATATATATATATATATATATATATATATATATATATATATATACAATTATCAACGAATACATAGATTAAAATGAGATTTAAATTTTTAGAAAGCGAAGCTTGTTTTGATTGAATGCTTGAATGAGTTTCAAGAGATAACATGAAATTGTTCTTGGAAAATTCACAATGACCTCAGCGACTAAAATCAGTGAATATAAAAACGAGTTGTTAATCACAATACACACAATTCTGTATTTAATAAAAAGCGATCCGCTATATTACGACACAAATTTTAATAAAGTGTTTATTTAACGTTTGAATAGACATCGAGTGAATGGATAACAATATGAATACATAAAAAAAACACACAATTCTTCGAATATTAGAAAGAATAACTCTGTCGTGAAAACAAAGTCTCGAGAGCGTTGCCTACAAGGCCGTACACAGTCAAGCGTCGAAGAATCGTAACAATTAAAATTTCAAATCGAATGGAATTTATTAAGTGGGCAGAGAGTGCAGTAGGCAGTAGAGCACTAGGCAAGCGGAATACAACTCCAGTTGTGCTGCGCCTGCAGAATACATTTTACGTCTAACCTTTTTTGCTGCATTATAAATCATTCATGCGATTCCAATAAAGTAAACGCGTTGTCTTCCATATTGCAAAAGTTTTACTTTGTCGCCAGCGTGTGGGAATATTGACAAATGGATGTAAGCTCGTGTTATTAATTTTCAGAATTTTACTACGAAACTTCGAAATCATCAAAAATCAGCTACCATGTTCTTTGAGAATCGTATATGAATTTTAATATGTTGAAACGGCATGAATGTCTTCCATGAAAACTCGAACGGAGATGTTGAGAAAATTTGCATTCGTGCAAGATATGTATAAAATTGCTCAATAGATGAAAATTAACATTTTTTGCAGACTGGACGCAGTTTTCAATTAATTTTTATATTTGGCACAAAAGCATCGTTGGAACAAACCGTGTTCGTTTAGTACGAATTTAATTTAGATTATAAGAAAATTCTGATTAGATAAATTGTTCTGTACCTTGTAGCTCTGAGGATGTTGATATTTGAACAAATTTAAATTTTATTTCTTAAAATCAGATCTAGTCAATATACTATATCAGATACTTTCCTTTTTGTATTTCTTAATTCCACTTGCACTTTGCAGTCATCTACAATTAGCGTTAACTTGCAAGCACCAAGGTGCAGAAAAATCTAATTTTTAAGAGATTTTCTGTACATTAACACTGTGAAGATGATGAATAGTAATCTAAATGCGTACAAACGACAATCAAGAATAATCAATAATTAATTATTGAATATTTTTTTATCATAAAATATTTTCAAGGTAAGTTGAATATACATTAGGTGTAAAAATTAATTCAATGCATTTAAATTGAATCAATCAAAACTCTAAATTGTAATATTTTCTCAACGTTTTACCATTTTACCGACCAAGTACCAACTTTAATATTTAAAATCTATTTATTTTGACCAAGCAGTTGGTATAACCTCATAAAACTGTAGTGAACACTATAGCGTTCGAAAAGCTGCATATAAGGCATTTCGCTCTTTTAGTATGGATGAGAAAACAATTCTAAGTCTAATTAATTCAATTTTCCCATTGCGACTGTCGATTTCTGGGAGAGCACGTTGTCCTGGTGAAAGAGCACATTTTTCTGCGCCAATCTTGGCCGTTCTTGTTTCATTTCTTCCTTCAAACGGTCCAATAATGTTGTAGAAAAGACTCCTGTTACCATTTCTCCCTTCGTTAAGTAGTCGATCAAGATGATTACTTAGGAATCCCAAAAACAGTAGCAATCACCTTCCCAGATGACAAAACAGTCTGCCTTCTTCGGTGCACTTTTACCAGTCGTTGTCCACTGTTTTAACAGCTGTTTCGACTCAGGTGTGTAGTGGTGGATGTTTTACCTACGGTGATGAATTGACGCAAAAAGGCCTGCTCGTTTTTTTTCAATTTTTCCTGCAACTGCTACAATCCTCGCTTCTAACATCTATAGAAAGTGAAAAACGCGTCGTTTCTGGCTGAAATTTCGCCTAGTCTAATTTTAAAAATAACACTTAATATCCGTGATGTTACCAAATGAATGGTGCACCATATCATAGAAATTTAACAAACTACCAACATATATAAACTAATATAAAAGGAAATACTGCTTTATAAGGATTAAAAATGTAACCTTAACCATCAATTTTATTATATATATTAAATAAAATAATTAAATTCTTATTTAAAATTCTGAAATTCTTAATTCTTAAACTCTTATCTAAATAAATATAGACAAATATCTTACACAAAAAACACAAAATACTCTTTTTTTAAAAAATAAAAAATATAATTTTTGCAATATCGGACCAAACAATACACGTCGATACGTAAAACTGCAAATATAAGATACGCCAACCCATATATTTTGTATATATTCAATATATCTACAATGTGTGTCTATAATTTACCATACAATAAATAACTTTAAAAATATTAAAAGCTATCTGTATAAAGTTATTTCTATAAAATATCTCATTTCATTCAGATCATTCAATTAAAAAAGTTAAAATCGCTATAAAGTTTTACGAAAACTTGGTTCAGTTTTTTATTAAACATAATAATTGTTTGAAAAATTATTGTTGCAATGTAATAACTTAATTACATTTTAAAAACAACATAGTAATTAACAGAAGAGAATTACTTATGTAAAAATTATAATTTCTTGTTTACACGATTGTAATTTATGTTTAATTCATGGCAATGAACAATCAAGTATTTGAAGAAAAAACAAACCTTGCGGCTAATTGATTTCATTAAAATAAAATGAACAGCAACATTATTTTTACAGAAAAAAAACATTATTTTTAATAACATTTCATTAAAATACTTGTATCGTTAAAATTTGTTCTCGTTCTATTCATTTTCATTATAACAGTATGTCGATTATTTGGTATATTAAAATTTCTAATTCAAAAACGACATTGTTAAATAAATTTACAATATATATATATATGTATATATATATATATATATATATACACACATGCATATATATATATATATATATATATATATATATATATATATATATAGGTGATTCAACTTACGCTTCCAAACGAAAGCTTAAAAAGAACGCAAGAATTAAAAAAAAACATATTCGCCATTTAGTATTTTAGTTCAATTGTATTTTAGTATTGAATTGAACTAAAATACTAAATAAAAAATAACATGACTAACTCCTGTACCCTCTACTAATACTTCGATGTGGAATCCTCAGTTTAATCATATATATATATATATATATATATATATATATATATATATATATTTTCTTTTCTCAATCTGTAATCCTTGAAATTGGCATTTCCAGTTCCTGATACAGAGTGATATAGCTTTTGACGTAGTAAGTTACGCTTCGTTAGAAATAACTCAAGTAAATAATATTTGATTATAAGAGAGCAATCGATTTCACTCACAAAAATCAAATATGTAGTTAGTTAAATAATATAATAGATTTTATATTTTCAAGCTGAAATTTGTTTTCATAAAGGAACATTAATAATTTCAATACAATTTATTTAATATAAATATTTATTTATATTTGAAAATAACGGTAAATGTAATTCAATAACTACTTCTATATTCGAAATCATGTTTATTAATTATTATCTATGCCTAAGGGTACTGGAAATATAAATAAAGTTCAGTATGGATATATATATATATATACACCCACATATATATATATATACACATTTTGAAAACTTGTCTATTTAATTTAAAATTATATTACACATTCATTGTTATCGATTTGTTTGCGTCTAGTGCAGTATTTGCGGTTTTTAAATTGGCTACCGTACAAAAATTACTTTTCATTGGTTTATATAATGTGTATAAAATGTACAATATGTTTTAATAATAATAATGTATATTTTTCTAGTTACGTTCAATGAATAGAATATTCTAGATGTAAAAATGTGTTCAGAATTTTTAATACAATATATATATATATATATATATATATATATATATATATATATATACATACATATATTTAACGATAAAATGTATTTATACTGGTTAAAAACACAGTTACATGTTTTATGATAGTTATTAAATATTTAAAAACTTATAGCAGATGTTCTTTTTAATTTATGTAAATTCGTATTTTATCCTATATTTTGTACTTAAAAACACACATGAAGTGACAATTTAATTCATAAAGGTTATCCACTTATTTTATTACAAAATATCCAATAGCTCGTACAACTATGAACAGTATTAAATAAACCTGATTCTGTACTTTATGACTTCAGAATAATAATAATTGGAATTACGCCTGATTAGAAGAGATATTTTTTTAGTATATAGCCTTCACCTATATATATATATATATATATATATATAGAAAGAGAGAGAGAGAGAGAAAGAGAGAGAGGGATCCAAAGTCAGAAAGAAGATTAATTGCAAAATTTAGGTTAGGTGGGTGAGGGTGAAACTGAAAGAGAAGTGTGGAAACAAATTGTGCGAACTTTGTCATGGGCACATAAACAATATTTATATACTAAAAGATTGTAAAAGACTGGAATTATTAACATAAAGCTTGGTTCCCAATATCAATTAGACTAGCATCAGAGCATATTTATGAAATCAGTGTCTGTGGTCAATGTGGTAAATTTGTTAATGTCTGTTATTTATCGGGGGGAGGGGCGATCATAAACAAGCGGGGGACGAATCTGTCTAGTTTCTCAAAAAAATAATTTAAAAAATTAGTATTTTTGATAAAATTCTTCAAATTATAGACAGAACATTTTTGATCAGAAATCGAAAAAATTTCAATTTTTCATCATAAATCTGTATCATTAATAATCGTTTTTCATGATTGACATATTAAGAATTATATTCAAAGAGTAAAATATTCATTCAAGACTTAAGAGTAGAGTTTTAAAAATAGTGAAAATATTTTCTTGAGTATTAATTTGAAAACAATTATTTTCATGATATATATATATATACACATATATATATATATATATATATATCGCAAATATTTGAAATAAAACACTTAAAGCGCCGGCTATTATGTTGGAAATTTTACCTAAAGCGTAACTTTACTGGAACATTTACCCTCGAAGTTCCCATATATTGTTCAAGCACTGGCGTTTTATCTACTACAGACCAATAATCGTCACTTTCTTCAACGCTAGTTTCTGACTCACTACTAATTATTGGATTTATATTTCTTCCATATAACGAAAAAAGCACATCAAAAGACAGGCACTAAATGAATATTCAATGATATAAACAGTGAGCTGCGTTATGAAGTTGCCATTCAAGAAATGTATATTTTTTTCTGCACAAACATATGAATAACATTTAGACGAACCCGGCGCTTTAAGTGTTAAAACACAATATTTCACAGAATAATCACAATTATAACTGAAAAATATAAAAAAGTACTATAAAAACTTAAAATATTTAACGACTCCTTATAAATCCGAAACACAATACGAGTAAGAATGGCAATAGAAAAATCTTAATATTTTACTATTATATATTAGATAATACATACCAAAATTTCCAACAATTGAAATTTTCTTTAAGATCAAAGTAAATCTAATTTAAAATTCTGTAATAAATAATATAATAAAATTTATTGACTTTACGACGAAACGTGTAAAAAAATTAATATTTGTTAAAATTACCATAAGCATGTTCCAATAGTTTTTCTATAAAACTAGTTAATAAAAAAAATAAACATATGAAAAGTCCTTGCCATTGAACGTCCTTGACTCATCGGACGATCATATCTTAAATAGTAAACATTTTTTTTTCAACATAACGTTTCATTTAATTATTAATTTGACACAACCTGAAATAATTTTAATAAAACATCTCCTCCAGGCAAATTAACACGAAAGAACTCGTTTTATGTCAATATACAAAAATGTAAAATGCTATAAATGTTTCATCTAATAACATATCTTCAAAAATATTCCTATTGATGTTTTTATTGATTTGAACTGTTATTTGTGCCATACATATTGTACCGTTAAATTATGGTATTTCAATCAAACAGTCATAATTAAATATTTATTTCCTGTAAGTAACAATTATATTTTATGCCAAATTTTATGTTTTAGAAATGTAAATTTAATTGATTTATATATGAACATTATACATTTTTACTTTTATAATTAACGAAAACATAATATTTTATAGAAATAATGTATTCAGGCAGTGGATTCTGGTTAAATAAATAAAATGTTTACCATAATTACTTACCAGTTGTCATTGCCTTTTAGTAAATATAACGGCAAATAAATCTCGTTTAATTTAATACTAAAGATGAATGGATGCGTTAATCATTATATTATTTGAATATTGAAATGTTTAATCCCTTAAAACGAATTTAATTCGATAAATAAAAAATTGATGCTTGTACTACTGAAATTATCGAAATTGTATTTCGAAAATATCGCCAACTTTTTTTCATTTCGATTTTAAATTTTATTTGAATAGAAAAAAGGTATTATCGAACATTATGAATAATTTTTGACAATCAAACATTATGACATTATGTTATAATGTTTGATATACCTTTTTTCCATTGAAATAAAATTTAAAATCAAAATGAAAAAAAGTTCGCGATAATTTTGAAATACAATTTCGATAATTTCAATAATACAAGATATCATTTTTTTTATTTATTGAATTACTGAATCCTGATTAAATATAAAATAGAACTGTTACTATGTGGAATTTAAATACATATATATATATATATATATATATATATATATATATATATATTAATAATAATTTAATCATATGATGGGTCAAAGATTATTAAAGAAATGGTGAAGTAATGTTTTATAGATTACAATGTTTCTTATTCGAACTAAAGAGTTCCAGATATTTAGAGATTAGAGGCGCATCAATAACTAAGGTCATTAACACCAGAACAAGAATACAAAATAAAACAAGGCCTCGATTGAGCTCTCAAGTTTAAATTACCTTTATATAAACCTAAATAAATGATATGTTCAATCGCCTAAATGTACATTTAGTAATAAAAAAGTAAAAGGTACTGAACTGTTAAAATTATAATTGATCTTGATCGGACAGCATATCAACCTAATCTTCGAATTACACAGTAAATTAATTCTCCAAAAGTATCGTGTAAATCGAAATCGTCCAATTCGAATCCATATCTTATATTAAAAATAAGGGATAATTATACTTCTGCAATCTACTTTATAATAACGTAATTAAAAATCGATAGAATATCTGTTACAATTTTTCAAAGACAACATATTCTACTTTTATAATAAATGATGCTTATAATTCATGAAAATTTCGGTGTAAATTCAAAAACAAATGAGAATAAATACATATATATATATATATATATATATATATATATATATATATATTTGTGTGTGTGTATTCAATTTAGGCTTCCACATGGAAGTATTAAACTGGGGCACAGGGGTAAAGAAAAGTCGTATAATTTTTTATTTAGTATTTTAGTTAAATTCAATAATAAAATACTAAATGGACAATAATTTTTTTATTATGTTTTTTTAATACTTTCATGTGTAAGCTTAAGTTAAATTACATTATAAATTAGGTTGGTGAAAAAATAATTGTTGTTTTTATCATTTTAAGTCGATAGGCGCCGATTTTTCTAGTTACCGTTATTTTTTGTTATAGCCATGTGCTGCACCATTGTAAACAATGAAATTAGCACTACTGATTGCTTATGTCTATTGTTTTCATTCTTTAGTATTGTTGGATATACCCTCTTAAATTAGTCATGGAAAAAATAAATAATAACATTTACGGAATTTGATTGTATGAGTTTAAAAGCAATAGAAACTGCTAGAAACGTCAAATTTGTTTTTGGTGAAGAGTCAATTAGTGAACTTAAAGCTCAACACTGGTTTCAAAAATATCGTAATGGAAACCAAAGCTTTGATGATGAGAAGGGTCGTGCACGTCCTTCAGTTATAGACAATAATGATGTAAGAACCATTATTGAAGTATACCCACGTAAAACAACTGATGAGCTGGCAGAAGAACTCAATGGTGATCATTCAACAGTTGTTCAAGATTTGAGCCTAATTCGAAAAAAAAGCTGGATAAATGGGTGCCGTATGTACTAAACGAACACCAAGGAATTCGACGAAACGAAGTCTGCTCTGCGCTTCTTTTGCGTAACAAAAATGTTCGCTTTCTTGATCGAATTGTCACATGTGATGAAAAGTAGAGTCTCTACAACAATTTGAAACGTTCATCACAGTGAATAGATCGAGAAGAAGCACCAAAACAGTTTCTTTAACCGAAGATCCATGAAAAAGATTATGGTCACTGTTTGGTAGTCGGCAAGTGGCATCATTCACTATAACTTCTTAAATCCTGGTAAAACAATAACAGCAGGAAAATATTGTCAGAAAATTGAAAAAATGCATAAGAAGTTGCATCGTTTACAGCTAGTAATAGTCAGTCGAAGAGGACCAATTCTTCTTCATGACAACGACCGCTCTCACGTCTCACAAATGACTTTAAAAAAATTAAACGAACTAGGTTATGAAACATTACCTCACACACCTTATTCTCCGGGCCTGTCTCAGACAGATTATCATTTTTTTAAACATTTGAGTAATTCCTTACGAGAGAAGGTTTTCAAAGATCAAGCCTCAGCTCAAAACGCTTTCGATGAATTCTTTCATTCCAGGACTCCAGAATTCTACCTTGTAGGAATAAACAAACTTGTATCCCGTTGGGAGAAATGTGTACAGGCAAATGGTTTTTATTTTGATTAACAAATATAATTTTTAACTGATATATCCGTCTTTATACTTGATATGTAGAAACCGCAATTATTTTGGCACCAACCTAATGTATATATATATATATATATATATATATATATATATATATATATATATATGTATGTATGTATGTATGTATGCATATGGGTGTATCAGGGAACAGAATAATCAGAAAATTTTATTATACAGAGAAATTTTATTGTCCAAGCTCCAATTTCAAAGCAATTACAGCTTAATGCACCAGCCAACCAACTAACCAGACTGAATTTCATGCTTGCATGCTCATTGACTTCTTGCATGCACGGCGTCATTCGTCTCTTTGACACTCACAGTAAGTTTATTAATTAAGCAAAACTACAGAGATGACAATAATTACTTTGCAGACATTGAGATTGTCTGCCATGCATAGTCTTTGTACTTGTTATCGAATAATTCATATTAGCTCAAAGACTCACATTCAGCTAACTAACGAAATACGCTGATAATGAACAGATACGTGATCTGTGACAAGGTTGTAAATAAGTACTGATTATATATATATATATATATATATATATATATATAAATAATCATTAAGCTAAAAATGTTGCATTCACAAAAAGCAATTTTAATTAAGAGAAAATGAAATAATGTGTAACGTGTGTATTACGTTTCAAATACACATTTGAAATCCATATCAGTCAGATGCATATGTTTTAATTTAAAACAGCAGTGTAGCGTACCATTATTGAAATGAGTATATATGTATGATGGATTTACTTTTATAAATTGTAGTAATTTTTCTATTTCACTGCTAATGTTTATTTAAAAAACTATTTTGTAGATTTTCTCTATAAATGGACTTACATTTTTTTAAGATTATTTATACATTTCACAGACAAATGATAATAAAAATCACTTATAAACATGGATACAAATGTATAAATTTTCATTAACTACAAACGTACATTTTTTTCCGCTGTTTAAGAAACATTCGATTTTTTCTATCAAATAAATAAGAACAGATTTATGTATAACAGTTGGATATGCTGATATCTCTTGCGTTTTTATCTTAATCACGCATTGAAGAGCAAATTATTGTTGGTTCACTCAGATAATAATTTCCAGGAAGCGTCTTGATACGTCCTGGGAATTAGTACCTGAGTGAGCTAACAACATGTTATTTTTCAATGTACGATCAGGACAGAGTCATGATTATTGTTACGAAATATCAAGAAGTCACTTGTTTCAAAAAATATATGTCCATTATATTCTCGAAATAACAAAAAGATTATCCTGGTGATCTTCATCTTGCTAAATTGTAGAAATATTTGTTCTAATGAACGTGTTCCATTGTCTGATAGATTAAGACTGAGCATCTACCTAAGAATGCTCACATGCAGATATTAGTTGTTGATAATAAAGGGTTAGTTTATGCAAAAGAACAAACATCACTAAAATAAGATATCAGCGAGATCGTGGATATAAAAATATACAATTATAATTTGAGAAGCAAATAGTATTAAATGAATTAAAACTAGATAATATAATTACTCTTTTGTAAAATATACTGTAAGTTCAAATAGAATTGATTAAAATAAAAAAAATCAACGCTATCATATTGTTTCGAAAATTAATCAAAAAATATTTTATATGAAAATTATAATTTAGCGCGATGACTGTATGTATGCGGACGAAATGAATATTCTTCTGCAAGTGGACTCGAAAGAATTCAGCAACATTTTAAACCAGCATAGCGAACAAAGAACAATTTTGAAACAAATTGATAAAGAAAACGTTCAGACATGTAGTATTTTTCTTAAGTATTAGATTAGTAAAAAAATAATTGAGGTTTATGACCTCCAAATTCATAAACATTTTTGATCTTAAGTGGTCCAAAACTATTGCATAACTAACACCCAATTTTTGTGCAAGCTCTCGAATCGTGCATGGTCCTGATTCAACTAACACTTTCAGTTGGTCGTTATGAACTGAAGAAGGACTCCTGTGACCTTTTTCATTTTCAAGGCTGTCGTCCCCAGCACAAAATTTTTGGAACCACTATTGTACCTTATGTTCCTTACCAGTGCCCACACTAAAAGCATCGTTTATTTTACAAGCAGTTTCTGTTGCTTCACCGGCCGTTTTGAATTCATATAAAAATTTCTCTTATTTGCTTCTTTTCCATCTTTAGTTCAATAGTCAAATTTGAAGCAAAATTAATAATAAAACCAAAACGATGTTACTAAACTACATACCTAAAAATACACTTTAAAATGATATTACCATGAACACGACGAAATGACACTTTTGTTGCAAAAAATAAGGTTAGAATTCAGAAAACAAAACCCGAAATTATTTTCCTAATAACCTAATATAATAAGAATTTTTTACTCGTTAAAATGTCTGTTTAGTGTTTGACTTGCCGCCATAAATCACAAAAAGATTCATTTGTATTTAAAAATTTATCAATTAAAAATAATATGTCTTTAATTATATTAAAGTTCAAGAAGCCAAATATGATCTTGTTTACAAGCATGAACCGATTTTATGCATCCTGTATTTATTACATGGTCAATTATTTTTAAACAGTACTCCAATTCGTGCGCTGATTCGGTCAGGAATTGTCTTGCAGCGTTTCAGCAACGTGTAAAAGCGCTGCAAGAACGTACGAGAACAGCCGCTCATCTAACCTAATAAAAACTAACTTAGCGTTGCAAAAATATACACGAGAACGCTTAGCAGTTGACTAAGACATATCGGTTCTAAAAACGATATGAATGCTTGGATAAATGCATATCATTTGGAAATGATTGTTTTGAAGTGAACAACAGATTAATGGCATTGAAGAATGTTAATTATTCTTTGAAATACAATCAGTCTTAGAAGTTTTTGATCATATCTCGTGTGTGAGTGTATACGTCAGTGTGTGTGTATGAATTAATGGATGGATATATATTCGTGTCGGTGTCTATATTCCATATGCACGTGTTTGAGTATATAAATGATTCAAACGCGTGTGTAACACTTATCGAAGCTCGTAGAAAAGATGCTTATCCTGACACACAACACATAAATATCAAAGCTTTGGTTTTGTAACGTGACGCAAAGCGATATAGCTAAAGGGCTACAACATCGGATTACAATAGAACACACAGAGTTACAAGTTATGTAAGAATGGAGAGACAATGGCCATACACATGTTCTAAAGAGCGGTGGGTACACACACACATGCACAGCATCAAAACCCTCGATAATACGAGCGACAGGCAGCGAGCATTCAACCCGTTCAACCAGTTCACTTCCCAGGCCGACGTGGCCATGGTAACAACGCCGTCTGTCCATTTAAACGCGCCCCGTCACGCAATGCGCTTCCACCGCTCGGTTTTGTACTTTCACATTCGATATTTTATGAAAGAAACGGTTTTATTCTCTCGCGGAACTTTTGAACTTTGTTTGTGTTGTAATTGTTTCATTATGGACATACAGTGAATCCGTTACAGAATCTGTACTTTTCAATTAATAAAAATAACTTCTTAAACCCCATATTATATATATATATATATATATATATATATATATATATATAGGGAGAAAGAGAGAGACTGAGGTTCAACAAGAATAAAGGAATTTAAAACATTAATACATTTTTGTTTGGTAATATTTTGATGTTTTTTTATTTCCCAAAATATAGTGTTAGGATGAGGATTTTTTCTGATTACACATAAAAAATGACAACACGTAAGTAATGCCTATTTTCGGCTTCACAAATTCGAGCTCTTTCTATGGCATTTTCCATCATTTTTCTTAGGACATAATGCGCGAATTTCTTCTCGTATGTTGTTATTTAGCTACAGGATAGTTTTTTTTACATATGACATATATACGTTCTCTTAATAAGCCCCAAAGAAAAAAATCGGACATGCAAGCTTCACATGTATGACGACACAATATGTTAAAATATCAATATTGGAAACAATAAATCATGCTAAAAAGTACAGTCTCCTTTGCGAAAGTCAAAATGCTGTATATTCTTTAATAAAGTTCATGTCGAAAAGTTTACATTATGTTCAAATTATTTAATTGGATTACCAAACAACAACCCCTTGTATAAGTTGTTTGAAGATAACTTAATTTTAATTTATAATTATTAACACCAATTTTATATATATATATATATATATATATATATATATATATATATATATATATATATTAGTACGTGTAAGTATGTATTAATGATAAAGGTAGAGGTAAATACCTGGTTTAAATTTCGATTTTACGAAAACGTTTGATAAAGGTTCTCATAACTTAATTATGACTAAACTATTGGTATTAGCAGCAAATTTCCGTACAGGTTTCATGATAGTTTTTCTTAAGAAGTTTCGATCAATAATCTTTTGTAATCAACCATTTTGTAATTATTCGTAAATTTGTGTATTGGAATTAATTGTATTGTTTGTATTTTTATTACAAAACTTCAAACTGAAAATATTTCAAAAATGCATATAGGAATTGATTTTTTTTAATTTCAATGACTTTTTGTACTTTTTTATTACAGAATAATTAGAAAGTAATATCTCTTTAAAAAAAAGTTAATTCTTACTTCAAAAATTCTTCAAAATTCGAAAATATATCAATCTCAGACCATATTTATTGAATTTATGTAAGAAATATTATAATAGTGGTTGAAAATTGATTCTTAAATCTTAATATTTATCTTTAGAAAAATAAGACATAGAAAAGATTTTTTTCTGTAGATTAATGATCTAAGTGACGAAATTTCTATCGAAATGCAAAGAAACAATACTCAGTTACCAATTATTGGACACTGACCAGAATTTTTTTATAGTGTGTAAAGGACGAGAAAAATTAATTTATGAAAATAAATTTAGCTACAATTCTAGAACAATGTTATTTATAGTCGCCTGATTCTCAATTTACAAAAGTTGTTGATAATTCGTTCTTGTATGATCGTGTTAATAAAGAATCGTGGTCTTCGTCCTTTTGTATCTCTAGAATGTATTTTCAACAACTATTTTAAGCACGTGTACGATCTTCAGGTCGGTAGCAGGAAAAAATATGGTTAGTAGGAAAAAGAAAAAAAAATTAAGAATGAAAAATGTTTAATATTAGATCGGTAAAAAAATAATTCCGGTTTGTGACTTTTAAATTCACATATATTTTTTAATTTAAGTGGTTTTAAGTGGTCCAGAACTGTTGGATGACTAATGCCTAACTTTTGTGCAAGCTCTTGAATGGTTGTGCGTGGTTCTGATTCAATTATCGCATTCAGTTGGTCGTTATGAACAGAAGAAGGACGTCCGCCACTTTCTTCATCTTCAAGGCTCTCGTCCTCAGTATGAAATTTTTAGAATCACCATTCCACCGTACGTTCCTTTACGGTACCCATACCAAATTCATCGTTTTGTTTACGAGCAGTTTTTGCTGCTTTAACACCAGTTTTGAACTCGTACAAAAAAAATACTTTTATTTGCTTCTTTTCCATCTTTAATTTAAAAGCCCAATTTGAAGCAAAATTGATAATAAAACCAAAGTCGATGTAACCAAAACACAGGCCGAAAAATTCACATTAAAATGATATTAACATGAACATGATACTTTCATTGAATAAAATTAAAGCTAGAATTCAGAAAACAAAAACCGCAATTATTTTCCTACCAAACCTCATAATTGAAAAATTCTAAAGTGTTTGTGTAACTTATTTCTCTGAGGTTGATGGATAGCATCGCTACCGAATTACACATACGGAACAATCAATAATAATTTATTGAACATTTTTGATTAGAAAAAATGTTTGTGGTCTGTTGTGCGAGGTAAAATGAAGCGAAAAGAGAATTCATTTGCGAAAGAAAAAAAATGTTTGTCGTTTCATTCAATCGAGCGAAAAAGTAATATGAAAAATTATCTAATGTATCTATAAATACTTTTCTCGTAAAATAAATTCAAGAAATATAATAACTCAGATATTTCGAGAACTGCTAAAGAACACGAGTAACTCGAACTCCATGTACATTTATTAAATAACTTCGAAACATTCGAACTCAAATAAAATCCAAACTTGTACATACATACTTTGACACATAAATAACTGGTAGAAATCTCTCGTTCGAGTATCGTAAATCAATCCACGCCCACATTTCGTATACGATTAAAATCCACCTACAGAAAAAAAAGTAAACAGACTAGTAATATATACTAAAATATTATTTCTGTTGTAAAACAGGGGCAGGCCGCGCCGAAGCCGTGCTTCGTTTCCTTGGCTTGCAAACAACGTCAGCTGGCACGCCCTCGATAACAAGAAAATGATAACAGAGCTTCGGTATATATAAAAGCGTACGCTCTGCCGACTGTTGAAATAGTGCCAAATGGACGTCAGAAGTCGTGGATCGTTACGATACGCGATAGGTAAGTGGATGTATAAATGGGATGGTTAGATGCGTCGCTAACCAGTTTTTGAAGTTATAGACGCAGGAAGTTGTAAATTATGACCGAAACGCTGGCACCCACCTACTTCATATAGCCGGAGCACTCATCTCGTATCTATTTCTAATCAAACTTTACGAGCGCATAAAGTTCAGCTAATTACACACGTTGGCCACCGTTACAACTGACGGTAAGGAATTATCGAAACAACAACGAGTCCCGACGAACGTGAGGTTTCGAAGGAAAGAAACGAACGGAACCACTACATTAAAACATCTTCATAACATATTTCACAGTTGTAAATACTTTATCATTGGCTCTATTTGTCACATTTAATTGAAATATTGTACAACGACTTGAAAACAAACCAGTATTTTATTAATGTTTGTCATGTTCAACATTTTTTTTTACCAGAATAAAATTCATTTCGTACAATATAAAGCGGATTGATTCCACTAGAATATGTCACTTGTATTGGGTTGGTGCAAAAATAATTGCGGTTCTTATGTATAGAGTGTAAAGACGTATATATCTGTTAAAATTATATTTATTAATCAAAATAAACATTATTGACCTGCACACATTTCTCCCAACGGGAACCAAGTTTGTTTATTGCTACAAGGTAGAATTCTGGAGTCATAGAATTAACGAATTCATCGAAAACGCTTTGAGTTGATGTTTGATCTTTGAAAACCTTCTCTCGTAGGGAATTAATCAAATGTTTAAAAAATTATAATCTGTCTGAGACAGGTCCGGAGAACAAGGTGGATGAGGTAAGGTTTCATAACTCAGTTTATATAATTTTTTAAAAATCATTTGTGAATCGTGTGGTCTGGCGTTGTCATGAAAAAAAAGTGGTCCTCTTCGATTAATTAATACTGGCCGTAAACGATGCAACTTCACAAGCATTTTTTCAATTTCCTGACAATATTTTTCTGCTGTTACTGTTTCACCAAGGTTTAAGAACTTGTAGTGACTAATGCCATTTTCCAAACACCAGAGAGTAACCATAATCTTTTTTTTCATGAAGGTTTGATTTAGGAAACTGTTTCGGTGCTTATCCTCGATCTAACCACTATGATGAACGTTTCCGATTGTTGTAGAGAATCCACTTTTCATTACATGTGATAATGCGACCACAAAGGTATCATTTTTATTACACAAAAGAAGCGCAGAGCAGATTTCGTATCCCCTATTTGCTTGATATTCGTTTAGTTCATACGGCAACCCTTTATCATACTTTTTTATATTGCCAATTAGGCTCAAATATCGAACAACTGTTGAATGATCAACATTGAGTTCTTCTACCACCTCTCGAGTTGTTTTACGTGGGTTCGCTTCAATAATGATTCTTAAATCATCATCGTCTATAACTGAAGGACGTCCACGACCCTCAGCATTGTCAAGGCTTTTGTTTCCATTGCGAAATTTTTGGAATCAGTGTTGAGCTGTACGTTGACTAATTGACTCTGCTAAAAACAAATTTGATATTTCTAGCAGTTTCAGCATACTGACAGAAATATATATATCGTCATGGGCAAAAAATCGTATTCATCGACTTAAGTCACATGACTCTCTGTAATACAATGTCTGTAAGATACATTACGGCATCAATATTAAACGCAATAATTTTGTTCAAATAGACTGATAAAAATATCCAATGCCTAATATGCAGCTTTTCGAACGCCATCGTGATCACTACTGTATTGTGAGGTTATGACAACTGATTGGCCAAGATATATAGTGCTTGTAAATGTTACGATTGGCACTTCAAAATCATAACACGCCGAGAAAATATTTTAATTTAAAGCAGAGTTATGACTGATTAATTTAAAGGCAGAGAATTAATTTTTACACCTAAAAACAGAACACAAAAACGAATAAACATAAAAGATTGTTAATCACAGAAATTATTTGATCGAAATGAGTGATTTAAATAGAATATTTCCATATAATAACATTAATTGAAAGAAGAACTTTGATGCTTGTATTAGTTAAAAAAACGATTTCTTTTTTTCTCTGAAAAAAATACACACTTATTTTTAAATTAATAATTTTTCAATAGTTAAAGTACAAATTGTTTACTCGACCCAAATTTTGTATAATTTTGTTTACATTTTTTCCCACATAAAATGTATATATATATATATATATATATATATATATATATATATATATATATCTACATCATTGTATACGGAATATAGTGACTGGTGGTTGATGAGAGAATGATTGATACTATTTTTGCACTGTTCATTTCCCAACTGCGGTATTGTATCACGTTATTGTAAATTTTTTAGCTCTGTTCCCGGAACATTTTTTACATAGTGCAGTTATATTAATGACAGTTTTTTTAAATATTATGAATGGTTACCTTAATGTTTTATTACTCATATATTTTTGAATTTATTTAATCACCCTCTGCTGTATCAGATATTTAAATAAATACACACATTCACATTATATATATATATATATATATATATATATATATATATATATATATATTTGTATATAATAATAAATATTGGTTATTATTTAGATTTTAATTTCAGAGAAAAAAATAATACTTTATTCAAACCGCAGAAACAAGATGAATAAAAGCAGACCATTTTATGATATTTTATATTTTTTTTATTCCGTAGTATAAAAAAAATTCAATTTATTTTTACTATAAATTGCATTCATCTGCAACGAGACCTTGTTAAGCGTACAACAGAAATTGTAAATTTTTATTAAAAACATAATAAAAACTTGACTGCATTTGCTTGATGCAATCAAATATTTAATTAAAAAAATACGATTTAATTTTAAATTACGTTCCCTGTTCACTAATTAATTTGTTAATTTCATAATTTTACTTTACTAAAACTCTGTTATTACAAATATAGTGTGCAGAAAGTGATGTAAATTGACGAATTTTTTTAAATAGGTTTTAGATTTTTAATATATTTTTTTGCATAATTGATTTTTCAAGAAGTATGGATACTTTTTTTCTCTTTTGTGAATATGTTTCATGTTTAAGTTTTAAAATAAATATTTTTTAGACAAACCAAATTTTATATATACATATTTACAAGCAGAATAAAATCTCTATTACTACTGAATACTAGAAAAATATGGGTAATAGGCTTGTTTATTGTTTATAAATAATTATTAATTTTGAATTTAAGAACACCGTGATGTTTAGATTCAAACTTTTAATTACTTTCTGACACAAAATTTCATTTTAGCTACATATGATTACTGAATGGACGTAAATTGATTAAAAAAATATGCAAATTAACAAAAACTTTGCTGAAGCGAATTTCAAAGAAGATATTCTCAACTTTAGACCACGACAATACTGAAAAAATATACCTTTAAACTCTGAAGATGATAACACTACCATATAAATGTGCATAAGCAACAATTTAAATAATCAGAAAGAAGTTTAGTAATTTGTGGGATCAAAAAATCATTTGTGAAAGTGACTTCAGCGACAATGTCAGAACACTATTGAAACGTTCATTTTTAATTGATTTAACATTTTCAATATTGAAACGCCGATACTAAATTTTTTTTTTTAAAAATAAAAGATTAATTATTTTTTCATTGAGAAAGATTTTAGTTTAGATTTGTAATTACAGTTTATTGATTAAAAGCACGATTAAGTAATTACTTCACTATAAATAATTACATTTTCTTGACTACGCAGAAAAAAAATTAAATATAAAAAATATAGCCAAGCTATACAATTACAAACATTTTAAACAAAATCGACAACGGCAGTATATGAGTTAATCAATCTGCAATAGTTTTAAAAAGAATTATTCAAGTTTAGTAGAGAAATACAAACAGAAAATAATGAAAATCGACATCTAAAAACTAAAGAACTCTTCTGATTAAAAAATAAATAAAAATAATAAAACAAATTGCGAAGTGGAATGTTATTTAAAATTAACTGACGCAATGATCAACTTTAAAAGAACAGCTGCACAACTTAGACAAACGTTTCAAAAATATATTTTAATACAAAAGAGATTGGATACGAAATTAATACTAATATGGAATATAAAATCTGCAACATGGAAAAAGTATAGATTTTGGGACGAAATTGTGTGTTTGTGCGCGCGTACAAAAGCTTTCAAGGAAGCGCACATGAGTCCAATCGAATTGAAAACCTAAAGAACAGCTAAATTGTAAATATGAATGCTTTTAAAGTGATATGACTGAAATTACTGAGTAATACAGTGCCTTTAAGTTTTCTGTAGAAGTAACAGTGACTTCATGTTTACTGTAGGATAAAAAAATTAAAACCAATCGAATCTCTCATTTTACTGATATGCTGAAAGTTACACTTGGAAATGGATAGTTCTCTGACCTTGTAATTTTAATGGATATTAGATGAACATTCCTGGCATCTAGTACTGATTGTGAAAAAAGTTTCATTTTGATCAATTCGATCAAAAACAAATTAAAAACAAGCTATGTGAAACTCACTTGAAAAAGATACTGAGAATTAAAATTTTTCAATCGGATGACGGAACCATCCTTTGCACAAACTTTACATAGAATGGTAAAATTCCAAGATAAGCAGAAAAAATAGATGAATAAAAATTGTTGATTCCTTCATATCTGTCTATGCAGGGTTTTCCAATAAGGATACATTTTTTTAATTCGAAATAAAACACAAAATTTGCGCTGACATTTCAAGTTTATGTACTGTGAATAACAGTTGGAGGTATCCAATTTATAAATGAAAAATAATATTGTCTCATTGATCGGCACGTGCTTTCTTATAAAAAACCATTCTTTTATTAAAATTTTCAATAACATCCCTGTTACCATAATAATAATAAATAGACACTCTTGTTTGTTATCATTATCGATAACGAAGACAAAATAGCATACATTAAATAAATAAAAGAAAAACGCGACGACGCCTGCTTGCTGGTTTGTTATTCAAACAAGCAATTGTACTCCATAAATAATCCACTTCATTAACGTATTCAAATATAATAATATAATCAAATTATATTAACGACAATTATAAAACTTGTATGGAATATATGTGGAATGAAAACACATACGCACATCAATATTTTATAATTTCAGAGCAAACAGATCCCGTCCGTGCACGTAATTTTCGTCTGTTTATCGTTACGTCCTTCGAATGATTTTTAACGTTTTCAAATTAAGCACGAGCTTTGTTACGGATAACGCGACGTAGGGACGGACAGGGTAGTTTCGGCGAGATGGAACAGCTATATATATATATATATATATATTCCGTGCGCAGTATAAGAAACGTTTTTCGAACGGAGATACCACGAAAACGTTGTCAGGGTAACAAGCCGTGAGTTGAGTTTGAATTAAATGTGACCTTCCGAAATATGACCTTCTGAGTAGAATGCGGGCTCTGTAAATGACTGCGCCACAGACCACAGTAAATATAAACAAAACTCGGTCATTTTTAAACTCTTCACACACACATACAAATATTCAAGTCGAATGATAAACATAAATGTGCACATAATTATGTTTAAAGCTTTCATTTACAAAGAAACGATCTGCTGATTATTTTCGTGGTTTTCATTTTACTAAAGAAGTAAAAATTGTTTTCTTTTTATTCAGATGACATTTAATTTATTACGACCAAGTTAAAAGACTTATTCGTATTATTTGACGAATCTCTCTCCTACCGAGTCGTTTGAGTCACTTTGTACTTTAAGGAGCTATATTGTCTAGAAATAAATTCACTTGGCAAGGAGCGTAATATGCATTCAATTGTGTATTATTTAACTCTGTAAAAAAGTGTATATTATATAGAGAGAGAAAGAGAGAGAGGTTGGATTGAAAGTTGCTGTTTTTTGAACATTTATTTCAATAAAAAATATGTGAATACAGTAATCAAAGTATTCGCCGTTGGAAGCTATGACTTTTTCCTACTTTTCTGGAAGAAGTTGAATTCCAGGACGAATGAATGGTTTGTCTTTTAAACTAATCCATTCAGCAATCGAATTTTCGACTTCTATGAATTTAAGATATTAACAGTGTTGGTCATCTACGAAAGCCTACAGATTCAATTGAAATTGTCTTGTTTGTAGAGTTGTGTAATAGGTTATGGAAAAATTTTGAGATTCACAGATCAACAACACAGTGTTTTGTGTGTACATTTTGAAAAATAGATTTATCCTGTCATTTATGTTTTAATGACAAGTCACCCCAATACAGTTCTGACACTAGATAAATCCACTTTTACAAATAAATTTCATTTTTGCTCTACAAACAATGAAGAATTTTTCATACGGCCAATTATTTTTATTTATATTTTTTATGCCGCTTATTGTAATCATACTCTTATTAATACCATATGAATTATTTAATTCAAATTAATTGCAAAAATAGGCAAGGTTAAAACAAGGTTTATCGTCGGTATTACATTAGAGATTTAATAAATATTTTTTAATAAAATATATTACAATACAACGAGCATCTACTATAAAATTTATCTATAATAAAATTTATGTAATCAAATCTCATCTCATGCGTTTATCTTTTATAAAATTTGAAATAAAAAAACGCATACATGTCACAACTGTACTCTTATAGAATATGATTTATAAAATATTTAATAATATTCTTTCAATGATGAATTTTCCATTCACAGGACAAACATTTTTCTGGTCAAAAACGTTCAATAATTATTTATTAATCATTTTCATACATGTTTTTGTGTATTTTTATGGCAAACTTTACTATCCTCAGAGCGTTAAGGTACAGAAAATTTAGTTAAGGAATAACTAACTTACAGGGAAAAAATATTTATGAAAGTGTCAATTCTCAGTCAATAATTATAATAAAATTTAGATATATAGGAATGAAGTTTAATCAGATTATAAAAAAGATACTTTTAATCATTTTTGTTTCCTATATATTCCTCTAAGCAAAAAAAAAAGATATTACTATAATGTTCCTCTATTGAGAAATAAAATTAACCGCAAACTAAAATACATCTATGCGTATGCTCCGCAAACAGATAACACACTTCAATACCGACGCATACACACAGATCTCTCCCCCTTTATATGTTAAAAAGATACGAACGCGTACTTATAAATAAAACATATTTTCCGCTTGGAAACCACTGCAAAGTGAAGTACTTCAGGAATATATTCTCAATTCAGTGCTGCTCATTTTATACATCAACGACAAACAGATGTATTAACTGACTGTGGTCTTATTTGCGGACGACATTTTGCCATAACTGTACGGATTTCCTTCTTTCAATCTTTTGAGAATAAAATCCATCTAGTTATGGCAACGGTGACCACTAATAAGGATTCAGTTAAATAATAGATTTGTTCAAAGGACTGGGTTTATATTCAGATGCGTACGATATAAAAGAAGCGAATTAATACGATAAATATTCAAAGTTACATTTTAGAAAAAAAAGGTTTTTTTATCCGACTTCAAACAGAATCTTTTTTAAAAATTAAAAGTATTGGATTTATTTTGTATGTTTTCTATTTTTTTTTTCATTTGTTAGTTTTGACGAAGGTTTATTGTTAGGTAAATATTCTATATAGAAACATTTCTAGGTAATTTAAAAAATAAAAACCAGTATAAATTCCATTATACTTAGCTAGTGCAAAGATAACGTTGAAAAAGATCTAATCTAATGAATCAAAATATTTATTATTTATTTGTCATTTTATTAAATTAACGTTATAGCTCAACTGTTATTTTCAATCTCTTTTCGAGGTTTAAAACTGTTCTTCAATCTAGTTATCTTTTCCTTCATCCTTTCATTAATTATTTTTTCCTAACTTTTTTTATTATCTAGTGAATTCTTGCCAATCTTGGTAAGCTGTTATAGACTAACATTAACTCTTTACAAAATAACTCATTTTAATTTCCGTAAAACAGCGTAAGTGTATCTTTATCGTTATTATTCCCCACTATCCCCATAGACTAGTCTGAATAATGTGATATATATTCTTTATGCTTTTTTTACTTCGAAAATGTACTCAACTCCATTTCTGTTGCATCCCAAACTGATAAATAACATTAGATGCTTCTTCTATGTCTGTAATAAAATAACCATTTCCTCTTTTTGTCAGAATCAATTCCACTCACTGGAACTCACAATTCTCATATCTTTAATGCTTTGATTTCGAGAATCTGAATTTTTCTCTAAATTGTGAAACATTTTTCACTGATCTACAACGGAAGTACGTCTTATAGTTCAATCAACAGAACTTTAAAATGTCTATGGAGATACTTTCTAACTGATTTTAGAATCTTATTATCTGCTCCTTCTACTTTGTATGATCAAACTTTTTCATTCCGAGTATGATTCAGATATTCTATAATAGGAAAAAATAACAAAAATAAATACATCCTTTCCAAACTAACTTATCTGAAATTGGACTCAGATTGGAAATGAAAACACTCAAGAAAATATATCATACTTTTTGTATGTTTTTGAAACGAAATATACTCCTGTTATATAATAACTCAATGGTTAAACCATTCATTTCTCATGTTGCTTTACGTGAATGCAAATTCAAACAACTGAATTATTTATCAAACTCAATTATTTTTCTTACTCTGTTGATTTAACCTTTAGGGGCGTTGCCTTTCTATTTTTAAATTTTAAACAGCAATATGTTGACATCAATGATAGATAAAATCATGTTTTTCATATTTCTTCGACAATACGAAAAAAATAGTTTTTCAATAATGATTTAGCTTCATCGATATAAAGTGAATTTCAATTCCAGAAGTATATACTATGTCGCAAAAAATTTAACTATAGTGGATGAAGAGGCCACCGTACGTCAATTAGAAATATTCAAGTGATAAAAATATTCAAATAGTAGTATTACTCAAATAGTCTCTAATTTCAATGTATTAGAGCCACACTAACCAGACTGGCCCCTCTGAGATAATGGTAATTAGATGATGTATGATTTTCACAAATGAATTTTTCATTTTTTGCACAAACTAATTTTTCTAATCAAAAAAGTTCAATAACTGATTGCTGGTTATGTGGATTTCGACAGAGAATCCACTATCACCTGAGCAATGAAATGCAGAAAAATCTGAACTCAGAATGTAAAAACTATATTATGTTGTGTGATAATGACTTTACTAGGTATTGTGAAAAAATCGATAACTTTTTTATGATATTAATAAATCTCTAACTAAACTTAGCCGTGCAAGCTTAGAAGATAACCAGCGTAGTGGAGATTCGAAAACTGCAACGAGAGAAGAAATCATCCACAAAGTGCACTATATTGCCTTACAGGATCGGCGATTGAAGGTGTTTGAAATTGATAGGGTTGTGAGTGTCTCAAATAAACGAATGTATCACATCCTAATTAAAGAGTTAAGTATGAAAAAGGTATCTGTAAGATAGGTGCCGCGTTTGCTGACAATTGATCATAAACGCATTCGAGTACAAATTTCCCAAGACAGTTTGAATCGATTTAAGAGCGATAATACTGACTTTATCCGGCGATTTGCGACTATAGATGAATCTTGGATTCACCATTACACTCCAGAGTCGAAACAACAATAAAAGTTTTGGTAATTTAATACAAATAAATAGTTTTTGTTTATGATATAGTATAAAGTAAACAGGGAATTACACGTAATTAATACACATAAAGTTGATTACACATAATGAAAGAAATAATGTTCTATAATGTTAAAAATACAGTATAAACGTAAGTATAAAAACACACCACTGTATATATACAAGATAGACTAAGAAACTGTAAGAGCACGGCGTGGGCGCACCTGCTAGAGGTTATCGATAGACTGATGCATTGCTGTATGTGAACTGTACTGTACTGTTCGGGTCTTCTGTTGCATTGAATTCAAATATTATGTTTGAATTCACCCACCATTAATTTATTATACTGTGAATGTAAAAACTATATCAGAGTGTGTGTGTATATCGTTGCTATACTCCAATAAAAAGCAATGGAAGCATAATTCTCCGCCACCAAAAAAAATCAGTATTATTCGCTGGAAAATTTATGGCTTCAATTTTTTGGGATGCTAAAGTGATCTTGCTTACTGGCTACCTTCCAACGGGTCGAACGATAACGGGAGAATATTACGGTAAACTTGTGGACCGATTCGAGCAAACAATTCGTAAGAAAAGACCAGGTTTATCAAAGAAAAAATCATTTTTCATCGGAAAAATTCCACGTCCCATACAAGTGTTTTATCCATGTCAAAACTCGCTAAATTGAAGTACGACTTACTACCCCAACCAGTCTATTCTCCAGATTTAGCTCCCTCAGATTTCTATGTGCTCAAAATTTGAAAAAAATCCTTGGTAGTAGGGGATCTCATCAGATAAAGAACCGATAACAATAGGGAATTGGTATTTTGAGGACCTCCAAGAAAAGGATCTTCGGGAAGACAAAAGTACTGGAGCATAGCTGGATGAAATGCATTGAAATTCAAAAGGGATCATATTGAAGAATAGAATTAATTTAAAAACACAGGTTATATTCTTTCATAGTAAGGCCTCGAACTTTTCAAGTTTCCCTTGTATTTAAAAAAAAAATGCACTTTTATAGCATTAAGAATTTTTATTCTCCTCCTTCACATACTAACGACTCAAGTTTCGTCCTTGATATGTATGTTTTTTTTATTTCACAAACATGCAAGTATTTTTCCTTGTTTGCAATGTGACTAAGTAGTAATTATATAAAAATTACACAGTATAATTTACATATATTTAAAAACACGTCTTTACAGTATTTAAATTTATGCGTGTAAACTCATTTTTAATGAAGGCAATACGAAGTAATGGCTTCAACAACAATACCATTAAAAAAATAACAGATTCGAAATCATTATTGTGCTGTTCAAACGAACCGAAAGCGTGCACTCGCAAAAATCGTCAACTGGTATTTGAAACCGATGCAACGGGCATTAAGCGCGCGTTATTTGATACCATTACAAATATATATACACAACATTAAAAATGTTTTACTCGCAAGTGTTTAATGAAAACGACACGGCACGGCGTACGCAACAGTAACGTGCAGTGCACGGAATCCACGGATACAAATCAAAAGTGCTATAGCAGATTTACGATGTAAAATGGCCGTCACAAATGTATTTATGACAATGAAATTTCACATAAAAACAAAACATAAATAATAAATGAAAACGTGGTATAGAAAGAGTTGGTAGCAGTGGCAATGGGAACTGTCGTTCGAGCTCCGGCTTCCGAAACGAATAGCAGATGTCAGCCGCATTAATAATAAATGAATACAAAACCTTTTCAGTTCGAATTATTGTCGAATGCATATTTTAATTTTTACACTTTCTTACTAGATAGTGTTTAGTGTCAAATAATGTAATCTGATAAAAAAGCGCGCGTTAAAATCAATCGTTATTTTAAAAAAAAAAAATAACGTGCTCTACTTCTATCTTCCTCCCATGAATATAAACGCTGATATTACCATTACGAAGCCTGCCTATAACTTATATTTCTCGTTTTATCACAAGAATTTTGGTATTAATATATCAAATTTCATTAATAAAGAAGACTAGGAGAGAAAATCTCACAATACGGTTTACCAAGGTATTATACTGATCTAAAAAATCAATCAAATATTAACAAAATATAAAAGAAATTCAGTTTACTAACAGTAAAAATAATAGAATCACAGTACAGTTTTAAAACTATGACTAAATTCAATTTCATAAATTGTTTTATTTTCTCCCCAAAAAAAAATTTTTTTTGATTTAAAACTATTAAGACGCGAATAAAAAAGTACTCTTTCTCTAGGACAACGCGCCGTCCCACAAATCGACCACCGGAATGGAAAAATTATATATTCCTCATCCTTCTTATTCTCCGGAAGTGCCCCTGTGCGATTTCCTCCTCTTCCTAAAATTGAAAATTTTGCTCGGTGGAAAAAAATCTTGTCGAATGAGGATGTCATTGTCGCCGTTAACGCGTATTTAGCAGACTTTTAAAAAAGCTACTTTTCCGACGGGATGAAAAAATTGGAAACTTGCTGTACAAAATGTAGAGCTCTCAATGAAGACTATATTGAAAAAGACAATCGATTTTTTTCAAAAATGGAGTTTAACTTACTTTTTTACCATACTTATCAAACGACCTTCCTGCATGTATATATATATATATATATATTCAGGTCTGTTGGCAATATTTATCTTGCTATGTAATTTATTATCCAATTTCTTAATATCTAACTTATACCTAAATCTTAATTTTAATATAACTTTGTAGTCTTTTTTAAAATATTTACCTTATAATTAAAACCTTATTTTAATGTCTTTTTATTATGAGTTTTTCGAGTTTCTTTAAGAAAACTTGAAGTAATTTATAATGAAATAAAATGGCTTCAATAGGTTTTAATTCTAATTCGCCATTTTTAGAATTTCTTAAACAATGCATTGCTGATCTGCTGGGAAATATATTCTTAAATTTTCGAAATGAGAACTCGAAAAATCAGTTCCAGATTTTCAACTTTACTCACGTTAAAAATCTTACATTCTATGTTTGTATTAATTTCGTATTTGATTTGTTTTACATTAAAATATAATTTTGAATCATTTTTTGTTAAACTTTTGTACATATAAAAAGTTAATAAATTGTTTTCTCTTTGTACGAGTATATCTCTACCAAGCATATATAATTCTCATTAATCTGTACTATAGATTGATTAATCTATAGGCTCTCTATTAAAAATAAATTTACATCACTAAAATCGAAATGCATCCTTTAATATTAAATATATATAAAAAAAAATATTCAGTGAGCTTAATAGAATTCTATCAAAATTGTACAGTTTCATGTGCACATAAAATTTATCAGTGAAATGTTTTATTTAGAAAAAAAAGTGATTAGTATTTCATGCATAGCCAAATCATTGATATTTTCAAACCGTATCATATATCTTTGTGTTCATCGACTGTAGCAACATATCATGTACAACACGATATTAATCCTTTAATACTACTGTATAGTGTCTGCCACATCAGCATTTTTTTTTGCATCCGGTCCTCATTGAATATGCACTGAATATCAGACAAGTATTCATACGATATTGACAATGTTTTTCAGTGACAGTACCTGAATAATATTCCACATAAAGTAACTTTTTTAATCTCGTTTCAGTATGATCCATATTGGACCAAAACATGTTTTATAGTTTCAAATTGTGTACTGGTGAATAATTTCGGAGAGAGTTGTTATAATTATAAATTTCTAATTACATTGAATAAAACGAAATATACAGTGTATGTTTAATACCTACGATTTTATAATTTTAAAATATCATTTCATTGTTTAAAACAAGTTAATGTAACAAATTAAATGTAAGGACAGTTTAGTACTGCGGTTAAATTTACTGATAAAAATGTATTAAAGCGGGATAAAAGTTATTTTTCTATTAAAATATTTAACAATTGACTATAATACACACAACACAGTTCAAATACAGTCATTAAATTCACTTTCAAAAATTAATTCTTTTTTCATTCTACAAACAAAAATATTTTCTGACCAGTATTCAATAAATGATTACTGATCACCTTTGATTCATGCTTATGTGCATTTCGATGACGATGCACTCATGTTTAGATCGTCAAGGTACAGAAAAAAATATTTTTCTGTTCCTTGGCACTCTGAGGTGTCCACCGAAATGTACATGAACAAGAATCAAAATTGGCTAATAATTATTTATTGTATAATTTATTTGATCAGACTTTTTTGTGGTTTGTGGGATGAAAATTTACGTTTTGATGATTATCTTATAACATTCCTAACCATGACAAGAGAAAATTGAAAATTTCTATTTCTTTTCTGATAAAAGGCTTTTGCAAAATATTATTCATCTATAGGAGAGAGGGGGAGAGAGAGAAAAAAAGATAGATACAGAGATATTATTGAAGTGAAACTTCTACAGCCACGGTGAAAGTGGCGGATTAAGGGAAGAGTCGAACTGGGCGATCGCCCAGCGCCCCGTGAGTGAAGGGCGCTGGGCCCTTGTTGAAGATTTGAAAAATAACAAGCAAACTTAAAATATTATATAAAATAAGTCAAGATATTTTCGGCGAATTTTTATAATATAGTTATCCATTTCATGAATATCAGTTTTAATGTTTAGACATTTAGTAAATACTCACGAGTTCCAAGACAGGACAAATTTTCAATAATTTTCTTATTCCCATATAAGTTCTTGATAAAATTGATATCAGTTGATTGTTAATAGTTTTTATGCTAATTTATATCCTTTATCACTTGTTGTTGACGCATGCACATATTTATTAATTTGGGAAAGACAAGTTTTAAGTCATAATATATTATGTAAGCGATTATATGTTATAACGATTTTATTTTTTCGGTTGCTATTCCAAAAGGGCCCTTTTGATTTCACAGCCCTGGGCCCCAAATATTGCTAATCCTCCACTACACGGTAGCGTAAATTTGATCAGGCGAAACGAAAAGTGAAACGCTTCCCCTAGCAAGAAGCCATGAGTGGAATGAGGAGGAAATGCGTACTCACTACCTCGTCACGTTATGCGCTTGCGCAGTAGATACTGTCCGTAGTGTAGGCTGAGCGCTTTCGCAGTATACTAAGTATCCGCTGTGTGTACGGTGGAAAAATGTAGGGAAAATTCGATGCGAGCGATCACGATGGCAGAGTTAGTAACGTTCGACCCCCCAAGTAATATAATTCACAACAATAAATGTAGAAGTCAGCTCTCACACATCAAAACATTGGTATTTTCATCGCAAATTAGTACTTGATTGAAGAATTTTTTATTAAATATGAAATAAATTACAACTTATTTCTTCAAAAAAACGGTTGCACCCATCGAAATAATTTCAATTTACAAGAAAAAGAATATTTATATATTTTGACAATACAATTCTTATAAGACAGTGGGGTCAAAAATTCTACCTAAGTCGTTAGAGGCGCCACATGGTGCCGTGCATACAGCGAATACGAGAACAATGTATTTTTATGAAGTGTAGTTTTAGTTACCATAAGCCAATAATTTCATTCTTAGAATATCAATCGATGGAGATTGATGAATGAAGATTAAAATATTTAATTTAATTACGATATTTTTACTCAATTTATAAACCGCATTACCGTCTTGTAATCCTAATAACCTAAAACTTATTCACATTAAGAACAATGAACGTTTTTGATATGTAAAAAACGATAATAAGAAGTTTCACTTCCAACGAATGCAAGTTCCAGTCACCATTTGTTTTTAAATATATTATTTATTAAGAAAACGTATAAACTTCTGACAGATAGATTAATTTTAAATAGAAAAGAGAACATTACATATACTAATTATAAAGCTATGAAATAATTTAAGGAATAAATACAATTCGAGCGTTAACTATGAATAATTTAAAACAAATACATAATATTCTACATAACCCAAACGTCTCTTTATTCAATAAGAACAATACTTTAATTTATTGAATGTCTCCTATTCGATTCTGTGCATAATATCTTCATCGTTGGAAAACACGGCCGTACGAAATTAATTGTCTATTTTGAATTTGTGTCATTTGAAATTTGGCAAACGTCAATATCGGATGAGATTACAATACAACAGTTACCATTTATTAGACAAAACATTGAATTATAACAATGTATTCGTTAACATACACTGTTTTCAGGTCTGCTGAAACAATATCAATTTACAGAGTTAATTGTTGAAAACGTACAGGTTAAAAACGGTGAATGTAATGGAACATGTCCTATTGTTTATTTCGGTTTTACGTATTTCTGAATAGATTAAATTGTTTTTCGAAACATAACATGAACATATTTACAGATGATTATTTCGAATATGTTACTCTAAAATTGGCCACTGCCCACCTGAATTGACTTATTTTTTAAATATTGATCCGAAATTATATCTTGTCTTAAAAATTTATTAATAAATTTATAAGTCAATTAATTTATTGAATTAAACTTAACAATTTTAATTTTAACTTTTATACATTTTAAATTACTATTATTACATTGATTTTAATCTGTCACGTTAAACATATAATTCTAATTATATTTATTTTTTGTGTACTGACTAATTCAAATCAGTTAATACTTTTATAATCATTCGTATTAAGATCCCATACAACATGATCTAAATTTTTTAAATTCAACTGGTTCATTTTTATGTTAAATAGGTCCGAATGGCAATCAATTCAAAAAATTCTTTAAAAATGTAATAACGATTTATTAACCCTTTAAGCGCCGCTGTTGCGTATATGCAACATTAATTTTGGAATTTTATTCTCTGATAAAAATATATTTTTTAAAACTTTTTTATATAACAGTAAACATAGATTTAATAGCAATAGAACTATATTATTATTTTTTTCGATTTTTGTGATAGTGAGAAAAAATCAGAATAGATGTAAACTTTGTAAAAACCAAACCATATATATATATATATATATATATATATATATATATATATATATATACATATAAACACTATTTTCTATAAAAAAGGCACTCAATTAATTTGTAGACCTAATATTTGAAACCAACTAGTGAACGAATTGAAAAACGCATACTTTTAATTTCACAAATGAATTATGCGTTCCTTTTCATAAAATAAATGTGATTTTCTAATCAAAAATATTTAATAAATAATTATTAATCATTTTTAATCGTTGTTGATGTAATTGTGTTGTTGTCGATGACATTATTATTAGAGCACTAAAGTACAGAAACATTTTACTAAAATACTGTGATTTACGGAATGAGATAAAAATTCGTCTGTGAAACTATAAATAGTAATGAAAAAGGAATAACGTATTAATGAAATTATTTTATTAAATTTATTACTAACAGTTAAAATCTTTCAATTTATCATTCAATACAGAAAACTATTCATTTTTTTCAAAACCACAACGTATTGACCGAACTAATATATGAAACTACGCAATATTTTCTGACGTTTACTAAAACGTCCATTCTTTCTATACAAATGATTAACCGTATCATAAATTCGTACAGTATATATATATATATATATATATATATATATATATATATATATATATTCGTTATTCGATTAACTGTACAACATAAATAATGCATCGTTTCGATGAAAATATAAACATTTATAACACGCATGTAACTTTTTTCAAGCGCATCGTTTTAAAACTTTTATATAACGCAAATGCCGCTTTGTTATTGGAATTTTTATAGCTGAATTGCAACACGAATATATCCCACGGGGGAACGAATATTCGAACTCTAGCCGGTGAAATCGAAACGCCACAATCTATTCTGCGGGCAGCCAAACTGTTAAAATTGGTTGCCGCGGTAATAAAACGAACAGTAAAATCTTTAATGAAAATGGAAACCGTGTGTGAAAACGATATATATATATATATATATATAGGTGTGAGCGGCTGTTTTTACCGCCACTAAAATAGCCAGAAAATGGAATCATGGTGTAGGCGTCAATACAGAAAATATTAAAAACGTGGCACGTTTGAACAATGGACTTTGTCACGATAACTAAGAATTTATTTGATATATAATAATCCAATTTCGACGTAATCAACGATATCGTGCTAACAAAGTAATGAATAACCTCGTCGTCGATTCGGCTTTAATTGAAATTTTAAATAAATAACAACCACTGTTATTCTATCAATATTTTTTTTAATATTCAAATTGATTTTAATCTAATTAATCGCTCGTTTTCAAAGCGAATGGATTTATATAGAATCTGTTATTGTACTGATTTTATTTCAATTATGTTTGAGTTCGTTTATTTTATATATATATATATATAGGGTGTCACCCCTACTCACTGCGCTCACCCACTTGTCAATTATAAGCATGTACATGTCCGAATGAAACAATAACCATATTTTGGTATCACAGAAGTAACATCTCAAATAAATAAGTCGATTTCATGGATTCATATATAGTTAAGTCTTTTTTATGCGGTTCTGAAGTTATGTGGTACATATTTCATGCAAATTATGTTAAGTAAAAAGCTCTCGTTTTTAAAGTTCTATTAATTGTTGGCAATGCACCAAGTCATCCGTATTTAGAACATTCAAACGTAAAAGTCGTGTTTTTTCCACTCAGTACAACAAGCATGATTCAGCCATTAGATCAAGGCATAATTGCTACTTTTAAAAAATATTAGGTTAAGCGGACTTATCAATTTATGTTGGATAAGGTAGAAAATGTGCCATTAACAGTAACTGATATTTGGAAATATTTTTCTATTTTGGACTTTTTAAATCATGTTGTATCACTGAAATAAGACCACAAACCTCACATGGTTGCTGGAAAGCAGCTTAGCCTGGATGTGTTGCAAACAGTGCAACCATTCAGAAACATCGACATTATCAGCTGAAATCATTACTTTGACACATGCAATTGACGGAGTAGGTTTTGATACTTTTCGGCAGAATGATGTCGATGAATTAGTTATATAGATAATTCCTTAAGTGATGATGATATTATTGGTATTACTTTAGATATTGTCGAAGAGTCAGAAAACGATAGTGAAACAAGAAAACCCTGCCCTCCTTACTGCAAATATAATTCTAGAAGGTCTTAAACTTTGTGATAAATTGGAAAATTGTTTTCTTATTAATGACACAAATTCTGAACGAGCCTTCAAATTCAAACCTGAGTAGAAGAATTGTATGTCTAGATATCGAGAACTGGATAAAAGATTAGTAATATCATCATCGAAAAGTTTAATCACTGATTAAATTGTTAGAAGAAAAAAATCAACACATCATGGAAGAGGCCTTTATCCAGCAGTGGATTAACAGGGGCTGAAGATGATATATATATATATATATATATATATATATATATATATATATACATAAACATATATAAATTATTAAAAAAAAATAAAATATCGAACTGACAAAACTTGTTCTTTGTATAGATGACTTTTACAATCTCATATAACTGCAAATGCAATTTCAAATCTAATAAAAAATTTAATACTTAATATGCATAAAAATTAATATAATCGAATAAATTTAATTACATGCACACATACGTACATATATATATATATATATATATATAATCGTTCAAAAGATCCCAATTGTGTATAATCGAGTAAACAGTATTACATTACGGCTTGTTTAGGTCCATAACAAGCGCGCATTCCACGCGCAGAAAAAAAAGTTCAATCAGCAACAAGAACGCGGTTGATGCAATAATCGTTTTCGTTCTAAATCCTTTATTTCATTTTACTGTTTCCCTCGACGAAAATTATTTCCGCTCTGTTATCATTATACACTAAAAAGACACATTGCAGTATGCCTCGATACAGTCTACAAGGGTCCGTACGTTTCGAAGGCCGGATGCGTAGATGGATGAATCGGGATGGATGGATTGAACGGACGGATGGATGGATGGATATAAAGATGGAGCTGTTCATATCAACGTATATTTACGATCTGTCGGTAGAGTAGCTAATTAGTTCGTTGCTGCGGTTATAACAGAGTGGATACCTAAAAGTTCATCGAGTTTATAGTAGCTCCATGATGAAGGTTTCTGACGTACTTGTAACACAAGAACTGAATCGATATTGTTATTTTCGAGATGAATATAACATGAATATTGTGCCATTATGCGATTTTATACGTTTTCTTATATAAATACATATACATACATTATATATATATATATATATATATATATATATATATAATGAAGAGAGTGTATTATTCGTTTTCGAGTACAAAGAATACACGGCAATTTTCTCCGAAGTGGAAACATATATATATATATATATTATGAATGCATGTATATAAAGTGTAAAAAAATTAATTCGGTACCTTCAAATTGAATCAGCCATAACTCTGTTTTAAGACTCAGCACGTGAATCGTTTTCAGGTAAATAAGATAAATTTCTAAGAGAGTTATTAAATTCTACATAAAAATGGCACACTAGTGCTGAAACTAGTACCATAAAACAGAAACATGATGAAAACCTGATGATCAACGCCTATATATATATATATATATATATATATATATATATATATATATATATAATGTACAAAATCTAATACTGGAAAATACTAGGTACGTGCAAAAATAATTGCGTTCTTTAAGTATTGAGTATAAAAACATATATGTATATATATATATATATCAGTTAAAAATTATATCTATTAATCAAAATAAAGACCATTGACCTGCATACATTTCTCCCAACGGGAAACGAGTTTGTTTATTCCTACAAGATAGAATTCTAGAGTCCTGGAATGAAAGAATTAACGGAAAGCGTTTTGAACTGATGCTTGATCTTTCAAAACCTTCTCTCGTAGGAAATTACTCAAATGTTTAAAAAAATGATAATCTGGTGGAGATAATTCCGAAGAATAAGGTGGGTGAGGTAAGGTTTCATAACCCAGTTCATTCAATTTTTTTCAAGTCATTTGTGAGACGTGTGGCAGGCGTTGTCATGAAGAAGAATTGGTCCTTTTCGATTGACTAATGCTGCCCGTAAACAATGCAATTTCTCATGCATTTTTTCAATTTCCTGGCAATACTTTTCTGTTGCTGTTGTTTCACCAGGATTTAAGAAGTTGTAGTAAATGATGCCACTTGCCGACCTCCAAACATTGACCATAATCTTTTTTTCATGAGCTTTGATTTAGGCAAATGTTTTGGTGCTTCTCCTCAATCTAGTCACAGTAATGAACGTTTCCGATTGTTGTAATGAATCCAGTTTTTATCACATGTGACAAAAATCAAAAAATGTATCATTTTTGTTAGGTAAAAGAAGCGCAGAGCAGATTTCGTATCGCCGAATTGCTTGTTCGTTTAGATTATACGGTGTCCATTTATCCAGCTTTTTTATTTTTCTAATTAGGTTGAAATGTCGATCAATGATCAACATTGAGTTCTTCTGCCAGCTCACTAGTTGTTTTACATGGGTATACTTCAATAATGGTTTTTAAATCATATTTTTCTATAGCTGAAAAACGTCCACGACCCTCCTCATCATCAAGGACTTCGTTTCCATTGAAAAATTTTTGAAACCAGTGTTGACCTGTACGTTTACTAATTGTCTCTTCGCCAAAAATAAATTTGATATTTCGAACAGTTTTTGTTGCTTTACGGTCCGATTTAAACTCATACAACAAAATCTTGCGAATTTGATTTCTTCCATGACTAAGTTAAGAGGTTATATTCAACAATACTAAAGAACGAAAACAACAGACAAAAGCTGAAATCAGTAGTGCTAATTTCATTGTTTACAATGATGTATCACATGAACATAACGAAAGATAACGGTAACTAGAAAAATCGACGCCAAACTTAAAATGATAAAAACCGCAATTATTTTTGCACCAACCTAATAAATACAGTAGCTTTCTCAAAAATTATATATAGAAATAATAAATTATAAAATATGAATAAGAAGAAATAAATCTACTATAGTGTTTTTTTTTTAGATTTATTAATTAACAATAATATGATAAACTAATTATTTTATTTCAGTGAATAAATATTAAAATGAAAAAGTACAATTTATAATAAAACAGCGTTTTAGTAAAAATAAAAGTTTAGATAGCTATATTACCCTCAATTATTAATGTGAACGTGAGTAGTTGAATTCGTATCCGAAATAGTTTTGTTATAAAAAAAATACCTTAAAATGTTTAAGAGAAATTCACTGCATAAACTCTGCTGTCATTAAAGTTAAATACGTGTCTACAAACATACTAAAGCTCGTAACATGTAATTATGTTCAACATCGTATGAAAACCTTATAACCACTAGCGACATTTTGATAATTGTTTAATTAGTAGTTAAAACCGAAACTATGCAAGCAATTTGCATTTACAACTTCAGAAAACTAGTCGACTCCGTATCGCGTATTGTTCCAACCTGTGCACCACTGCCGTTCGTATGTGTTTCGTTTTCGTTTTTTTTCTTTCTGTATTTTATTTATTTTTAATTTACAGCAGGTCGCGCCACACATACAAATGTCAGGTTCAGAACACAAATCTGATGTACGTGCAGAATTAATATGTGGCGGCAAATCGTATCCACTACATGTGAATACGAAATTTCGAAACAAGCAGCGGCGACAGCGTGCACACAGCCAGACAGATGTACGTATGTACATGCATACATGACTTCAGTAATGAATTCTCTTTGAATGCACGTCCAGAGAACAGTATGAGCGCAAATAGGGGACAACGAGTAATGAGACGTACGCGATTGCTTAATTAAAACGTGTGGTCGAACTTGGCAGAAATCTAATGTCTGTGATTCAAATGCACAGTGAGAAACTGCAAAAGTCTAGTATAATTGGATCCATTATCGCAGATATGGGCATGTGCGAAACGTATTTAATTTCTTAATTAAGCGTGGATTTGATTAAATGCATTGAATATGTACAATCGACAATAAAGTTTCGCCACGAAACCACATAAAGTGCAATTAAATATAATAACGCATTCGAAAATAGAAATGTTATTCTCGAATTTTAAAAAAAAAAAAAACGAACTAATACAACTAACTTCACAAAATTTAATTGAAGGAACCAAAGAAGTATTTTAGTGTGTGTGTGTGTTTTTTTTTATAATACAATAAATAATAAATATCAAATAACTGCTATATATGTAAAATATGCTATATTGGTAAACGTGCTATTTGATAAGTGTAGCGGAGAGAGTGACGTTGCGAGGAGGTGGTCTACACGAAAAGGCACATAATTAATTTGTGCACATAATACATATAGTAAAACAATGGAATTAGCTGACAACTGTTGTAGCAAAAAAATCATTTTTATTTTTTTTTGCTACAATTAATTGCATGACGTTTTCTAAACAAGATTTGGTTTACAAAGTGTGAAATTAATATTGTAATTTTGGTACTCCAGTTTACATAAAATCATAGCAAGAGAGTGTGACTAACTTAAAATAAGTATAATAATCATTAAACTGTATAACAAATTAACCATTAATGAGTTAAAGAAAGAGATAATCAAACATTTATATGAAATAACAAATATTTTTATTAAAAGCCAGAGAGATCCTCCCCTCTTCTCGCTACGCTCGCATAACCCCGGTAGGTTCCTCCACCATTCACTTCAATTGCTTTTGTTAAGTGTTAACAATTTTTAAATTAAAAACAAAACAAAGAAATTGTGTGATGAAATTTATGTTTTAATTTTAAATTGAACCGTCAAAATAGTGAAACTGAAAAGAAAACTTCTTGTAACTTATTGTAAACTTAAATTTCTGTGTACACGATATTCATCATTGATTTGTTCTTCTATACACTGAAACTTAATACTCAGCATTGAGGTACATCTGGAGAGACAAACATATAACTGGTCGTGCCCGAAGACTGTTTCATTGGAATCGGTGTACATGTCGATTCGTAAAACATTGGAAATGATCGGGGGATGGAAATAGTTAACATACTACTTGATAAATGTATCGGAAGGTGCGATGTTGCAAGGAGGTGGTCTACAAAAAAAATTGTTTTATGGAAATTTTACGATGGAATTATTTTTATATATATAGAAAGATATTATAAATCTCTTACATAACTTTCAATTTTGGATTTAAAAAAAATCTATAGTAAACATATTTTGATTATAAATTATAATTTCCAAAGTTTATTTTTTCTACCCATATAAAATCTCCGATAAAAATGAAAATAATCGATGAAAACCCATTAACTCTAAAAAGAATTTACAATTTAATGAAGAAAACATTTGATCTTTTTTTCAATTATATGTCGAAAAAATTAAATCATCGAATTTGCTCGTACGTACTCGCACGTACGTCTCTGTTCAAATAATATGACTATATCAAACACTAAGAGACAGCGAAGAAGTCAATCCTGCTACCCTATTTAAAATACCTAACGTAACTTTGTTTGCGTCATTATTGGTATCAAAATGACAGCAATGCAGATCCTTTCTCACAGGAAGTTAAATGTGGCGAATAAGATTGGTTACGCATGGTTTCATTTTCTAAATTCTCAATTGTTTGTTGACAGATTTGGGGACAAGCGTACAATCTCTGTATGAAATGTACAGAAAAAAGTTCGGAGCATCGATTCAAACTTTTAACTACAGTAGAAATGAGTACAAGCAAAACATTTTTTATGCGACATTTAAACATGTTTGTTTTTATTCATTTGAACGATTAAACTTTTAAATAATAATGAATTATAAATTGGATAACACGTACAGATTTCGTAAGAAAATTTTCTGTATCAAACAAATCAACACCTTTACATATTATCTATTTTATAATCAATATTTTATTATACATTTTTTTCGATAGATATACAAAATTAATACACATTCGATTGCTTACCACTGGGAAATATCACTTGCACGACTATTTACCAAATCACATTTCCAGAAAACTTTTTAAGATATCGATCAGTGTTATTATTTCCACAAATGAATTTTTCGTTCATCCATAGATCAAAAAATGTTCAATAATTAATATAATTAATCATTTATGGTCGTTGTTTATATAAATTTATTTTTCTGTTTCATCGCTGTGAATATCATGGCAGTAGCATCTAAATGTGCATAAATAAAAATCCAAAACAATAATCAGTTATATAAAACTTTTGATTTGAATTATAAAAAATGAGACGAGTAAAAAGTTCATTTATGGAAGTCGTTTTAGTCACAGTGCTAAACATATATTGTAAATATATTATTATTTTATCAGCTGTAAACATAATTCTGTGCTATTAACCCTTTGGAGACGGGGAGGAGAAAAGATGGAAACATTTTTAACAAATATTTTTCAATTAATTGGACATTATTTTATTGTAAGCAAAATAAAAATTGCAAATATGTCAGTTACAAGAAAAAATGTTAATTCAGTTCAGCAATTAGAAATCTCACATCTATCTGATATATTGTGGAAAATCTTTGATAATATTCGGGGTAACATAAATCTCTTGACTGAAAACATATACTGGAAAGCGAAAAAATTGTTTACAATTGAAACTTTATAGAAATAACATACGGTTGAGTGTAAAAAATTTTCTTGCCGTTTCACGATTTTGAAGTGGCGACCTAACATTAGCACTATATATTTCGGTTAAGCAGTATGAATAACCTTAAAAACTAGTAATGAACACGATAGTGTCCGAAAAACAGCATATTGGGCATTGCGTACTTTCCACATATCAGCAGAAAAAAATGTTGTCTGGAATGATTTGTGTAACTTCGAAGAAAGGTGCTGTGACGCTTAAAATATGTAAAAATGATAAATCAGTGGAAGAGATTCGAAAATGCATTATGACTTCATCGACTCAAAGCTTCCATCTTTTTTCGACGAGCGATTTTTCAGTTACGTAATAGATAAACATAATTGAAATTATTTTTATAATATTTTTGTAATATTTTTACACTTTTTAATTACTTTTTCACTTACAATTGAAAATGATTATAAAAGAATCGTACAGAATGACACGCAGGCGAATTGTGAATATAAAAAATATTAATTCATTTTAGAATCATAAAATAAAACGTATGTTAAATCAGTGAATACAGCTGTTATCGCAATCGCTTAACTGTGATGAAATGAGATTGAACAGAACTCTCAGTGAGTGTGTTGTCAGCTGAATATAGTCAATGTACTTTTACGGTTGGATAATGAAAGAAATGTTATTGAAATGTACGTAGCAATGATGAATAATCAATTATTATTCAATTTTGGTCAGACATTTCTCTGCGATTTACTAAGGAGTGAAAAATTTATTTTTAAAACTAGTCATACAATTGGTGTAGTATAAACACTTCCTCCTTAAGATAATTGTTTAACTTAATTCCTAGTGTATGCCTTCTCTAATCAATTATTATTCATACAGATATGAAAACTGTTAAAAAATTTAAATTTAACATTTTTTAAACTCAAAATATTGACGTAATACAGAACACAAGCAGATTAATCATTTATACATACATACACACACACATATATATATATATATATATATATATATATATAATATATATATATATAAATATTTAGACACTTCAACAAAAAGAATGATGAAAATAAAATATCATCATATGAATACATTATACAAATATAAATCTTATCTTCTGACATTTCACCGAAAATACAACAAATAATATATATATATATATATATATATATATATATATATATATATACACATATAGTGTCTATTTATATTTTTTCATTTCACTTCCGACATTTCCGACGACTAAAACATACAAAACTTTACATAAAAGTAAACTTTTTTGTAAATACCATTCATGTTTAAATTTGCAAGCGTTCGTCCTTATACAGATTCATATATATACAGATTCATATATATATATATATATATATATATATATATATATATATATATATACACAAATGTATGAGTGTATAAGTATGCGATACGGCCCGCAGGTAAATAATAGGACGATATGTTGGAAGGAGGACATATAAATTGGTACCGCGCTACATATCCCTGCTGATTCGTAATAATTAAAGCCACGATCGAAACCTTAATTAAATGTAAATAATTATTCAGCAATTTGATAGTTAGCGGTTCAGTAATTCCGTCTCCAAAACAACGAATTATATAAATGTGCCAATTAGGAAGTTATGCACACGTATTGCAGACGATGGTACTTGTACAATTAGATATCGATTATAAAAATCAAATATTGATCTTATCAATTATACGAGGGTGATTTGAAAAGTTCGCGGCCTAACACAACATAAGTGACGGTAATATTTTAAACATTCGTGACGCATTACAAGGCGATATCTAACTTTCACATAATCTCAAAATCTATAATTAATGTGTCGAAGCAATTTGTTCCAAACATCAATTTAAATAAAGCTCTTTTTTTTTGGTGCCGTTGTTGAAATGGATAAAGTTGAATATCGCGCGATGATAAAGTTTTTTTTGTCAAAAAAGGCTTAACGCCAACATATATCTTTAAAGAGATGAAAATTGTACTGGGTGATGGGGTGCACCTTCGTATACAACCGTAAAGAAGCAGGCAACTGAATTTAAATGTGGCCGGGCAAGCTTAGAAGATGACCTGTATAGTGGACGTCCGAAGAAATCATCCACAAAGTTATTGCCTTACAGGATAGACGATTGAAAGTGTCCGAAATTGTAAAGGTTGTGGGTGTCTGGATGGACGCGTGTATCACATCCTAACTGAAGAGTTAGGTATGAAAAAGCTATCGGTAAGATGGGTGTTGCGTTTTCTAACAATTGATCATAAACGCATTCGAGTACAAATTTCCTAAGACTGCTTCGATCACTTTAAAAGGGATACGAGTGATTTTATCCGGCGATTTGTGACTATAGATGAGTCTTGGATTCGCCATTACACTCCAGAGTCGAAAAAACAATCAAAGAAATGGAAGCATGGTGATTCTCCGCCACCAAGAAAATCAAAATCTGTTTTATCTGCTGGAAAAGTTATGGCTTCAATTTTTAGAATGCTAAAGGGATTCTAATTGAATACCTTACAAAAGGTGGGGATGAGGGTCAAACAATAAAGAGATAGTATTATACTAAACTTTCGGATCGACTCGATTGAACAATTCATGAGTAAAGATCAAGTATATAAAAAAATCGTTTTCCAGCCAAACAATGCACGTCCCCATACAAGTATCAAAATATCTAATAATTTATTATTGTCTGTTTCGATTATTTTTTTCCAATTTCGTAAAACTGTCTTTTTTAAACAGAAAACACAGAAAATCTCAAGGATAAACAATGTCAATGCCTTTTTGTCAGTCGCTAGGTATAAACAGGGGGATGCACTATGTAAGTTTATTAAATGAAAGTTTTCTGCCTATAAACTGTTCAATAAATTAATATTGTTCATTTTTAACGGTTAGTTATATCAATAACAAAACTCGCTAAATTGAAAAGTAGGAATCACCGCCCCATCTAGCCTTTTCTCTAGATATAGCCTCCTCAGATTTCTGTTTGTTCCCAAAACTTAAAAAAATCCTTCATGATAGGTGACTTTCGTCAGATTAAAAACTGATAGCAACAGTAAATCTCCATTTTGAGGACCACTAGAAAAAAAGTTCCGAGATGGCATGACTGCTTGGATCACTTCAAAAGGGATACGAATGATTTTATCCATCGATTTGTAACTACAGATGACTCTTGGGACCACCATTACACTCCAGAATCGAAACAACAGTCAAAGCAATGTAAGAATGGTGATTCTCCGCCACCAAAGAAAGCAAAATCTGTTCTATCTGCTGGAAAATGTATGGCTTCAATTTTTTGGGATACTAAAGAGATCTTGCTAACTGGCTACCTTCCGATACATCAAACGATAACTGGAGAATATTATGGTAAACTTGTGGACCGATTCGATCAAACAATTCGTGAGAAAAGACCAGGCTTATCAAAGAAAAAATCATTTTTCATCAGAAAAATTCCAAGTGTTGTATCCATATCAAAACTCACTGAATTGAAGTACGACTTGCTACCCCAACCAGCCTATTCTCCATATTTGGCTTCCTCAGAATTTTATGTTCACAAAATTCGAAAAAAATCCTTGGTGGTAGGGGATCTCGTCAAATGAAGAACTGATAGCAATGGTGAATCGGTATTTTGAGGATCTCCAAGAAAAGGATTTCCAGAAAAGCATAAAAGCACTGACGCATTGTTAGATGAAGTGCATTAAAGTTCAAGGGGGCCATATTGAAAAATAAAAGTAATTTAAAAACACAAATTATATTCTTTCATAGTAAGACCGCGAACTTTTCAATTTGCACTCGTATTATAAAATTAATTACGTTATTTTATTAAATAACACGATAACTCAAGCCTACACGAAACTAAAACGAAAACACGTATTTTAAAACTTTCTTTTCTCTTTTACAAAATCACTTTACACATTGACTGGAATATTTTTATTTACAGCGAACCACAATCATGTTCCGTTGTGTACAATTACTTTTTCTCGCCTGTCGTTACACCAACAAAACGACAAAACAACCATCGTCTTTACATTGTTATAAACTTTCTTCGGTCTTACTTTTTCTATTATTTTTCGTTAAAGTTATTACATCGTCATCTTCTATCATAATAGAGACAGTTTTATAGTCGATCATTATTTCTAAAGTTTTTAATGTGTTCACGTAGTTCACACTGTTGTTATTTTCTTATAGTTTTATGTTTTTGTAATATGTCTTCGCTTATATACATACATACATATATATATATATATATATTATGATATGATTTTTCAAATTAACTTAACAACATTTTCAACATTGATTCATTTACATAATAATAAGCACTTTAAATGTAAATATAGTTATAGACTTCTCTCTATAATTATTTGATATTTTATATTAAATATTTATTTATTATTTTAAAAATACAATTACAGTTGAACTCCAATTATCAAGAATCCAATTATCTGAAAAAGCGATTATCTGGCCAGATAATTATAACATATGTATATATATACTTTATAATGTTACACCAACCAAATCATTTTTTTGTTTTAACATAAACCATCTTATTATGAGTGCATGAAATTGAGACTATTATAGAAGCTGTTGCTGGTCCGTCTACATCTAGTGCTGCTACAGAGGATGATGATGTCATTCCTAATGAAAAGCAGTTTTTAAAAATTTATAAGAGATATCTGATTACTCAGATTGTGTTCACAAGGACATCTGAGAATGTTTAAACAGACATAAGAATGAAGTTAGTTAACGACAAAATCGTTAGCCAAATTTTTCGAGCGCAAACAATTGAAGATGAAGAGAAAGAAGGAAGAACTTCGAGCCATTCAACAATTAACCATATTCACTCCATCAAGGCAATTAAAGATATCATGAAATGTTAAGACGAACAGAACGATGTTAATGACCTGAAGAAAGAGGGACTGTTGCGATACATCAGAGATATGGCTGCAGCTAAACCACTTGCTTCAAGAAACAACCAAAATTAACTGATTTTTTTAAAAATATTTTTTTCCTAAACCAAAAAAAAATGTACAAACACATGTACATACTACGTGTAATAATTACATTCAATAAATATCTTCATTACATAACTCAAATAAATGTGTGTACTTTCATTAATTCAAAAATCCATACAACTTGCTTATCCAAAATTTTCGTTATCCGGCATAGCCGACAGAGGTCGTTCTGGATGACTGGAGTTCTTCTATATTTGTATGTCTTATTTGACAGAATTGAAATAGATGAATATAATTTATAAATAACAAAAATTGTGTCATTAAAATTATACTAAAAGACTAACTTTGCAAATTGAATTAACATTTCAAAGACAAGAAATTAATTTTATCAAAATATCTAATAATTTATCATTGTCTATTTCGATTATTTATTTCTATTAGGTAAAACTATCTCTTTCGAAAAGAAGACACCGAAAAGAAGACACAGAAAAGCTCAAGGACAAAAATCGATGCCTTTTTGTCAGTCGCTAAGTATAAACAAGGGAATACACTATGTAGGTTTATTAAATGAACTAGTTTTCTATCTGTAAACTGTACAATAAATTATTATTGATCATTTTTAACTGTTACTTATGCTGATTTAAATAGTGATGCCAACATCCTAAGAAAAATGAGGACTAGAGAACTAAAAGCAAGATTATATATATATATATATATATATATATATATATATATATAGATATAATGATTTGATAAAACTCTTACGAAACAAATATTAATTTCACAATAAATATTGACTTTAAAACTGTTATCAAACAAATTCAACAAGAAAGGAGTGGCATAGATTAACAGGAACAAGTTTTTATATTGATAAATCATGTAATATGAAAATCCAATATTAAAGTAAATAAAACAAGGTTCATAAGCAACAAAATATTTATATTCAGTGAACTCGAATTCCAAGATCAAGAACTGGCCACTGCATTCAACCGAAACGACTATAAAGTACGCAATAAAGTAAAAAAGTAAGCCGAAGAACATAGAAAAAGTGTTTCAGAGCAAAGAATGTTAAACGACCGCAAGCAAAAAAAAAGAAAAGAATAAGAAAAAAATCTGAACGTTATTTTGCCCCGAACGCAAAGAATTCATTTTGATACGTGTAATCTTCATAAAAATAAAAGCACGGAAATTTCATAGCATTAAATAACTGTAAGAGATGTGTATTTTTTCTCAATTTTATATAGAGGTCGTAAGTCCCACCTTACAGTAAGAACCAGTATCAGACGTTTGAGGTAGCGAGATGACACGTAGATACTTCAGTGAAAGAAAAAAATGCGCTATATATTTCCTGTGTGAGAATAGTTCACGCTCCACCTCAGATTTTTCGCCTCATGCTCGTTTTGTTTCTTTATGATCACTCGGAGAACCGCGCAATGAAAAATACGTACCGAAATTTGTGACAGTTAAATAGAATTTTATGATCTACGAGAATTAAATATACTTCACTGTGTACCTGTATCTTCAACTTTAGAAAAAAATATTATATATCACTGTATCTTTTACTACAATTTCTGGTTATCTAGATAATACATGCTACATGTATGTGTATATATATATATATATATATAAATTCATTTTATTTTAGACAATATAGAAGAGAATGAATTTCGTTTGCAGTTTACTTATTACTATAGTTCCGAATTCGTTTATGAATGTAATAGAATTTTTTAATAAAATAATAAATTTAATCGTAAAATATACTTTACCTCTATACCATAAGTCTTATACAAAAACACACATATTTGTTTATAATCTACAAGAGTAAATCAAAAATTAATAATCATCTGAATTCCGTCCTGGAAGAAACTATTTGTACCTCTTTACACACTCTTGCAGTATATTAATAGACTGAACGAGATTCGTTTCTGACTCGTTTAAGTATCATTGGTGAGACATAAGTCGTTCATTACAAACCTGACAGTAAACAGAAAAGTTTAGTGTGAAAACATCCGTCATCGCCAATGCCATAAAAGTTAGACATAACATTCTGTTGGATGATCCAATTTAGGCTTCCACATGAAAGTATTTAAAAAACACAAAATTTGAAAAAAATCATTTTATTTTTTATTTATTCTTTTAGTTCAATTGTATTTTAGTATTGATTGAACTAAAACAGTAAATAAAAAATTACATTTTTTTAAGTTTTGTAATTTTTTTAACACTTTTGTATGGAAGCCTAAATTAATCACTATACACAAGAAAACTAATGGCAATATTTTTTTTGCGAAATGGAAGGTGAGATTTCAGTTCATTTTTCACATAAAGTAAAAATTAATCGAAAGTGACAACTACTATGTTTTTTTTCCGGGAACTGAAGCTAAAAGTCAAAGAGACAAGAGAAAATTCCGTAATATGTGATTGTACTTTAATACAACGCTTGATCACACAAGGCTAATAAAACGAATCAGTGTATTCAAAATCTGAACTTTGGGTCCTGGATCACCCAAAATATAGTCCCGCTTTAGAACTATTTAATTTCCAATCTTTTCGGCTCATTAAAAGACGAGTTAAGAAGAAAAAGTTCTTTCTGATGAAGTAGTCATTAATAAGGTGAAAGAATGGTTAGACAAGAAACACAAAAAATTCTTCAAGGAAAGAATCCTGAACCTAATTAAGCATTGAACTAATTAAACAGAAGTTAGGAAGAATTATGTAGGAAAATTATTTTAATAAAAATCCTATATATAAAATAAGAGTTTTTTTACTTCTTAAATTCGATTTCACGTTTGGACTTGCCTTCATATTATTAGGTGTGAAAATTAACTCTGTGTCTATAAACTGAATTCATCATAACTATTTCAAATTGAAATATTTTCTAACCATTTTAAGGTTTTTATTTACCAATCTTAGCATTTAAAAACTATATATTTTTGCCAAGAAGTTCTCTAATATATCATCAATATCTTCAATCTTTAACGATTAAGTGCTGGATAAATTCTTATCTAATTTATTCCAATCTGAATAACCGAATGCTCTTCTCTTCAAATAACATATATATATATATATATATATATATATATATATATATATATATATATATATATATAACATATAATAATAATTTTTGGTAATAAGGCTAAATTTACTTTCGCGAAAAATATTTCCCTCGCTAGTTAATCGCTCAATTTATTCTAGTCAAATATTTTCAATAATTGATTCTTGTCTGAGTGTTGTTTATGTGCAATGAGTGATATTTTTTCTTTCATAGTTAATGTGCAGAAAAATCGAAATAACGCACTGAAGATGAGAGAAATGGCATTTAAAATAGCATAAGTTTCAACAAAAAAAGTCAATAATTAATAAACATTTTTTTCAAAAAAAAAATATAGTTTGAGGTTAAAAAATAAGTAATTTGTGAAAAGAAATTTATCCACAAGTCAACGCTATATAGCAAAAAAATAACATTTAATTTCATAAAAAATACAAAAAATTTCTTAGAAAAAAAACGCTATTAGACCTTGCAGATTTTTTTGTAAAATTTATAAACTGAAAATAAATGGATTTGATATTCTAATTTGTAAGAATATTTAACAAATTCTGTTAAAAAAGTAATATCCTGATTTTTTGTCTATTCTTTCTAATATTGTTATAAAAATTCGTGAAAAAATAATTTATATTAATCAAAATAAAATAATAAAACATGTAATGCTGAAAAGTTTAGTTTTTATTACATACAGTTGTAATTTTTTTTCTTAAAAAAATGTAATAATGGACGTTTATGTCTGCCACGGGAAGTGTTATTTTCACATTTGTTTCAAGAGATATTTTTCTTCTTTTGAATTATTTAGTATATATTGTCTGAAATGGCTTAATTCTTTTTGTTACATTTTTATGAGAGAACAGTACTGGATCGATTAAACAAGACCGTCTGAATAAGTTTTGATATATTGAGTATAGATTTTAGTTTTCATATATATATATATATATATATATATATATATATATATATATATATATATACATATATACATATATATATATACATATAATATTATGAAATAGTACAATATCAAACAACAAATAAGCCTGTGCATAAAAAGAAAATAGACAAGTTGAGAAGTAGCATTCTTTTAAATTCACAAGCCATCTCTGCTGCTACGTAAAGCAAAGAAAAGATATGATAGGGAAGCATCCCTTCAGCTGAAAAGATTCATGATAAAAAAAACAGTGAGCTAGCTCTCGCTACGCAATACAATTATTACAATAAGCGCATGAAGAAAGCACACTATTCAACATGAAAAAAGATAAAGGTCATCACAGTGGTCGTTCGTGTAAGAGATGTAACGAGGATTGGCTTTTATGGACGACAGTTGCATCGTGCAAAACATTGTTCCGTACAAGAAAAATGGAAATAGCGCAGCGATGGTCGGAAATTCAGTCTCGGTCGACAATGGACGAAAGTTTAAAACGACGGAGACGTATTCACAACTTAAAAATCCCTAAACGACGCGTACCGCTCGACAATGGCGTGTAATTTAAATTTTTATGATCTGCGACGAGTTCTGAAAAGTGTATAAGAATAAATTCATTTTAAAATAGTCTTGCGTGAAAGAGTTGTAAATGTGTACTCAATGGAAATAAAGTCAACAACAAGCAGCCGCTACGTGTCAGGAAACAGATCTAGGACATATGCCCGTTTTTTTGATCAATATTTAAATACTTTTCAACAGTTTGTGAAAGATTTATTTGTGAACGCTTCTATCAACAAATAATGTATTGATCTATTCACATACCAATTAAAAAGCAAACATTTTTAGAATGAGTGAAGAAATCGTCATTCTCTCTGATAAGTAATCATGATAGCCATACAATATTCAAATATTATTTTCAACTTTATTCCAAATTCATAATTAATTGTGATGAAAATGTAGATTTCAAAAATTAAGTTGAAGACACCATAATATAAATACATGATGATGAAAACTTAAATTTAAACTCAAGAAAAAATAAAATGTTCTTGAAAAGTTATTATTATGATGATAAAGTGAACATTGATTAAATAATAATATTTTTTTGTTAAAATTCGGAACTCAAATAGCTAGTCTTGCGGATATATGGTTAAAAAATATTCAATAAATTATTTCTGATTGTTGCTTATGCCCAGTTCGATGCCAATTCCAATATATTCAAAGAGTCGGTACAGAAAAGTCTGTAATTTGTTGAGTATAAAAAAGAATTAATTTGTAAAAATGAATTTATCCAGTGTCAGAACAGTATTTTGATATTACGGTAAATTTTCAGATTTTTAATTTATTATTTTAATTAGATTTACTTGATAACATTTTTACATGAATTAATAAATAAAATTTTAGCTAAAGGTGTGACTAAATGGAAAATGCTACGCCACTGTAATAAAACAACTAAAGGCAGCAAATGAAGGAGGGAAAGTAAAATTTTGGAAAAGATGTATTGCTCTTACAAGACAACACACCTGTTCACAGGGGCAACGTTATAACGGCTTCCATCTATAAATACAGTTTCAAAAATCTGACCCACCCTCCATATAGTAGATCTAACCCTCAACAATTTTTATTTTTTCCAGAATTTGACAAGAGATGTGGAAGAAATTTGGAGATGATGAATATGTCAAGGCAGTAACTCTGGTTCATTTTAGAAGCAGGAGGCGGAGCCCCCTATTCTTCTTTATTTATTTTACAACACTAATTTTGCATTAAACTAAATCTACATATATATTAGATACTTTATATTTTTGTATCAAATATTTTATATTTACTATGAAATTTATAAATATGTGATAAAGTAATTAACATTTATTTGAATTTGTAAGAACTATCTATGTCATTTATAAAATATATTATTCATTGAGAAATTTCTATTTTAAATATATTTATAAACTCTTTCATAAAATATATTTTATAACAAATATTATAATCAATTAATTTTTTTAAAAGTATGATTTATATTAAAGTCAAACACTGATTATGTGTTTTACATAACTTGTACGTTACATGTAGAATAAAAATAAATATGTAATTTTAGAGTATTTTAAGTGCATGATTGGGAAATAAGCTTTCTGATGTGTGTTTTGGTATACGTGTTCGACTTTTAACCCAATCAACACATCAGTCCTGTCCGAAACCTAAATGAGAATAAACTGTAATTTTCGGTGTCGTTAAAAAGCGAAATTCGTAAATAGGGGATTACCATTTAAGGTGTTAATAGAATGTTTATTTTCATTTTACTCCATTAAACATGCAATTATGTTTTTCAAACACTTTTTTTAAATCATAATCGTCAAAGTGAATAAATTCTGATTTATAGAAGTAGCATATATAAATTAATATCTCAAATACTATAAAAGCTTAGTTAATTATTTCAAATATCTGATATAAAATCTAAATTTGTCAGATTTTTCGACTTGTTCTCTACGGATTAAGGAATTTACCAAAATGCCCATACAAAACGATAATTATTACTGAACATTTTGAAAAAATAATAATAGTCTTGGCATCTTAATTTATTTATAAAAGTTGATGTTTCTAGAATAATAATTTCCAGCACTGTTCATTTGTTGAATTTAACAAATGAATTTTTGATTCCAGTAATAAATACATTTATTGTTCTTCAAAAAAATCATTAATTGGTTATTGATCATTTTGTTGCTATGATCGTTAAAGCGCTAAAGTACAAAAAAAGCACTAAAGATGATTACAGCGTCATCAAAATGCGCATAAGCAACTATCAAAAATGATCAATAGCCATTCCTTGAACATTTTTGGCCAGGGAAAAGGTTTATTCGCAAGGGACTAACAAATAAATTTATGAAAGCATATTTAACCACAGTCCAAAAACTATATTTTACTTACTTTATTTTTAAAATATTTCAAACTAAAAATCCCCTTCACATTTATCAACAACTCTCCATGTTAATCTCCTGTTAATAGTTATCTTAAAATAGAAAGATACTAACCTATATTTATTCCAATATACAAAAAATATAACTGCCCATCCAAACCTTTAACAAATTTGATAAAAAATATATATTTATACATTTACTTTTAAATAAACGCACGAATTTTTGTTTAATTGGAACGCCGTTAGCAAACAAGAAAATATTTAATCAATTTCAGAGACAACAATATTTTTTTTATAACTTTTTATCTATCCCCGTTTACATCATGAGCGGATATTTGTGTTTTATGATTCCCTGCTTGATAATCTATTTTTTAACGAGTTTAGAGCATGTGAGATCTATCTGTGTATGTATATTGGTCCCGGTGGAAAATTTTGCATTTGTGAAAGTTTGACACTTGCACCTTAATATTAAAAATACTTTACATATTGTGCACACACATATACATACATTCATATATATATATATATATATATATATATATATATATATGTGTGTGTGTGTGTGTGTGTGTGTGTGTAGATAAGCATTTTAATATTTTTATAATCGTATATTTCTGAATCACATTTTTATTATTACATGTCATATTTTCTGTGCATATTTACAGACATGTTTGAAATGAAAGAGAGAATATTTATGTACAATTTTATTGAAGAATGATTTGATTTTAAATTACTTTTGAAACAGTAACACTGGACAATTTTTAAAATGAATACCAGATGTACAAACATAATTAGCAAATACTGTACAAAATTTCAAATATTTTTTTTTAAAAATAAACATTTTCTTTTATTTTAGAAAAGCCAAAATCTAGATTTATATTTGACGAACAATCATCAAAAACAAATTATGTAATAAAATCCGTTTTAATATCTTTGCATACAAAACTATCCTATAATTTCTTTAAACGCAATTAAAAATATTTATAAATGTTCAAACTGATACTCGAAATGTATTTTTGAAATATATATATATATATTATTCAGTGCTCTTAATCAGTCCGTTCCCTTAATTTCAACTACATCTTCCTCGATTCAAAGAATCGTATGAACATCCGAACCAATTAAATACATGAGGAAATGTGAGGGAAAGCGTTTGTGGTGGGCATTACAAGAATCATGTTGTGAGTTTGCTTTCCAGAGGGAAAGCACGAAAAACTTCATTCAAGATATTCGACCAAGCGTTATGAACTATGATCTTTCGACCGGTAAACGATTTCGCTAGTTGCCCTACACTACAATCTATCGTTAAATATATTTTCAACTTATGTATATATATAACAAGAGAGAGAGAGATTTATATATATATATATATATATATAAATCACATAAAATTAAACAATAAATTATGTGTGTTATTTTCACTGCCAGAATCAAAATGTTCGAATAATAATTTCACACATTTTTACGATTTTATAAATAAAACAGTGATATTAATTCATTCTATCAATATTGCGTAACCGAAACCGTCGAATCAGCATAACTAACTATTGTAATATATCATAAAACGAATAAAAAAAGTCGAACAATAAAATATGGAAATGGGCTGTCCTTAGCTTACCATATCTGACTGTAAAAATTTTATGTTATTAGGCAAATAATAATAAAACAGTGATGATGTAGCAAAAGGTCAACAGTATTTTTCAGTGACGTGACCATTGCAACAGGAAGTTACGGTTTCCAGAAGACATAACCACGTACTGCTAAGTTTTTTGAATTCGTGCGATGCTCTGTGGCATCAGAAATGACTGCTCCGGTCGTCTAACTTTCTTTTTATTCGTCTGAGTGATGCTCAGCTGTAAAATTTAGCAGTTGGGAAAAGTTTTCTCTTCTCGTGACGGCGTCACGTGGTGGTGTGTAGTAGGAATGAGACGAAAGATTGAGTGATATGGTAATAGAAATTGATTGTTTCATGAATTATTGCTAGAGTGTTTGTTAAATATGTAAATAGATCGAAATGTATTCATGGGCAAAAATGAATATTTTTATAAACGAAAACGTACAAATCTTTTTATTAAAATTCACTATAAAGTCTATGTTATAATATCACTTAATTATTATTTATATAGAATAGTGACTAATTGTTTTCTTGACTCATAACTATTAATACTTTTTTACTTTTACCATTTTATAAAATCAAGATTTAGTCTTTTATATATATTAATTTTTTTTTACACAAACAAATTATTTCCTGATTAAAAATCTACAATAAATAGTATATATAATAGGTGAAATAATGACCCTTGATAAAATAACTCGAAATAGTATCGGGTGCTAATATTCTTAGTTGTCGACGCGTCCATAAACCACAAATATAGCATCATCTAAATAGTGACCCACCCAAACAAAAACACAATGCTCTAAATAGTGACTAAAATGAATGTTTACTTCAAAATAATGACTATGTAAAATTCTATTACTGAAATGGACTGAGAAGAATGGAGCAACTAATCAAGAAACAGTAATCCTCCTCAAAGTGGGAAGAAAAATTGCATTAAACGCAAGAATTAAAAAAATTCAAGCGAACCAACCTTACAACCTTTTTAATAAATTACATAACTTATATTCCACTAGTTGAAACACATTTAATCTATGAAAAAAGCGTTATTAATAAAATTAAATACTTATCATGATATAAAATGAAATTTTAATATTTTTTAAGCTAGAAAAAATTTTTAATTTTTCAAATTACCATTCGATATATATATATATATATATATATATATATATATATATATATATATATAAACAAGGTTTCTGTTCAAATGAATGATATGCTATTGCACCTTTTATTTGAATCCATATCGAAAAATACTTGAAATACAGTTATCTCTCTCTCTCTCTCTCTATATATATATATATATATATATAAACATACACATGATATATACGTTCCGTAAATTTCAAAAGTTATAGACAAAATATTGTACTAAAAATTAAACAACAGAACATAATTTTTGTATTAAATTATTATTAACTATGACACTTGAAATCACACGAAAAATTATGATATTGATATCGCAGCAACTGCAATGAATGAGACTATAAAACAATACATCGCAATACAACTGTGTGAGATTATATAGACATACTAATATATGTATGTATGTATATATATATATATATATATATATATATATATATATATATATATATATATATATATGTATGTATATAAATTTATATATATATATGTATATATATGTGTGTGTGTATATATATATATTTCAATATTGAGCTAATATATGCGAGACAAGCGAAGAGAGTGGTGATAAACCCCCTTCCCCACCCTACACCGTGGTCACGCGAGTATATTGACAAGGAGGTAGAGCCCCCTAGTTACTTATATTAGAAGTGTTTCTTATAAATTTTATTTTTTTTATAAAAAGAAACTGAAAAATATATATTTTATTCTACAACTGATTTTATAGTTTGTAACAATTTTAATTTCTACATAGTGTGTATGATAAGTCATTTTTTTTATTTTTATTTCAGAATTTAATATTATCATATATAAAATACTATTAATATAAAAAACTCACTTTTATTTCAATACAGTTAACTGATCCATCCTTCTAAGATATCGAATACATTCACACTTTTATAGTCCACGCCATAGAAACCGGTAAGCACATGGTCGACAATAACTTCTAAAAATTTAATTCCAACGAAATGGAAATCGATGAATTAATTGACTATTATAACAGAACGAATTTTATTACAAACTTTACTAGATCAATCGTACATTTTTTAAATGTTTCTACACAGCACGTGATAAAATTCAATTTCAATACACCGACACTTCACATACCGAATTACACCGCACGAATGAATCAAGATTGAAGGTCTGGGCACATGTACCGTTCGTTTACCAAAAATATTGTATGTTATTTCGATCAAGTTGCATGGGATGCTATTAACATTTCAAATGTATTATATAATAAAGAGGATAGAAACATACATAGACGTTAAACAAAAAAGAATGGGAGTAACACGAATGCACTTTCGAATGTTATTCAGTATTGAATAACACAGAGAAAATATTTTATTTATGAACAGTAATATTTTTGGTTTTTCAGTAATTATATTCATATGTGTAACTAAAATATGATCTTTTAAATGTATTGTATTTTAATATACGTGTATATATATATATATATACATATTAGAATATATGTGAATAAATATAAGTGGGTATGTATATATATATATATATATATATATATATATATATATATATATATATATATATACATACACACACACATAATTTTTAATTCCATTGAATTTTCATCTTAGCTACTGGTTATACACATTATAATTAATCATTGCAAGTATAACAAAATAAAATTTTTAGATGAAAGGAAGTGAATGGTCAAGCAACCCTGCATATATATATATATATATATATATATATATATATATATATATATATATATATATATATATAAAATTCGTTTATCAATACCACAATTAATGCTATTTCAATGTTGCACTTCAATGATTTTATAAGCCTTATGAAACTAATAATGCATGAAAACGAATATTATTTCCAATTTTTAAAAAATATATCCATGCATAAACTAATAGTATACACTTTTGACAGAATATATAAATGCAGTTAAAAATAGACCAAAATACGTAATACTATAGATACATAGTATTACATATACGGTTTATAATATAAAATTTTTAAAGCCTGATTGACAGGAGTCATTGTATAATATATAAATAAATAAAATTATGCGTATTTGATACTAACTTCTACGTGTGAAATATAACATTAAGTACATTTCTACTGAGAACGGTTCAGATGAATGTCGATTTGTAACAAATACTTTAAATTCAGTTTTTATTATTGAAATTTAACTATGAAGAAATGTAAGACTTACGATTTTAAATAAAACAGGAACGCTAAGATATTTTGAATTATATTTATTAAGAACTCATATATATATATATATATATATATATTACAAATACAAGATAATATTTAATGGGTTTGTTGTTGTTATTTACTGTCGCTGCTGGTTCGCTTGACGAACTAAACATTTCTGCATTTTATTATACGAATTAGTTTTTTGGGGATTTTTTTCTTTTATTCTAAAAAAATAAGATAATAATATTCAGTTCTTAACAGATGCATCTATTATTCTTAGTTCTTGGAGAATATTTCAGTAATACAAGTATTTTTGCGGAAGGTAACAGTTATTTCGCGATCCATAGGTTGAGAAAAGTTGCTATAGAACATTACAATAAGGAAAAAATGTACATATAATAATGAATACATGATTTATTTTATAGGAGGTCTCACACAATGTAGAATGAGGTCTCATTCAATGGAAGCTGTTTCATTTAATGATATGATTTCAGGAAAGAATCCTGAACGTTGAATGAGACTTGTCTGTGTACATTTATGTACATATAGATAGAGAGATAACTTTATTCACAAATTGGTTAGAAAATATTCCTATGCATCAGGTTTAAAATGGAGGACATAGGGTTTCAACAGGATGATGAAACAAGCCATACAGCTGATGAAACAATTGATTTATTGAGAGTGAAATTTTATGGTCGCGTTATTTCCAGAAATGGAGATATTAATTGACCACCGAGATCCTCTGATTTAGCATCGTTTGATTAGTTTCTTTGGAGTCACGTTAAACAACATGTGTACGCCAATAATCCTAAAATAATTTCTGACCTAAAAGATAAAATCCGAAGAGTAATTTATGAGATAGAACTCCAGTTGTGTGGGGATGTTATTGAAAACTTTAACAAAACAACGGTTAGTTGTAAGAAAGCACGCCGCGGTCACTTCCACGGTTATAAATGGCATACCTCAACTATAATTTACCATAAAGAAATTCGAAGTTTCAGTGCAAATTCTGTATTCTATAGCAAATTAAAAGAGTGCGTTCTTATTGGAAAACCCTGTATATAGCTTTTGGTAACACTCGTTGTAGATAAAAAAATCTGACATTGAACATTTGTTATTAAAAAGATTATATTGAGTCATAAATAAATATTAGTTATATTTGTATCTTGTTACAATATTTTTAAGTCAACAATCAGTAGATAACTTATCTATTTTATATAATTACATATTTTTGTTGTAATTGCTTTCAGTCTTAAAATAATATTTACATATATTACTAATTCTTTAAAACAGCTGCATGTTTTATAAAAAACGAACATGCAGGTTATCACAAGAAATGCGATTTTGCAAGCTATTACTCATCAGAACACACCCATCTCCCACGTTCAATATATATATATATATATATATATATATATATATATATATATATATATATATATATATATATATATAATTATATATATATATATATATATATATATATATATATACATATATAAATATATATATATATATATATATATAAATTGGTTTCGATCCAAATTCTGTCAATTTGTATTGTCTTTTTTTATTAATTGTGTATTTGACGTGAAGCACGTGAATTTGACACGAGAGCAAATCAATTCGGCTTTTAGAGCTCAATAGACTCTATGCAGACAATGGAGATCCGATCGGTAACAATTAGTCTGTTCATGTGTACGAATAAACTACGACCGTGTGTGCAATTGTGTGCTTTTTTCCCCAAACGAATATTCGTGTGCGTGTATATGACTGTGTGTGTGTGTGTATATCGATGTCGGTGTACGTGTGTATGTATCAATTGAAAATCGAAAATGCTTCCAACAAAGATGTAATTATATTACCGCAAGTTGGTGTGTAATGAGTGTGTCATGAGCTTTGTTATTCGAGTTGAAATTATATACCGATATGGTGGTACTTGTTTCATTAATTGCATATATTCATACATATATATATATATATGTATATATATATGGTTGGTGCAAAAATAATTGCGATTTTTACTATCGAGTATAAAGGCGCAGAAATTAGTTAAAAACTACATTAATTAATCAAAATAGAGACTACCGGCCTGCACACATCACTCCCAACAGGAAACAAGTTTGTTTATTTCTACAAGATAGAATTCTGGAGTCCTGGAATTAACGAATTTACCGAAAGTGCTTTGAGCTGAAGCTTGATCTTTGAAAATCTTCTCTTGTATGATGCCACTTGCCGAAGTCCAAACCGTGACCATAGTCTGATTTTCGACTTATGATTATCCAAACATAATACTTCTTTATTTAAAAATCCAAAAAGGCAACTCTTTACCGAAAAAAATAATATGATTCACCTCACTTGTGGATACAATTTCACCAATTTTGTTTTCAAGCAAAAATATATGTTTAGATTTACAACGTCTACCTAAGGATGACACACTTACCAAAACTAGCAGTTGAAAAGACACTTAGCTCGTCGAAAAGGACGAAGACCGACAGGATAATGTATCCGATAGGATCATGCGTACAAAAACAATTACAATTACAAATAATTCATTGAAACGATTCCTATTAACAAATATTGATTTTGTTACAAATGAAGCTAATGTATATGTCCACATATAGCTGCATCGAAAAATGTACAGATTAAATAATTATTAAAAATGTATGGACGTACAAATATATTGTAAATAATTAATGAAAATTTTGAAACAGATACAATTTATCAATAATAAGCGGTTTATTATTCGGTTTTTATTTATTTAATTGATCAATTAAACAATTAATTATTTTATAATCTTTACATTTTATACATACATACATATATATATATATATATATATATATATATATATATATATATATATATATATATATATATATGATATTTGTACTGAACGTAAAATATAATTCTCTGGTGGAGATGAATTGATGGCGTACATTTTTTTAATCACAATCACAAAAATGTCATTTGATTAATTCGTTCAATCTAAAATATGTAATGAGTAAAATTAATAATAATAAACTAAGCAATTTGTTACAGGCCGATATGTATTTGAATAAATGATGTGTACAGATCAAAATAATCATTATTGGAATTTATTTTTTTTTTAGAATTCAGCCCATCGGATGTTCAATAATGATGTAAATTGATGAACGGTCGTTCCTTTGCAATGTATTTTACAGGATGAAATAAACTCATTTATAAATATAATTCATTTTTATTAAATAATAATAAATTTCGGTCGTTCAATATGATGAGAAATTTAACAAAATGTACTCTCACCTTATATTTATATATATATATATATATATATATATATATATATATATATATATATATATATAATTTATTTTCAATATTGAATTTTATTAAAGTACAGAGCAGTTCTCATCTTAAGAGAACGTGACAAAACTCATCGAATTTTTATTTATTACTCATTGATTTACGGTCCATTTTAGAAGACCATTTCAAATTTATATATATATATATATATATATATATATATATATATACATATATATGTACATAAAATCTACAGCGCTTATTTTTTTTAATACTGCGGATTTTAAATATTTCTTAAAAATGTGTTGTATAATATATAAAAATATTTTTCAATTGAATCATTAGAATATTATTTATTATTATATTTAAGTGTATGTTGTTTTATTTATTTTTGAAATTTGAATGTTTTAGGATTCTCAGTATGATTAAAATCAACCTTTAATATCAATTGAATATTTTGAGATGATGGTCAATGGATATTTCCCTTAATAAAAGTAGAAATGAAATAGAATCGATTAAATGTAATCAAAATATTTTTCAAACCATATACTAAAGGAAAAAACATAATTCGAATGATTTATGTTTAGATTTAGATGGCAACAAATCAAATCTAAGGAAGTATTAGATATATAAATTAATTCGGTGCCTTTTTTATAGAAAATAAATGTTAACAGGAAAATGGAATACATTTCAATCCTCAAAATATCCCTCATTCTTTTGTGTAACTTTTCTGCATCTATTGAGTAACTGACGAATCCCTTGTCGAAAAAAAGATGGTGACTTTGAGTCGATGAATTCGCAATACATTTTGGGACCTATTCAGCATTATCTGTTAGCATTTTTTGCATATATTATGCGTCACAACATCTTACTCAAAGCTGAATAATTCATTCCCGCGGCTTCGACTGTATTTTTTTCAACTGGAATGCAAAAAGTATGTAATGTCTGATATGCTGCTTTTTGGACGCCATCGTGTTCACTGCTGTTTTGTGAGGTTATATCAACTATTTGGACATGATATATAGAGTTTTTAAATGTTAAGATTGGCACGTCAAAATCCTTCCGAAACGACGAGAAAATATTTTAATTTAAACCAGAATTATGACTGATTCAATTTAAAGGGTCATAATTAATTTGTACACCTAATACATATAACAACCCTATAGACTTCACTAATAACTACTCTTCTATCATTTCTATTCAACTTTTTTTGTTATTTATGGAGAGAAAAAAAATTATTTGTAATTTTTTTTGCTACAATTTGTTGCACGGTCGTTTTTTAAAGATTTAGTTTAAAAAAAGTGTGAAACTAATATTGTGCGTATGCACCGCTATGAATTGATGACAAACTATTTTTTGTACTCCAGTTTACATAAAATCATAGAGCATGAGGGTGTGATTAACTTAAAATAAGTGTAAAAATCATTTAATTGTATAACGAATAAGCATTAAAGAATTAGAGACGATCAAACATTTATATGAAACACACAAAATATTTTTATTAAAAACCAGAGAGAAACGTCCCCTTCTCGTTACACTTGCATAACCACTGTGGACTCCGCCTCCGCTCGATTCGCTTGCTCTCGTTAAGTGTTAACAATTTTCAAATGAAAAATGAAAAACGAAATGAAGATACTGTGTAATGAAATTTATTTTTTTGACTGAAAATAGTGAAACTGGAAAGAAAACTTACTGTAAACTTATTCTAAAACTTCTGTGTACACGATATTCTTAATTGACTTGTATTCTTCAGTACATTGAATCTTGATACCCTGCTTAGGGATACATCTGGTGAGTTCAACATAGAACTGGTAGTGCCCGAATACTCTTTCATTTGAATCAGCGAATATGACGATTCGTGAAACATCGGCAATGATCAAAAATGAAAACAGTATCCGTGGTTCTTATAGAGTGTATCGGGGGGAGCAGCGTTACGAGGAAGTGGTCTGCACGAAAAAAAGTTTGTTTCATGGAAATTTTACGATGGAATTATTTTTTATATATAGCGATATATTGTTAACATAGTGTATTCCATTTTTCTTCACATTTAACATTCAGAAAAAATATATAACTCAGCGATCAATTCAACTCACATGAAATCAAATTTATATATACTGATTGTATTCAGTTATATTTATTTTTAATGGTCTACATTTCTTTTTATTCCTAAGTAGCCTCTCTATATATGATGATAGGTAACTTACATTCTAGTTAGTTTGTAAAGAGAGTAAGACCATAAGATTCATATTAATTCATCAACTTTCTTTATCTTATATATATTTATAAGTATTACATACATACAGACTCTGTTATATCACCTAAAGATAAATAAAGCACACTGTATTTTTGCAAACAAATATCCAACAAAAGTTGTAATATAACATAATACACGTTCATTCATTTGAACTTCACACACATTTCGTTGTATTGTTGGAAGTTTTATGTGAGTCACATCGATATAATATATTCTTCGTTTATTTCTACATTCATTTACAGACAATGGGTACTTTTAATACGTTCCACGCATAATATAGCAAACAGTCTTACTTTCTGCCTACTGCATTGTTTTACTTGCGTTGTATAAAAGACATACAATTAAAATATACATAACTAAAGCATATAAACTAAGCTCATTAGAGTCGTCGTTTTTTTTATATACGACAAAAATGTTGAATAATTTTTTTTACTATTATTAAAATTCCAGGACTGCGTCAAAACTACAATAGCGGCTTACAAAAGTGTAAATGTGTTTTATGACAACTATTTTTTTAATATTTTTATAGCCATAATATATTTAATTGACGTTTAATTAATATTGTTTAAAAATGTTTTTAATTGATAATTTGACATTGTCTTTACGATTTTAACATACGTTCAAGTAACTTTAGACTAGTGTTTTTCAATAATTTTTCTGTAAGGATCAAAGAAAGTGCCTTACAAAAAATATTAGTCATAATCGACACGACCGTATTTCATTTTTTTCAAATTGCACGTCTTATCATTTTAGTCGATTCACTAAGATTATAGGAAACGAATTAAAAATAAATATTTTTATTGTTTCAAAATATTATAGAGTGAGTATTGATGAATTATAAAATCTAATAAAGGTGAAATTTCAATAATATTAATTCCTTTTACTGCAATTTATTTTCGGGTAATATTGCCCAGGTACACAATTTATTTTGTTTAGTTTCAAAGATCAATGGATAACATAAAAACTTACAACATTGTTTCTCAAACAGTTAGTTATTAGTAAACAGCAATATTTATATGAATAATGAATTATTATGAAAAATTTGATGAAGAACTCGATTTTGAGATAAGCCAAGGTTGGCTAAGAGACTTCAAATCACACTATGAATTTTGACAACTCAGAGTTCACAGAGAAAAAAAACTTTCGGCTAATGCAACAGCTGCAGATATTTTACACTAGATACCTGGTTGCTCAGATTGTGATAACGAAGACATTCGAGAATGATTCTGAGAATAGAGATGAGAATGAAGTTGGATACCAGATTTTAAATGACTTCAAAATCGTTAGCCAAATTTTTCGAAAGCCAACAATTGAAGATGAAGAAGAAGCAAGAACTTCGCGCCAATCAACAATTAGCCATGTTCATGCTATCAAGGCAATTAAAGATATCATGAAGTATTTTGAAGAACAGGACGAGGATAATGACCTGAAGAAAGAGAATCTGTTGCGATACACCAGAGATATGGCTGCAGCTTAACTACTTGCTTCCAAGAAACAAAAAAATATACATGATTTTTTTCTAAATATTTTTTTAAATCCAAAAACTACATGTAAATATATATATACATACATACTATGTATGAATATTACACTCAATAAATATCTTCATTACATAACTCAAATAAATGTGTGTGCACCTTTCTCATTAATTCAAAAATCCATACAATCTACTTATGCAGAAATTTCGTTATCCGGCATAGCCGTGACAGAACTTATACAGGATAACTGGAGTTCTACTGTACATCGATTATATTCAGGCATCATTATTCTCAATAGTCGGCATTTCTTTCCGTTTCCATCTAAACTCACTATTGATGATTAAAAATAACTTATATTCTAATTAATTTATAAAAACAGTAAGTACAGAATCAGTATATGATAGGAATAGCAAGAAGAATATTCTGGATCATTTATTCCTTCTCTCATCACATTTATCACTTTCTCTATCTTATATCTGTAAAATAGTATTAGATTTAGATGACATCTATTACATAACGTAAAAATATTTTACACACTCTGTATATATTGTCTCTGTGTACCTGAAACATCCTGTAGAGCTTGGGATCGTATAATATAAAATGCGTTTATTTATAATTTTTTGTACATAAAATAAAAATTACGAAATATTCTGATTTGATCTTTGGAATTATATGAAAATCTTATTAGCCACTTTACATAAAAACGCCTGTAAAAATGCGTACTTCAAAAAATAAAAATCTAGAATTTACCATTTATATAAATTATAACCGTATAATAATACAGACAAATATGTGACATCAAAGAAAGGTAATATACAATTAATATATTCATACGTATAACTAGTATATATATATATATATATATATATATATATATAATGGATTAAACCATACTGTAGGTAGATATGATCTTAAGAGTTTTTTTATTAACGCTAGTGTAAAAAAAAAAACATAAAAATCATACAAGTGTTAATTACGATTTCGTCACTACCTCTGAGATATTAAAAGATTATAACTTGTTTATTCGAAGAATTGACGCTGAATCGCTGTGTAAAAAAAAATAATAATAAATCAAATATTTTTATTTAGGTTGTCTTACAATATTGACAGAATCGAAAGTTGTGAGGAGCTGCAATAATTGTCTTTGTGAAATAATCAATCATGGATAAAAGAACAAGAAAATATGTACAAACCATAAAAATGGATCTACCGGGATGAAAACGTAAACGGATCTTGTACAATACAAGACATCCGTAAGTTTCTTTACAATTTTCATACATTTGTTCAACGTACAACAAGACAAATAACAGGATTTACGAAACTAAAAGCCGCTTTTCTATTCTTCTTCAGTCGTAAAAATCGTTCAAGTCTTGGACGTGAAAGTTTTTCACGAGAACGAGATAACAGTTCCGTATAGAACTCATATCTACTGTTTTGTACAGTTAGTTTAACAATTGATACACACATTTATATATATATATATATATATATATATATATATATATATATATATATGTATGTATTCTTAGATAAAATTCTTAGGTAAAAGTTAATATACAAAATGTTAACAGCTAATTAATTACATTAATAATACTAATAATAAAGTTTAACAATAGTTACCACAATATAAGGATCACTGGCATATATGGGAATAACTTAATTAGAAACATTTAATTCTACATACGTGATTATTATTAAGGTCATTTTTCTACATAATCTTCCCCTGCCATTCTATCTATTCAGTAAACAGTTAATGAGCTTGTGGATTCCTTTCTGGATGAAACTCTTTAATTTCTTACATAAAAACATCCTCACCGATATTATTTTAAAAATGTTTAACCATTTCGCTGCTATAGGCGCCTTTAGACGTTTAACTAATATCACCTGATAAGTGATATGAGCACCTTTAGGCTATCAATTGACATTGTCGAAATGGTGTTGTTGACCGCTAAGGCGTGCCACCTATTGTGTCAGTCAAGGCTGCATGTTGACCGTCTGCCACGTACGCACTAGATTAGATTTCGCTGTGACGCAAGGGTTAAAGCTATGGTAATTTTAATCCTAATGGAAGGAAAAGAATATATGGATTGTGACCGCTGTGAGAAAGAAATCACTAGTCTTAACAAACTTTCATGAAGAAATTTTTAAATGTAGTGAAACCCATATGTAGTTTATCTGTCTTATTAGAGCTAAATTACAAAATATAGAAAATTATATATTGGTAAAAGTCATAAAATATCACTTAAATATATTGAAAAGAGACAACATTTTACAAAAGAGCTGTTATCGTTTGAGCTGGAATACTTATTTTTTTTAAAAAATAGAAGAGTTTCATTTGAAGAAGCAGGTATTAGTTGATTCTGAGAGAAATTACCAATATACTATAAATAAAATTAAAAGAAAAAATAAATGTACTGTACTTAGAAAAAACTCTCAAAGATTTAAAGAGAAAGAATTACTAGTTTTTCATGCAATCATAAATCACTTTAAGAATGAAGCGCATATTAAGACGTTAGACAGAGGACAAAAAAGAGCTTTAGTTTCTTTCAGATTTTGAACGTCTGAATGGAAAAATAAAGTAAGTTTGAATAGGAAAAAGGTAAGTGTATTATGACGGAGAACAGAAAATACTGACAATATTCTTATCCAATTTCCAAGGAACTGATATGAAAAAAAAAATATGAAATAAAACAAATAGTACTGATTATTTCTGAGAAAAGTTTAAATGTGAAAAAACAACACAATCAAAACTGTATATAAATACATAACATCAATAACCAAAAAAGAAAATAACAGATTTAAGAATAAACTCCATACCTCAAACTAAATTCTACTTGCTACCAAAATATATATTTTTTCCTATTTGTATGTCCTTTTATATGATGATTCAGCTGTAAAAGTACTTCAATAAACGTAAAAACACCTAAATAAAACTAAGGACTACTTTTTATCCTTCGATCATAAATCGTAAAAGGACTAGATGTGAACTTTTCACTACATAAAAAGTATCATAAATGAGATTAACTCAAGCCCATAACTGAATATATGCAAAATCGTTATATATATATATATATATATATATATATACATATGAAAGTAAAGGTTATACCGAATGTTACACTAGACACATTTTAATTTTTTAAACATATTAACGACTTTTTAATCCAATAATCCAACATTACTTTTTATTATCATTTTATATATGTATAGATTAGATAAGAAATTGATATTTTTATATTTAAGAACAAGTTTTCTCTCCGTTAATCGTAAAACTATTAAAATATTGGATATAAAAATGTCTAGTACCAGTTAAAAATAGATAAACATGATTACAGTTTTAGTGATCTTAATCTTGGCAAATCACCTGAGTATTTATTTAACACGACCTGTTTCAGTTTCGCAAACAGTTTGTTAGATTTTATTAACGAGCTGCTTTAGAAGAGTTTCAAGAATTAAAACAGATTGTGGTAGATAAATACTTAAGTAATTCAACCATAACCAATAGCACCAAGACAATTCAATAACTCAAGAATAGATATAAAAACACATTTACAAGTGAATTTTTCTGTTGCACCATAAACGATAATACTTTTTTCTGATCAAAAATGTTCAGTAAATGATTATTGATCATTTTTTTACTGTGGCTTGTAGGCATTTCGATGGCGATTCTTTCATCTTCAAGGGGATAGGGTACATGAAATACAGATTTTTCTACACCTCAATGCTTTATGTACGATATCATCGTTCGGGCGCTAATGACCCTAGCTGTCGAAAGGCCCTAAAACCCCAATAACCAACCAACCAACGATGTCATTACCATCGAAATGCACATAAGCAACAATCAAAATCAGTTATAGAATATTTTTGATTAGGGAAACGTAGTTTACAAGCTGAAAGAAATATCCTCAGAACGGTACAGAAAAATCTGTATTAAAATAGTAGATATGAGCTTTATGGACAGTGGATCGTCATCGAAATGCGAATAAGGACCAATGAAAATGACCAATAATCATCCATTTAATATCTTTATTATAATTTTTTTTTGTGATTGGTGGTGTAAGTGAGAAATTAATTGATGGAGGTCACAAATCATAATACAAAAAATAAATATAAGATTAAATAAATTTCTACTTTCATTACCCAATTAAATTCTGTATCTTGCTCGCAAAACTTAAAAAAAAGAAATGTTTCTTCAACTGTTAACATTTATTTACACTCGAAATAACTTTTAATGTAAGATTTTTAAATATTATTCTTTTATTTTGAATAAAAATTACAGCAATACGTATTTAATCTTGCAAATAAAATGAGAACGTTATACTTAAATTTGTATACAGAATTTAAAATTATAAAATATAAAAATAATTAACAAACATTAATATAAATCAGGATGGTTGTCTTTTTTAAACACTTTTTCATGTGTACATAAATAAATAAATGACACAGATATGAAAGATTTTACAGTTATGAATTATTCATCTCTTTTTCAATCATAAAACTATAAAAATACAAGATGTGAATGTTTCTACTTGACAAAAAGACGAATGATTATACATAATTGGCTCAAGTCCATAACTATATATATATATATATATATATATATATATATATATATATATATATATATATATATATATATATATAAAGTATAGAAAGATCGAGGAAAAGAAGAAACAAATAGAAAGAGACAAAGAAGCGCGAATAGAGTAGTGTATCTCTAGTCAAACGAGTTCAGTCTTAGACAATACGGCGCCAATCACTGTAAAAATGTACAGACTTAGTGGTGCCTTTACACAACATAAATATTTATTAACAACATATATATTATTAAAAAACGTTTATTATATAAAATTGGAATGTGGGTATTGGAGATAAATGCAAACTGTATTTTATGAAAAATGATTTTTTTGTAAAATTAATAAAGTAAATCTCATACTTTATAAAAATCTGTATTTAAACAAGTTATTGATTTTTTTTAATATATATATATATACATTTTTATCATACATGTATATAATGTAAAACAATCTTGAAATATTCGATTATATAAAGATAACGTCTGATTTGCAGCTACGGGCGCCAAAATCACAAATTACAGGTGTGCATGTAATTATCTGTTTGTAAACTTGTTTTGTGCCTTTTTTAACTGAGCGACTTCGAAATTTAAACCAACTGTATATTACATTCCATATACAATATATTTTCTTACCTGCTCATAATAGAAACGATTAAGGTACTTAATATGAAAGGAGAAATGTAATTTTAACGTATTTGACCGTAGAGCAACTGTCAGAATTTGATTTGAAGTTTTTTTTCCTTTTGTCGTTTTAGATAGAATTAAAATATACGAACTGTAATTTACATATCTATATACGAATATATATATATATATATATATATATATATATATATATATATATATATATATATATATAGATAGATAGATAGATAGATAAAAAGAAAGAGAAAGAGAACAGTGGTTCATAACCGAGAGTGTCTATTCTCTACGGTGTGACAAATAACTAATTTTTTTGTAAATAAAAAACTACTGTAATTTTGAATAAAAAATTCTAGAACATACTTTAAAATTCAAAGCGGTACGGACTGTAAAAAGTTTAATAGCTAACTGAAAGTATTATTTTTAGTGGTTAATTCATATATTCAAGTTACTGTGAAAACTATGTATGAATTCATGTATTCATTGTTGTTAAATAATGGTATAAAATATTATTTTAAGCATAGATGTACATATATTTTAATAATAAAGATGTCATATACATTGTAAATGTAAAAAAAGACTATAAAAACATCTCTGTATTTGTTTTTGTTACTAAATAAAAATGTGAGATGGAAACTTCAGACTCTAAGGAACAGATTTAGTATAATTACTATTTATCAGGTTAAAAATCTATAACCAACATAAAAAGTTAATTCTATCTCTAAAGAACTTTTTTAAAAAAAGTTCTTTAGAGATAGAATTAAATAAATAATCCATACAAAAGAATATAAGTCAGGATCCAAGCTTGTAATATAAAGTGACATAATCCGAGAGAAAAATTGAAATCGTTTACAAAAAACTTTAGGCTGTGATAAAAATCTCGAAAATATCACAGACAAGTGGACCTCTGCAAAAAAAACATTTATGTCTCTACAGAAAAATATATCAAGATATGATCATTTAAACAATCACACGTGTGAAAAGTCTGGGAGAACACTTATAGAGAACTCTGTGTCAAAATATGGACTCGTAAAACTTCTTAAAATGTGTGAATACAAAATTAAATCTTGTATCGTTCTGAAGAGAGATATGGATCTATAAACTATTACAATGTTTAGACTCAATAAAAAAATTGTGTCCGTATAATGAAATATATATATATGGAGATAAGGAAATTTAAACTATTAGAACTTGTAGAGAAAAAACCCATAAGCCCTTGTTGAAGACTTTATATCGAGAGAGATATCTATAAAATAACGCAAAATATCTTAATTCTGTTAAAAATGTCGGTAAAAAAACTCTATGTCGAAATATAGATATCTCAACTATTCGAAAGTTTTATAACACGAAATAAAATATTCATATGCTATTATAAGTAACTGTAACTGCAAATATGAACCTGAAAAGTATCTGAAAAAGTCTGTACACTGAGAAAAAGAAAGCTTGCGTCCGTGCAAACAACTGTGTGTAGAAATATAAGCCTATAGATAAAATATAGGCCTGTAAAGTGTATCAGAGTGTCTTAACTCTTGAAGGGGAAATGGTTATATTCGTAAAAACAACTGTATATCAAGATATGAGCCTGTAAACATACACAGAATATTAGAATTCCAAGCAAAAAATTCGTGAGTCCATAGAGAAAACCGCATATCAAGATGAAGGCCTGTCAACTATTGACCATCTTAGACTTGTTAGAAAAAAATTCGTACATCCTTACAAAGAACTGTGTATTGAGGTATAGACCTGAAAAGTATCTCACAATGTCTAAACTCCACAGAAAGAAATCATGAGCTCATAAGGAAGACTGCATATCAAGATATAGATATGTTAATTATTAGAGAATATCTGAACTCTTAAGAAAAGAATCATATGTTTATACAGAAAACTGTGTATCGGAATTGGAAGCTACAAAGAATCTCAAAATGTACGAATTCCGAAGAAAAGAAAGACATATGCTCACACGGAAGACTGTGCACTTCGAATTATAGACCCTTAAAGTATCAAAGTCTTAGAATTGTGAAAAAAAAATCGTAAGTCCATACAGAGAAGTATCTCGAGATTTGTGCTTGTAAATTACAATCTCAAACTTCTAAGGGAAAAAATCTTTTTGTATAGATATAGAGGACAGTATATTGAGATGTAGACTTTTAAAATGTCTGAGAAAATTTGGAGTCTTAAAAAATGTGTGTTCGCAAAGAAAGTTTTATGTTGGAATATAGCTAAATTAAACTTATGTGCAAACGATTTACGTTCCCATTTCAGCTTTTAATTGTTTAACCATATAAAAAATTGTTTAGTTTTTATTAATTTCGAACTGATTTTATTCATTAAAATGTCTAACCATTTATATATTTATTCTCTGTAAATAAGAGTGTAGTAAATCTTAAATTCATTCTTATATATATATATATATATATATATATATATATATATATATATATATATATATGTAATTCTTTCGATGACGAAAAGAAAGTAGTCTTCGAAATATGTACAGTTGATACATACGTGTGTGCATTATTTCCGCATGAAAGAGTGTGTACGCATAAGACATAACAGGTGTATATATCCACTTCACTTACCTTCAAGTTCAACAACTTTACCAGCACGTTTCAGCGCTTTGACAGCTTCGTCGTGAGTCGCTTCCCTCAGATCATTGCCGTTCACTGATAATATAGCATCACCCACATACAACTGTTCCGTCAGATCGGCAGCCATGCCTTTGAAAATCTTACTTATGAGTATAGGCATTTTGTTCTCCTTCCCGCCTTTAATCGAAATCCCCAGTCCATTGTTATCGGACTTGACGACACGCACATTACGTTTCTGATTTGCAACGGAATCAGGAACGTCTGGTGCGTCGTTCAGCCCGCTAGGTGTTTCAATATTATTGTTTAACGTGCCGTTCAGCGTGGTCGTGTTCTCGTACGATTCGTCCAACGTTATGCTCAGATAATCTTCCTCTAATGTAACATACACACGGAACCATTGTCCACGTACGTACGTTTCTAGTATACCTGCCTTACCGTATCCAGTCATTGTTGATTTGATCATTTCACTCATAATTTTCATTCAAAAAAAAAAGAAAAAAATACACAACTCACTACTAAACACTGCACACACTATATACACACTTTATTAATTTTTTTACTCTCTGAATCGAATCCTTGCTGGATGTTAGCATCTCTTCACACACTACAAACACTAACAACACTATTTATGTACGTGGAAATGTATTTTAAATTCCAGTCGACACGTTAATACAAACATGAAAACAACTCACCGGTGCATCATAATAACAGAACGTGTAATATAATATTATGCTGGCATATGATCGAACTGGCCCACTACGATCTAATATAGAGTATCCTGATGTGATCTATCGTTCACAGTATCACAGACGCAGACGAATCTGAATTAATTGGCAATTACTTTAATTATAATTTCATGATATCAGTAGAAACATTGTTATCGTAAACACGATACACGAGATATAGCGATACAACACGTATGACGTCTGCGTAGCAAATGCTTAGCATGACAAGTGGTGGCGAGCGATGTGAGCGCTCGCTATATATTGGTGTTAAGTGGGATAACTGAAACGTTCTATATGTAGTGTCTGACGACGATGCACTGACATCTGTACACTGATCGGGAACGTCTCTGTTTTCTGTTCTTAACTATACTAAGTGTGTTTCTGGACTTTCTCATTACTGTTTTTTTTTTATTCTTCATTTATTTTATTTTCTTTTAACTACAACCCTCTCTTAAAGCTTATATAAATTAACAGCTTTCGGACACATATTCCATAAATCATTGCATGCACGAAAGCAACAGATATACTCTAATTCGAACTCACACCACTCCAATCAATAAACCGACACGTTAATTACATACATATCGTTTCATTTTGCATAAATTTATAATTATTAATAATCAGAATACTAAAAAATGTCGTTTACTTACAACAGGAAATAAATGCAATATTGAAAGAGACAAAAATTATTAAACGCATAGGTATTGAGTACACGTGTTCATAGTGTTACTCTTCTCAAATGAATTCTCAAGGTTTTGAAACTATAATCAAATCACTTTATGTTGACATGTAATCAGTAAACTTGTCATTAAAAAGGTTTTCTGTTTAAAAAAAATAATAATTTTGTAAAACAGTTCCTAAATTTTATGTTCTAAATGCAAAAATTCATCAAGAAAAATCTAATAAATATTTTTTCATAAATAAATAAGTTTCATTTTATTACTGTAGAAGTTTCATTCTTGTTACATATAGTTCTTTTGAATTAATTTCGAAACTAAAATACTTATTGTGAGTTTAGTCCAAAAGACTTCCATAAGAATTTTATAACAATTTTGTATGGACTTTCTGAAATAATTATATAAACTTAAAAAATCTTTTAAATTATATATATACAAAAACCGTATAGGTGGCTATTTCTAATTTAAATATTCTATGTTCGTTTATTTTAATGATACAATTAATCTATATTGTTTACATTTATAGTAAGTTCTTTTGGCATACTATTTTTTTTACATTTTTAGATATTTTTTTATTTTACTTAAAAAAATATCTTTATAATAAAATAATTATGCATATATAATAAGCATTTGTATAAATTATATAGAAACATTGCAAACAAAATTTGCACCATTGCAAAACATAGGTGTTTACCATATTCAAATAGCTAAGCCATATTGATTGTTGACATTCGCCATTTTAGGACTGATAGATGAACATACTTTGTCAACGTTGACACTAGGCTATAACTACTCTATATTCCTAGTTGTATGGTAGTAATATAAGTGCATTAAAGTATAGCAATATATAACCAGTGATCACGAAAATGCATGATGGTACATGAAACTGTCGGCAATCAATTAACATTTACTTTATAATTTTTGAATATTGTTCTTGCACATTTAAAAAAGTTACATTTTCAGAATTTTATGAACTATTGGAAAGTTTTCAACTAAAATAATCAAATGTTTGAATCCATTTGTTGGAAAATTTTCCATTCATAATCCAAGATCAGGCGGAAATTTTAATATTTTGAATTATAATAAAATATAAAAGTTTTATTATATACTATGACAAATATTTTATTAGACAAAATTCGTATTTTTATATAATATATATATATATATATATATATATATATATATATATATATATATATATATATATATATATATATATATATGTTATATATATATATATATATATATATAACACTTGTTTAAAAATGTTTTCGGATTGTTTGTCTCTTCGGTTGTCAATAAGTGTGTATGTATATGTATGAATGAATGTGTATATATAAACGTGTATATGTAAATTATATATATATATATATATATATATATATAAAGAGAGAGAAAGACAAAGAATATTATTTATTTAATATATATATATATATATATATATATATATATATATATATATATATATATATAGGAAAAAAGTAACATAAATATGCAGATAGATAAATCGGTACTTTTGTTACAATAGTTTACAATTGTTGATTTTGATTTCTTAAATTGAGAACATTGTTTTCCTCATATTCCATTACCTTAAAGTTTTATCACTCAAGTATTTTTCCAATTACCAATTTTAAATTATTTTTTTTTTAATTTAACAATAAAACCACACCAATGTTAATTAAATGTTTTACTACACATCTAATTACAAATATAAAATAAACCAAATGTTATAAACAGAACTTCTCTCTCTCTCTCTCTCTCTCTATATATATATATATATATATATATATATATATATATACACACACATATGTATGTTTGCATGTATGTATATACAAGAATATAACACAACAAAGTTTTCTGCTTTCCTAAACTACTGAAAAACAATAATTACTTCAATTTAATTAACCCGTCTGAATTATCTTAGTTTTAAATGCAGAAAAGTACAAAGAATAAAAACTTTTTCAATACATTTCTAATTTCATTGCATAAAACATACATTTCGATTCTCTACTGGAAAACTATCTCTACACGAAATTCTTATCCTGAAGAGAAATTAAATTAAAACTTTAATGTCTGTCGTAGAATATTATTCTAAACTTGGATATGTAATCTTGTAATATAAATATATATATATATATATATATATATATATATATATATATATATATATATACATATATATATACAATCATTTCGAATTTTTTCTAATTTCAAATATTTTTATACTGTTAAATATTCAATAAATAATTCCATATAAATGAACATTTGTAGACAATATATTTTATTAGACGAATTCCTTTTTTTTCTTTCACAAATGAAGTCATTTTTTTCACCTCGTAACTACAGTTTTGTTTTCTAATTAAAAATGTTCACTAAATGATTATTAATCATTTTTTATTTTTGATTAATCATATTTCATTGTGAGAACGCCACTGTACAGAAAATATTTTTCCTTTTTTTATTTAAACAAGCTTTACTTTTTAGTAGGTGATTTCATTATACAGTACATAATCTTGAAATCATTATTTTTGATATTTTTGATTCTCTATGGTCGGTTTTAAGATACGTCATTTTCTGATTTGTAACTACATGTCGATAATACATGTTGAAACCTGTAGTACAAAACATAGACTTGGAAACGCTTATATTACAATGATTTGCGTGTTTAATGGAAGATAATAGAATCAAAATTATAAAGAGACTGAATGAGGCCGACCTGAAAAAATATTATACATTTTTTTGGAGGAAAAATTACCTTGTATCTTTTCTATGCTCGGAACCTGACTTATGAAACCTTAGCATCAGCCTTTCCTCTGAAAAAAAGGACAATTAAAATATTTGAAATTCTAATTATATGTTTTTATACCTGTGATTCCGTTGTCTTGACGACCTTCGTACTTTCGGATCAGAAATGTTTGTTGTTGTCCACTATTAGCTTCGGCACGTGTTCCATTCTTAAGAAAATATTAAAAAAATAATTTAATTATATTCTATTTAACCATTAAATTTATCCAAAGGAAATTGTTTTCATTATTTACCACTAAATATCAATAAACTTCTTTGGAGTGAAACTAAGGTGGTATTTGTAGATGACAATTTTTTTTAACAAGAATAAAAATAATTATTTTTTTAACGGATTCTTAACAAGATTTTATATTTTTTCTGTAGAAGACTTCGACATCTATGTGATGATGCTATTCGCGCCGAAACTAGTAGTAGAGAAGACACATAACTGATCTAAAATTTCTAAATAATAATGGTTTACTTAATATATCTCTATAACTGAAAAATGTTCCCGCCGCTATGCGTGTGCTTTATTCGTTTTCTGATCGGTTGATATCGGTCTCTGTTCGGTTTGGTTGATCAGTCACATGGTCAGTGTTAATGACTTACATTTTATGCGGATTATTTGTGTGTATAATTTGTTAATTTCTGTTATTTTATTCTGTTAATGGGGGGGGGGCGAGCGATATTGAACGGATAACAAAGCCCTCCGCGGGCTGGCGAGCGCACTAAGTAGGAGGCGGAGCCCCATAATTTAAATATATTAATGTATTTTTTAAAAAAAAAAAAACAATCAATAACAAAACACGTATATTATATATTCGCAGTATTAATTGGATTATAATTTATCGACTTAATTACTACTAGAATAAAAATGTGTAAATTAATTACTTATGGAATTTAAAACTGATTGCTCTATCTTATAAATAGAAAAAAAACATATATATTTCTTAACATTAACTATAAACATAATACGATAGTAATTCTAATCAATTTACAAGAATTATTTAACATTATGCGAAATGTGATCAACCATTCTACTAACGAACTGTTTCAACATATCTTGTCTCATCTTTCCAACATCCATGACCTCTTGATGATTAGCTTCGCCGTGACAATCATATTCGACAATACATTGATTAGTAACTAAACTGAACGCAAATACAATCATATCACAATGTCTCGCCGTGATCACTTCATGGACCGTAGACATACCGACAGCATCCACACCGACCATCTTTAACATTCTCAATTCAGCGACAGTTTCGAAATTCGGTCCTCCGAGACAAGTATAAACTCCTTCGTGCACCACGTCACTGATATTCATATCTTTAGCGATCTGTTTACCGACAGCGATGAGGTCTTTATTGTACGCCGTGTTCATCGGCGGAAATCTCGGCCCGAACCTTTCGTCGTTCGGCCCTTGCAGAGGATTATTGCCGGCGAAACCCATCAGATTGATATGATCTTTCACCAACATTATATCACCAACTTGATAAGTCGAGTTTAAGCCGCCGGCTGCATTCGATGCTATTAAATGTGTCACACCCATCAGTTTCATTACTCGTACTGGCATACAACATTTCCACAATGAATATCCTTCGTAGTAGTGGAATCGTCCTTGCATACAGACGACAGGAACATCTGACAGGTAACCGAAAACTAACTGACCGGCATGACCTACGACAGTGCTTAGTGGAAAATTTGGAATTTCTTCATAAGGAAATACGTGACGGTCGGTAACTGCATCAGCCAAAGCGCCTGAAAAAATATCTCAGTCAATTAAACTATAAATAATATATATAAACGTATATCTAATTTCTTTTAACGTTTACTTGCTACGTTTACCAATTTTGAATCAAATTAAATAAATAAATGAGTCAGTATACAGGTTACAATCTTTAATATCATAATCAAAAAATTTTAGAAAATTCTAGCGAAGTGACATTTAAAAATTCTGATTACATGAATAAATAAATAATAAAATAATTCTTCTTTCACACCACAAAAAAACAAAAGAAAAAAACAATTCTTTTCTGATCAACAATGTTCAACAATGATCGATAATTTTTCATTGAACATTTTAGTACTTTGACAAATATATATATATATATATATATATATATATATATATATATATATATATATATATATATCGAGTTTACATTACTGTTCTGAGCTATCAAGTTTAAGTTCAATTCTTTTTCAATCACTTTAACAAACTTTTATGTACACAAATAGTATTTGTTTCAGCACTATTGCAGCAGTTTTTTACAAATACCTGATTTATGTGTCGACATAATGAAGTTATATGGTTAATCAGGATTTTATAATTTTATAGTTTCACCACTGTATTAAACAAATGATAATTAAATAAAACCGTTTATAATATATATATATATATATAGAGAGAGAGAGAGAGAGATTCAAATTAGGCTCCCGCATGAAAGAATTAAAAAACGCAAAAATTAAAAAATAACAATTTTTTAATATATGATTTTTTTTAATACTTGCATGTGAAAGTCTAAATTATATCACCTATATATAGTTATATATACATATATATATATATATATATATGTATGTATATATATATATATATATATATATGTATATATATATATATATATATATATATATATATATGTATGTATATATATATATATATATATATATTGAAAGTCAAAAGTATTTATCGGTCAACAGCATACAAGCACGCATATCTCCCTAGAATAGCACAACCATAGCAAAACCCATTGAAGTACGAATAAATAACAACCAAAAATGATAAATAATAATTTCAAAAACATTTTTGACTAGACAAAGTTTTGACATTTCTAGTATAAAAGAAAAACTATTTTGTAAAGAATAAAATACTTCATCTGTATGAATTCTGTAAGCCACATGCAAATATATTTCCTATACGAGCGGTTTCAACTTTAATAACTTTAAAGTAGGTTTTCAGCTAAGTTAAAAATATAGTTCTAGATGAGAAACACCGCAACCGGTTGTAGAACAAAGTAATCTATATGCGACATACTGGATTCGTACCGAAAAATCATAAGATAGAAAGAAAATGAGTCCCTAAAATTTCATTAAAAAAAATGTGTAGACTTTGCATAAAATTATTATTAACGATAACACCCGAAGTTACACGAAATTTTCACGAAGAATTATAATAGTGATGCGCGACTTAATAAAACAAATACGTTGCAATATATCTAAGAGAATGATTAAATAGATATTCTAACACACACACACATATATATATATATATATATATATATATATATATATATACCAGGATATTGAACTAGTATGTGCAATACGAACAAAGCGAGTCAGGGGAGTGTTTAAGCAAAGCGAGCGGGGGCAGAGACCCCTGCGGTCAACGAGCATAGCGAATAGGATGCAGAGATCACAGGTTTATTTAAAAAAAAATAAAATTAAAACAAAAATTATTTTCTGAATTTACAAAATCAAAATTTCAAGTAAAATAAGACAAAACACGACGGGCGAAATCTGTTAATAGACAAATCTAATATTTAATAATATATATATATATATATATATATATATATATATTCCAAATTACAACTATTTTTAAGAATCAGGAAACAGATAATTAAAAAATGATCAATTAAATTTTTATAACATACAATTATAGTTTTTCTTCATAAATTCCATTTCAACAAGTAAATAAGAAAAAAAGAAAAAATAAGATTCGAATCAAAAACTATCAGCAATGTTTTTATCTTCTGAACTGAAGGTCTCGGATCGCTCGAAGAAACAAATAAAAAAACCCATTTCGTTTCGAAACGCTTATTAAAAATTGACATTAGAAACAATCATCTAATATTTATATTTTTCGACTGACTTAATTAATATAATTAGATACATATGCATATATATATATATATATATATATATATATATACACATACATACATCATACATACATATATATATATATATATATATATATATATATATATAAATATATATAAACAGCTGATTGGATTTGCGTGCTGTACAAATACCAAACATGTTTATTTTTCTTTGACAAAAGCAATCGCGTTATCTATCTGGTTTCTTTTCATTGTCAACAGATGGACATGTTTTCATTGATTTTTTTTTCCATGCGAGAGATAATCTTCATGTTTCAAATAAGTAAAAGTATTCAGAGAGAATATGATTGATTATCCAGTTGACTACAGAGCTTTTTCTATATTCATGTAAAAACAATTTTATGTGTTTCAGTCCATTAATCATGTCAAAGTTATTTTATATAAAAAAAAACGTATTCCTTTTTTGTGTTTCATTCGGATTGATATTAGGCTATTCTCGTCAGAGAGAATAATTACTGATATTTTGTGACATATATCAGGAATAAATGAAAATATTAATTGATGATAATTACAGTATACGTTTGTTTTAGGTAAGTAAGATTGATAGAAATGTTGCTATAGAATAAATTGCACTATCTGATATATTCACTTTATTTATAAACATTTCTAAAATAGAATCAAAAATAAATTAATTTGATATATATATATATATATATATATATATATATATATATATATACTTTCTAACCGTTCTATATTCATATCTAACTTATATATTAAATATTTCGTTATATTATTACAAGTTTACTCTGAATAACTAAACGTGTTATTAATAGAAATAAACAAAGTTAATGAAACTACTTGATACAATATTATATTATTTAAAACAGGGAAGACCATTTTTTTCATATGGAGATTAACTACATTCTATCTTTTCAATCGTAATTACATATATATATATATATATATATATATATATATATATATATATATATATATATATAACGATTACGTTGCTATATATCTGATAATAATTATATAAAGATAATGAATTTTAAAGAATATATTTATTATTTCATTCGATTCATGTACAGGCTTATAATTGAGAACTGGGTGAGCGGAGCAAACCCGGTGGCTGGTGAACAAAGCGAGCACGGGGCGAAGACCCCTAGTATATATGAGCAAACACTTTTACAGTTTTACAAATAATTTCTTCCCCATTTACAACGTTTTTTTAGTACAATGTCCACCATTGAACATTTTTTTCAATCAATCATATAATTAATTTTCAAGACATCTCCTGATTAATATTGAGTACCATTACTCAATATTAATCAGGAGATGTCTTGAAAATTAATTATATGATTGATTGAAAAAAATTCTGATAAAGACAAACTATCAACAATATTTTCCCCTTTTGTTGACATTTTCTGAGATCAGAAATGTCCACTATTTGATAACATATGGTTTTTGAATAAAATAAATATAATTTAGAGTATTTATTATATGAATTGAACAATGAAAAATAATAAATACTTTATATTTTGATAAAGAATGTCATATATTAATAGATAAAAGAATATATTGCTATATTATAACTTTTGTTTTAATAAAAATCATAAAATGTTGTAATCAATATTTTTTATAGTTATACAAATTCATATATATATATATATATATATATATATATATATATATATATATATATATATATATATATATATATATAAGATAGTATGAAAGTGGTTTAATCTGATGAACAAATTTGTTTTGTAGTAATTCATTCATCTTACCCACGAAAATACTTTCGGAGAGTCCTTAGAAAAGCTAGTTTTACTAAATTTACTCAAATTTAAACATTTATTTAATAATACTATGTTTAAATTTTTTATCTCCATTTTTCATAATTAAACACATACAGCCCGTAAAATTGACAAAAAAATAGAAAAAAAAAGAAAGAAAAATCTTTTTATTGGTTTTTATAACATAATATATTCAAACATAAAAATACCTAAGAACGAAACTTGAATTAAATTTAAAAGCTATGAGCTGACATTTCTTGTCACCATAGATATTAATCACTTTGACCTGCGTACAAAGTGACGAGAAATGTGAGTTTTTATTAGGTTTATATAGAAATTTAGGTTATTAGGTTTTTATAGAAAAGAACTTTTGCGTGGAAAATGTAAACAAAAAGATTTCACTTCTTTAAAAATTAATACATTAATTATTACAAAGGCAGCTTAAACATATTTGATTTCAATGACAGTAGGGGACAGAATTCTTTCATTAAAGTAATACTTTTTTCAAAAATAGTTACTTCTTCACAAGTGTTCATAATTATTATTTGACTGGGTAAAAAAATACTGCAAACCGAACAAAGCACTGAACACACATCCATTCTCAAATTTCATTTTTCTTCTCAAACAAAATTCAGTTACCTAACTAATAGAAAAAAATGCACACAATTGATTAATTAATTGCAATATTGTTGATTTTAATTGTTGCTAGTTATAATAATATTATATGAAAATTTGACTTAAATTTAAATCAAACTTAAATCAATGGTTTCAAACAAATATGTTTTATTTAAATAAACAATCCCCGTAGGGACTTGCAAAAATTGCCGTAGCGGGCGGTATTTCACGCCCCCATGGCGGGGTATTGGTATAAGTTTTCAATTAGCAATAATCGCACCTCGGTTAGACCTCATTGGTTACGATATCGCCACTGCGCAAAGCTAACGTTACTTTTCACAAGCGAGGTACTAATACAGCACGCAGTGCATATCAGCTGTGAGAGAAACACGCTCTTTACGCTACATACACAAACATTTGCACTTGAACGGACAACTTGAACAAACGCAACACATTCCATGTAAATATTATATTTTTAAAAGAAGGGTCAAAGAGTACAGAGCGAAGCAGCATTTTTTTTATAATATATAATTAATATTAACTTGATAAAGTATGATATTTATAGGTTTAAATCATATTTTAATTCGTTGTCCTGGGGTTCCTTCGTTCTTTTAGATCAGCAGTGTTTAGTTTCGATACGTGGCAGCATTCTCAACTGATTTTATTATAAATTCGATTTATTTTAAATTCATATATGTTTTAGATAACGTTTTGTTTATGATATTATGACATAGAAAATACAGTGCACTATTATTTGTGTTTATTTACTTATAATTTTTTTTTTTAATTTTTATATATTTCAAAGTTCTTAAAAATGATTAACTTTACTTCTTTATTTTCAATTTTTTATTATTTCAGCTCTATTAATTATTTATATCTTTAAATCCATGTCCAATTTTAAAATGTGCTTAGCGAATGTTGGAGTTGGTTTTATTATAGTTAATACAATTGTGTTCTTTAGACCTGTCTTTAAATTTCCTAGCAGTTTGACTGACAATTTATTTATTACAACTATTTATATTTTAATTTAACTCCATTTAGGTTGCATATATTAGTATTTTCTATTTGGAGTTTTAAAGTGGTGTTTAAAGGTTTTTTTTTGTTTAGAATAAAATAAATATTTATCGTTTTTTTTTAATAAGTATTATTTATATATATATATATATATATATATATATATATATATTTAAGCTGGTAGGGAAATAATTACGGTTTTTGTTTTCTGAATTTTAACCTTAAATATTTTCATTGATAAAATATTTGTTACAAATAATTATCTAAAATAGTACTACTGAAAAGTCAATCTCTCATAAGAAGTAAACAATCTTTTTTTATAAAGTAAAATCCACATTGTTCAACCATACTTTTCATTTAAGAAAATAATTTCTGTATTAAAAAAATGTATGTAAAATATGAAATATAAATAATTCTTTAAGAGGTTACATTATTAAATGGAAGCCCAACAATTGTGTTCAAAAAATCTGAAAATTAACAAGTATAAATATTTTATGATTATTTTTTTAATCACAATATAGTTCATGTACTGTATCTATTTTTTTTAACTTTTTATTCTTTCATAAATGAATTTTTCACTCACCGCATAAACTGAAAAGGAATATGCTGATAGAAAAAAAGTGATTATTAACTATTTTTTAAACTCGACAGAGAGAAAAATCTTAGTTTTTTATTTACGAACATGGTGGCATTGCTATTATACTGCTCTTAAACAATAATCAAAATGATCAATAATTATTTATTACACCTTTTTCATCATAAAAGTTTTGTGGTTTATGTGAATGAAAAATTTATTTGTGAATATAAATGAATAACATAAAAAAATAATAATTAATTAAATATTAGATTGGTAGAAAAATAACTGCGATTTTTGTTTTCTGAATTCTAATCTTATTTTTTTTAATGAAAGTATCATTTCATCGTGTTCATGTTAATATCATTTTAAAGTGCATTTTTCGGTCTGTATTTTGGTAACATCAACTTTGGTTTTATTATGAACTTTGCTTCAAATTGAGTTATTGAACTGAAGATGAAAAAAAATAACAGTAAAATTTTTATATGAGTTCAAAACGGGTGGTAAAGATGGAAAAACTGCTCGTAAACTAAACAATGCTTTTGGTGTGGGTACTATTAAGGAACGTACGGTACAATGGTGGTTCCAAAAACTCCATACCGGTTAAAACAGCTAAGAAAATCAAAAAAAGAGAAAAATGTATATGGATTTGAAGATTACCCGCAATTAATTTTATATTAACCTAATATATAAGTTCGGTTGACCTAATCGACCGGGCGCTAATGACCTTAGCTATCGAAGCGCCCTCAACCTACAAATAAGTATCTAACTAACTTGACCTAATTTATATTTTCATTAGTTGTGGTTTGTTTTATTAGTTTTCTTTTTATTTACCATTTAAAATTGTATTTATTATATTTTGATTAATTCTGTTTTGACTGCTGTTTTTAATTAAATTGTTTTTTTTTTTAATTTTGTGTTTTTAATAAGTAGATTTACTGCTCAATCCATAATTTTATGACTTCTAAATCGATCACATAAGTGGTTATCAGAAATTAAGTCAATATACATAATAAACAATATATCAATCAAGTTAGCACAAAGTTTAAATTTAAATACAAAAATTAGACTGAATACGATTCGAAATTAATAAAAGATTGCCTTAATGATGGACGGCATAACGATCAAATATAGAAAGTATGTTTTTACAGATATTCCAAATAGAAAATTCCGTAAACATAGATCTACATATTATAGTACACACCGGTTACCCAATTATATACTTTTTACGTTTAGAAGTGATTGTATATTTTTTGAAATATTTTATTTTCCGTGATAAATTAGAATTATCTGCAAATATTAAAGAAACAAGGCCTTAAAATAACAAACTTCATTCAATGTTATTGCAAAAACGCTACCAATTATTAGGTTGATACAAAAATAATTGCGGTTTATGACCTACAAATACATATAAATTACCGCAAATATTTTCCTGCCGACCTAATAAAACAATATTTTCTCCACCAATTAATTAGCTAAACTCACTTTCACAAATGAATCTAATCTAAGGATGACGACATCACCATCAAATTTATTTATTGATTATAAAAATAAATTTGATTATATTTATTTTTTTTGATTTGTGGAGTGAGATAATTCCAATAATGATTTCCTTTATTGAATAAATGAAAGAAGTATACTAATATAACATTCTTGTAATAAAATAAATATAATTTTTAATTGGTAATTTAAATTTTCAAGAAAAACTGCACACCCCTTGTTGACTAAATACTTATTCCAATGCAATTAAAAATAAATTCAGTTGAAAAAAATATGAAATCCATATCTAATTTCATAATACTTGACAGATAACCATATAGAAAAACATGGATTATATTGACGTAACGAAAGGCTATCTCGAAACAGTTTTTAAACTTGTAAATCAAAAAAGAAACATCAAAATAGATATGTTTAGTAATTGAATGACAACAATAATTTGATAAACAGTAACAAATCATTGATTATTAGTTTATGTTCATATCTATTTTTTTTATTTCCACTGTTTTCTTAATTCAAGGATTGAGATTTGCCAAGGTTATTTTTAAATCACATAAACATGCTGTATCTATAGAAATACACCTCCTGTTTACACTCATTAGTTTTATCTAGTTGTCATATTCAAAAAAATTGTTGAGCATTTTATCTTTAAAGAATTTTGTTCTTATTTAAAAAAATATGTACTAGCTTAACACGAATGAAGCACATCTTTTCTTATTAACTTCTACGAAACTGAATTACTTTCTTTCTTTCTTTCTTTGGAAATAAACTAAATGTAAACTGTTTAATCGGATTTTGTATGTTTTCTTCTTACATACATATATATATATATTTATATATATATATATATATATATATATATATGCATATATATATATATATATATATATATATATATATATGTTTTTAATAATAAAGAGCAGCCATATAATGATGTGTTTAAATAAATAATATTAACGATTTAATATAACTTTCTTCTGATTTAATACACATTTTTAAATTCGACGAAGCTCACAAAAATTATTTTTAATTAAATTGCAAAATCTGTTTACTTTGTAAAGTCGATATTATTTTTAAGTCAGTCTTTTTACTCTTTTTGTAGCGCTGATGTTTTGTAATTTATGAAAAAAAAAGCATAATGCCAATAGATACACTCATGAAAAACATTATTATCATTATTAAATATATAAATTACATATTATATGTTCTTTGATAAATATTTTTTATTGCTGATAACGAAATATCTATTACATAATCTAAAAAAATGTACCTACAAGAAAAAATATTGTGGTGTTGGTATTGGTGTTCGACAATTGTAACATATTTTCGATAACAAGATGTGAATTTAATAAATTAATTTTTAATTATTTTTGAAAATTATTTGAAAACATATTTATTTCATTGTAGAGCGCGATTCAAAATGTATGAAAACCAAATTAGAAAGTTGAATTATTTTCATTAAACATTGACTGTGATAATGTGTGAAAAATGCTGCTTTAAATTGATTTCCACACCAGTTTTATACAAAATATGGCCTTACTAAAAATTTAATTTACAAATATAAAAGATCTGAATTTTAATTTAAATGATTAGATAAACATTTACAATATGGTGCCTGGTATCAGTAAACATTTATTAAATTTTCTGTATATATTTTCCTATCGATTTTGAATAATTTAAACTCTTTATCTCAATCATAACTCGTCATAGATAATAAAATAATAAAATATCATTTTTTTTAAAAAAATATATGTTTAACATATTCACCATCGTTCCAATACGCACCCATTCCCGATCCACAAATTATACCGATTTTAGGCTCGAACGGTACTCGCTCCATGAGATACCGGGCTGTTTCTTGCAGGGATTCATATGTATACCTGTGGACAATTATAATTATTTATTTATCAAGGAAAATAATCATAGAGTAGAAATACAGTTAATTTTAGCATTATTAGATAAATAGAAAAGCAAAGAAGAATATATTAACATTTTTAACACTAGTCACAAAATAGTTCTCACGCTGTAGTTAAATTCACTTTCAGAAATAAATTGTTTTTACATTTCACAAACTACAAAGTTTTTTCTAACCAAAAATGTTCAATAAATGATTATTGATCATTTTTAATTGTCGTTTATGCACATTTCGATACTAATGCCATTATCATTTACAGTCTATAGAAGAAAAATCAATTTCACATATACAAAAACTTACTTTAAAAAAAAACTTGCATTACAATCGAGTTATTATTGGTGTGTTTTCCTCTAGGTTTTTGATTTTTTTCCCTAGGAATAACGTACAATCAAAGAACTATAAAAATATCCCCCCCCAATACATGATTGATAACACCCCCTTCCCCTTAGATAAGTATCACATTGTAAATAGGTAACTCAGCAAAAAATATTTTATGAAAAAATGTTTAATACTGTAAAAAATCACAACTGTATAAACTTTTTAAGAATAAAATTTGATTTGATCTTTTCCTTTTTTCTAATTACATAATGTAAAGATAAATGAAACATTCTGTATTTCAAATGGACATTATGAACATTACCAATACTCGTATTGAAAAATAATTCACTGACGAAAGAATTGAATTTGTTTGAAGTTGTTTTCTTGATTTTCTAGATTCGCTTTATTTTAGATTTTATTAATAAAGTGAGAAACATTATTGTTATTCTGTATTGCAACCCAATTACAAATTCGTAAAAAATGTAACCGCACTGTATACAATTATCAATTTGTCATTTCATTCAAATCTCTGCATAAAAAGTAAATGTTTACTAAAAGGAAAAACATCTGGTTTTTTACACAACAAATATTTCCTTGTATAATATGTTTGTTAAACACTTCAGAGAATTGATTAAAAACATAGATGTACCTGATCAATGACACGGAATGTTTATTAATTCACTGAAAAGGTAGAAAAAATACAGTTCTGTATTGTACTTTTTTTTAGAATAACATCAAGGTTGAAGTTTGTTAAATGTCTGAGATATTTTTTAAGAACGTATATTTTTCCTTACATTTCAGTTTGAAATCGAAATATATTCCGAGACAATAGTCGGAAAAAAAAGATAATAAGCTAAAAATTAGTTTATGTTATAAACGATGAATTATTTAATAGATTTTGAAAAAGGATTACTTATTATTTTTGCAAATAAATTGAATATTTATTAGTGGCTCGACAGATTTCTAATATTCCTTAGTCAAATTATTATTTACAGGAAAAATTCTGTTCATATATATATATATATATATATATATATATATATATATATATATATATGTATGTGAACTTCAAATCTTAGAGTATAAGAAATTATAAAGTTTTCTATTAAATATAAAGAGATACAAAATACAAAGAAATCGAAAATGAGTGAATTCCTGCTGTACATATTTTTTGTCAATTAAAAATAATTACAAATATATTACTATGGACAAAATTTATAAATAAACAATTACATGTGCTTTTTGTCTTAACACTGATTTAAAAAGGAAGATTAGTGTAGTGGTAATTCAAATAGTAGAATAGTTACTTTAAATAATAAGTAGAAAAAAAAATAATTATTTTAATGTGCATTGTTTTTCTAGTCACATCATTAAAAATTAACCACGTGCGTGAAAACTGATTATTATTTTATAATAAAAAAACAAGTAGTTAAAAAACTGTTTTTTAAACAAAAATCACTATTATTTTGTATATCTGTCTGTATGTACATAAATATGTAAAGAAAACGTTTCATTCTAATTTCTTATATTCGGAATATTGAAGTATTTAGTTAAGTTACAAAAATAAAAAAATATTTTAAAACTATGAAAATGTTATATGTGTATGTGTATATATATATATATATATATATATATATATATATATATATATATATATATAATACTATATTTTTAAAATAAAAATAAACTCACATTACGTCAACTGTATTTTGGTCAACAAATTCAAACATTTTAACAATAAGTTAATAAATGCACCATTCGCTATTCTAACACAAACTTAATACCTGTTTTTAAAAAGTTTATTTATACATATATATTTATACATATATGGATAGATAGATAAAAAATGGAATAGCACTTTATGTTTATCATTAATTTTTTTAATACGCGCAAGGTTTTCATTTAGTAAACAGTATTTGATTTTTTTTAAGTACTAATATACTTTTATCGCAATCGAATCACATTTAGTATTTTACATAAGATAATTTAACATGTTTAAGGTTATTTGTTTTTTTAGAAAAAAAAACCGCGAAGCAAACAATCATGCAATTATACTCCAATGCATTAAAATTCCATGTTGTTGTACTTAAGAAGTTACCATATTAACAAAAGTTTATTTCCTATTTTTTGGTCTTACATTCATTAAAATTACATATATTCATTACATTCAAAATTGTATTTTCTTTGTTTTTAGTTTAGTTATTAAGTCTAATTCCTGTATAAATAAATTGACAAATGATATTGTAACTAGAATTAATGATCAGAAGTAATAGAAAAATATATCCAAGATTGGAATCCCCATCCCAGACGTCAAGAATTTACTAAAATAATACACAAAATGTCAAACCGAGTGTAAGCTGTTATTGAAGCTGAAAGTGGCGATATAGTGTTTGGCTCTGTGATTAAACTCAATTTCCACAAATGAAGTTACAAATCACCTAAAAAGTAAAAAAAAATGTTTTCTGATCAAAAATGATCAATAATTGAGTATTGGATATTTTTTATAGTTGCTGATCACAAAAATCTACTATAATTTAAAACATATATATATAATCAAAATTATCCACTAAAAAAATTCCATGACGTCGACTTATTTATTTGGGCCGAGGTTTTTATAGTACTCAAATATATTTATCTCATATATAAAACAAATACGTAGCAATGTATCTGCGATAATGGTTATAAAGATATACTAACACACACATATACATATTTATATATATATATATATATATATATATATATATATGTGTGTGTGTGTGTGTGTGTGTGTGTGTGTGTATAATAACAACGTTGCAATATATTTGTAAAAATGATTATATAGCCATAATTGAGGTTTAAAAAATAAAAATCGGTTAAATGTAAATGCTTATAGTTGGCAAGTGGGTGAGCGCAGCGAGAAGGGGGCCAAACCCTTTAGTTACGATAGAAAATTGAAAATAAATCCATAATAATTGGAACTTTTTCTATTTTTTATATAAGTATACACAAAATTTATAGAAAACATAATTACTGTTCATAAACAAGTGTCATTTCTAATATTTTTTTAAACAATCATTCATTTTATTATTATTATTATTAGTTTTTAAATTATTGCTATTAATTAAGCATTTTCTCAAATGGTAGAAAATCAAAGCAAATTAAAAATAAAAACTTATATGTACATTGCTACTAAAAACAGAAAAAAATTGAATGTAAACGAAGACGACTACAGACAAAAATGGAATTTATCGGTGCCAATATAGAGTTTTGCCACCAGCACTACATTCACTTTCAGAATGAAATTTTCACTCAGCCTAAAAACCATAGAAGAAAATCTATTTAAAAAATGATTATTTATTATTTTGGATTGTTCCACATTCATATTTCGATGACATGCCATTATTTTTTAGATTCAAGTCTAGCATTTTAAGATATTTTTTTCTGTATTTAAGCACTTTGAGGTTGATGTTCTTTGAGCCCACAAACCATAAACTCAACTCAAATATATTTTTAATAAATAATTCATTATTTTTGATCGTTGCTTATGCACATTTTAACAACGATGCAATCATCCTCAGAGTATAAAAATACAAAAAAAATTCGATCAGAAACAATTTTTCTGCAATTTATGGAACGAGAGAATAATTCATTTGTGAAAGTGAGTTTAACCAGTATCAGAATTAATTGTGGGAAAATACTGTAGAATATTAAGATTGTAAGGTTATTTTAAGGTAAAAAATATTATTTTAAAGATGTATAGGATCGTTTCCAGAATACTAAGAAGTTAGTGAGAGAGTGAGTTATTGGGGATTTAGGGCGCATCGACAACTGGGTCATTAGCGCCCGAACACAAATTGTAATTGAAAAACACACCCCGTTTGCGCACTTGCATTCGAATCAGCCGAAAATTTGTGAGTATTATTCTTTTTTCATTCGAAAGCTGTATGTGAAATTTTAAATTGATTCGTTACACTATTTAATAGCGACTAGATTTGAAATTTTAAATATTTTACACATTTGGCTATGAGAAAACATCACACCATCGAATAACAAAAAGGTCTTCAAAACCCATCTGAAGATGGCGGACGTGCTGAAACCGGTCTAGTAGAATAGACTTACAGCTAATGCTACAGTAAGAAGACCTCCAGGTCATACTAACGGGATCACAGGAGTAAAACATTACGTTTATAATTATAAAAAGAAAATAATTTCGATGGCGAGCGTTAAGATAGTTTTCTGTACGTTAAAGTTATGTATGGTAACATTTCGAAATGCGGATAAGAAATAATCAATCAATTATAATCATTGATACTTTTGGAACAGAAAAAACTAGTTTGTAGGATAAGAAAAGCATCTATTAGTGAAAGAATAAAAGTTCCATGAAAAATCTTTTTGTCCTTATGTATATCCTGCAAGTGAAACTATAACAAAATATATACATTTAACGAGATCAATTTTGAATTCAGTAGAGGCCCCTATGTCACTAAGTACCGTTAGAGATTAGAAACCTAAGATTATGTACCGTTTTATTCTAATCCAAAACATTCTTTATGTTTATATTCACCATATATAAACATTTTAATCAGTAGACATAGTAGTCTAGGATTACTATATAATTAACATATAAATATATCAATCATTAAATAATTTGCATACTTGTATATTTTCTTAGAAATAATTTCAATGCCATATTTACACATTCTTTCAAATGGAATATTTTTAAATTATTTTATCTTTCATTTAATTATTATATTACAATATAAATACAAATGTGTCAGCTATTTCAAAAAAAAATAAATAAAGTAAGATAAAAATAGACAATAATAATTATCCCTGTAAATCAGTTATATCATTTTGTCAATAAAATAATACTGAATCATTATTAGTCACGCTGGGTATTTTACATATAATTAAATTCCCAACATTCCATTGCTAAAAATCAAAATTGATCTCAAGGGCGGATCGAGTATTATAAACACTTATTATCTGTCAATGTATATCAAAAGAAGTTGTATTTATTAACACACATACACACACAATATACATTCATATACATACATACATATTATATATATACATATTATATATATATATATATATATATACATAATGACATGAAATTGATCTATAAAGAAAATATAATTGATACAAGTTTATATACTTTCACTCTGTACTGCTAACATCAACAATCAATCGATGTTTTGTTAATTGATCTCTGACTTCTGTAATATGAATAAATAACACTGAATAATGCATATATGGTATTGACAATTGTTAAATATTATCTGTACATCAAATCGTTCAATCGAATCATAAATATATTTACTATCTGAACATATCGTACAACAGATACAAGACTATTTTCATATCTTCATATTTTTGAATTTAGTTTTACATTATTTTAGTTTTGCTCTAGTATTTATATACTTGGAAATATTATATAAATAAATTATATATATATATATATATACATATAAAAATAAATTATATATATATATATATATATATATATATATATATATATACATGAAATTCATATAAATACATCCAGCTATTATCCCCAGGAATATATGCTGTTAATACTCCTTACTGGCACACAATATCATTCAACACTGTGTCCGTTCATCAATTAGAAAAAAACACATTAATGTTGAAAATGATTCATTACAGGTAAAAGCACTTACATAATTTTATTTATATATATATATATACACATATATATACATATATGTATATATATTATTTTTCTACATAACCACCATTGACTACCACGCATTTTTAATATAATAGCACCAGCGTCCTTTATTCCCGTGTCTAAGAAAATCCGCCGCCTATGACTTGAACCAATTAGTAATGTATGTCCTCAGTTCTTTGTCTTTTCAGAGCGCTGAAATTTGAGCTGTTTCTTTAGGTATAAGAACAGATAGTAATCGCTTGGCGTGAGATCGGGACTGTAGGGTGAGTGATCAAAAGTTTCTCATCCAATGGCTTGCAACATTTGAACAGTTCGAGTTGCGGCGAGGTCACGCATTATTTTGCAAAATCACACTCCCACTAGACAGCAATACACGCTTTCTGTTTTGAATGGAACATGCAAGTTTACTTATCGTTTCATAATACGCACTGGCATTAATCGTCATTCCATGCTCAAGAAATTGACAAGCACTGTTTTTTCCATCCGAGAAAACTGTGGTCATGATTTTCCTGACCGAAAATGCTTCAAATTCTTTGCCTCTGAGGACGACGAACGGCGCCATTGCATTTACTATTGCTTTAATTCGACGTTTGTGTAGGAAATTCATGTCTTCATATCCTCTCTCATATCCAGACACAATGTAGCTAAAAAAAATCATTTTCTTGGCACTGCAAAAACTGATTAGGTGAATTCATCTGTTTCTTCTTGTATACATCGGTTAACATTTTTGATACTCATCTGGCACACAGTTTTATATAGCCTTGCTTTTCTGGCACAATGTCATAAATCACTGACCGTAAAACTTCTCGAAATTCAATCGACGATTTTCTTGAATTTTCATGTTCACTTTTCCACTAATTCTGTTATCTTACTAGTTCGTCCGTCCACTTTGCTCTTAGTCATGAATATTCGTTCCCCATTCTTTAAATAAACGACACCATTGCCTAACCATACTGTCACTCATAACACTTAACCCATACACTTCACAAAGTTGCTGTGAGTTTTAGCAGCACTATTGTTTTTTTACTAATTAAAACCGGATCACAGCAAGAACCCCACAGCTGGCGGGAATATTTATTGTTGCACTCATTATGAATCACTCGCACGTGGTATCAAACAAGACTTCGAAGGAGACAAAATGGCTGATGTCTAGCCCATGAACCACGCAAAGCTTAGCGCATGCACAGTTTCATTATTCATGTTCAATCGACGGTAATTATAAAACTGACTACTATTCTTGTTTATGGGTATTTCGATAACAATATCATTAACCTCAGTGCACGAAAGTACACAGTTTTTCTATACTGTGGTGGTACGAAAGAACATAAGCTATAATCAAAAATCATTAATAATGTTTTTTTGAGTATTCTTTATCAGAAACTTTTTTTTTTGTTTCAGAGGTGAAAAAAAATTCATTTGAGAAAATTTAGAAATGTTACTAAACTCAATTCACTTTCAAAAATCTTATACTTGGAAGAAGTGTTTCATTTCGAAAAAGATAATTGTTTATATTGGTTCACCTTTAACATTCTTATGGTGTATATTCTGGATCAACATACGTGTGTGTATGTATGTGTGTGTTTATATATATATATATATATATATATATATATATATATACGTTTATATATTTATATATATTTTGGTATTTGGAGACTTTTGGTTTAAAAATATTTATTTTTATATTTAACAAGTCTTTTATTAACGTTTTGTTAAGCTGTATGTAAAATATATATTTTTTTATGCACAATACGAATTTTTAATATTACTTTAACAGTTAATTTTTCTCATTTATTTTAAAAAATACATATAATCTACTCTAATACTTTATCACACTGAATGCAATGAAGAAAAATTCCAGAATGTAGGCCAAATTCATATTATATAAAGAAAATGTGTAAAAATCTAAATATTCCAAATCCTAATAGTACTATTATAGTATACGATTTGCATAAAATTTTCATAATTCTCTCTTCATAAAAAAAATACAAAATTGAATTGCAAAAGGGTATATTACAGTGTTAAATTAACAACTGGATTTTACTAATTTCATCTCAATAGTTATGAGTTTATATTAAGTTACAAATTGAATGATGACTTGTTGTTGGCTCTTCCAGGTAGAAATTTTCATGAGGTTTCAGACTACCACCCATGAGAGAGACCATCGCATCTTAAAAATTGGTCCCTAAATATTATAACAACTCACTCTTAACGTACGACAAGCCAAAACATATTTTTATTACAACTGAATAAAAGTCAAAACGTTCACCTAAATAATACACAATTTTCCAATTAGGTTGCTTTTCTTCCAAGTAATCGAAATGAATCACTACTTCACACACACTTAAAACCTTAAATATACAAAAATTGTTTATCAATCATTTATTCAGTCTACATATTCTGATTATGACTTTGTGGAGTGAGTGAAAACATTCGTTTGTAAAATATATTTCTATATATTTAAAATATAGTGTAACTCCCCCTTAAACTCATTGATTATTTAACAGAAAATTCATTTAAATTTTCTTTTAATTGCGTTTAAAGAATTATTGTTGCTTATTATACAATGATGTCATATTTACTTCTTTACTTTGTATATTTTCGCAAGCAACATATTTCAATCATGACATATTTGTTTAGATTTTGCTACTATATATGAAAAACAACAATTTAAATATTAGTTTCAATTCACTTTTTTATAGAATTGGGTCAAGGAAAACGTATATTATTGACAATAGTAGAATTATTATATTTTACGTGATTTGCACAAAATTTTAGAATGGATTATATATTCAATCAATTTCTTTCTTTCTCTCTCTCTCCTATATATATATATATATATATATATATATATATATATATGTAATAATTAATTAGGTTTATGATATGAACACATAAATAATTTATAAAAAAATCCAAATAACATGTCTCATCGTTAAAAAAGTAAATGAGCTGATTGCAACTTTGAGTATAATTTGATTGAGGTTGAGGTTGTAAACTATAAAATAGTAATTGGCCTTTGTTTGTTTGTATAAATGTTTAATTATATTTCAATAAATATATATTTTTCTCGGACAGATGTTTTTTAAATTATTTTCGAATTTAAATAAATATATTTGTCCAACAAATTAATTCAAATAAATAAATGATTGGATATACTTTTTTTAAAAAAAATACAATCTACTGTAAAATACACAATTAAAAATATATTCGTATCAAATAGAGCAGAATCTCAAAAACTTGTACGTTTAAAAAAAAATGAGTTTTAAAACATGGTAAACACTTTAAACTGTGAACAAGTAAAAAATGTGCGAACCTGAATATTTGTTTTAAATAGAACTAAAAATTATCGTTCAGACAAAAATCATCTGTTTCATCGTTGTTTCACATTAATATATTGCATTGATTATGAAAAAGCAATTAAATGAACACATTTTAATCAATCAACAACCTTTTTTCCTATCACTCAATGCTCTTAGGATGGATTCAGGTTCGAAATATCCATAAACAATAATCAAAAAATGATATGATCATCAGAAAAATAGTTTCTTGTTTGCGGAATGAATAAAAATATTGCATTTTATGAATTTTCCAAGTTTGATTAATAAATAAACAAAATCAACATTACACTTTTCAATTTAATAATTTCTGATTAAAAATTTATATTAAAATCTCAATCACGTTGCTACTTTTATATCCTTTCAAAAATATGAACAGGTTTAGATTTAACTGATTCACGTTTTCGACATTCTACTGTATATAAAACAATAAAATTTAAACCCTTTATTTGTTCATTCATTTCTTTCCTTCTTTCTTTCTCTCTCTTTATATATATATATATATATATATATATATATATATATATATATATATATATATATATAAATTATATATGCCCTCAATATCAACGATTGTATATAACTATTGTCAATCTGTAATTTATTTTATTTTAAAATCGAAATTATTTTTTCTCAATAAATAAATTTGTATACATACTCATTATGCGAATCTTTCCTTTGATGGTCTATAAAAACAGTTGTTCCATTCACAATTTTTACATTTCCATTTGTATGTAAATGATTTAAATGTGTGCTGGTCATTTTTAATTATTAAATTAAACAAAGTACTTAAAATAAAACAATTTAAACAAGAAAGTTATTGATTTTTTGAGATTTAAACAAATTACAATTGTGTTAGGTTTGTTTATTTTCTTAGTTTAATATCTTTAATTATTTTATATTTCAAACGATGTAGTAGTTAAAATCGTATTCAAATAATTCACTTCTGACGTCGAGCTCACAAACTAAATTATACGACTGACTTTTACTCATTCAACTGATGAATAATAACTGATTCTGATGCAATGTTGTATCTTTTATATATACATCCCAACATTGTGATGACAATTATTATTATAAATTTCATTATCAGCTGTGTTTGGTTTCATATTTTTCATTGATATATTAATATAGAATGATGGTTTCCACTTTTATACGATATTTAATTGGCAAATACAATTAAATTGTATATTTGTATATCCCACAGTCGATATTATATATATATATATATATATATATATATATATATATATATGACTCTGTGAAAATACAAAATTAGAACAAATATATTATTCATTATTTTCAAGGAAATAACAAATACGTCACATAATTTAAACAAATATGAGTTTGTTTTTCGTTTTGTTATCTATGTTGTATTGTTTATAAATTGTGTCAAAAAATCAATCAATTTGTTTTTTCTTTATGATAATTTTGGAATTGAATGATGGGAATTATCTGTTTATGAAAGATATTTAGGAAATGAAAACAAGATATTACTAAAAAAAAGTGAATTAATCAAAAGGTGTCTTTTTTTAAATATTTCATTTTTAAAGCTTCTTATTTGAAATTTTAAACAGTGAAGATAATTTAATTTCCCACTCATTCTACAAACCAATAACGCACATATTAGGTGCATCATTAATTCGGTACTTTTTTTATAGGAAATTAATGTTTTTAGGAAACAAATGGAATACATTTCAATTAGGATTACCAACAATTCGCTCATTTTCGCCTGGAGACTCGAAGTTTGGCAACATTTGTCAATCTCCAGTTATATTGGTAATTTCTCCAGGAATAAGGAATGTAATAAATATTATCCTTTAATCTTAAAAACAGTTTATGTTTATTATTTTGCGACATTAATTTTCTGAACCAAAACGGAACCTAATTTTGGATACAAGAGAAGTATATAATCGCGCATTAACTTACATCCACAAATATTACGATTCTGAAAACAGTCCCATAAAAAGTTTAGCAGCATTAAAAATGTAAAACAATGCGATCTTAAGTTAGAAGATCTACTGAAAATTGCTTACATTTTAAATTTAAAATCTTCAACATCTTGATGAGAATGGCACATTGCACAATACTGAACTAGTAGTAGAGAATAAACACTTAGCGGTGATATAAAAAAACGACGACAACCTGAACAACACATCAACGGAATCACAGTTATAAAAGCACAATAATAATTTTAAGGAAATACTAAAAAAATAACTATTTTTTTACAAATAATAAAGTGTAATCTTCACAATTAAAAATAGTGTTAAATCTTATTACACGGTATTTAAAAAAAATCGATTCAATGAGCTCAGTGATTCCAGTTACTATATAGTCTATAATATCAATTTTTGTAGAAAAAATAATTTTTTTTAATTAGATTTACTTAGAAATCTTAAAAGAATAACTTAGTATCCAGCTTTCACAAATTATTTATTTAAAATTAAACTTGCATCATACTGTTTTTATTATATAACTTTATTTACTATATTGTCAATTAGAATGTATTTACAAAATGAATTAACATAAAAAAATATACATTTAAAAAAATCAATAATAACGCGTCATAAACTTTTTTATTTATTTTTGTCTTGTCGGTAATTTTATTTTGCATTTCAATACCGCAGCTGCTATATTATTATAGCAATCATAATATATATTTATAATGGAATGTTGTTTAAAAAAATATACAGCAATATATGGTATTCCATACACATGTTCATGTGTATGTATACATATATATATATATATACAAGAGAATGTGCTGAAAATATTTTTAAATGAAACACTGAAAGGTTAATTAATAATTTACTTTTCAATAGAAACTTCTTAAATTCGAACACACATTTGATACCATGGAATAAGTGACCATAAACTACAAAATATTACTTTTCTAGTCGAAAAATCCATCACTAAATAGTCAGTATAGATTAATTTTCTTGAAAAATTACTTCTGAATTCCAATAAATAATTATAAAAAATTGGCAATGTTTTTGTACCGGCACATTTGTAAAAAAATGATTTATGGATTTGGAAATTTATTTTTCACTCAGTCCACAATTTACAATTTTTTTAATCAAAAATGATCAATAAATGATTATTGATCATTTTCGATCAAAAATATTTTTTTGTACTTTGTGGAGTGAGTGAAAGTGAATTTAGCCACAGTATCTAAACTATATTGTGGAAAAATCTTTAAGGAATCAAATTTGAGGACAATCAAATATAATTACACCCGAGAAAAATCTTTTGGTGCTTAATATTTTACAATACTTTACATTGATTTATTTTTCGATATGAAAAATAAATTCATCTTTAACGAGATTATTATAAAAAGAATAAAAGTGACAATGTTCAGTGTAGAGTTTAAACAGCGCCAACATGGGCCACTGCTCAGGGCAGCAAATTTTGAGAGGCAGAAAATTTTTAAAAGCTATATATATATATATAAGGTTTTCAATTAAGATACATATATTTTTTAAAGCATGTCATTTACTCAGAAGTTCTATATAAATTTATCTAAAGTGCGAAAGAGGTTATTGATAAGAAAAAATATTATATTTACCATCTATAAATAGTTCAATAATTAATTTGTAATTTATGTATTTAAATACATCTTTTTCATTTAAATCAATCAATGATATTTATAAACTAATCAGTATATATGGTGTGAATAATTATATTTCAATTATTAATACCTGTTTTATATAAATGTTACTTTTTATTACTTATTACATTTTTCATAGACACTTTTAGTATCATTAACTGTACAAAATATTATTTAAAGGAAGATGAAACGAAAATTAAGGTAACTGTCAAACATTTTAGTTCAGTAAAAGTTTTTTGAAAACATTGCCAAGATTCGACCGGAATAAAAATTAGTCAAAATGAACGATTTAGTCGAAAATATTTTTATTTGCAATAATTAATAAATAGATATAAGTGTATCTTTATTTTATATTTAAATCGTTTGTATTTTTTTAAATGCGTTTTAAAGTTGCCTACCCAACAGATTATATGTATTTCTTGATAAATATTTTTTTCTTTCGTAAATTCATTTTTCACTCAACCTAAAACCCACAAATATTTTCTTATCAGAAATGTTTAATAACTTATTATTGATTGCTGCTAATACACATTTAGATATTTGAGCTCCAAAGATGCTAGAATCGTAAAATAAATACATTAGTAACGATTAAAAATGATAAATAATAAATTATTAAATATTTTTTATCAGGCACTTTTTTGTGACTTTTAGGGACTGAAAAATTCATTTGAAAAACTGAATTTAGTCAAAATTTGAAATTATACTGTGTTCATCTTTCTTGAAAGACAATCATTTGAGAATTAATTTATATATTTATGAATCTTCTAATCTTGTTTAATATAATTTTAACATCTTTTATAAAATGCTTTATAAAATGTTTTATGAGGAACTCTATAAATTCCACTAATTTTTGAACACCATGACGTATTGATTAAAAACTATTTTATAACATTAATTATGTGAAATATTATTTCCTGATAAGAAATCGTAACCCTCGTTAAATATGCAGTTTTTTTTTACAAAAAATCATATCGCTTAAATAATATCGATCCATTAATTAACATAATTTATAGATAAAACATTGTAACGATTACAACATATCACGTCGATTGATTCCAAAACGTCATGATAAGATTTATGAATGTACTGGTTGAAAGAAAGGCCTTTTTAAAACAAATTCTATATCAAAAATTTCGTAACACATCACAATAACATTGTAATTTTTATCGCGGATGTCTTTAGAGTACGAGTTCAATCACCTCAGAAATAATTACTACTATCGTTATTTGCGTATAAAAAAGCAATAAAGAAGATATTACTACGAAATTGTAAAAACAAGCTAATTTATAAATATACATACACTCAAATATACACATATACATATATATATATATATATATATATATATATATATATATATATATATATATAGTCGGACAAAAGTTAAGCAACTGTATGAGTGATATAACAATTATTAAAGTATTATTAACTAAATGGAAATATGAAAAAGAACGGAATGCAATAAATTGAAACAGTTAAATTATCTTTGAAAAATATGTAATACATTTTTTTAACTTTCATTGAAAAATTTAACAAACATTTTTATTTTTTTTTAAATATTTAGGCGTCAAAATTTAAGCAACTCGGTGAGTTGAATTGTAAAATAAGCGGAAGCCCATACAACTGCTTTACCCACTTTGTGGCATAAAATATATTGCCACGTATTATACAGATAATGTTATGTTTTTAATAGTGTTGCACAGTAGTCAAAAATCGCAAAGTTGGCTAAAATTCTAAAAACGAAGTCTCTAAATAGGGAATTTTAACTGTTAGGTTCGTTAAATTAGCGTTCTGTGTCTTCTTCAATGGTTAAGAAAAGGCAGGTGTTCATCCCTGGTTTTAAAATTAATTTCAAACGTAGCCCTCGCACATGTTGTGCATTGAGGGCTCAATAGACATAAAAATTAATGTCTCGTTTAAAAGTGTACCAAACATTGTCGAGTTCATTAATTTTAATTTGGAACATGGATTCTACTAATGAAGGTATGTGCAATTTGAGTATCTTATCTAAAATCTGAATTAACAACACAGTTAGCAACAAATGAATAATAAATTGTTTGAAAATTTTCGAGATCGTGAGAAAGAAAATCTCATTCGATTAGAGTAAAAGTTAATATTTTGTGGAGTTCTGTCACGAAACCTTTTTTACATTATTGTGTGTACGTTTCTGTATAAACTAAAAAAAAATAGTTGCGGATCTGGATTCTGTGCAACTTTTTGTACAATGAAGCATAAATCCGACAAAAGCGGAGTCGAGTGATTCAGTTAATTATTTGAAATATATTGATATATCATTTTTTCATAAATGTCATTAATTAACTGTTTTATTTTTGCATTGTAAAAAGTTTATATAACAAATAATTTCCAAATGACATGTCGCTTCGAAATTATTAGAAATGTCACGGAGATTACTCAGTGACGATTTAAAATTATAAATTGTTAAAATATATTAAAAAATATGCCACAAAAACTTATTAGTGAACAATTTAATTTAGATAAATCAGTTATTGAGTTTTTCGACGATATCGCACTAGAGGCACCGTAATTATTAGTTCTCAATCTGGATGACCTCGTAAATCAACTCAAAGAGAAGATAATCGAATTGCACGGCTAGTAAAAGTAGATCTTTTTACCTGTTACGAAAATAAGGACTGAATTAGATTTAAATATTAGTTCTCGGACTGTACAACGTCACCTTGTTGTAAAATACATACGTTATATCAGGATACTAAAAGAGCTACAACTCTTTTTAACTTCTTCTTGATTGATCATTGATAGTTTATTTACAAAATAACAAATCATAAAATAAACACTAAATAGAAAACATATTTTCCTTGAAAATACTTATTGTAGAAAAGAAAGGAAATCTATTATTTAGATTACAAGAAAACTACAAAAAGAACAATTTTTAAAATCATATGCAATTTTCTCATTTTCATATTACAAAATTTCCAGTTAGATTTGCAAATCTCATAGAAACAAGACGAATGTCAAAGGTGAAAAGGTTAATGATACTCTGCAGGAGTTCGTATTATGAACAACATTATCATCGTATGATTTAAACTTATAGTAAGCAAATAAGTCGTGAATAATATTTATTATCACTTGAAAAGAGACCTCGTTTGATCAGATAATTATTATATGCCTGCAAAATGTAGCAACGCTTGATTAAAATATTGTTTGAAAATACTTTATCACGAATACATAATAATACTTAATAACAATCTGTTGATAGCGAGTTTGAACTTCAATTATATTTTCTCTTTATAAAGAGAAATTAATTAAACACTGTATCATGCATTGAGAAATAGTTGAAATAATAACAACACAGAAAAAAAGTATTGTTTTATTGCAATAAGACAAATTGATTTATTAGATATAGAAATTAATTCAGTGCTTTTTTTTATAAAAAATGAATGTTTACGAAAAAAGAGAATACATTTCTTTTTACACAGAATACATTATTTTGCATAATTTTACTCAGTCTGTCGAGTAAATGACGAATCCATTGTCAAAAAAGACAGCGGCTTTGAGTCGCAATGCATTTTCAAACCTCTTCCAGTATTTTAGCATATTTTATATATCACAACACCCTCTAACAAAACAGAAAAAATCATTCCCGCAGTTTCTACAGCATTTTTTTCAAGTAGAATGTGAAAAGTATGAAATGCCTAATCGTGTTCACTGTTGTTTTGTAAGGTTATGCCAACTGCTTGGCCAAATTATATAGTTTTTAAACGTGAAGGTTGTCACTTCAAAATTCTAAAATGACGAAAAAATAGTTTAATTTAAAACAGTGTTATGAATGATTCAATTTCAAGGCACCGAATTAATCTTTACATCTAATATTCGACTAAACTAAGAAAATAAACACATTTTAAGCATACAAGTTAACAAGTGAAAAAATCCTCAAACTAGTATTTTCCTCTTACTACCTAAAACTGCAATTTTTTTTTGATCAAAATGTTCAATAATTATTTTGATAGTAACTTGGGCGCATTTTGACGGCCCCATCGTTATTCTCAGTACGCTAAATCGAAATGTGCACAGGCCATTATCAAAATGATCAAATAATTTTATTCAGAATTTTTGTGAGTGTGGATAGTGAAAATTAATTTTCAAATCTAGCTACAATGGAAAAATTATAATATTATTTTTTTACTGTGAAAGATTAACATTTTTTCGGATTAATATTTTGTATTATAATTCAATAAATCTAAACATGTAAAACAAACAAGAGATTTAATTATTAGATCTAATAAAAATAGGTACCTTATGAAATCGAATAACACATAGTATGATAAAATATTAAATAACCACCAAGAAAATAATACAAAATATGATATTTCGATTATTGAAGTATATAAAAGATTCAAGGAGAAAATAAATACACCACACGAAAAATGAATACATTGTTAAGCAGTTGACCTTAAGTAACCGCAAAACATCATTAACTGCTATAGAATTTGCTAAGTTGGCAGTTGTAGATATCATTGCACTGTATTCAGAACTTTTTTACATTAAAAAAATCATATTTTACATAAAAAACGGTCACATTATTTCATTACTTTATTTACCTGTGAAACAATTTCTAATAACAAAACAATAAATGCTTAAATGTTTAAAATTAAATTATTCTAACAGCGATCGCAGATGTTTATAAAGACTACACAAACATTTAATTATCGAATACAATTTTTTCTATCATCATATGGTTAACAACAAGAAATTTATAAACCGAAAAAAATTATCAATCCTATTAGATATTTGCGGACGTAATCAAATATTTAAACAAAATGAAAATTAAAAATAATATAATTTTTGATACGCACTTTTTGTTTTTCTAGTAAATTTTTTACTCGCTATCGAAAACACGATAATTCGGATGAAATATTAACCTTGAATCCCATTTTTTATTACTGCTGAAACTATGTCATTAAAAATGACGTTTTATTTATATTTTTTGTACAATTATGTAGATATACAAGGGTAGAGTGATAATTATCCGTTTTTGGACAAAATATTGGACCACTGATATCAAACTGCAATATCTTTTAATAGCATTATCTTTCAAACTACTGCTGTCAAAGTCTGAGCAAAATACGTTAATTAGCTTAGTTTCGACTGTCATTCAAAGTAAACAACTATTGCTCTTTTTTAACTACGGAGAAAATCAGTATCTGTCAGTGATTAAATTTCTGTTTTTGGATAGGAAAACATGTGAAGAAATGAATGAAAATTTAAATGCTGTCTACAGGGACTCTGCACTTTCGATAATAACCGTTAGATATTGGTTCAATGAATTTAAACGTGGTCATACAAGCATTCGTGATGAAGAACGTCCAGGTCGTTTAATTGAGGTGACTATTGAAGAGATGATTGGAAAAATCCATGACATTGTTTTAAATGATTGTAGAATCAAAGTGCATGAGATAGTTGAGATAGTAGGCATCTCAAATGAACGTGTATGGAACATCTTATAAGAATGTTTACATATGAAAAAGCTATCCATCATATGAGTGCCGTATATGTTCACAATCGACCAAAAAGGCATTCGAATGAACATTTCAAAGGAGTATTCAACGATATTTAAACGTAATCGACATGAATTTTTGCGTCGATACATAATCGTTGATGAAACATGAATCTATTACCATACACTTGAAACGAAAAGAAGTCGAAACAATAGAATGCTCCTGAGGAACCTGCACCAGGTAAGACAAAAGTCATTACATCAGCTGGAAAAGTTATGGCGACTCTTTCTTGGATACTCATGGAATATTGCTAATCGTCTATCTTGAAAAAAGGAAAACAATAACAGGAGCCTACTATACATCATTCTTAGACCAGCTGAATGATGAAATCAAGAAAAAACGTTCTCATTTGGCAAAGAAAAAAGTGCTCTTCCATCACGACAATGCACCGGCACACAAATCAACAATTGCGTTGGAAAATTGCATGAATTGTACTACGAGTTGCTTCCACATCCACCATATTCTCAAAATTTAGTACTGTGAGTTTTTTCTATTTCCAAACTTGAAAAAATTGCTCAAAGGTTAAAGATTTGGATCAACTTTGAAAGTTATCGCTGCTGTAAATGCCTATTTTGAGGAGCTTGACAAATCGTACTATTTGGAAAGGATAAAAAAATTGGAAGCGCGTTGGACTAAGTGCATCGAGCTAAAAGGAGATTACCTTGAAAAATAAAAAAGAAATTGCTAAAAAAAATGTGTTTTCTTGCCAAACACGGGTACTTACCACTTTACCCTCGTATATGTGTGCGTGTATGTGTATATAAATATATATATAGTTGTAATTTTTTATCTATGAATAACAAAAACATTGAATATGTACAAAAATATTATAATCAACAGACAAATATGTTAATTCGATTCGGTAATTTGATTTAACTAGCTTTTTAGAGAATGTGAATTAATTTATCAGTTCTTATAAATTATTCTTATCATTTTTATATTATTTTTACATTAACTTAAACAAAAATAACTAAACCACTGCTAGTTTTGACTGTTAATTGAATGTCATGTATGTAGTAATCTATTACAGTTAATGATTCAACGAGACCAAGCAAAGACCAACAAAACAATATATCAATGGTTCATAATTTTAAAAACTCACAATTACATCATAATTAAAGCTATTGCATTGAAAAATAAGGCTTGTTGAGAAAAACGAATATATGTGTGTATATATATATATGTACATACACATAGAGAGAGAGAAAGAACATTTAAGAAATTAATATAAAAAACATTACTGCAAAAGAATTAAAAAAAAACATATTTCATATAAGAAAAACATTAATCTTTATCTATGCACTAAAGTATATATTCTTACCTATTTTATTGCAGTCTTGTATCGAATAAAATGTACGTTTTTTTTTTTGAAATCTTGAATAAACTTGTCATTTTTTTGTAACCTACAAACTATATTCAATAATTTTAATTAATACTTGACATCAATAGTTGATACTGAGCGTGTCTCTATGTCAATTGAAATATAATTAGTGATGTGTTAATTTTTATATGATTAAAAATTAATATTTATTTTACATTTGAACGACTTCTGCATCGACGACAATATCTATTTATGAAACAATGAACATTTTCAAAACAAAACAATATCGACTTAAATTCGAGGCGTCTTTGGGTTTTTTGTAGTTTCGAACTCGGATGATTATATAAATTCACGCAAATTTACAACGAAACGTTTTATGTAACAATAATACAAACACGAAATAAATTAAATGTATTTTTATTGAATATTTTTCTATGGAACAGCTAGCCTTTCTTATTCAAAGAATTCACATTTTACAAATACAGATTATCATGTTAAATATTTTTTTGTATATACCATACATAGTATTTTATTACAATGTAACATTAAAACATCCTGCCCTTACCTAAACTCAAAAGTCTATTGTTTCCAATAAATGGTTATTTATTATTTAGCTGCCGTCATATTAGTAAAAGTATTGCCTATTAATATTAAAGATGAATAACATAAATTCTATTGAGTATGTACAGGTAAACCTTAATTTTTTGGGTTATTTAAATCTATATAGAATCAACATCTAACACAAAAATCATTTTAATGGCAGCTTAAACACACATTAACAAAAAGTCTTAAACAATAAATAGGTATGTGATTCGTTGCTCAACAAAACATTTATACATGAAATATTGTTACCTAGCTAAACACTTCATTTATACATTCAATAAATGAAAAAATATGTATAAAATATATTATGAACGTATACATTTCTATTTCAATATTTATAATTGTATGCGATTAAATAAAAATATTTCTAAACATTCTTTTTATTATTATTATTATTATATATATATATATATATATATATATATATATATATATATATATATATATATATATATTTGTTGTATGACAATGAATGTGTTTCTATGTTCATTTGAAGAGATATTAAATAACCCTAAAATATCAATGTTTATTTTTAAGTAAAGAAAATAAATATGTAAAAAATGTTACCTGAAAGCAAGTATAAATATTGGTCCCATAAATAAAAAAGTCTGTTGAAAAGGAATTAACTTAATGGGCTACAATAGACAAATCTAATATTGTGGTATATATTACATCATGAAATAAAATTGATTTTTTTTTTAGAGCTTGGATTATATCTTATCAAGAGAATAGGAATTTATTTGATAATTTGCTTATGACTTTTTATGATTCATATAAAATGTGTTCTGAGTAAATTTTTATTAACATATTTTATATAACTGTAAATATTTCATATTTATTACAATGTAATTTCATAGAATGGAGTTTTATCATTATAGTATTTTATTATCAGATAAACGTTTTAATAATTTTATTTGAATTCGTTTTATTGCATGATGCAACAATATATAGATTTTACAAGAATGTTAATATGAAAATGTCCATTCAAATGTACACAAATAAGACTGTCACCCTGTTATAAAATGATGATTTACAAAAATGTCATTAATATTTTTATGAGTTGAATAGCAAAAATAAATCATCCAAAAAGCAATCTGATTAATAAAAGAAATAAGCAGTGAGTAATATTTCAAACAAGAGAAAAATATGAACTCAATGAATTTCAACTTTTTTTAAAATTTTCATATACTAAAATGTTAAAAGTATAATTCATAAATAAATAAAATTGTCCAAAGAATATACATTCCTGTACACTACTGACTATTACAAGTATTCATTGACATTTAAAACAAAAATGTTAGTGAATTACTTTTTCGATCAGTGTAAAAAAATCATTTCTTACAAATAGCAACTACAAATAAGATAATATAAAAATCTCCTGATTTTTTTGATGAACATCTTAATCATAACACAATATTAATAAATTAATACATTATTAAATATCATATCTTACAGAACGTCAATCACGATAATTAAATAATTTACAAGTGTTCTGGTATGCAATTCATATTATATAAGCCACATATGTTTTAGGTTTTTAAAAATCATCATGTAAGTACTGTAACAGGTATAAGTACATAGAATATATTGATTGTACAAATCAATAATTAGTTTTTAAAGAAAATACTGACTACAGAATTTACTCTTTTCATGAATTATTACATTTAAATAGTACTGGATACTATCTCAGTTAAAAATAGACAAATTAATTCAAAAATATAAAGATAAAATACTAGCACTTAAATGAATATATTTCATTAATTTAGCGTTCCAATTATTTTAAAACATTAAAAACGATATTGCAATTGAAAATAAATTCTTTTCTGGTTATTTTTTTACGTTATAATTCATATAAATATAATTCAATCGTTGAGTAAATTCCAGGACTTTTATCATTTTAAAGGACAGTACACTATTCTATGTACAAATTGTCCTAATAAAACTGAAATAGCTTACTGGTATTATTATCAGCATTTGGCTTATTTACACTACTAATTTATTTGTTTACATGCCATATCAAATCTTACCTTTCTATAAAATTGTCTATAATGACTGAATTAAAGTTACAATACCGTATCGAACAAATATTCAACAAAATATTTCAAAATAACCACATATATATATAGCACATCAAAATCGATCCCGGTCAAAAGAATTTATCATAAAATCGCATTGTTGATTTTGTTACATGTTACTGATTGAAAATATGACCGGGAAGAAATAAAACAAAAATAAATAAATTACCAAACGAAATCAATTAACTGCTCAGACTCAGAAATTAAATAGCAGCTGAAGAAACAAACAATTATTACGAATGAAAAATGATGACATTATCACTAATTTGTTATGGAGATCCATTGACAAAACTTGAACTACAACTGACTATTACTTCAATCATAATAACAAATATCATAAGTACTAATGTGTTTCATTCATATTATACTGACTGGTAAACAATCTCAAATATCGAGACAGTCGCCAATCCTATACTGGGGTTTCTAAAAAACGTATAAATATTATTATTGATATAAATAGTTTGTATTGTTTGTGGAAGTATATTTTATGTGTTGATAATTCCTCTTATGATGTTTTATAGGTTATAAGAAATATTCTCATGATATAAAAAGTAATCCGACATTTACGAAACTATCTGTAACAAATATAATTAACCACTTTTGTATTTACCATCGACTGTTTGCATTTTGTATTGAGAAACATTCTCATAACATAAAAAAACACCACGAGAAAATCTTCACTCCAAAATATATCCTATATATATATTTTAGTATGTATTCAAAAATTAGTTCTACAAAGTTTGTGTAAATATTTATTTCTTTTTACTAGCTTTCTCAGCCAATTTTTCAGCTTTACGGAGCATTCGCTCTTTCTCTTTACGCTCTTTTTCTAACTGCCGTTTTTCTTTTTCGACTTGCACTTTGAGTTCTTTTAATTTACGTTTTAGTCTGTTTTTATCGTCACCGCTCACACCGAGAATTTTAAAATCACGTGATTCTAACTGTAACAGTGCTGAACCATTAACTTGATGTTCTAGGAACTTTGTAATGTGTTGTTCCAAACCTAGTGCTAGTAACCATTGGCAAACCTAAAGTAAAGCAAAAAAGACCGGTACAGATGATTATTACCACATTGTTAGAAATGTATGAAATTAGAATATTTACCTGTTCTTTACCCCAATCTGAAACAGGTGCTGATTGCCAAAAATGACTTCGTTTATCACTACCTGCACTGGAAATGGAAAGATTAAGATCTGACGGGTGTGACGGTGACCACGATAAGTCGTGTCGAATCGGAGATAAGCCTGATGGTGATATGGAACCTGACGATAAACTAGATGGTGATGGAGGTACAGGATTTTGTATTTCCCATGGCACAGACCCAGGTGGTGATAATGTTTGAGGAACAACTTTTTTCACTAAAAAAAAGGAAGAAAACATTATTATTTCCATAAAAATAAAACACTTGGGTTGAATAAAATAATTTAAATGACTAATAAATTATTAGAATAAAACAACTAAATTTTTTTTTATTTTCACAAAAACCTAAACACCCTTAAACATACCCCTTGCATTGGCTTCATTTACGGCTTGGCGAATTTCTTCTACTAAATGTTGTGTGATAAGTGAAGCATTTTGAGCTTTATTTATTTCACTAAAATCACCAGAACTTTCTCTAGATGAAGAATTATCATTTGTCAATCTTTTTTCTCTTTCAGCTAACACCTGTTTAAGTTGTTCAGCCAGAGATGCAGGTGGACCGAGACCTTTCGAAGTAGGCTTTACTCCACCAGACCAGGGATCTGGACTTGACTGGTGTGTTGTATCCCTATCTTTAATCACATGAGAATATATAGCTGTTACATTTGGCTGTTGTGCAGATTGTACATGATAATGCATTTGCTGAGGTTTGTACTGCTGCTGTGTTGTGTTCGGTGATGTATATTGGCTATTTGGTGATTGAGCATTATTTAATGTCGTTGGACGTTGTATTTGTTGAATTTGTGTAGGAGTATTTGTTGTTACAGTACTGCTTGACTGATATGAAGTACTTTCAGATGAAAATGTTTCACTATGAGTAATTGTACTTGGTTCAATTACTTCATCGTCACATGAATTATCACAACTCTCATCTAATGTGTATTCCTAAAAAAAGTATACAAATACAATTATATTAAAAAAGTGTTATTATTAACATTGTTAATTTGTCAATGTTCCAAATTAACAAACTTAAGCAATGTGTGGGTCATTTATACTGTAACTAATTAGATTTTTTTAATACTTTTTCAGTATTTTCAAACATTGAAAGTAATCAGTATATGTTCTATTAATGACTGAAGATAGTGACATTATACTATTAAGAACTACATATATATTTACTAAATAAGCACTTTAAACAAAATAATTATTTAACACATCCAACTATCAGTTGGGTTTCTAATTACCTATTTTTCATTAAATATAAGCATATTCAATTTATTAATCCCTTATAGACCCAAAAAACATACAATGTTTCTTTCCAATTTAATAAAAATCGCAAAAAAACAAATTTAATTTTAACTATAAACTCTAATTCTAACATATTCATTTACTTTATAAACATCAATGTTAATTTACATTTTGAAATGAAAAAAGTAATTTTAACAACCTTTTTGAAATCAGTTCCTAAAAAATATAGAAATTTCACATAAACCTGTATACTTGTCTGAATAATATTTTATAAGAATGATTATTGATATGTATGTTGACATGTGCATATGTGTATATTTTATACATTAAATATTTGAATGATTTTCCTATATTTTAATAAAAGAAGATGTATCTGTATTTAATAATATGTAAGATAAATTTGAATACTTAACTTTTGTTTCATATAATTTTAGAGATTTTTCATTTTTCAGTATGATAAATGATTAAATATGAGACAACATAAAAGCTAAACAATTTGCCAATCCAGAGCCACAAAACAATAAACAATAATCCACTTTGAAATAACAAAATATATAATAATCAAGGTTAAAGAGAAAACTTAAAAATTAAATTTTATTATTCCTAAAATTTTAACCAAGTGCAAATATATATATATATATATATATATATATATATATTTTGCCTTTTGATTTTTTTGTTATAAAAATATTTGTACAATAATCAAATAACCATTTTATCTTGAAAAATAAAGATCAAACGGATTAATTGAATCTTTATAGTACAAAATTAATTTGTAATGTTTTTTCATAGATACTTTTTTTAAATTGTATTATATATATGTTCATTAAAAATAATTTTAAATTCCAGAAAATAATATTTGAAAAATCTACAATTAGTTGTATAACAAATGCTCCACACAAAACATTTAAAGTGAGAAATATGTATCAATAAATAAAATATCAATACAGTGACATCTCTAGGATTTTGCACTATGATAAATTTTAGTCTTTTAGAAAACATATACAAAAATTATAAATTTATATATAGATATACAAAAGAGACGATTATTTTTCTATTAGAAAATTTTCATTGTATCATTTCATATTTTATAAAGACATTAACTTATCAAATAAAATCTAGTGAAGTCACTGCATCAATAAATAATGTTATTGATTCAATAGTTATTTATTAAAAGTCATGAAAATGAATATAAAAAAAACATACAAAGAAAATAGAATACATAAAAATATAACTATTAATATAAGTTTACAAACTTAAAACTTATTCCTTAAGAGTACACAAATAAAACTGTATAAACACTGTATTATTGGAAATAGTTTACCTAACTTACCGAACTGCTATTACTTATGCTCCCTTTCTTTCCAGAAGGTAATTGCCTGTTTGCCAACCCGCCCCTCTGTCCGAGTTCTCCTTTCGATTTATTCGCAGACACGTCGAGTAATTCGTGTTGTGGTATCGCTCTATCCAACTCTTCTTTAATAGGCATTTTTCTTTCGACTGTCGCTGTTTTATCTCCATCATCAGGACTTATATCTGAAATTTCCGTGTCCGACAGTTCGGTTTCTAACTGTTGAAAAAGAGGTTTCGGAGTTTGTTTCCTCGACATCTGCGGCGTCAACGGTTTTGTACCGATACTTTCGTAAGGTAAACAGATCGGAAACCCGGCTTTCCTTTGAGTCTCGAGCAGCTCTTGTTCTAATGATATGACACGATCTTTAAGGTTTTTCACTAATGCATTATATTCTGTATCTTTCTCCTGTAATAGCTGCTGGTAAAACTCCTCTCTATGAACCATATCAAGTTCACGTTGTTGAAATTCTCGTACTAATTTCTTTGCTTTGTTATATTTCTTTTCGAGTACGGCATATTGGCTTTGTGATTGTTCTAACATATCTTGATATGAATTTACTTCCTTTTTAGCAACAGATAAATTTCGTTCGGCCTCTCGTAATTTCAAAGTCATTTGTCGTAGTTTGTCAGATGATTCGTCCTTTTCTGCTCCAGTACTTTCTAATTCAGCGAGCTATTTAAACGATTCGAATTAATATTTAATAAACTTGCATTGCAGTAAACTAATAAGTTTTACACGAAAAGTTAGTAAACTACAAATTAGTAACATTTATTAGAGTGTTAAATGATTTCATTCAAAATTAAAATACAAATGATTTACATATCAAGACAAGCATGTTGAGATGAATATTTTTTTACTTTATAGATTTCCAATAAAATATTTCATTCATATACGAATTTTACAATAGATACTATTTAAAAAAAGAATAATATTAAACTGAATGGATACAAACAATTCTAGGAAAATTCATGGCATTAGCATATATGTGTGTAAAATCTATGATTTTCCTATGTTCTGCAAATATTGTAGTATAAAACATGGTATTTGCTTTAATGCACTTGGTTAGTTTTGAACTTCAATCCTTGTCTCTAACTGTTCATTGTACACTGCATCATTTGATGTCCATAGCAATGGATATAAACATTGTGTAGTTTGTATCTTGAATTGTGTGTACTTATACATATATTGTACAACTACACAGTTAATTGCCACATAACCATGTACAATTCTACATATAAGAACAAGCAATCAGAAACAAGAATCAAAATAAAAAACTATACAAGCATATAAAAACATATATATTATCGTATATACTAAATATAAGAAAATCACAGACTATATGCGTATTCATTCCAACGTTATGAACATCTCTATTATAAATTCTATGTATGAATGTTTTGCTACTTTCTATATATGATCTTTTTCATAAATAATTTTAAAATACATTGCAGTAATATTCAAAGCATAAAATAGTACAGTTTTCAAACATTTTTTAGATCAACATGAAATTAATTTCAAAAAATAAATTTTATTTAAATTGATTTTACTGCAGAGACAGATACAGAGTGAGGGGAAATGGAGTAATCACTCTCACTCGTAAGAATTTACTCTATTATATATATATATATATATTATAATAAATCCATTACTTTTTTCCTTGAGCTCGAAAGCTGGATCTGTCCATGTTCTACTTTATTAAAGAATACAAGATGTTCTAAGAAGGAAATAAAATAATGATATTTAAATATATATTGGTTTTACTATAAAACTTTCATTGAAAAATTAAAAATAATGAAATATACAATCATTGTCTCAACAGTATTTGAATTATACCAAACAATACTGCTTACCTTGGCTTTGAACCTGGCGACATCACCTTCGGACAGGGCCAGCTTGTACTGGCTCTGTAATTAACACATGACAGTCAACAAGCTAAGCACAACACAATACAAATGCATAGTATGACAACAATTCACAAATCGTGCTCAAACATTACTTATTTAACATTCATGAATACAGAGAGATGGAAATTTAGTTAAATACTATATGAAAAAAAAATTATTAAATTGACATACTGATCATTTATATTCAGTTAAATTGTTTAAAGTACAGTCTAACTGATTCAATGTAATCTCATCAAACTGAAGAACAATATTTGACTCATTTTCTTGCAGATACTATTTTCTTTTTAAACAAAAAAAAATATCTGTTTAAAACACTGTATTAAAAAACATAAATGTGTATGTAAATATATTTTTATTAATTAACATGTTTTGCTTTATGAAGATTAAAATAAAAGTTACTAAAGTTTTTTAACGTTACTAAATTTGGATTTCCTCTCATTATTTAAGAAAATGTATATAAATTATTTTGAAAATAAACAAGGGGAATATTTTAAAGTGTATAAAAAAGATAAGTAAATAGATGTGAATATTAATAATATTGTTAGTAGTGATATAAACATAATTCACGTTTTGTATTTTTTTAGTATGGCATACAAGGTACAAGACATTTTCATATCAGAGATGCTTGGTTAATTTAGTACGTATTATATGAGCCATGTTATATTAATCAAAATATAGAATAAAATAATCAAATACTTTATCAAAGACCATGCTCTTGGTTCATAGTTACTCATTCAAGGTACTGTTAATTTTTTACAGTAACACACACGCTTACTTACTTCTTGCAAAAGTATTCTCAAAGAATCAACATCGTTATTTGTTTGCTCATTTTCAAACACAGTATCACCTCCTGTTGGACTAGCAGGTCCATCAGAGATACTGGTACTGGCAGAACTGTTCACTGGCACTGTTGAGTTACTGTCTTCACTCTGTGATGTATCTGTAGGTACTTTCGGTACTCGGTTTCTTTCTTCCCGTTCTTTATCAGCTTGAAGTGATTGACGGATGAGTTGTGCAACTTCAGAATTTTCCGGATCTTTTTCACGGCCAATTAAAAATTTGACTAGACCTGACGTATTACGAAGGACGGATGCCGCATATGCTTGTGTTACACCGACAAGACTTTTACCATCAACCTCAATTATTTGATCATTTACTTGTATTCTACCATCACGTGCCGCTGCGCCGTTTTCAGTGATTGTTTTTACAAATATACCTGGAATTATGCAAGTGAATAAGTACTTGCGCCTCTTCTATGTATAAATAAATTGAAATGAATAACGATATAAATTAAAATTTCTTCATCAGACACATACCTAATTTCTCTAACCCAGCATCTGCTCCTACACCCATACCGATTATACTAAGTCCTAATCCTTCAGGACCTTTTATAAGTTCAACCGGAAACACGTCCATCTTTTCAACCCGTTTCTCAAGTTCGTATTCTGCGCTCGCCGCCACAGGATCGACGTCTTCGTTGCGTCTGTCGTAATCATTAACACTGAATGTCGAGTATACTTTCATAGGTCCTGTGCTGAATGAGACTTTAGTATTTTTCTTCACGTACACGGGATATTCAAGATCGTCGTCATCTTCGGAATCAGGTAAACCGGGTACTTCCATCCAAAAATGACCGTCCTCATAATAATGAACACCGTTTTCGACGACGATAATTTTTCCTGGGATAGGAATAAAATCTTCGGTTTTCGTTGCAGAATCGTCATCTTCTTCTTCGTGTTCATTTAAACTTGTTACCGATCCTAAATGATTTAGTTTGTGTTAAAACAGTATCTGTGTATATTTTATAAAGTTTCATAATAAATTAATATAAGGAACTTAATTAATGTAGCTGATGAAAAACTGAACAAAAATAAAAGTATTAATCATTTTTACAATTGTAAATAAAAATAAGAAAAAAATACAATGAACTTTCATTTATTAAAATTGAACTTGTTAATAAGATTAATTAATTTATAATAATAAAATAATTTTAACAGCGTTTTTTTTTAAATAATTAAAATAATATTCAACAAACGAATTTTTCACTCGTCCCACTAATCGAAATTTTTTCTAAGAGCAAAAATGTTCAATAATTGATTATTTATCTTTTTTGATTCTTTCTTATACGCATTTCAATCGCGATGTCCTCAGCCTGCGATCATTAAGGTACTCAAGAATTTATATCCAGCAGAATTAAACATCAATAATCAGATCTGGATGATGGCATCGTTATGGAAATGCGTAAAATACTATATTGAAAATTTATTTTCTAATAATATTTTATTATTGTGTATTTAATTCGGAATCTACACCTTCTATAATCAAAATAAATTTTTTAATAAATTATATAAAGAACAGAATTAAACAATTTAATTTGAGAACCATCGATAAAATAATTATTTATGAAAAATAAAAAGTGAATTAAAAAAGTACCAGTAATTCCCGACTCACTGCCAGTGACTGAGGTTGTTTCAACGGTTGTAGTAGAGTCTACTGTTGTTATAGAATCATTCATCAAAGAACTTTGTCCCGACATAGCATCTGAAAGCCATTCTGGTTCGTGTGCAGATTTATCAGATGGTGATAATAGTCTCACTACTTCTTGTGCTTCTTCATCTGATAACAACGCTTCTTGTCTGTCAGCGAAAAAAATATAAGTTTTATATATTTTTATCAAACAGTTTACGACATAGTTGGAAATACAAAATATTAAAGGTGTATATTAAAATAAAATGCTGGTTTAAATTACAAACATATAACGAAAGATAACACATTGATTTTTAGATACGGCATAGGAAAACTCGTCCAAAATCACGTTGCATTTACTCAAAATTGGTCACTGTTGGTAAAATATTTTCAAGTCTCTGATAAATAATGGATATAAAAGTATTTGTACGTCTTGCTTTTTTATTCTGGGAAAGAATGACCTCATAATTGAGAGTTGTCAATATCTGATTGCGCTGTAGGACAATGTTTGACACAGGTGTCTGGGAGTCAACTAAAAGCAGTCCCTAAATCAGACTAGTAAGAAGATGCCTTCGCAAGTACTCCAGAGCATGGATTCTCAACCTGGGGCTATATAGCCGCCACGAGGCCTCAGAATATTCCAGAAAGGTCGGAATTGAAAATCATGTAAAAAGGAGGTCACGGAACGAGATTGAAGGACCAAAAAGAGAAATGAGAAATGAAGAAAACAGAGAAGTGACCGTGCATAGCATTTCCTACTTCGTATTTGGTAGGATCAGGTTTCAGTCGTGTGAATTATTTATTCAGCCTAATGCGGAATCGCCTTATCATAATAGATAGAGGTGATCTTCGGTTATTCCTCACAGCAATGGAACCGGATATAAAAAGGCTTGTTTCTGGTCATGAAACACAAAGGTCACATTGATCGAGAAATACTTAAAGTATACATTTTTATTTAATTATTGTATTTTGTATAAATTATAAAAATTATAACAAAACATGTTCTATTTACAAACAAAACATTTAAATAGCTCTCTTTCTACCGGGAGGATAAGGGAGCCACAGGAAGGAAAGAAGTTCGGAAGGGGGCACGGTAGGAAAGAGGTTGAGAAACACTGCTCTAGAGCACTACTGGCTTAACAGCGAATTGTGGAAAATTGCTCCATCACTGTGCGATAAACCTCGACCCACAAAATTTCTAGATAATTCGTGTTGAGCGAGTGGCGAGTCCCAGTGCCCGATACACTTCCCTACAGAGGAGAGAGAAGTTTTTCAGCTACACTACGTTGAGATGTTTTACTATTACTTATAATTAAGAAAAAATATGTAAAACTCCGTGTATTATATGTTTATTCAACGAGAATTGTAATCTTATTATTTAAAAAAACAACATATTTAGTAAGCAAAAGTAACAATAAAATATCGGTTCAAAAAGTATTTGCACATTCAGTGTAGTATACACAGAAAAAGATAATGTGCTATAAATAAGTGACATAATGATATTAATCTTCAGTAAATGTTACTCACTAAAGTAATAATACCGTGATAAAAAAAATCTGTGTCGGAAAAAATCACAATCACTGAATCTTTACATGATATTATTGCATTTTTTTATTTATAAGGGAAAAGTAATTGCTAAATCGCGAAAATATTCAATAAAAACTTCTTAGCAGTGAAATATAAAAAAATATAAACAATCGAGCACCATTATAAATAAGTTACAACATGCTGTCCATCATTGCAATTGAGATAGTTTTATACGGCAATGTGCTCGCTCAAAAGCTTCAAAAGGAAGGATTTTTGCATAAAATCATAACCAGAGATGAAAAATGGGTTTTGTACAACAATCCTAAGTATCGAAAATAATGAGTCACGCCTGGTGTATCATCGACATCGACTCCTAAACCAAATATTCATGTCAAAAAAGTATTATTGTGTATTTTGTGGGTCATTAAGGATGTGGTGTATTATGAGTTTCTCGAACCTGATTAGACTGTAAATTCAGAGCGTCACCAACAGCTTATTCGCTTGAGCGACGAATTAGAACCAAAATCTATTCACTGATCTACTCCCGTCTGATTATCACCTGTTTCTGTCGCTTCATAATCACCTGACTGATACTTTAAAACAGTGGAAAAGTCCGAAAATGCAATAACGACTTCATCTACCCAAAACCATCATTTTTTTTCGACAAGAAATTCGTCAGTTAGACAACAGATGGAGCAAATTTATACAAAATAATGAGATAATTTGCGGATTGAAATGTATTCCATTTTCCCGTAAATAAACATTCATTTTATATAAAAAAAGACACAGAATTAATTTATGCACCTTATAGTTCTAGACAATTCCAATTACACTCCTATGATTACGAAAAAATGGTTGTTAATTAATTAATGCTTCGTAGTTAATTGATATTCAAGAAATACTTAGAAGAGACTTATTGCTCAGTTTCCGAACAAATATATAATAAAAAATTATGACTCATTTTAAGATTCAAAATTAAGGCGAAAATAATATAAAATTTGATAGGATCAATTCCAGAGCCTTCAATGAAGTGTATACAAAATAATAATTTTATTTACTGAATATAAATATGTAAGGGTTCAAATATTTTTTGTAATGCGTAAGTTAATTTTTTAATCATTAAGTTTATAGGCATTTTTTGAATAAAGAAATATTTTGATGTTACCTTGCAATGATAACTGAACACAATGATTTTCACTTTTATTTTTTTTCTTTATCCTAATTAAAAATAAAATAAACTAGATGTTCAAATACTTTTTATATCCACTGCTCATTCATTATCAAAATAAACATAAATAAAAGCATAAACAGAAACTCCATAAAATAAAAAAATGTGATTAAACAGAAACATATTTAAAATGATTCATAAAAGAAATAATATTTTAGTCAGCTGGTGATCTATGACAAGTCTTCCTAATTAATCCAACATATTAAACACTTGTTTATAATAATTTTATTTTAGCGATTCTGATTTAAACAAATTAATTACTTGTTATTTAAAAATACGTACAAATAAAAATCATATTTTCAAACAACACTGCAGGCATTTTTACTATAATATCTAAATATTTGACCTAATTCTCAAATAGAAATTAATTAACTATTTTTATCAATTAACTCATACAATGATATATCATATTTTATTTAATAAAAGAAAAAAACTAAGAACATAACTGATTGTAATATTGCCACACCCACCGTATTTTGAAAGTATTAATTCAATTCAGTTTAATTTTATAACAAAAAAAAATGTTTTTATTCTCTATCAATCTCATACACATATTTAATAATAAATATATTTATTCCCGATATAAAACTACTCTGAATCATAGAAAAAGATTAAAAATCAAATCGACATTTAATTCGTGTTAATTTATATCAAACATCTAATAACATTAAATAACATTTCGTCTCTTATAAAAGGTTAAAATATAACTGTGCACCTTTTATAAAGTATAAATCAGATTTAAATTATTTAAAGTAAATTATTTAAAGTATAATTTATTTAATATTCAAAAAAACATCAAAAAGGACAAACTTATTTTCATAACAGTTAAAAAAATTAATAAAATATCAGAAAATGATTACATATCAGTTGCACAAAATGCAAAAAAGCAGACATACAGAATGCATAGAAAAAGAAAACTGAAAGTGAATTAAGAAAAGTAGTAGGTGGGTTGATGTTTTTGAATTTTAAATCGAAACTTGTTTCATGTTACGCTATACTTTAAATACGGTATTAATATTAAATTAAAAATAATAACTTGACTAACTCACCTCATTTTCTTTTCCAAAATACTGGTGGTAAGCGAAGATGCAGCGAAAAGACAGAAAGCAAATTACAATTAGCTCATTTGCATACATTCAAGCACATACATGTTATATATTTTTAAAATAATTATATATTAGATGAGATTTTTTCAAAGATAACTCAATTAATATATGTAAATATAATATAGAATATTTTCTGTAAGTACATAACACTTAAATATTATTTTAGTACCGAACTTCATACAAACATAGATATAAAATTGTTTTTACATCGATTGATATAAAAATTTATTATAGTACTGTGAAAAAGAATGGAAACTGAATTAGAATTTAAAATCATGCTGGCTATAAATGGTGTTAGATAAGCTTTTATAAACGATAAATGCGAAGATACTCAGCAAACGTTTACGTCAATTATAATAAAAAAAAATCGCAGCTAATTATAAAATTAATAATACACATAAAAATATTTCTTATTACTGAATAATCATTAATTGTTTTTTAATTTATTCAGGTATATATATATATATATATATATATATATATATATATATATATATATATATCGATAGAAAATTACATTATTATAATCTCGACTGTTTCCTAAAATAGTTGAGTAATTAGTTTTTTCTTTAAGAATTGACTCATTTAATATAGTTTCGATTTAAAATATTCACCTAATTCATAATATTAAAATCGTATAAACGACAAAAATGATTATAAAATTGTTATATTGACACATTTAATTTTTATATTTTCATTTATCTATAAAATGTTTACATGTATTAATATAAACAAATACTATTCACATACCATGTATATAATAAAACTAAGTAGTCATTTTCTCAAAAATATTAAACACATATAAAATTGTTCTTTACACAACTACTGTAAATGTCACAATACAACAAAAATGTCTTACAAATATTATCAATAATATAATTGAATGAAGGTCGATTTATCAGTAAATTTTTTTAAAAAAATTAAAAAAAAAACATTTATCATTTGCCACAATTATTTACGTTACAGTTACTTATTATTTATAAATATTCACTTATACAAATAAACAACAGTTTAAAACACAAATGACAAGTAAATGGCATTTGTTTTCAAGTATTGTTGCTATTGTGAATAATTTAGAATTCTAATATTGTAGATCTAATTTAATAATTCTATTACGCACTAGAAAGATATTTTTTTTAATAAAGTAATTTATTAAAAAACACATCCGCTTGCTTTATTATTACAAAGACTTTATGACAGTTCATAATGTCTGGAAACCGCTTATTAAAATAAATAAGTTTTGTTTCTCATTTATTAAAGATGTATGGACAGTCGCAAAAATGTTCAAAAGTTAATGAAAATTTATAAAATTGTTTTTTTATTCATTCTTAGTGTATATGTAAAATTTGAAATCGATTTCATATTCCGTTTAAGAGAAATTATAGTATGATTTTTGTACTACTTTTACACGTGCTTTTGTTTTTTCAGTACAAAAGTAAAAACACGTTTAAAAAAATGAGAATTGTTTAAAAATGTGTATATGTATAGTTTTTTAACAGAAAAAGTTTCTACAAAATTCTATTTAAAATTCACTGTCAGTTTTTTTGGCTTATTTTGAAAATTTGACATCAAAGATAGCTGATAATAAAGATATTACAGACCTATATATTTGAACAAAAATATATAGATTTTTATAAGACGTGTATAAAAGCATAAAATAGTTCAAAAAAAAAAAAACAGGAAATGTTTCAAAATTTTTGAATGCGTAATTTATGAACAAGAAATGTGTACAATTTAATTAATATTCTCTTGCACCGTTCATTAATTATAATTTATCGAAATTTGTTTTATTTGATAGGTTTTGAAAATGTGACATCAAGATAGTTGAGAATGAAAAAATTATAGATTTCTATATTTGAACAAAAGAATATAGATTTTTATAAGACGTTTAAATCATTCTTTCTCTCTCGCGCATCTTCTTTATATGATCTTCTATCTCATTTTCTTACAGAGAGCAACTTGTCATCTAATAAATCATGATTGAAATGATTATAGTGTTATCACGTTTCCCACTCCGAAAAATATGCCGAATATCACAATTAATGAGACTAATATTTATTTTTTTATAAATATAGTATAGATACACGTTTTTTATCCATACTAAAATATTATTTCTTAATTTTTATCACTAAATAATGTTAATTACATTAAAAAAAGTGTTTCCTCACGTTGAAACTAGTGAATTTTTCACATTTGAATGTGTTACCATTATAAGGAATAATTTTAATAAATTTAATCGAAATGATCATCGGAAAAAACGTTTTTAAACCAAAATTTAGAATTCCGGCTATCAAATTTATCACTTATAACTTTTTTTGCAATTACAAAGTGTATACATTCGTAAATTTAAATTTTAGACAGTTTTCACTGACATTTTTTCCAACATATCACTAAAAATTGTATTGTGGTTATTTATTGTTAATTTTAATAAAAAAAATTGACTGACATTCGATAGCAACAATGTTTATAAAGTAACTGATTTCTCTACATACTTAATGAAAAAATGACATTCGAAAGAAGTAACTTGAAAAGGCGGGTAATTTAAAAAATCAATAGAAATTCAACTAGTTATGCTACATAAGTTATGCTTAATAAATGCTTTAATAAATTGAATAGTGTTCAAAAACGATTATTGTATAAAAACAGAAAAAAAATAATTATAGAAATTTTGAATGTAGATAAGAAAGAAAAACAAATAAATAAATTTAGAATAAAAGAATGATCATTTAAAATAACCAGTATATACGTACTCGAAAGAAAAGATATATAATCATTATCTATGTATTCTGTGCCAATAAAACCAACTTCATATTATAATAAAATATAAAATGTTATTATAAATTTATAATTTAAAAAAAATGATTTAAACGATAAATCACTTACGCCTGAAAACAATCGATATTTGATATAGAAATCGACGTTAAAATTTGAAAAACACTTTTGAGCACTCATTTTATGATTTAATCACCACAATTAATTATTACATCCGCCTGGATTTTTTAAAATTTTAAAATTTCTTAATATTCAACTTTTACTGTATTTTATAATGTTTCATGGCAACTAAAATACACTCTTCATTATGTTTAAAAAAAATAATTAAATTTGTTTTTATTATGACATAATAAGAATCTTTTTCTTATTAAACTATTCATTTAAAATAGTATTTTTTTACACGGACAAAATTAAAAATCAATATAAATATTAAAATAGTAGAAATAGTAGATAAAAAAAGTACTTGACTGTCTGTAATTTTATAATTATGTGAAAATAAGTATAGTTTTTAAACTGTTGTATTAATTTACGTTAATTAATGTAACAACTGAGCGCACTGTTTTAGAAAGTCGTACAAAACTCAAAACTATATTTATTAGCCGTCAAGTTAGTTTAAAAAAACTTCTCAGTGAATCCAAATACTTTTTAAATATTAATTGTATGTATCGTGTGTGTTCTGCTCGGGTTCCGTGACAAAGCAATACACTTTTTATTAACTAAAACATTTACACAATTAAAATTTTATATCAACTTCGTACTTAAAATTATTAAATGTTTGATTATAAATGTAACATCAAAGAAGAATGAAACTGGAATCGTGCTCGTTTCTGCACTATTTTTACATGTTTGATCAATGTTCTACTTCACTATTTATTGAATATTCAATGACTTAGGGTCGGTTCTATAATACATTTTTTTAAATTTATATATATATATATATATATATATATATATATATATATATATACATATGAATTTATATTTGTGGTATTATCGATTTACAAAAAATATGTTTATGAAATAAAATTCATTCGCATGAGACCATTCTACGCAGTTGTACGAATGTCATTTTTATGAAATTCTTTTAGGTTGAAAAACAAAACTGAGTACAGACGAAAAGTTGATTTTTATAAATAAGCAACGTACACATAAAAGAAACGAATATAGTAACAGAAATGTTCAATGAATGCTTATAATAATGAACTAAAATCTAAAGTCCTATTGCTGGATAAAGTTCTCTTATTGTTTCTAATTTGAATGATCTAGTTATTCGTTTTTTCATAAATGTTCTATACATTTTCTGTCATTCCTCGAGTACTTGTTTTTTACTACTAGTTTTAGCACGTGTGCCATTTTCAAATAGATTTCAGATAACTCGGTGTTATCTAAAACTAATAATAGAAAACAGAAATTCAAGTCATCCAACAAGATAAAGAATATCAGAACAAAGCATCAATGGGATCACAGATTTAAAAAAAAATATACAATTATAAGCCTGACAAATATTTGTTAGACTTTTTTATAAGAAAATTTTAGTGTGTGCGATAAAGTTATTTTTCTGAAAATATTTTTTCTATATTGTTTTTCTCTTTGTTGTTGGAATTTCTTGTTTTATTTTGGTATTTAAAACTAAAATTTTCCTAAGAATATGGGGATAAATAGTGTACATTGAACGAATATTTTTCCTTTCAAACTACGATCTTCACTGTAAATGCAGCAAAGCTCCGATTAGCACTCAGGATATGTCTTAGAAATAAAAATACTAAAAGAAACACAGCTTTACCAGGTCATTATAATACTAAATCAATGAAAATATATAATAATAAACAATTGTTAATAATTAATGTTTTAAACAGTATATACTTTAAATTTTCTTTATTTTGCAGTAAAAATTAAATCTTAATCTGCAAGAGAGCTATTTATTATATCGTATATACTGTTTGGTTCAAATGATTTTCAACTTATTTTTATTCTCCTGGTAATTTTCTCTAAAATAAATAATGATTGATTTTTATACATTCAACTTATTTCACTGATAATGTTAACAAAAATATTATAAATACGAATTTTAATAATAAAATAATTTTTTGGAAGTGCTTTTTTTTGGAAATTATTATTGACTTTCAGTTCAAATGTATTTGAAATGTTTAGCGTATATGAAATATTTATAAAAAAATATTTGGATTTACTTAAATATATAAACGAGTATTTACTGTTATATTACAAATAAACAAATATGTTAATTTTGAAAAAGTAATAATTAAAATCAAGATATTCATAAAATATTAGGGAGGACAATTAATTCTGTGCCTTTAAATTGTATCAAGCAAAACTCTTCTTAATTAAAATGTAACAATCACAACTCTTTTAAATTGAATCACCTATATAAACTTTTTATGAACAAGTAGACTAAAATATAATGCACCAATCAATAAGTTAATTTAATGTATTCTTAGATTAGGCATTGATGTTGAATTTTATCAACTTCAAAGATCAAGAAAAGTATATTTCAAATTTGTAAAAATACTTATATTTTTTCCTTGACACCACTGGTGAAATCTTTTTTCTCGAGACCTGTTTAGATTTTCTTAATCTTTTTTTTAATTTAAAGTATTTTTCTTTAATTTAAAGATAGCGGAAATCAAAACAGGTTGTTGGAAAAAAGAATTCGACAATGATTTGAAGAAAAAATGAAAATATTAGGTGTTAAAAATAATTTTGTGCTTTTAAATTGAATTAATCATAACCTTGTTTGAAATTGAAATATTTTCTCGTCGTTTTAGGATTTTGGTACATTAATCTTAACACTTAAAAATAGTATATATCTTGGCCAAGGAATTGGCATAACCTCACAAAACAGTAGTGAACATAAATGCTTAAACAGTGGAAGAGATTCGAAAATACATTACAATTTCATCGACTCAAAACCATCATCTTTTTTCGACAACGGATTCGTCAGTTGTTCAACACATGAAGCAAAGTTATACAAAATAATGAGAGATATTTTAAGGATTGAAATGTATCTCATTTATCCGTAAACATTCATTGTATGAAAAAGGCACCGAATTAATGTGTATACCTAATATATACTTGAAATCCATATTTTTTATAGACGGTATAAATAAATGTAATGTATAAATATTTTTAGTATAAAGTAACATTTTTTTAAAATATTTCCTAAAAAAATATTTTCATACATTTTTCTTGATGATTTTTAAAATAAAAATTAAATAAAGTTTATTGTTTTAACAGAGAGGAAAATAACGTCGCTTGAGCGATAAAGTTATTTATATAATAACAACGTGAATTGTTTAATGCATAAACGTTATAGAGTCGGAATAAGTAATTTATTTTTTGTACCAGAATTAAAACGTAATTTTAGTCATAGTTAAAATAAAACAGTTTATTCTTAAATAGAAAAGAGATGTCTGATTTAGTTTTACCTGGAGCTTAGAAGTTTATCTGCTTCATCAGGTGTCATAGTATCAGCTTCCGTTGTAGCGAGCGGACTCCTTGCCTCACGAATCCCACTACTACCACCATGCTCACTGACCCTATCCTCGTCATCACTAGCGTCTGCGAATTGCACATCCTGCAAGTCTAGAATCTGCGCTTCGGGTTGTTTAAAGTCACCGTTCGACACTGTAAAACTATCCTCCTCCCTGAGCGCGGTCCGAGAAACAAGAAACGGAGGTACGGAAGGTTCACTTACATCGGCCTGCTCAATGCTCTCCGGGATCACTTTACTATCAACACTGTTCGATACACTCGACAATAAAAACTGATCTTTATTGGAACTGACTATACCACTGTCTATAGTTTCATTTATGCTAATGGTGTTACTCGCATCACTGAACTTATTAGTTTTGCTACTCGTGTCAATAAACAGAGGTTCGGTTTTACTCATCACACTTTCGTGCGACAGTTGTTCACGCTCCATCCGTAAAAACTCGTCGGTCTGTTCTGCGAGAGATTCGGAGCACGTGGAATCTTGACTATCGATCTTGGAGATGACTGCGTTCTTCGCTGGCGTTTTCACCTGATACATAATATCTGAATCGACACTCTTTTGGCTTGGTAACATCGGTTCTTTCGATTTCTGGTACGGTTCTAAGTCGGATGATAATCGGTTCTGTTGGATCTCTGTAGTCGTCTGATGTTCCGGAGATAATACTGGAGGTGAGACATCTTCGTACGGTTTCAATTTTGCTTTGATTTCAGGCGATGGTTCATTGAAACCGCCTTCGTCGGCTGAACCGGTACTTATCAACGATGCCGGCCGATGTCCGAGACCAGCAGCTGGAATATTTAACGCTATCGACGAAACCATTTTCTTTCGTCTGTGGACTAGCGGTAACGCATCTTGCTCTTCAATGACTTCTGATTGCAACCGTTTGTCCGCATCAAGACTGGACTGTTTCTGACATTCACCATTCCGGCCTGTAAAAAATAAAGCCTCATTAACAAATCACGTTCATTAATTTTACACACAATAATTAGCACGTGATTATTAGAATAATAACACGTTGCAAATACATTTCGAATTCAGTAGTATAATTAAAAAAGAAACACAAATAAAACATTAAATAACTTCACGATGCTTATAATGTCTAGAAAATATTCATAATAATTTGCATTAGAATAAATAATTACTCATAATTTACACTTAAATAAAATTTATTTTATATTATTAATTAACAATTTTGATATTTTTACGATACAAACTTTTTATGACCCACTATACTAACTATTTGATTTATAACTGTTTGTTTCAATTAATATATGAATATTATAATAATTTAATGATTAATATAATAATATTTATTCTTTTAGACATATACGAGCAAAAACTAACAAAGTATATATATTGTTTTTCAGTTAAAACATTGACGTTCGATGTTAAGTCTGTTATTTTGTTTGAAAGTTAAAATTCTAATAAATTTGATATAAAATAATAATTAGCCTATTCTTTGACTTAGTCTCCATACCAATTAACCCATTCAGACCTTGTGGGCATAACTATACACACTTATTTTGAAGTTTCATAATATCTAAAGTAATTATTTGAGACCAATTCACCATGTGTGTCCTTAAAGACAAACTAATCATAATAAATAATAGATCTTTAAGAAATCACTTTCACAACGCTTTAGATTCATTGTGCCCAATTATGCCCATGATGTAAAACTATGAAAAATCAATAAAAAAAAGATATTTTTACCTTATTTAAACTCCTATCACCTACAATTAACAGAAAAATATATTTCCCAGCAGAATTAATTCAAGTCTAAATGGGTTAAAACATTTATCATATCGACAGATCAGATTCAAAGCACTGGTGAAAAAAGGGATCTCTTATATTTTCATAAATATTTTTTTCTCACTTTAGAAATCATAAAAAAGACCTGATCAAAGAGTTCAATAAATGATTATTTTTTTTTTGATTAGTTTTTGAACGTTTTATTGTTTTTTTTACATATTGTTCCATACCTTGGTATTTCAAGAATAATAAAATATATATTTATGGTTTGTAGAGCGAGAGAAAAATTCATTTGTAAAACTGAATTTAGCCATGTATTGGCATTAAATAAAAAAAAATAAACATGGTGTACTAAAAAAAGAATCTAGAATAAAACTATATTTAATAAAATAATAAAACATGAATAATTATGATTATATTCGGTTAAATTTTACAAAAACGGTAAAATATTAGATTGGTGCAAAAATAATTGCGCAATTGTATAAAGACGCATAAATCAGTTAAAAATTATATTCGTTAATCAAAATAAAGACCATTGGCCTGCACACATTTCTCCCAACGGGAAACGGGTTTGTTTATTCCTACAAGCAAGAATTCTGAAGTCCTGGAATTAACGAATTCATTGAAAGCGCTTTGAGCTTATAATTGATCTTTGGAAACATTCTCTCGTAGGAAATTATTGAAATGTTTCAAAAAATGATAATCTATCAGAGACAGGTTCAGAGAATAAGACGGGTGAGGTATGGTTTCATAGCTCAGTTCATTTAATTTTTTTAAAGTCATTTTTGAGACGTGTAGTTAGGCGTTGTCATGGAGAAGAATTGGTCCTCTTCGATTGAACAATGCTGGCCGTAAACGATGTAACTTCTTATACATTTTTTCAATTTCCTGACAATATTTTTCTACTGTTATTGTTTCACCACGATTTAAGAAATTATAGTGAATAATGCCACCTTCCGACCACCAAACAGTAGCCTTAATCTTTTTTTCATGAAGTTTCTGTTAAAGAAACTGTTTTGATGCTTCTCCTCGTCTAGCCACTGTGATGAACGTTTCCAATTGTTGTAAAGAATCCACTTTTCATCACATATCACAATACGATCAAGAAAGGGATCATTTTTGTTACACTAAATAAGTGCAAAGTAGACTTCGTCTTCACCGAATTGCTCGATGTTCGTTTAGTTCATACGGCGCCCATTTATCCAGCTTTTTTGTTTTTCGAATTAGACTCAAATGTCGAACAACTGTTTAACGATCAACATTGAGTTCTTCTTCCACCTCTCGAGTTGTTTTACGTGAGTCCGTTTCAATAATGGTTCTTAAATCATTATTGTCTATAACTGAAGGATGTCCACGACGCTCATCGCCATCATCATCAAGTCTTTCGTTTCCATTACGAAACTTTTGAAATCAGTGTTGAGCTGTACGTTCACTAATTGTCTCTTCACCAAAAACAAATTTGATAATTCGAGCAGTTTCTGTTGCTTGACTCCCAATTTAAACTCATACAACAAAATCGCGCGAATTTGTTTTTTTCATAACTAATTTGGAAGTTATATCCAACAATATTAAAGAATCAGAACAATAGACATAAGCTGAAATAAGTAGCGCTAATTTCATTGCTTACAATGATGTACCACATGACTATAACAAAAGATAATGGTAACTAAAAAAATCGGCGCCAAACCTAGAATGATAAAAACCTCAATTATTTTTGCACCAACCGAATAAATACCTGCAATATCGAAATTATATTCATTTATAATTTAATCATGCTATTTATTCATACGCTTTAATTAGCGTAACACAACTAAATTATTATAAAATTTCTAATGAATAGCCTAATAAAAAGCATGACAATTTTAATGAATGGCTGTCGAAAACAAACATCAGAAATAACTTATTAATAAAAACACATCGAACAGCACACACGTTGTCGATTATTTTTACCGCGTTCGAAATGTTTACATTATTCGTACAAAACAGTAAAATTTATATTCATGTAGTAATTAATTGATTTTTCCATCATTAATGCCACGTAAAGATACACACACACAACACACATATGTATAAAAATAGTGAAGCGGAGTGTGTGTAAACACGACACACATATAATGAAATAAGTATGAACAAGTTATCTACAGTCCTAAAAAAGAAAAATAATCAGAGCTTCACGTAAGTTAACTGTAATTATAATTAAAAGAGTGATCTTACTTCGTTTACGGTTTGAATTCATGAAGAAAAAACATGTCTGGACAACATTTAGAATCCGACGCGAATGAATGTGAAATATTAATGAGATCAATGATTGCATCTTGTGGCACAATTGGATCTGTACACTGGAATATACCGGTATTATTAATAGACATTGTACTGGAATTTTTGTCAGGCCATATTTATTCTTGTTAAAATCGATCGAAGCATTTATTTAAAATAATCCACACTTGAATAAAGTCGTTTATGTAATAACTATAGGATTATTATTTGATAAATTGTGTGTTTAAACTATGAGGACTAAAAACACATTTAGTAAGTCTTGTTATACGTGCCGTCTTTTCAAACATACTTTAGTGTCTGCATTCCACTGAATAGTCAATTGAAATGAATAATCAAGATGTAGATTAAATAATAATGCATAGATGAAGACTGAATTATAAATAAGTCTTAAGCGAATATATTTAAAAATAACAGCGTATCTGTAAAAAGACGAGAGATATTTCTGCTGAATTTCTTAACAACGTTTGATTAAATAATACATTTTATTTTTTGTGATTCATTCAGCGTTCTACATAATTTCTATTAAATAAAAATTGGTAATTAATTACAAAAGATCACAAAAAGTAATACTGTTAATCAGTATTGAAATAAAATGTATAATTGTTTACTGTATAAACTTCGTTATCTAATTCATATTTATATTTTTTTTATTTTTTTGGAAAATTTCAAAATATGCATTCAATATTTATGTATAATTTATTAATGGTTTAATAGAAGATTCTATATATTATTAGATTGTCAGGAAAATAATTGTGGTTTTTGTTTTCTGAATTCTGACCTTACTTTTGTCAATGAAAGTGTCATTTCATCATGTTCATGTTAATATCATTTTAAAGTGCATTTTTCGTTTGTATTTTGGTAACACCGACTTTGGTTTTATTATTAATTTTGCTTCAAACTGGGATAGTGAATGAAATATGGAAGAGAAGAAAATAAAAGCAATTTTTTGTATGAGTTCAAAGCGGGTGGTAAGGCAGTAGAAACGGCTCGTAAACTACTTCTTGTACTGGAATTTTTTTTGATACATTCTCGATTTACCGGTCCGCTTTTGTGGTTGTTTGAAGTGATACTTTTGTTTTTATTTTTTATATCTCGTTAAAAATTATCCACAGATTGATTTTTTTTATAAAAAGTAACAAAAGTAACATCCTGAGGGAATATAACAATTTGGTTCTGTTGTCAGTCACTTTAACAAATGAATTTTTCGCTCATTTCATAGACAACAAAAAATATTTCTAAACGAAAATATTTAATTATTGTTTATTGATCATTTTTGATTGCTGTTTATAAGAATTTCGATGACGATGCCGTCATCACCATCATCACCACAACGCAAAGATTTTTTAAATATTTTTTCACCTTAGTGCCTTGAGAATGATGGTATCGCCATCGAAATTTTTATTAAAAACAACCAAAAATGATGAATAATCTTTCAGACTCATTCAATTAGGTGTACAAATTAACTCGATGTCTTTTTTTTATAGAAATTCAATATTTAAGGAAAAATGGAAAACATTTAGATTTTCAAAATATCTTCCATTATTGAAGTTGGTGGCTTTGAGTCGATAAAGTTGTAATGCATTTGTGAACCTCTTCCTCTTTTATAGCATCTTGCATGTTTTATGCGTCATAGCACCTTCCTCTAAAGCTGAACAAGTCATTCCTGACAGCATTTTTTTCAACTGGAATGCGAAAAGTATGCAATGGCTAATCGTGTTCACTACTGTTTTGTGAGGTTATGACAACTGCTTAGCAAAGAGATACAGTGATTTTAAATGTTAAGGTTGGCATTTAAAAAGCCTAAAACGATGAGAAAATATTTTAATTTAAAACAAGAGTTATGATTGATTCAATTTAAAGACACAAAATTAACCTAACATATTTGAAAATAAATAAATGTTATAGTATGTTTACGTAATCAGATATTTTATATTATTTGAAAAAATGTATGTAATAAAACGTTATAATTATTAATAATTGGAAACCAGTTCGTGATCATTGTTACACGAGCAAACCATTACCAATATATTTGCTCAAACAACTGACGCACCCATTCGTCCTGTTTATTTTATTTATTTGTAGGTTGTTAATAATTCAACCACATGGATTAGAATACGTAATATATTCAAATACTTAACCACTGACCTAGAAGTTACTTCAAACATACCAAGCAATATTTTCTATACCGGATAAACGATCAGAACATTTCAAATATTTATCACAACAATCATTGATTTTAGTTGATTATTGATTTATTTTTATATTTATATCAATATATATATATATATATATATATATATATATATATATATATATATATATATATTTAATTCCCAATTCTATGCTTTTTGTCGGAAAATCTTTAACTTGTATAATTTTAGAAATAAAGTTTAGTAAAATTCATTGAAAATTTTTAAATAAATATAATTAAATTGGCCATTTCAAAAAGTACATGTCAGGCTTTTTCGATTTTTTTTATCGAAATTAGATCCTTGAGGGCAACCTCGTATTTAGCATAAGAATTACATTATCCACATTGTGCCTAGCTGTCGAACCTGATCATACTTTTTTGCCTAATAACTGTGATTTTGAAGTTATTAAAAAAAATGTACGAAAATATGATCGTTTATATGTGCCAAAAAATATATTAATACGGTTACTCAATCCAGCACAAAATTTTTACTAAAAAAAGTACAAACTGAGGAGATTTTTGATTTTAAAAAATGGTCGCCTCCGGTTTTTTTTAAAAAAAACTGTTTATCAATTGAATCGTATGGAAAAGCTCCGGAAGACCAGAAAAAACATTTGCTCCTTCATCATACATGAACTTTAAATACGATGCTTGTAAAGCTGGGATGGCGAAGACTGAGTAATTCATAGATGGTTCATCAAAACAAAAAAAAGATTCCAGCTACTAAAGCATACTACAGCTGTGATGTCACTTCCGTTTGCAAAAGGATACAGATTGAAAATTTCCATAAAGTATACAAAAATAGACAATTTAAAACAAGTGAAAGATAGTATCTTGGAGGAGCACATGTCATTTTACAACGAAATATTCAGCTGGCCAACCGAATAAATGGAAAAAACTCTGCTAGAATTCGATGGCGAATATGATTATGCACCTTAATATTAGATTATAAGCGAGATACATATCTGTGTGCTATAATACAATGTTTTTTAATAAAGAATCATAATAAAAAATCTTTTTTAAACAATTTATTATGCACTTAATACTATTCCTTGTAAAAACAACATAAGTCAAATCAATTTAAGTTGATTTTTTTATACATTAAGGTTTCATAGGGCAGTAATTATTAAGCAACTAACAAATTAAAGACCTAAAAAACATATTAACAAAGAAAATCTTTAAAAAAAACTAATTACTTTTGTGTTTAGCAGTTTTTAATGAGTTCTATAAAATTTAAATTCTGTCCCTTATGTAGTATTGAAATGACCGTTCCAATTGAATATATTAATTTCTGAAAATTAATTTCACAAATCAATTCTTTTCCGCTCCACGAATCTATAAATGATCTATAAATAATTATTGATCACTGTTGATTGTTATTTTTGCGAATTTCGATAACGATGTAACAATCAAAAATAATCAAATGAATATTTTTGATCCGAAAAATTGTTTACAAATACATTTTTTTAAATTTATTTATGAAAGTGGACTTAACCAGTGTTCGAACTGTAAAGAGAAAATTTATGTATTATGAAGGGCAAAAAAATATTATTATTTTTTATTATAATAATATTTTATAATGGTGAACTTCATATTACACAAAGTGGATTAAACAATGTTTATTTTTGCTACACATGTGCTAAAATTAGTGTATAATCGTTGTTATATACTAGTAATTTTATAAATAAATCACAGAATAATCCATAGAGTGTAATATCTAATTTACGTTACAGTAATCTAATATATTATTTACATCGGTTCAATTATTACCATACTATTATCGACAATTCACAAGTGAAGTTTTATATCAAAATTAGCTAAAGCACGAACTTTAATTCTGAACAAAATGTTAACATCGTTCTCACATAACTTAAATAAATAATATCTGACCTACATGTACCACACCATTGTTATTATTTGTATTTATTCGAAGTCAATAACTTATAGAGAGAACAGACAGTAACCTTTCATTTCACTAACGTAAAATCAATGCGGTTTACAAACAAGGCCTAACAGCGCTGTAGTTTTTCCATTAATGATAATTATTTATTTATGTATTCAGTTATTGTTTGTTTGTTTATTAATGTATAGAGGAAGTAGTTATCTCTATTAATTTTATAGTAGTTATAGAAACATTTCTGTCGATTATCTGAATAAATTACAATATTTGCCTGTAATATTTTATTGAAGCGTTTCATTGTCATCCTGCGATAATTCTATTTTGGAATCTTATTTCACTACAAGGGCAATTTACATTCGATTATGTTAGACGATTCGGAAAATAAAATTCCGAATTAAAATCAATAGATCTAAACTTGTTTCTTCCATTTCAGTACGAAATGTAATTTTACGTCATAAATTTTTATAACGTTGTAATTTAAAACAATTACTTTTATTCGAGTATTAATAAAAAAAACTTCTTGCAAAATATGCATTATTGATTCCTTTCACAAATGCGTTTTTTATTCGCCCTATAAAAGACATTTTTTTAAACAAAAATGTTCGATAAATTTTTAATCATTGCTCATTTTTGATTGTTGTTTATGACCATTTTGATGGTAAAGCTATCATCCTCAGAACCTCAAGATACAGAATTAGGTTTTACACATTAGGTTGGTCTACAATTATTAGGTTGGTAAGAAAAAAATACGGTTTATGTTTTCTGAATTTTACACTTGACTTTTTTCAATGAAAGTGTAAGTTCATCGTGTTCATGTTAATATCATTTTAAAGTGCATTTTTCGATCTATATTTTGGTAACATCGACTTTGGTTTTATTATTAATTTTGCTTTAAATTGAACTAGTGAATTAAAGATGCAAAAAAAAATAAGAGCAATTTTTTGTATGAGTTCAAAACAGGTGGTAAAATAGCAGAAACTGCTTGCAAACTGAACGATGCTTTTGGTGTGGATACTGTTAATGAACTTTCGGTGCAATGGTGGGTCCAAAAATTTCGTGCTAAGGACAAGAGCTTTGAAAATGAAAAAGGTCGAGGGCAGACTTCTTAAGTTCATAACGACTAACTGCAGGCGTTAGTTGAATCAGAAGTACATAAAATTCGAGAGCTTGCAAAAAAGTTAGGCATTCAACAGTTTTGGACTACTTAAAATAGTTAGGAAAATCAAAAAATATTGACAAAAATCACATAAACCACATCACCGCATAAACGACAATTATTTTTCTACTAACCTAATATTTTTCGATGGTGTACATTAACACACTTAATTTTTTTATAACGTATGTACCGAAATTTTATTTCAATTTTTTAAATATTATATCTTTGATTAACACTAGAAATGTAATGCAGAATTTAACAAACCTTGAGAAGATTTCAATTATTTTATACTTGAATAGTTTTGAGAGAAAAATAATTCCCTATTATTGAAAATTTTAGTCATCTGCTGGCGTTGTTAATGGAAAATACATATAGAAGTTTAACAGTTAAATTGTAAGTGTAACAATTATTAGGTGTACGAATTAACTCAAAGCCTTTTTTTACAGAAAATAAATGTTTACGGACAAATGGAATATATTTCAATCGTCCAAATATCCCCCATTATTTCGTACAACTTTTTCCATCCGTCGGATAACTGACGAATCCCTTGTAGAAAAAAAGATAACGGCTTTGAGTCGATAAAGTCGTAATGACTTTTGGGATCTCTTCCACTATTTTAGAATTTTTTGCATGTTTTATGTGTCACGACAGCTTCCCCCAAAGCTGAAAAAAATCATTGCCGTGGTTTCGGAAGCATTTTTTGGTGATTGTTTGTTTATATGTCAGTGGTTTTGTTGATTGGATGTTCGGATGGTCTTGATTATTTGATCATTTGAATTTTTATGTTCCACTAGTATTTCGGAACACGAACCATCTTCAGGTAAATTTTTGATAGCCCTTTCTTAGAATTATCTAAAATCTACCTGAATATGAAACATAGGTTGAAAGTAGTAATGGTAAAAAGAAACTAAAGTGACCCATAAAGATGAAGGCCATCAAGAAAATTTTAGTTGACATTTGAACAAAAGTATAATTTTAAAAATGACTTTTTCATAGAATAAAATTATTGTTTGTTGCATTAATTTAGTATTTATACAGTGAAATGCCACAAAGATTAAGTGAAAGAGTATTTTTATATGCTGAACGAATGTGATGACGAAATAAACATGTTGATAATTTTTAAGACGAAAATTCAGATTATAAAATTTCGTTTCACAATCTGTCTTTTTTCACCACAATACTAGAAGAAAAAATTCTAATCAGAAATGACCAATAAATAATTATCAGTCACATTTGAAAATGATCAAATCTCATGTTTTTAAAATTTATGATCCAAACAATTTTTCTTGTGGTTTCTAGGGCAAAAAAGAAATCATTTGTGAAAATGAATTTCGCCATAATCCTCGAACTGTATTGTAACGAAATTCTATATTCAGACACACTAATGAAATAATATAGTTTTTAAAGGAAAATGTTATTATTTAATTCTTAAAATTATAAAAAAATATGTTTTATTTTCAGCTACCATTTAAAAAAAATATGTTTAATTTAGAAAAATGTATTTACGTATAAGACAATTATTTATACAAACAGCAACAGTATTAATACAGAAGATCGTCTACGATAAACACAAAATTCTAAAAAAATAAAAAGAAAGTTTCACCGATAAAATGAAAATATATGTAAACGTTACAGGTTATTGCAGAATAATAAAATACATTTTTAAGAAGCGGCCCAGCGGTTGAGAAACACTGTGTAAGACTAACGTTTATTTTTATAAACATTAAAAAAGAACAAAGTTTTTTTAATATTTTACTATCAATACTATTCACTTTAAAGGTTTTATTTTTCTTACCACGTATTGACATTTTTTTCAATATATTTCCAAGTGTTTTTGCAATACAAAAAGGTAGGTAAATATTAGGATAACAGTTGATTAGAAAAATTGCGTGTACCTACTGACATATTTATCTACCTATCTATCTATCTATCTATATATATATATATATATATATATATATATATATATATATATATATATATACATGTATATATATATATATATACACATATATACATATATACATGTATATATATATATATATTTATGTATAGGAAAGCATATTTCTTGTATTGATCGCTAAACTATTTGCTCCTGTCGGTATTTTCCATTGAATCATGCGAAATTTAAATTTGTTCAACACAAAAAATTAAACATTGATTCAGGTTTTATTTAACACTAGATTGAAACATTTAAAATATTACATTCATGTATATATATATATATATATATATATATATATATATATATATATATATATATATATATATATATATATATATATATATATAGAATAAAATACATAAGTGACACATGTATACATGTTTTTCTGATTTGTATAAATGAACTTGTTATTTCATAGGGACATTTAATGAAAAAAGAAAAGAATACTCGTATGTTTTATTAGAATAACATCTTATTTCCACGGTCAGTAATTATATCTAAAAACAGTACGCACCAGTGCAGTCAATGCAAAAAAAATCCAACCGTAAGCACATGGCCTTGCGTTCTCCCCCATCTACATGACACAAAACACTGTATAGGTTGAAGAATCACAACACCCAATCACATTTCACTTTCGATCCATGTCTTGCAGAAACCGACAAAAAATCCACATATTACAGAACCGATCATGTCGACCGATACATATTATCACTAGAAACATTATACATTGTATTAAATATCTGAATAATGTGTGGCACGAAAGACACTCAGTAGACTAGCCCATGACTTTCTACACAGCCTCTCTCTGAATGTACTATTGAAGCTTGCCATTCTATTAATAGAGTTAAAAACATACATCTTATGTTGTGAGATACTGGCAAAGACTGCTTCAGGAAAAGGATGGTTGTTTTATGTAGGTTGATCACAGACAGGGATATACAAGTTATTTTTATTGTTATTTGCGTTTTGTGGCTTGTATACATTTGTTGTTTCGAATGTATGCACGTATTTTTTATATATATATATATATATATTTCTTTGTTGGAAACACGTGCACTAATCACACATTTTATATACATATACACACACAAACATATATATATATATATATATATATATATATATATATATACATATACATATATATATATATATATATATATATATATATATATTGTCTGTGTATATGTGTGTGCATAAATATTTTTTGTTGACTATATCCAATGTAGTTTAAATATTATTTCCAATTATGAAAGTTAAGAAACAGGAAAAGAAGTACCAA